>KN832871.1:2071836-2790046 GCA_000827325.1 Oidiodendron maius Zn | reverse complement strand
GTTCGCCTGACCTATGACTATACAGTGCTAACTTAGCAATAGATGATGAGGAGTCGACAAGTAAACCGCGACGGCCACCATGGAAGTGATAGCAGTGAAGAAGACAGTGATGAGCGATCCCCACAAAGAGGCCGCAGTGGGAAGTTAGAAAACTCCAGCCATGCGGAGGAGGATAATACCACCATTGATGCCTCCATGGATGAAAGCTCGGAAATCCCTGCTTAGATGGTAGATTTTTGGTCTCACCACATTTGATAGTGCGCCTTCCAGCTTTCGTTTCGCAACATACGTTATGTCCTTTCACGAGTGCAAAAGTTTATAAGGCCATAAAATTAGATAAATATTGGGTAATCAAAACACAGCTCTTCCAATTATTACTGTAATTGTCACGGATGGCTATGAATGGCCCAGCTCTATTGCTCTTCTAAAACATCTCCTTTAGAGCAGAATATGTTGTAGAATCCCAGATAATGCTCTCCTAAGTCAAGCCCCAATGTTGGAGTGCCGAAGGACTCAATATACGCAGGCATACAGTACATTTGGTACTGCTTATGTATTTAATAGGCTTCTCCCACTGTGGTGGCAATTCAAGTCGTCAACTCCAGATCGAGTATTGCAACACACAATACAGCATGGACGTATCACGTGATATTATCTTAAGAAACTTGTCGGCGAATCAGAAATAGGCGAAAGCGATTGACATCGACCTCCCGAACCCCACGAGAGAAAGCACTCTCCACTCAATCCCATCTCTCATCGCCCTTTTCCTTCACTCCTTGTCATATCAATTGACAGGATGCTATCCCGCACGAGAGCGGCTGCTGGGCTGGCGCTGCGAGGTACGCTCAATAGCTTTGCAGGAGCTCAATTCCCAATTGCCACAGACAGCTAACTCGACATTTCCTTTCCACAGCTAAGCCAAGCACAGCCTTGATTCCATTCCGAAGCGTCGCCGCAATCTCCACGTCGTCTTCCAAACCTGCGAGTGCCGTGCCGTCGACGTACGATGCTAACGCACCTGTGAGCGTCACCGGAAAGGTGAAGCGCGAGGTGCCACTGGCCAGCCAAGAGGGCAAGAAGGGTGTTATGCAATATGCTCTGTATGTCACCATCATCTCATCAATATTCTCTGAAGATAGGGCTCGAGGCATCATTGTCGGCATTGAAAAATCACTTTTTGTTATACTGGTGCGGGGATGCTGGCTAATATATGCACCTGGTCAGGACAACACTTGATCAAATAGCCAACTGGGCGCGTCAAGGATCACTCTGGCCGATGACCTTCGGCCTGGCCTGCTGCGCTGTCGAAATGATGCACCTCTCGACGCCCCGTTACGATCAGGATCGCCTCGGTATAATTTTCCGTGCCTCCCCTCGCCAATCCGACGTGATGATCGTGGCTGGCACACTCACGAACAAGATGGCTCCTGCGTTGCGTCAGGTCTACGACCAGATGCCTGACCCGAGATGGGTCATTTCGATGGGCAGCTGCGCAAATGGCGGCGGGTACTACCATTACAGCTATAGCGTGGTAAGAGGCTGCGATCGTATCGTGCCAGTGGATGTTTACGTCCCGGGATGCCCACCTACGTCGGAAGCTCTTATGTATGGGATCTTCCAGCTGCAGAAGGTAAGTTACTTGATGAGGATACCGAACTCCGCTTTTAAGGATATTTGCTAACTGTGATATTTGTAGAAAATGAGACACACAAAGATGTAAGTCTAGATTTGCAAACCACCCATGTTTTAATATAGCACAGATGCTGACATTATGGGCAGCACAAGAATGTGGTACCGGAAGTAGGCGGCATGGGAATCTAGAGGTTTCATTGTTGTATAAAGTTATCCGTCTGCACATAGGCATGGTGCCTAGGAGTTCGTTTGTCTTGCAGCCCTAGAAATAAACTGCTCTTTCCAGAGGAAATATCTTTCGTAGCAATCAGGCAGTGATCATAACACGTTCATGCGATTGCAGTTCTATCTACATTAACTCATACCTCCCAACCTATCAAGTCGTCTTTGCAGCATGTTCCGAAATATAAAGCCTATGGATGTCACCGGCGAAAGCGCAATATGAGGCATCCCAACAGTCACCAAACTTTTTGTGGTCGGCGAATGCTAATTACACAAATGGGCCTGTCGGGTTTCTGATCAGCCGTGACTATGTCTCGGTACCAAATGAATGACCTCGCCATAGAGCGCGCCGAAGGGCTCGCGAAAGAGGAGCCTTCCATAAAATAAATTCTGTATGAGAAACTCCGTGTAAGGAACAACGAAATGCATTTCCCGTACGTAAACAAATCACTCCTGGCCGAAACCCACTGTCTCCTCCACGGCCATCGTCAATTTCGTCTGTAGCGCCTCTAGAGTCTTGTATGGAGGGAGGTCAAGGCGGTTGAAACTGTAAAAGCGTCAATATGCCACCTGTGTACGATGGGTGGAGGAACACTTACCATGTGTGAGACTTTGGCAGATTATTAAGCTCTCCTTGCTTCTCAATTGTAAAACGTCTGGGTCCATCACTTCCTTGAAGATCTTTGAACCCGTTAACTGGAATACGGGAGGTTCCCGTGGCAAATTGAAGAAGGCGAGATTTCTGCTCCCCATCCCAGCTCCGTATGGTCTGCCAGAAGAACTTGATAACCTCATCTGACTCAGCATATCCTCTATAGTCAGTGTGCTTCTTCCAGTCGTCCACATCAATCTCTGCAATACCACCGATCAGTAGCTCGAGCTCACGCTCATCAAAAACATTAACAAGCTCGGCTGGTATCAGCTCGTGGAAACCTGTACTAAACGCCTGGAACTGCTCATCGATGCGCTTCTGGATTCTCCACTTGACCATGAGATCCACGTATTCTTTCTTGTTCTCGTCAGTGACCTCGATATCCCGACCACCAGGCTTGAGATCCTCAATATTGGTAACTCCAAATCTCTCGTCTTCAGTAGAGAAAGTCTGGTCCAGCACACCTTCAATGGGGTTATCAAGCATCCACTGGAGACTTCGGTGGAAATCAGCATCCACGCCTTCCATATCTGATAATGACACGGGTTTATTCAGCATCATCTTGTACAAGGCACCGATGAAGAAGGCGTCGAGGAACCGGCGATGGAATATAGCTAGGCCAACAACACGGCCAATGAATTTGAAATAGTTAAGATGCTCAGGATTGATACCCGAATGGGGGTTGATCTGGAGGGTATAGTTGTCGTGTGCAGAGTATTCGAACAAGCAGTAGAAGGGGTTAAACATCTCATGGGACAAGAGAAAGAAGAATTCTCTTGACAACCCACCATAATCAAGGCCATCTTCGCCATCAAACTTAATCATCAGACGCTTCTTAAGATCGGTTGCAGACTGGCGCATAATCTCAGCATACGAATCCTCAAAGATATGCGATCTTCGAACTTTGACATGACATTGGCCAGAGAGGATGCGGAGAGCGGGTTGTGAGCGGAAATATATAAGCTTTCGTCTGAAATCGCGCTTGTATTGCGGAACGTTCTGATCCAGAGACGACGGGAGTCTAGGATCATCCCAAGTCGTGGTTTTGGTGTTGTGATCTACAAAATACACTCTTGCTGTGTTCGTAAGTCTCATCTCCCATCCGCTGGGTAGAGGACCAAGTTGCGAGACCGGCTGTTGTTGAATAGTATTGCTCGCATTCTGACCACCGTACATGCGGATATATTGTTGACGTCTAGGATCGACCCAGGTAGTGGTTCGAGTATTATGGTCGACGAAGTATGGGCGGCCCTCCGGTGTGTGTCTCTGCTCCCATAATGGTGGAAGTTCTCCTGTTCCGGCAGTGGTTGCACCAGTTGCCATCATCGTAGCGGCATTTGCGGTGTTCCCAGTTTGTTGCAGATGCAGGTTAGGAGAGTTTGCACCAGTTCTATCCTCTGGAAGAGTTCGGTTCTGATGTCTCTGACGTTCCACTTGAGTGTTGGTCTCTCGCTCATGACGCTGGCTCTCACTGGTACCTCCAGCAGGGGGACGGTTCCAACTTGTGGTCCTCGTATTATGGTCAACATAGTACGTCCTCCCCAGGTTATCTTCGCGCCTCTCCCACCCAGCTGGCAATCTTCCTTGAGCATCTTCAAAGGAGCTAAATGTCCCTTGTCGAGCAACTGAAGGTCCGTTCGCCTGCGCAACTACAGCAGAGGGGCCAGCACTGCCTGCCGCAGGTGTACGGCCTGGTGTGGGACCCGAGGACATCATACCATTTGCCATTAGGACGCCCTGCGGAGGTGAAGTAGGGGTGGGCGTTGTCGTTCTGGGAAAGGCTGAAGAACTGGATCCCGGCGACATATTAAGAGACGGCCGGCTGCCGTTGGAGTGGGTGGACGGAGCCAGGTTATTATTCCGAACTGGAGTGTCTAGGTTGGTAGACAAATTGATGATCAGCTTGCCATGCACAACCAAATTGTCAGAGGACTTTTTGAGGTCCCGTGTGATCATCTCTGTGAATGATTGGGGTCAGTGACGGCGGCTGGTGAAACAAGCGCAATTGACACTCACGATCCTGGCCAGAAGAAAAATCAACCAAATCTCCCACACGGACGTTTATGACACCCAAGAACCCTTGGTCCTTCTTCTTGAACTTCTTCTGGTCAAAAATCTGTACCGCAAGGATGCTGTCCTCATTCGCCCTCCTAGAAATAGAATCAGTATGGTTATTTTCTACGTAACGTGTCCCCTTACAAGTCGAAGCTCTCGTTCCAGTATGGGTTCAAAGTCTTCTTGATCACATTGGTCGTCTTGGTCTGCTCGCCTCCGAGAGTTGCCACTGCAAAAGGATCAGGGAAACCTATATTCAATAATCAGCATAAGCGCTCGACAAGGCGAAGGGCGACGTACGGAAGACATCACGCTTGTAGAGCCCATCTGCGGCAATTACTGGAGAGCTATCAGCATCTGCATATGGAGGTGGTAAGTTCTGGAGGGTAGCAGACTGGTTAATCGCAGGTTAGGTTGCCTGGGTGGTTATCAGTCTTGGTGCTTTCTCTCGGAGCATGACGAGGCATGGCAAACTTACGCGGGCAGCGCTGAATCCATCCTGCTGGTCATAGTCGATGGCTACCACAGACTGCAGCAGCAGCAAGACTATAGATTCTGCGTCGATATGTAGCTCTTGCCCAGATTTGGGCTGTTTGGTCGAGGTTCTGGGAGGTGGCCCAGATTTGATGGTTGGTATGTCAGTTCGGAAGGTGGCTGTGCAGAGCAGGACTCGCAGCCCCTGCCACGACGGGCCGTCGAAATGTGTGACTGCTAGTATTGTCTACTGTGATTCATCCAAGGGCGTCGGTGTGGCGGGTTGCTCGGCGGAGGTCACGATAGATGGTGGAATTTTAGAGTCGAGAGAGGTTGTCTCTTACTGTGGAGGGCCAAAGTCCCCGCGCTAGATGTGTTTATGGTAGTCGGCAGGCAGTTAGGCGACAATGCGATAATATGACAACCACGACAGTGGTTGTCTAGAGCAGCAATGTTTTGAGTTTGCCAGCATTCCGAGAAGGCTTGACTTTCACAGTTAAGTAGGAATTGAGCAGAATATGCCAGTGAGGGATATAATGGCTTACGGCTGAGAGTGGGCGTCCACATGAGGAAATCTGCTTCAAGTAATCTCTCACGTGCCAGTCCTGTGTTATACGAATCCAGCCTTCTCACGATCGAATTCAAAGCAAGATGGTAAAGAATAAGCACAGCCATTATGGTAAAGACCAACGCAAGTAAGTTCCCGTCAGACCTTTTCGCACCAAACCCCTCTCTATCATATCATGTCCAATGGCTCCTTGCAATATTCTCTTTCGCGATCAGTACGGCGTATATCCACGGCCCCGACCCCTATAGCCTCCCCGATATCCACCACGAGGTGGGAAGCCGCCCCGGCCACGACCGCCTCTCATGTAACCTCTGCCTCGACCACGACTCATGCCTGGGACATTCGTGCGCTTTGGGACCACCTAGCAGAGAGGGTTTAGCATTTGATCTTGCAGCTTAACGGGAAAGACCAACCTTCAAGTTACGGCCATGGAAGACACTTTCGTTCAAGACCAGAGCTTGCGCCACCAGGCTTGGCTCCGTGAACTCCACATACGCATACCTGCATACCCTGGGTTAGCAATCCGTCTCTTGCCAGGTAGCGCTGATCATATAGATTCTTCAAGGCAACTTGAGGTGACCAGGACTCGTGGGACGTGAACGCACCCCTTGGGATGGCCGGTGAACTTATCCAGCAAGATTGTAACGCGATTGATGGATCCACAGCTCTGGAAGTGCGCCTGGATCTCCTCAGGTGATGCAGAGTAGTCTACATTACCGACGAAGATGCTCCGCGAGTCGATGTCCTCCTTGTCCTCGCGCAGGTCGTTGCTCTGCTGGTCAAGACTGGCCTGCATCTCGCGCAACTTAGCTGCCTCCTCTTCCATCTCCGCGACACGACGCTTCATGGCTGATATCTCATCCTGGATAAAGTATTCAGCGCGCTGCGAGGCAATATATGCATGAGTGATGGGGCATACCTCCTCATTACCTTCTGTCTCGGCCGTCATGGCGTCATCTTCGATCTTTGGCTCGTTGTCCGCCATTTTCAGCAGTATCACGTTATCTTCGGGCGGAGATATGTGGGGATCGGGGTATAGTATCAAAAAACCTAGACGTTGGTCAGGTTAGCAAATAGTAGTATGTGGTGAATGCTTCTAGTAGATAAAGATGGATGAAGGCGCGAACTAGCACAAAGGGCAAGATCAGACGGAGATGAGTTGTGGTCCAGACGAGAATGAGTAGAGAATATATCGTACCTGAATGGTCTGTCCTCCGTCTTGTAAGATTTAGGAGTGCTCGCAGGGCAGAGTTGGTGAAACTTCGAGGCGTCGAAGAGTAAAGATCAAGCAGCCTCGCGTCAGTCGGCTACTTTTCTATCAACTGCAACTCCGGATTTTTCTCGGTTCCGTTCCGAGCTGGAGAAGTATTTACTACGAACACAATACCATGGAATAACTACGCCAATTACAAACAAGTTACCATATGGTTAACAGGCACGTTGGCCTGGTAAATATACGTGCTGTACCAGGGGAAAAAATAGCACGAAGATCTCGGAAGAAAAGTGTAATACTATGAGGCAGAGTGCTAAGCCACCACTGATGATGCCAAGGCCAGGCCCCACGATAAGAGAGCTTGAAGTTAATATCGCGACTTTTGGGGGCTTCACAAACAATGCATCAAATCTACATACGAGCAATGAAATATATATTGCTAATAGAACCGATGGTGTTCCTAAACAGTCTCTGGACATCTCCCTACTTTCCCGGTCTAGGACAGCGGTGATCAATTGGGGCAATATTCCTAGAGCTCTGTATTTTAGAGCGATACAGCAGAGGGGACCTTGAAAGTATTCTTCTCCTCCTCTCCGTAGTCTCAATGACAAAGATCTGTGCAACCAGATCTGCAGAGGCCGATCATCAATAGCCAGTGTGCTACGCCATACGAAGTATATGCACCTCTAGACAATCCGGATTAGGAGAGTTACGAAGCTCCGCCCCTGTCGACACCTGCTCGTCTGCTTCCCCTCCTTATATTTCTCTTTCTCTTTCTCCTCATCCAAATACAGATCCAAAGCCAGTAGCTACAGATACAAACTCAAACTCTAATACGAGCACACGTTAGCAGCGCATATCGATGTCCTCTTCCACTGATCCCCTCCTGGGGCCTTCTCATCCCTCTCCCCGCCGCAGCATTCGCGAAGTCCACGCCTTCTACCAACAACGCACACGTACCTTCCTCTCCTCTCATACGCAACACTACATCGTCCTGCTCCTCGTCTCCCTCGACCTCCTCGGTATCTTCGCCGATATCATCATTAACCTCTACCAATGTGACTCCCACTCCTCCTCCCCGCGCTGGTCGACCATTCGGGACGGTCTGGGCCTCGCGGGGCTCGTCTTCTCCTGCGCCTTCATGCTCGAACTGCTCGTCAGTATTTGGGCATTTGGGTGGCGGTATTTTAATTCACGGTTCCATACCTTCGATGCCGCGGTCATCCTCGCCGGGTTCATTACTGATGTGCTGCTGCACGGCGTACTAGAGGAGATTGCAAGCCTAGTAGTAATACTGCGACTGTGGCGGTTCTTTAAGATCATAGAGGAAATTGGAGTCGGGGCGGAGGAGCAGATGGCCGTGCTGGAGGGGAAGATTGAGGAATTGGAGAGGGAGAATGGAGAACTGAAGGAGGAGATTAAGAGGAGGGGTGGTAAGTTAGGTGATGAGGAGGTGGCTGTATGAGGTGGTGCGAATGAGAGAGGTAGAGATGGTTCATAAGTTTTCTCATGCGTACAATGGCTTTGGTTTTTGGGCTTTAGAGGTCCTGTTGAGTGAGCGTTGAGGTACTATTCCCATGGTTTCATTTACAGCACAAGCGTTCAGTGAGCAATATATCTTTGGGGAATCCTTGCGAATAAACGCGTGTAGTGTTCTATCGTACAGCAGTTCTAAAGAAGAGAAGAGTTTCTATGCCTTTAGGCCAACTCACACACGCAGCAGTGCATGGGACATCAAAAGCCCAAATTAAAAGCGCTCGCTTAGCCAGTCGAAAGGGACAGACGTCTCTCGTTGAAATATCCACAAGGGTGGCGCTCATGTTACTCTCTTTCTTCAATGCTCATGCCTCACTTCCGACTGCGCGTTTCCTTCACCGGGCTGACAAATGTGACGTGCTTGTCCTCCTTGCGCAACCTCATGCCCTGAGCACCTCCTCCAGATCGGTTTCTGAGGACCGTCCGAGGGACCTCTTTCTCTCCCTCTCCATCCTCGATGTCAATCTCGGCTACGTCGCTGCCCTCCTCCTCGTCCTCTGAAGTTGACGTCTCCGCGTCATCATCACCCTCGTCATACTCTCCATCGTCGCTAACCAGACTAGGTGCATTATTGCTCGCCACCGTATTGGGACTGAGGTCCACCAGGGAAGGTCCCAGCATGTCCATGTCGCCATCCGCGCCATGATGGTTAAAGTGGTTTTGAAGACTACCGGGGCGTGTCGACGCTTCGTCATGGTGCTCCACCGGGGTTGTACTGATGACTGGTGCCGCATATGCCGGACGCGGCGAGATACCAGACGTTCCCTTGCTACTGCCAGGGTGGCCAAACGCAGCCTGACCCTTAGCTGTACGTGCGGGTACGCGCATCGCAGGTAGAGGGGAATCAGTACCATCAAAGCGGCCTGGGCCGGCTTCAAGATGGCTCTCGCCATCATCCGACTCGGATCCAGGGGAGTACTCGTCGAAATCGACGCGTTGCTTAGCCTCGCCAACGATCTCGGCAAGATTGCCGCCGATGCCTCGATTCTGCATCAATTTCGAGAGGTATGGCGTATCCACTGAGGAAATAAGGTCTTGACCCGGTCCAGCCTTTGCAGGTGGCGTCTGACTATCCTTCATGTGTCTGGAGTCCGGATGGCCAGGGACGGAAGTGACTCCGGGGAGCTTCCCTTGCTTGAAGAGTGCCATAGAGGCATCGATGCGAGATAAGAGATCAACATAGGCCTGTCTGTCAGTTGGGGCATTTCTGACCAACGGGTGTACCAGGCCATTGGACGGTGCTGCCGTCGTCTTCTCCTCACCCACAATACCGCCCGTTTCGTCGACATCGATGGGTTGACCGCAGGCAATAGCGGCCTCCTCGTGACTCTTGTACTCCTTGCGGTGTGCAATACGACAGTGATTGATGAACCCTTGCGTACTAGAGAAGTTCTCCCTCTGGCAATCGTTGCACACAAGCTTGACCATTTGTCCATCCTCGGCGCGCTTGAGGACACAGGGACCTGCCTTCTCCTTGGCAACAGGATATCCACTGGATAATGACTGGAGCTTCTGGCCAGCCGAGCCTCTTTGAGACCGAGCCTTATTCACGGCCGAGTTGGCTTCCGCGAAGCTATGTCTTGTCGAGCGACCCTCAGGAACCATTTTGCCACCACGTGATCCATCGAAGCCAAGATACCAGCTGTCTTGAATGCCGTCGAACATGGGATCTGGGATGAGCCATTTGGCATAATGCCTGGTATAAGGACCATCAGCAACCCCATATGAAGGTGCCCACGCCGGTACGTGGTCGCTCTGTTTCAGAGCCGGGCCTGTTCCAGTGCTGACATGACACATGGATTCTGGGGTTCCTTGGGCCTGCGGGTATGGTATGAGGTGGCAACGGCGGAGCTGTTCCAGCGCAGCTTGACACTTGGCGAGTTCTTGGTTGATCAGGCGCAGCTCATCGTGCTTCAGCAGGATCTCGAGGCTGAACTGAGATTCGATGGCGTCGCGAACTCGGTTTGCGTCAACCACAATCTTCTTCTCCTCCGCTGGGCTCTCTGCTTTGTTGTCGATCTCCGGAGGGTCGTCCAGGGCGTTCGGTTTCCACCGTTTCGTGTCCTCCATGCCTGCAGCGACCAACGCATGCGCGTCCTCACTGCCACTGCGCTTCCTCTTGGGAAGACCTCCAGAAAGGATCTCCACGACAGGGCGAGTGGCGTTCGCCATCTTGCTGTCTGCTACTCCATCTACCACCTTATCGCAGCCCCTGGATTCGGAAATCCAAGCTGGGAGTCGGAACATTCGCATGCAATAGGATATCGCGGTCGGCTCCTTCGAGGGCGCACCCGGGCGCCTGGTCTGCTGTGGGAATGCGTGCGCCGGTGTGTCGGCAACTATTTCGCGCTCATGGGGATATGGCGTCGGGCTGGTGGTGGTTGAGCTGGCGCTGGGTATCACTAGCGGCTCTGTGACGTCGATGACGGACGCGGACCCCCTTTCAAAGCGGCGCCTGGGAATGTTTACCCACGGAACGATAAGGGATTACAAGTCGCGTAGAGGAGAACAGACGAGCGGAAAGGAGTGCGCAGAATAGAAGCGTGGAAGTGGTGGTGCCGTCGGGGCTGCGGTCGCGGGTTGCGGGCGTAGTGGTTTTGGCGATGCGGCGAGGTCGATCGATCGAGGGCCTGGGAGCCGGGAAAGAAGGTCGTAGAAGGGATGGGGGGGCGAAATTTAGGGGGGCGGAGGGAATGAATGCGGCAGGCGAAGAAGGAAGAAGTCGGACAGAAGAGAAGAAGAAAAGAGGATCCGGGGGGGGGAGGTATTACAAGAAGAGACGGGGTCGTGAGGTGAAGGGGCGTGAAGTATTAAAATAAGGGAGGATGGGCGAGAGGAATGGAAGATCGGGCGGTTTGTATTGACTGCGCGGATCGAAGTTGGTAAGATCGGGGGAGGGCGAGAGATTACGAGGACGAGCGCCGTGCAACGCGGCCAGAATACGGAAATACGAAAATACCGGGGCGCGCCCCCAGTAACGAATACACATATTTACGCCATAACCGCGAGGGTAAATACGGGGGTAATAGTACTAGTACAGTATTATTATATTATCTGGGCGCTGATTCTCGCCTCTCGAGATCCCGGCAAGCGTTGTCATCCCTGCTCCACCTCACAGGCCAGATCCCCCGTTTGTCCCTGTGGGTGAGCACGAAAAGTTACTTTCCTGGCAGGCACGGGAATATGTACCGTGTACCGCGCGAGCATGGGAACCTCTGGAGATGAGGTTACCCGCTGATACGGGCAGTTCCTGGGATGGATCATCTGTGTGCGTGTTTGCCCCTAGGCAGCGCCATTGTTGCCCGCTCACCCGCCTCCTGAACCTGACTTCGCAACCTGTTTGTGATGTTGTGCTACACACGGCCGGCCCAGAAGCTTTGCGTCCTAGGTGGCGCCACTCTCCCTCCTGCGGCATGCAGCAAGTACCTCCATCCCAAATAGGAGACGTGCCGCAGAAAGGCAGCCCGCAGAGGAGGAGACCTGTTACAAAACTGTCATGTACAGTACAAGGCTGAGGGGGATGTTTCCTGGGCGACCCTTGATCTCTCTATCGGTGGCCGCCTTGATCACTGTTTCCAAGCATTGGCAGCCAGAGGATTTTCCACCTCTGCTGCCTCGGACCACCCCGTCCAGGATTGTAGGCTGGGGCCGATAAGACGCAGGCTTCTGCAAACCCCTCAGAGCTCTTTCTTATGTCATGCGTCTGCGGACGTGGTGCATCCACAACCACCCATAGCTGTGGCCGACTAGCAACTAGCTGGAAGGGCTGTGGGGAAGGGCATCACTGCTCACTGGCCTCAGTGCTCCCTTTCTGACGAGATCAACACTGGCCGGAAAAAACAATGATGGGGTCAAAATACCCCTCCGCAATGACGTGACGGTGAAAATCACGGGGGCCATAAATGGCAGGCCAGATAAGCTGCTGAAGACAGGCTCGAGGCTTCGAAGCACATAGGGTGGCAGCTTCTACGCTCATATGGGTACATGCTATACAGGTCCAGCATTATCCCGGAAACAATGTCTAAACTACAGCCAAGAATGTTAGTGTCAGAATATACGGCATTCCTCTAGCTCATATATTTCGGAGCGTACAGTAACCTCCACATATCAAAATAATAAATAGATATTCCGGTGGTGTCTTGTACAACAGTGAGACTCTGGCGGCCAGGTCCGGGCCGTGCCTGGTGTTTATAGAAGGAACATAACCGATGACAACACATAATTTATGCATTACTTGGCACCATGTATAACTCCACGTAGGCATTGAAACACTTGCCAGCCAGATATACGGTATATCTGGCCATCGTTGGATTCCCAGTGTCTCAGCAAGCCGGGGGCGATCGACCCCACCTGCATAAAGATGAATCTGACTCAAGTCGAGCAGAGGAGTCCTGAATGCCTGCGCCCCTGCCAATGAGACCTTGCTCTTTGGTTGCTTCCTCCTGGCAGGCTGCAGGCGCCCTTGCTCCTCATGCATTAGAGCCTTGGGCCGGCGATAAACGCGGCAACGCGCGGATTTCGATAAAGTATTTTATCTTAGCATTCGCATGTGCAAAGGAGTATGCCGATCTGGTCAACACCGTCTCAAGTCCTCATATTGGAGCGCGGGAAAAGCAATGAGAGGCTGCTGGAATAGGTTAAGGCGGGGCGGGCAAGCCATAATACATCTAGTCCTCTGCCGATTAAAGCCCCTTCTAGACTCTCTACCTTGCCACGTTCTTCACGTGGGACTTGCAATGAAATGAACTGCTCAAATAGAAATCCAGTCCGATCTTTGGACACGATGTTTGTTGCTGTAAACCCATGACGTTGGACGTCGTACTACGGTGAAGAGCGTGATACTGCATGGTAGATGTATGGAAGAGTTCTAGTTGCCCGCAATTCTGGGGAAGGATGGTTCTGAGACTCTCGCTAGCGCGCGGAAAGCGCATTTGCAGGTCGCACTCCAGATATTTACGTAGATCATTACAACTTCCATCTCTTCCTAAGACCAAGATCAAATTATCATGGCGAAATCGAAAGCCTCCAAACCTGCCATAGCCTCCCAATCGAAGCCCAAACCCGAGAAGCGGAAGTCACAGCATGTCGAGCGCGAAGATCAAAAGCTCTCTCCCCAAGCCAAGAGGACGAAAAGCAGCAAGAACGTACCGGCTACCTCTACCCCCCCATACGCACCTCCGGTCTCTCATCCTCATACCGATGCATCAAAAGATGTAGTTCCTGCCACTGCCCCATCCGTCGTCGATGACGCATGGAAACAAGTGTTCCAAGTCGAAGAAATGAATATAATCACCTCATCGAGCATCCAGAAAAAGGCATCACGCGCAATCGACGTAATCATAGATCACGGAGCACAGAAATCGCCTGCGGTGGTGAAATTGCACGCCAAGGGACTGGCGACGGCGAAGATGATCACGGTGGTTGAGATTGCGAAGAGACAGATTGGGCTTGGGGGGGGGAAGTGGTTTCAGTATAACAAGGTGCAGCAGGTGATGGCTGAGCGGGAGAAGAAAGAGAGGAAGGAGAGGGCCCATAATAAAAGGGGGAAGGAGAAGGATAAGGGAGAAGTGGAAGAGGATGACGAAGAAGAGGATGAAGAGGATGGAGCTTTTGAGACTATGAAGACGCCGTTTGAAAGGGCCAATGAGGGCCGGCCGAAAGTTAGAGCAGTGCCAATTATGACCATCTATCTATCTCAGACTCGTATCGAGGTGCTGAGGAAGGCGTATGGGTTAGTAGAAGGATTCCTATCGCTCTCTTCTGGCTTGCTAACTCGAGACAGAGAACAAACAAACACTTTGGAAGCATCAAAGGCATGAGGATTAAGAGCATTATCACGGTTTATAAACTCGGCGTTCAGCGGGTCAATTTTTTGGGAGATACCCATTTCTTACTCTGGTCATAGCATGCATACACATAGGCAGAGGTCTCGAAAGTTAATACCACAACACTTTTCAAGCACTGCCCTTGTATATTCCTGCGAACATGGCAGCTTCCTTTATAAATAACAGCGGGACCCTAACTCCACAATTACTTGTTTCACAAACTCCGTTTTCCTGCATGTCTCTAACTCGATCAATATACAACTCTTATGCATGTCTCGACACCATATTCCTTATCACTCCCATATCCGAGCTATTCTCCGCGTATATCCAATCCGAAGCACATACAAACATTTAGATCTTGCCATTCTTCTCCTTTGATGCGAACGTTATCCGCAGGATGAAGTTGACAACCACAGCGAGGAGCAGGATGAGCGCCAGGAAAGTTGGACCAAAGCGGTCATCGAAGCCCGCCTGGCCCCGGATCCGGATTGACTTTGCTCGCCAGTGGTACGTGAATAACGCATACAACATTGTGGCCATTGCAACGGCAGTGAACAGAAATGCGGAGATGAAAGCCGCCCGGTCGCCGAAGTTCAACATCCCCATGGCAAGAGCACCGAGGATAACGGTGAAGTTCATCCATGATAGGAAGGTCCGCTCGTTGGCGAAGAAGACCTTGGGCTCAACGCGGGTGGGGAGGGCAATTCGCTTGCCTGGCAACGGAAAAGATGTTAGCATCGTGTTGCCGATTGGGTTCCCTCGCGGGATCGAGGGGAATGGCTGGTGTAGAACAATCAACTCACCTGGAGAGGTCTGGAGGAGGGGTTGGCTGGACATTGTCAGAGAGTAAAGAATTGCAAAAGGATTGATATGAGGAATGATATGGAGATATTGCGAGGGCCAAAAACTCGGGTCTATCCAAGTTTGGAGAAGTAATGGTAGAGGGGAAGCTCGAGGTGCACAGTGGGATGCGAACTGGGACAGCAGAAGCTCGAGACCAGTAAAACATCCCGCTGCACACGTGCACGGCTAGGCGAATGGATATTACACATAATTATTCATGCCTAAGGCTAAAATATCTTTCTGTGCCTCGACCCCTTAAGGCACAAGTCAGGCACCGATTGTTTTCCCCAGATATTGGTTGGAGAGTCTGAAGGCAGCTCCTCAGAACAACATAGCCAACAGCGTATAAATTGCTATCTCATCATCCTATCTTCCCCAACAGAATTTAAAATAGTCACAAAGAATGGCGACTTCATCTGCAACACCTGTGAGAGACTCTTGACTGTGGCAATCGCGTCTGTCTACTAATGCCTAATGCTTGAAAGCCGATTTCATTCACAAGACTCAAGCAGATTGCGAACGATGTAAGCAATATTTCGAGTCTCCCATTGACCATCTGCTAATTGACCTGGCAGGCTTGCCAAAGTGCTCTAGGGAGTGCTGATTTCTACGAGCACTCAAAGACAGAATCATGGAACACAACCATCATTGTGGGTTGCCCAATTTGCGAAACATTTCAATTCCTGCCCCTTTTGACATGAATCCTGCGCAGAATTCCATCCTCCGCTCTGTTATCTCGGAGTCCTCTCCCGCAGGCGGCACTCCATCCTACAAATATGCCGTCAACAGCACCATCATCCAGCACTTGGTGCCAACCTCGGCACTCAACAAAGCAAAGCTCTCCCACGACTCCTCGATACCCTCTGCAGAGAGCGATACGAAGATCACTACGAGCGATGCAAAGACAGAAGCCACAGGCACCGATGGAAAGCCTCATGTCGGTCGGAGGGGCATGCATAGTGCCACGGGCGCGTACTGGAACGAGAAGACGGATGGCATGTGGAGCTTCAAGTATGAAGGAGGCGAGAGTAAAGGCCTAGACGTGGTCATCAGCATCATCTGGATCTCGATATAGATACTAGAGGGTTTAGGGCGCGTGCGGAGTGGCCAGCAACACACTGCGGGGTCAATTATACAGCGAGGGATGCCCCGACATGGCATAGGATCCTCTGGCGGCAGGGAGGAGCGGGATTGTTTGTTTGGGTAGTTATATTGGTAAACGTCAATTGATCTGTCAGAGGTAGCATAGATCCATTCGTCGTCGGCGTCGAGCAGAGCATTATCAGAGCAAGAGGTCTTGTTTCTTGCCTCTCTTTATACCATTTACCATACTGGCCTCCCTGACTTTGTTGACCCTGCGACTGAAGGGAGCACGTCCATATCTTCCTTGTGTAATGTTCGGTGCGTCCGGCGCGTGATCGACCACCCGCGCCTCCTCTGTTGAACGGCTCTAGAGGCCATCAATCGAGCCCATTGGCAGCGGCAATGATGACCATATCTCGCAGCGATCTCGGATGTTATGTGCGCCGGAACTTACATCTCATCCCGTAATCGAGGCGCCCCCCCACGCAAATGTTGCCGCCATCATTGGCCCGGTTGTAAGGTGCGCTGTCGTCAGGATTTACCCCGGGATCTCACTGCCAGATGTACTGGCGAGTCGGGTTGCGGGCTGGAGGATCTCACCGCCTCTGGAAAGGAAGCAGCAGTAACCCTTCCACGATGTCATAACGGCACTAAAGGGGGCCCAGGAGGGACCACCGCGCTGACTCGTATAAAGACGAGGAGCCGGCGCGGGTGGGGAAGGAAGGCGAGCCCTACCTCTTGCGACGGCGACTACCACGTCTGCTCCATTATCCCCTCCAACCCGCCGACCGCGCGACCTCTGGAAATCTTCTCGCCTCTGCATCCCACCACCGACATCGCGCAAACCATATTGCGTGGCATGGCCACTCCCCAACTCCCAAGATCCCTCGAAGATCGTTTTCTTCCCTGTGCCGAAATGGAGTCGCTGTAAGCAAAGCCATACGCCATGTACTAACAGATTGCCGAACTGACAACCACGTTCAGGAACAATCCTGTGGTTCAAGACCTCGTCCTCCCCCATCTCGATCTGCCCTCCGCGCTGGCGCTGGCCTGCACAAGCCGCTATTTCTCTCATATCTGCGCTCACTATCACGCCCTGAGACTGCCACAGTCTGAACCCTCACAACTTCACGTCCTGCCAAGCGCTGCGGCATTTCCGGTCGCGCCAGTCGCCACTGCAATGTCTTCGCCCTCCTCAGCTGCGGCCTCCCCGAGCAGGACTGAAGCAGATTTTGATGGCATGTCCGGCTCCGAAACAGATGTGACCTCCCCAGAGGAGGACGAGTGGGAGTTCAAAGTGACGCCCGACATGATGAGGCGCCTGTCCATGCTCCCTAAATCCAACCCCAGCGCCACGCTCTCCACCATTCCCACCGAACTCCAACTCGAGATTTTTTCCCACCTAGACAAGATCGATTCCGTCTGCTTGGGCCTCACATGTAGCCGTGCGTACAACATCTACCGCACCATCTACGGCACTAAGATGCCCCTCAACACGCGACGTATCGGACCCAACTCGCTGGAGTCCGCGTGGGAGGTCATTGGCAAGCAAGAGTGCAAGCAGTGCGGCATGTTCAGGTGCGAGCTGTGGCAGCATATCAAGACATGGATGCCGGGAGAATTGGAGTACTGCTCCATGAAACAGAACTTTGGGTCGCCTGCAAAGCCTGGGGCAGCAGAGAGCTGCTACCGGGGCAAGCCATCGAAGCCTCGACGGTGTGGGCGGCATCCGATCAGGACGACTACAATCCACCAGGACGATAATGGGGGTTTGCAAAAGTTGTTCGGGCGCTAGGTATTGCTACGACTGCTTGATAGGTGGCATGGCGGGTAAGCGTGAATTATGGACCTGCGGCTTTTAGCGTTGATACCCGTCGTGGTGTATAACTATGGCACTGGGGACCGACCATTGGTGTTTGAAATTCGGAGTGAGGATTAGAAGTTAGAGAGTTGCGAGTTTATGGTTCTGCACAGGGGTCTAACATCTCAGCGGAGAGATAGCATCCGGCAACTACAACACGCCCGGTCATTCCTGATATGAACTCATAGCATGGGACGAATTTAAGATTTAATGTTAATAGAGATAGACATGCACTGTATACTAGGTTAATCAAAGATTTATACAAATAGTCTTGCAAAACCGGCATATGAAAAGGGGAAAGCAGCCTGTAGTCTCTGTACCCTCCCCTTGCAATATCTTCCACGTCTGTGAATCCACTATCTCTTGACTTATACATCTACTTCTCAAGCAGCACGCTTGTTTCAAGATACTTGATACATGCGGTGTTTGCATGAACCTCACATATTGTGAGGTTGACTTTCATTGATGAGATCCGCTCTTCTTTTGCAGTTCGGCTTATTTTACTGACTCAGATCCGTATTAACTTTAGAATATAAACATATAGTTCTTACAGCGAACTTTTCTCATCCCCAACAACCATCTCTAGGATTTCCAACACCTGGCCCTTCGTTGTCAACGGCACTGGATTCGTTGCAAGCCACACATCCTTGAGACAATTATCAGCCAAAGCATCCAACTGCTCCCTCGTCACACCGACATCTTTCAGACTCATCGGCATCCCCAGTTCGCTCACAATAGCTCCTACTACATCCCCAGCACCCGCCTTATCCCTCTCTAACCCTCTCTTGGCTAGAATCCCAGCAATCATCTCCTCTCCCCAGAAAATGTCCAATACCTTCTTCTGCAACTCCCTGACCTTCTCATCCCCATGGGCATAGTTATACTTCAACACCGCAGGCAACATCACACAACTCGTCTCCCCATGCCCGACTCCCAACGGACCCAACTGATGTCCAATTCCATGACTCCCTCCCATAGGGACACCACCCCCCAAGCCCTGCATCGCATCAACCACGCCCATCATACAATCCAGTCTCGGCCCCTCGGCTTCCCAATCCCTCTTCGTCCGCAACAAGTTCGGCACCAGCAGCCTCAGCCCCTTCTCAAACGCCTCCGCGCTTTCCGGAGCACGCGGGTCAAGAGAGCACAGCCCCTCTACGCAGTGGTCCACCGACCGGATACCGGTGGAGAGCCAGATTCGCTCAGGCGTAGTGACGCTCAGCGCGGGGTCGAGGATGATGAGGTCCGCACCCATGGAGGGGTGCACGAAGCCTTTCTTATGCTGCGTGCGTGTGTCCGTGGCGCCGGCGAATGGGGAGTACTCGCCTCCAGAGAGGGAGGTGGGGATGTTGATGATGGGGATGGTGCACGGCTTGGGGTTCTGAGGTTTGTTATCCACGGTCAGTTTGGAGAGGTCGTCGATAGTAAAAGCATCGTTTGCCAGTGCCTGCGCTCGTTCCTTAGTGCTTTTCCGGGTTGGAGTGGAATTGGCTACGTACGAAGGATATGACTTTAGCTCCGTCTGTAAGGGATCCAGCTCCTAAGGTGACGATTATGTCTGCACCTTTCGAGCGGATATCCTGGACGATCTCTAGAACATCGTCCCATGGCGTATGAGGCTTGATACCTTTCCGCACGCCGACGATCTTAGGTCCCAGAGCTTCTTCCAACTTCGTGAAATTGGCGGTCTTGCTAATTGAGTTCGAGACTATCACGTAGACTTTATAAGCATGGAATGCATGAACATGGTGAGCGCAGGCCGCGGGGAATGACAGGCCCGTGGAGATGAAGGGTTTGGACTTCGACGGGAATGCAAGACGGTAAGTTTCTCCTGGAGCAGCCATATGTCTGGGTACCTCGAGTCAAGCACAGTTCCAGCAGTATCTAGTAATGAATTAAGTCTTACTTGTAACTTCTCAATTGAAACCTCTCCAATTGGTGTGTATTTAAGAAAAGAAAAATGCGTTTTGGACTTCCCCGCTTACATCATTTACATAAGTTAAGTTACCCCAAATGGAAATTGCTCAGCCTCGTAGCCTTCGCTGGGCGCGGAGGTAGACCGGATGTAAAAGTAAATGCCGAATTCGGACGTTGCTCATCTTCCGGTGCTTAGTTTATTACTCACGCCATGAGAAAATATATCGGCTATCGACGCTCGCGATTCCAGTGGTGGATTTGTAGTTCAAGTGCTGATATGTAATAATTGAAGTGAGCAACCCTGGAACTTGAGCATTGCAGGTCATAGATGAGGTTAAAGTACCAATGAACGACCACACAAAGACTCGAGCTGCTTAAATTGTATTTGCATTGCCGATACCCTGGATTTCCTACAGTTTGAAGGCACCGGCACCTTTGAGAGCTGCGACAGCCTCTACCTTATTTCCATTAACATCCGTAACGTTTCCTTTCTTGTCAATGATCTTGACACCACCTCTCTTGAGCTCTCCTACCGTCTCTCTTTTCTGCCGGGTCTTCTTGCTCTCCTGTCTTTGGTTAAGTTCCATTCCGCCGCGTTTCTTGATCCTCTCCTTTTCTCGTCGTCGTCTGCGCAGCTTCTCCTCTCGCGTCATCTCTTGTCTCGCAACTGGAGCTCCGCTCTTAGGCACCACCTCACCCTTCTCCACACTCTCCTTCTCCTTCCCAACCTTATATATTTCTTGCGGCGCCAACATGCTCTCGCCGCCAGTAATACCACTAGCGGTAGTGGGTTGAGCATCTTCCATGGCCACAGTTGCCACATCTGCAACGACGGTTAGACTAGGAATCGCAGGCTTCGGCTTGTAGTGCCAACTGCTCAATGCATCAAGCTTGGCGCTGACATCTTTCCAAAGAGCAGCAATCTCATTCTCCTCTTTCCGCATCTTTTCGTCAGCCTTGCTCACGTACGTGTCGGGATTATGCGCTTTGACATGCTCCTCCTCATATAATTCGGCCAAGCTCTGCTGAGGCTTGCTATCATCGAGCTCAAAGGCACCTCTCCTTGTATTTGTAGGTGTACTCAATGAATCCGGACGACGGCGGATAACCTCGTCAAATTCTTGGGCGAGGATACGTCGCTTGATCAGTTCCTCGATGCTCTCACTGATTTCAGCAGTAATTTCTGGAACAGGCTTTCCTGTATGTTCAAAATCTAGATTCTCCTCTACCAGCGAGTTCAGTGGTCGATCGGCAGCTCGAGCCTCTCCAGAAAGCGTCCAATCGCGCTTAGCCACCGATGCAGCTTCAAGTCGACGAATCTCTTCAGTCAGCTTTGCTTGCCGGCGTTCATGTGCTGATCGCCGAGATTTTGGGTCCGCAGGATCAATGTCTGAGAGCGCGTCTTCTGAATCTTCCGGGTCAGAGACATCTTCAAAGAGATCTCTGCGTACATCTGCCATAGCTCTTTCTATGCCAGCTGCATCATCCTGAGGCCCTATACCTTTGGACTTCCGGGCGTGTCTTGCAAGGTACTCTGCCTGGCGCTCCCCCTTGTCGGTCTTGCGGGGAGGTGGCTCGAAGAAATCCTTATACAGGATGTAATTGGTATTATCGCCAGTAGAACCGGCCTCTCCATCCGGGTCTACTTCCTCGTCTTCCTCAGTATCGCCCTCTGCGGCGTTTAGATCCATATTTCCAAACGTAGGACCTTCGTCCTCATCATCTTCATTCATATATTCATCATCGTCCTCATCGTCTGCGTTAGCAAAAGGACGTGAACCCAATGTTGGCTTCGCAGTCATTGTCGTTGGATCTGCGTCCCAGTCAATATCGTCCTCGTCACTGGCTTCTCCAGTGTAAGGGTCCCCAGCTGCGTCTTGACGCTCCAGGAATTCGGTTTGTTTGTTGAATTCATCAATGGAGAAGAACCCATCATTTAAGCCATTTGGGTCCTCAACAAACACCCCAGCAGCTTCTTCGCCATCTTCGTCATCATAGTCGTCCTCGCCTTCCCGGCCGTCAGACAGCTCTTCGTCTTCCGTGCCAGCCGCATCATTCACGAGGTCGTCAGCCTCAAGTGCATCCTCTTCTTCCACATCTTGACCAACACTCTCGTCATCGGAGCCGACTTCAAATCCATCCTCCCCGAACTCGAGTAACTGACCGTCACCCTCTCCGTCATCATTGGCTTCGCCTACACTCTCTTCCTCCCTCTCTGTTAACTCCACTAACGCCCTCTCGGCGTCCCTTCGTAATGCATCAATGACTCTCTTCGCCTGTTCCCAAACCTGATCTATACCGAAACCTTCCATGTGAACCTTCCGGAATTTTAATATTTGTTCATCTTCGATATTCTTGTCTCCACGTTTCCGTTTGCGCCGCAATTCCTTCTGCCTCTCTGCTTGCTCCTCTGCTAGCCTCCCGGCGAAAGCATCGAGGGTATTTTTGGCAAGCTGTAGACTTGCGTTCACCACTGACGGGTTCAATTCCAAGAAAGAATGTCTATTCTCTGGTTTGAGTGTGTCTAGAAATGCTGCGATGGTATCCGGTCGTGAAAGGCTCTCCGGAATTAAATTTGAGGATCTGGCCGGCGGGGGAGGCAAGGCCGTCATCGTGTGAGACGTCGAGGTCATGGACGATGTGGTGCTTCCCGCGGTGGCCATTGCTGGCACTGCCATCATGAAGTTAGCCTTCGTGGAGCCGGACAAAGATTTTATTTCATTGATAAGACGTTCTCCGCTTAGCGTCTTCGCTATCATCACGTGACTGGGTCATTCTCGAGATGGGGCGCCACCTCCACCCTAGGCACTGATTTCTACGCATCCGGAAGTTGAAGTGAGACCGTGGTCGCGCGCAGCCCATATATTAGCCATCTTAGGGGCGCGTACTGCCGCATGAAGCCCCTGGCGGTGGTCAGAATGTTGTCGCGTGACGAGTTGCCACTTTCGCACAGCAGCACTCGGCTCGACGTGGTAGTGGGGGCGTTTCCAGCCCGGAATAACTCTGGAAGTGGGATGGCCTTTGTCTCGGCACAGCCTTAAGTAGTTTTGGTTCCATAACGGACTTTTCTCGTGCCCCCTCCGCTCGCTGTTCTTTTTTGCTCTCTCGAGATCGGTCGATCCCGTCCTGCCTTGCCCTATCTACTCATGCCCTTCCCTTCTGGTTGCATCTCTTATCTCACCCTCGTCGTTCTCGACCCTTCTCTCAATGCACACACAGAGGTCGCTGAAGTGGGGAGAAATCGCAGAAGAGGGGTTGTTAGGTAAAGGAGGCCAATCATGCTCCTCAACGTTGAGTCTTTGCAACAATCACGCACAATACACATATCCGGGCCGTTGAAGAGGCTTTGAATTGCCCCTCATCCCACTAGTGATGCATATGTAGCCGCCTCGAGCCCATGAAGAGGCCCCACTGAGAAAGAAGAAAAACTCTCAATTTCGCCGTATTTATCTCCCCGCGTGGCATTGGAAAGGCATACCGAAGCAAGTAGGTCGCACAACTCCTGCAGAGAGCGAGGGTTAGTGTCCAGTCGCAGCGCAAAGAAGGAAGGAGATGGCAGCCGATAAGCATCTAGATGTAGAAAATCGTTCCCTGTCTTGCTTGCTTCGGCCAGCCACAGCCGGCCAACTCGATGGCGGCGTTTGACAGGCCGTCAGCGAGCGATTCACGCAGTGCCGCCAGGCATTAGAAGCCCGGAACTACCAGCCTTGAAACTCTGGACTCCGCCAATCAATCCCGCCGCCATCAACGTAACCCAGGATATATAATTCGGGAGCTATCATGCACGCAAGTACAAGAAGGAGGCCGGACCCGCCGAACAGCAAGAAAGGCATTTTCGGTCTTGCTGAGCTATACTCGTCGCTAAGGGTTGGGAGTGAAAAGGTAGGGCCGGTGATTGAATCGTTGTGAGGAATTACGCCTGCACGGGGATTCTTACCAAGGCACCCGAGCTTCCGGAGTCGCCCTTACCCGTAATCTCGAAAACCTCGTCCCCCCCACACGCCATTCTACCACCCCCACCCGGAGCAGCATTGTAGTCTGCAAAAAGACAATCGGGAAGCGTGAAGGTATGAAGTACGGCAGCACCTTCTACGCCAAGTCTGTTCCGCAATGGGCACCTTGTAAGTCGGCGTTCGAGTCCTGGCGAGCTTCGGTGGCGCGGGGTTGCGTACTGACCAAGGCGTCGCCAGATAACATCGATTATAACGAGCTCAAGACTCTGATTAAGGTACACACAACCAAAGATCAGGCCCAAGCCATCCCGATTCCCGGCCAGGAGGATACGGCCTTGGCCAAGTTCGAGCAGGCGTTCTTCAATGAGCTTTCTAACCAGCATGACCGGGTCGACCTGTTCGTGAACAGCAAGGCCGATGAGATCAGTCGCCGACTAGGTAGGACCATCTGCCATAACACCCATCGACCGGTACTGATACACGCCTAGATTTTCTACAGAAGGCCATCCCTAGGCTGCTAGCTCGGATCGTGTATGGCAACGACAATGGCAAGCCAGTCTCGCAAAAGAAGTGGGAAAAGTTCGCAAAATACGACAGACAGATTGCAAAGTTAGTTACACCTAAGTATCCTCGAATAATGCCAATTCTAACTCTGCGTAGGTGCGGCGATGAGATTAAAGCACTACAGCGGTTTGTAGACGCTCAGCGCACTGCATTCCATAAGATATTAAAGAAGTACAAGGTGCGCCGGAGAATTCGCGAGACAAATGCACGCTTGCATGCATGCACACATCAATTCGATCCACTGACGCTCGAACAGAAATGGACAGGATCTCAGGCCCTCGGCGACCGATTCAAGACTGAAGTCTTGGGGAATCCAAAAAGTTTTACTCGGCGTGACTTCGAACCTCTCTTACAACAATACAACGATCTCCTAACGAACCTCCGCGCGTCCACGCCGACCAGCCCAGAAGTGACAACACCGTCACTATCACGTCGACAGAGTGTTCAAACACCAATCCAGGAGGAAAGACAGACGTACTGGAACGAATTCGATGATGGGAGCGACGTCGAGAATGAGCCATACACAATCTACATTGACCCAGACGCCGAGTCTCAAATCTTCGGGGCAAAGACCTTCTCACACATCTTCTCGAGGGCTAGAGGACCCTTGGAGAAGGTCCGGGAGTGGTTAACCCCGATATCGTCTCCTCAAGATCGACGGCCTCTCCTCCAGGATAGGGCTTACTTTGCAGAACAGGCCGAAACAGATGTTGATGATATCGATGCGTCCTCGAGCGAGTTCCCTAGCGGATATGCCACTCACTATGCTACCTTCCCTAGCATCCACGACCAGCGGTTCACCCGGGCCCGGGAACAAATGCTGTTCCGCGCGACAGTCGCCTCGTTCACCGCCTCGCTGGTTCTGCTCCTCGTCGCCAGCCTCCTAGTTGCTACGGGTAAGCACAAGCTGCGCATCGAGGTTGATGCGGGCGCTACGTTAGGCATCGTGTCGAGCCTGTTCTTCGCCACGCTGGGCTTTGGCACGATGCTGTACCGCTCAGAGAAGCTCAGCTGGCTGCACAGGGGCTTAGTTGGTGCAACATTTGCAGGTGTGTGTATCCTCAACGGCATCCTGCTCGTCATAGTAGTCGGGGACACTGTGTGACACTTTGGAATGTTTGTAAATAGTAAATGTTACAATTTGGAAAACGCTTGGCGCTTCGTTGGATTACAGAGGAAGTATGAGGCTGCAGGGTCTCATTCACTTGCTCAAACAATTTTATATGTATGGTGTTAGGTTGGGCTGAGCGTATGGACAATTTGCCAGGTTAACAATCTCACGCACGAATTCTAGATAGGGCGCAGGCCGGACAAAAGATGGGAAGGAACGGGAAGGAAGTGCGAGGCATGGCAAGTAAGAATAACATTTGGGAACGGACCTGCAGGAGTTCAAATTTATAGTCTCTTGCCTGCCAAGATCCATGCTCGAAACTTTAAAGAAATGCCTTATCCAACCAATTCCCCTATTCTTATTCCCATATCGCCTTACTCCACCACGCCCAGCGTATGATTCTCCCGGGAACTAATCCGAGATCCTTGTCGCGCCTCATCTCCCAATCAATACCCCGCCGTTAACATGTAGACACTGGCCTGAGATGAAACTGCTATCCGGTCCTGCTAGGAAGACAAAGCACGTTGCGATCTCGCTCGGTTGGCCCGGTCTACCCATGGGCGTAGTGAACTCCTCCTGCTCTTCCAGGCTCAGCTTTTCCAGGACAAGGGGTGAGCGGACTAGGCCTGGGCACACTGTATTGACACGGATTCCGCCGGCGGCATGCTCCTTGGCCAGGTGTCGCGAGAAAGCGGCGACGGCACTTCGCGATGATGTGTAGTCGAGAAGCTCGGGATGTCCGATGTATGGGTTGGTAGGGGCGCTCGTTATGATGGTGTCGCCAGCTTTCATCTGCGCGAGAGTGTGCTGGGAGAGAAGGGCAAAAGACTGGATGTTGGAGTTGAATGTTGTGACCCACCCCTTCCTGCATTTCAGCACTTGGTTAGCTATGCTAGGTGTGAATATGAATTCTACCTGGATACCTACTCAGTGACTTCTTCAATAGTCTCTTTCATCACATGGGTGCCATGATTCAGGACCAAGATGTTAATGCGGCCCATATATTCGATGGCCTTGTTCACCACAACACTGCAGATATCTGGATCCAGTAAGTCTGCTGGTATAAGATGCACCTGGCCTCCCTTTTCACGGGCCAGCCTTTGGGTTTCCAGCACCGCCTCTTCCTCCTCTGGCAGGTATATAATGGCGGATTCGGCGCCCTCCATGGCGTACAAGATAGCTATCGCCCTGCCAGTGCCACTGTCGCCCGAGGAGATGAGCGCCTTCTTTCCTACAAGCTTCCCGGCAGCTTTGTAGAGCTCGTATCCGCCGCCCTGGATGGGCAGCATATCGTTGACGGGCTCGACACCTGTCATGCTCCTTTGACTCCCGGAAACCTGCCTGAATGAGAGAAATGAGACTGGTAATTTCAAGATTCTTGTTACGATCTGAGAGTGTTTCAGATGAAGAAATAAGGATATGAGACCGCTGGTTATATAAGAAATCGGTAGACGAGGTAAGAAAATGTCCACTTGCCTATTTGGAATGGAGACTTGAGGCCTACCGCACGCAGAGCTGGATTTAACCGCTGCGCACTTCACCACGACCTCCAGGACTAATCAACACCTTAAATATGTGCTGGATATCAGATAAGGAACTCGCTCGCGGAATTGAGAACCAGAGTGTGTGCAGAATGCCGAATTCTCAACTGACACCCCTCCATTCCCTAAACTCTGCTCCTGCTTGTTGACGCCAAACGGCGACAGAGGTACGCAAGCATGGGCACGGTTTCTGCCGGGCCGAATTACTCCGCAGCGGCCCGAACGCGGGATTGACGTCATGCTGCGGTACCAGCCACAACTACTGACGCTGCCAACTGTGGCTATACTCACCTCCTCCCTTCCACTGGATATGAGGAGATCTCGGCCTATATTAGGAACGTCATGAGGATCCCACTACTGGTCTGAGCCGCCATATGCGGAGGGGTACCTGGCAGGCTAGTGGGCAACAGTCCATTCTGACAGGTTGGTCCGAACCTGCTCACTATAAAATCAAGATTGTGGTGGCTATGATCCCTGAAATAATACCCGTCTGATGATGCCCTCTTACGCGGTCCAAAGTGCTGCCATCTCTTTACCCAACGCCTATAAGAATCGTAATATCCACATCCAATATCATAGATTTCCCAGACAATACAGAACAAGACATCCAATATCCAATATCAAAAGAATTCAAATCACTTTATCACTTCTATCCTATAATCCATCATGGTATCTAGGTTACGTCGTCGCGACAGAATCGTCGAGAGCACTCGCCCAACACTCATGACCCGTCTCCGTGGCCCTAACGCCCGGAAACGCACAGTCAAGACCACCACGAAGGTTGTGCCCGCCAATACTCTGCAAGGACACAACCATGTACAAGCTCACACTCACAATACAAGAGCCAGCGGTATGGGATTAGGTCGAGGTCGACGAACTGCGAAGCCCGTTGCGCAACGGAGAAGACGTGTGTCTCTCGGAGATAAAGTCAGTGGCGCTATGATGAAGCTTCGAGGCACCTTGACGAATAAGCCTGGTGTGAAGGTAAGGTTTTAAGAGTTAGCATTCTTGGAATCTGTGCTGACGGCTCTACAGGCTGCGGGAACGAGGCGTATGCATGGCCACCGATGGATGGGCTGATCACACATATTAATTCATCTCCAAGGAGGAAAAGGAACGTTGTACGATATGTAAAACAAGAGATACCCATGCGAGTGGCCGATGCGGGCTAGAAATTGTCTATTTGCAACTAGCTACCTCTTAAGAGATGCATCATCTTTCTATCTATGCTATGAGACTTCATTGATCCGCACTAAGAAGTAGGCGATGCGCCAATCTCAAATACCTATTGCAATTTAATATTGGCAGGCATCAAACGCAATATTATGGTGCCATCATGCCTCTAACAATAAATATCATTTCAATAAGCAGCAATTCCTGCAGCTCTATCAAGTTGCCTTCTTCATCAAGGCAGGCCAGTCCCACTGCAACTCATCAGTTTCCATAATGTCATATTCCATGGCAATATTCGAAGAGTGCTGACTGCCTCCTCGGCTTCCTACCCTTGACTTAGTCTTCGAGTTCCTATGCTTAGAGACGAACGATTTTTTGCCCTTATTCCTATTATCAAACTCCTTCGTAATAGCAGCCCTGGAAGTATCTAGTGCCTGGGGTTCCAGCCTATCAACGTCCTTGCCCCTATCTTGCTTTGTGATCGGCTCTTGTAGCTTGGTGTTAGTAGATTTGAAACTCAGGGCAGTATTCGGGTGCAAATAAACATTGAGCTCATGGTCACAGACTTGGCTGTTTCTGCCGGAAGATTTAGCCGGAGGGAAATCGCAGATGATCTGATCCCATTTATCAAGGTCTGCTTTGCTTGGAGAGGGGTGTTTCTTCACTCTACTCCCATTGATGGATCTGGCCGATGGGTAGCCTCCTTTCAACTTGGAGGTCCTCTTTTGGATAACGCCTAAGGTCTCGCTTCCATTAAGGTTGAGGTTAATATCAGAGGAATTTTCGTAGGAATTTGGAATACTCAGACTGGAGAAAGATCGAGGGTCAACGTGGGTCATTTTCATTGTCGCACTTTTGTCTTCAAAACTAGGCTGTACGCAGATTCGAGGAGTTGACCGCCCAACGGGGCTGGATGAGAAAGGGACATCATAGTCTGTGTCATACGTTGGGAATGGCTCAGTGGCATCAACCTCCAAGGATTCATTAATGCTGCACAGCGTGTCACTCGACAATTCAAGGATGGGCTCAGATTTGCTTTTCGCAAGCCGGTAGGAGTTAGAGCGTTGGTTGATAAGTAATTTTGCGTCATATGGTAAAGGCTTGCGGCGGATCTTGCCATGACCAGTTAAGCTGACAATCTTGGGGTTTGTCAAATTATCACCTAGAGAGAGTGTTAGTTTAATAGAGCACTCCTCGTGACAGAACTAACCTTCGTTCATTCTAATCGCCATCGTAGTCAGCGCGGATTGAGATAGGGCGACCTTGTGGCCTACAGATCCGGCTAGTTGGGGGGATTTCTTGTTTACGCGGGTTTGGAAATGGTTATTCATTGCTGTCTTCATCTTCACCAGTATGTTGCTATCCTTGAGGTGACTGCCATTATCTGGTAGTTCTAATCCTGGCAGCAAAGTCTGGGTAAGATCTGGCTTTAAAGCTTTTGTAGCAGCCAACATTGCCTCGACCTTGCTGTTTAGATCAACGGCATTGGATTCCGACGGATAGTATTGCAAGGTGCCGTGACAAGTAAGAGGAGGACCGCTACTTCCGACCGACTTCGTTAGGCTCGGTCTCTCCTCTTGCTGGTAGTCGAGCTTAGCTCTCTCATCCAGGCTTTTGCCCGTCCTCCAGTGACAGTAATCGACTGGCGTGTAAGGCTCCTTGGGCAAAGAATAGAAGTTATCAGGTTTAGAATCCTTTGCTATCGTAGTCACTCCTTGCATGTCAATGTTCATATTGCCCCAATTAGGCGTAAAAGACTTAGTTTGCGAGATGCCGTGCTGGGCGGTGGATTGGCCACAAGCCTTAAGTGCATTTATTGGTGAGGTATCTTCTACTCGCTGGGCGTCATGTTGATCCTTCCCAACAGGTTCCATGCTTGTCAAATGTCTCTTCGAGCATTCATGCGTTAGCCCTGGCGCCCAATAACTTTCGAGGTGGGCAGGGTGCTTGGAAGTGTGGTTGCCAGAAACAACAGTGTCATCTGGTAAATGCATCCCAATAGCCTGGTTGTAATGATAATTATCCATGACGGTGTCTTCAAGAAGGATGTCTGCCAACTCATCGATACTATCACGACGGCAGGGAGAAGTAGGGTTGCGCATATCACAACTGTAGGCTGTTGATGTGAAGGAACCTGTTAAGTGGAATACTGTTAGTCTATAGTAATTCGATCTAATTATTCACTTTAGCGAAGCAGCAGGTTCGAGACATATGAGATTCACTAGATAGCTCCACATACCTCGAACTCTTGGCTTCGGTCTCTTAGAGCCCGCGCCTCTGCCAGAGCCTCCGGTGGTCGGCAGCGCCGGAAGAATGTGCCTCTTCTTCCCATATGTTGCCATGGCGTAAGTCCACCAACCCAGACCAGCTTACGCTTCTACCGCCAACGTGGCCTTGGAACACCGGGGAGAGGAACAATAATTTGCATAACACATACGTGGGACATGGCGTATGAGGATGAGAATTTTGAATGAGTGTCCGGTAGGAGAAAGCAGGTGCAGGACACTCTAGCTTTTGACAAGCACCCGTTGGAAGGAACGCACAACACCTAGCAGACGCACGGTACAGAAAATATGAGCATCTTTACCGTTTTCAAAAAGTGCTCCTTGTGAATAGACTACTTCGGGAACACTAAGTACCTCATAGAGGAAACAAGTGAGCCAAATTTGCCGCAGATCGTAACTGTGCTCGGCTTCTGAAACGACAAGTATGCCGGTCATGCTTAGAACTTCTATACATGAGATGACGGAAGAAGCAAACACAGAAGAATTAAAGAACCTCAGTTAGGGAACTCGACGAGTATACCTAGACAACTCGACAAGTAGAGGGTTAGAGTGCTTCTACTATTCCTATTCCTGTTTGCCGGCTCTAAAGAGGTACCCTTAGGAATGCTTATCACCTATATATCTCACGCAGCTTCTATCGCCATATTACCATAGAAGAAGTTGGTTTACCACTCAACAAGAGATACCGAGGTATCTCCTCTGCAAGATGTTGCCAACGTTATGTCGGAGTTGGGACCGCATAATATCGTCTCACGTTAGATAATCCTCGGTAAGTTGTGTCCAATCATGTCCGTAGGATTACCATTTTCCACCCACATCTCGGCCTCACCAGCAACCGGCCGCCACTTCGGGTGAGACGAGGGAGAAATAAACCGCTCGCAAGACCGGTAGACGAGCGTTTTCTGGCCTTTCTTACACACAAGAGAGATCAATCCCGTCGCCTGCTGCCCTTCTGCCGTCACTAATTCCCAATCCCTCCACAACACAGTGACCATGTCTTTCTCAAGTCTCGTCCAGGATCTCTCTTTCAGAGACAGCCAAAATGTCCGAGGGACATCTTCAGCCTCCACTATTGATGATAGAAGATCGCATATCTCCAAAGCGATGTCGTATGCCAGCACGGCGGCAACAAGTGTCAGCATCTCGGGAGATATCTCAAGCCAATTGCACGGAGGGTACTCTCATCCCCTGTCACGGTCATGGCAAGCGGAGAGACAATTAACGAAGGTAAGGGAACACACCTCTGCTGGCAAGATATTGCAGGCCATTGACGCAGCTCACAGTCTATGCTCATCTTCCCCATATTTATTTCCGACCAAGATGACGAGGAAACCCTCATCCCCTCCCTCCCTGATCAATATCGCCGCGGTGTCAACAAGATTGTACCTTTCCTCGAGCCCCTCGTTCGCAAAGGACTGCGCTCAGTTATACTCTTCGGTGTCCCTATCACTCCAGGTGTAAAGGATGCCCTTGGAACTCCTGCCGATGATCCCAAAGGACCCGTCATTTCTGCCATCCGACTGCTGCGTCAGCGCTTCCCTCAACTTTTCATCGTCTGCGACGTCTGTCTCTGTGAATATACTTCTCACGGCCACTGTGGCATCCTGAGAGACGACGGCAGTCTCAACAATCAACTTTCTGTTGATCGTATTTCGGACGTTGCTATTGCCTACGCTCAAGCTGGAGCTCACTGTGTAGCGCCCTCAGATATGAACGATGGCCGCATTCGAGCAATCAAGCTTAAGTTGATAGAGGAGGGTATTGCACACAGAGTACTATTAATGTCATATGCGGCAAAGTTTTCTGGTTGTCTTTATGGACCATTCCGAGACGCAGCAGGCTCAGTGCCATCGTTTGGGGACCGCAAGTGCTATCAGCTACCACCAGGCGGCCGAGGTCTTGCTCGTCGAGCCATTGAGCGCGATATCGGTGAAGGAGCTGATATCATCATGGTCAAGCCTGCTGGCCAATATCTCGACATAATCAGCGACGCCAAAGAAATCGGCAAGGACTTGCCTATCGCAGCATACCAAGTTAGCGGAGAGTTTGCCATGATCCACGCCGGAGCCAAGGCTGGGGTTTTTGACTTGAAGACGATGGCGTTTGAATCTACGGAAGGGATCTTGAGGGCGGGAGCAACTATTGTTCTGAGCTATTTCACTCCACAGTTCCTCGATTGGCTTGAATCGTAGGAAGTTTATGAGCTCTTATGTCCCGTCGTATTAATGAACGATATTATAATTGGCGTTATGGTATATGAATTGTTTCAATAGTTAGAGAAAATGCGAAAGGGTACTGCGTCTATAGAAATTCAAACCATCGTTTCCAGACTTGTCAATTTATATAATTTCTCATGAAAATTCCTCCTCGCAATTGAAAAAAGGGCCTGCAAACAATACCTACATACGATACTAACGAAAGTTTGAGCCTCCCTCTGTCTTGGCTCTCTCCTGTGATCGTGGGGTTAACCGGAGCTCCGAGCCTGCGGGGTCTGCCGAGAGTGCCTCATGAACGCGCTGCAGTTCGGATGGTGAACATCCTGCTTCAACCTCAACAACCAGACCCCAACCAGTGAGCGGGCTCTAATTCCGCGGTCGCCAGTACGAGGGAGTGCTTCTCGCCATGAAGCGGCTTGCGAGAGGTTTGCTGAGTCCTTGTAGCAACGTCGGGCGAAAGTTAGTCACCAGGGAGGTCAATGGGATAACACGCTCCCCACTGGCGCTGAGCGTGCCATCCAGCGCAAGACATGCTTCATCCAAAGTCTCCCGGCCGCGGACGGCCATCTTCTTTCCTGGTATGGGATTTGAGCTCTTGCTCCATTGCTCTCCGATAAACTACTGACAACCAACTAGGCCAAGGAGTGCAAAGAGTTGGCATGCTCACGCCCTGGATTGAGGCCTTTCCAGCGACTGCAAACCCGATAGTAGAGGAAATTGATGATTTGATGGGCTTTAAACTCTCTAAGATGATCGAAGAAGGCCCGAACAGTACTCTTACGGCTACCCCCAACGCACAACCAGCCATAATGGCGTCCTCAATTCTCATCCTTCGAATACTAGAAAAGGAATTTGGATTCCACTCAGCGGAGCGAGTTGACGTGACACTGGGCCACTCACTTGGCGAATTCGCAGCTCTTGTTGCCGGGGGCTATGTTGCATTCGAAGATAGCCTGTATCTGGTGCGGAAACGAGCAGAGGCTATGGCTGAATGCTCGCGGCGAGCTCGCGAGGAGCATGGCGGGGACTACGGTATGGTAGCGCTCATTACAGAACCCGATCACTTAGATCACATAATCGAAGCTATCCACGAGTTCATTGGACACCATAGCGCTGGCTCGAAGTCGGAGAGCGCCCAGGACGTCCCGCCTATCCAACAAGTGCTGATTGCAAATATCAATAGCAAGAACCAAATAGTGTTGAGTGGGAACATTGAGATGATAAAGACACTTATGACGAATGTTCGAGAGTTTACGGGCCACGACCCAAGAGCGGTCAGGCTGAACAGCGACAGCCCGTTTCATAGCCCATTAATGAAGCCAGCTGCGACCCTTATGAAGAAGCTTCTGGAAGGGAAGAGCAGAGTCAAAGGGAGAGAACACGAGGATCTCGTTTCATTTCCGGGAGTTATGCAGTGTATCAGTAACGTCAGTGGACGACCATTTCAAAGCAAAGAACAGCTGAAAGACCTTTGGGCTCGGCAATGCGTGGAGACCGTCAGATGGTGGGATTCAATCAAGTACCTAGACCAGGAACAGCACGTACGCCGCTGGATCGGTATTGGGCCAGGCAAAGTTGGCCGAAATCTGGTTGGGAAAGAGGTGGGAATGCGCGGGAAGGATACTATCAAGGGAGGCGGAGTTTGGGGCATAAGTGATCCCAGAGAAGTCGAGGAAGTTCTCAGAGGCTTGGACGAGACAGAAACCTTAAGAGATGTCGAATGACACCCAGCACATATTTCGGCTCGATCTCTGGAAAAGGGTATTCTCTAAAGCCGATTGTAAGATATTAATGAGGCTGCAAGACTAGATAGAGACGAGGCTGTGTTACGGTATAGACATTCCATCGTAAGGTGTAGAGAGGCGAAACCGGACATCAGTTCTCAGAGATACTCTTAGGCCCCTCGTGGCACAGTTTTATACTGCAGGAAAATATAAAGGAGGGATATTTAAGGTGTTAAGACCTTGTTAGAAAAAACGCAACCTCGCAAGTCGCATAAGCTCCAGCCTCGTTTGATATATCTCGGCTCCACATGCACTTCAGAGATAACGGCACATTACCACTTCCACTTCAATACAATAAACCAACGATGACAGCAGTACCATCAATAGCCTGCCTAGGCGTAATAGGCAAAAATGTATATACCTCTTCCACCATTGTACCTCGATTAACAATGCACAGAAGCTGACCAGAGTTGAATTCCCTCACAGAAAAACCCCCTCCACATCTCGATATTCCCTTCGCAGCCCGGCAACAAACCGGTACGCACGCCGCTCCAATTCTCACTCATCCTTTCTAGCACGCTCGACATCTTCGAGGCGCGCTCCAAAGCCAACGTCAGCACCGGCGGCGGGCTCTCTGGCGACTTCGGCCTGCTCCATGCGATCGACGAGCGGCTCGCAGCGTACGGCTTTGAGACCAACACCGGTGTGCGCTTCGTGGCCGTCGTGGACATGCGGGGCCGCATCGTCGGAGATGAAGCCGCGAGGAGCCAGGTTACGGGACTGCGCGAGGGCGAAATGAAATTGGTAGGTGCTGCCACAGTGTCTTCGAGCTTGTAGGTAGGGACTAAGGCTGATGACCGTTACAGGTATTTAGGGCCATGCAGACTGCATACGTGAGATTATTACAGAATCCATTCTATGATCCAGATGAGCATAGCCCGCCGGCGGGAAAGGGTGGGAAGAAGATCACAAGTAGGAAGTTTACGGAGGACATGAAGAGGTTGGGGGAGACATGGGCTCCCGGCCTGGCAACTCTCTGATTTGGAAGTCCGGGAGTACTGGTAATTGCATTGAGTGGCGTTTTGGCGTGGGAGCGACTGTACAGAGATATCATCCGGATAGAGGCTCTTGTTCATTGCTAAACCAATACCTAGTTCCCGTTCTATCTTCAAAGATCCTGGCCATCTTGTGCGCCCAAGTTAGAGCACCATAATATTCTGGGTAGCTTCCTCTCACTCTAGTCCATCCTCGCTCGTAAAAGCACTTCCTCTCTTAGTCGTCCCTGTATCATTCTTTACCTTTGCATGCTAGCAGTTTCTTCCATGGCAGAACTCAGAAGTCCTGGGATGACCAAACTATGGCAGACCAGAGAATATGGTTTCCATCGAAGCTAGTCCTCTCTCGATTATAACTGCGGAAGCTGAGCTTCTGTAACTTAGTTCCGCATATCTTGGCGAGGGCCAGGAACCTAGTATAAGTGTTGTAATGAGTGGCGGCACCGATAACCCGCTAGAAGGGTTATATGAATCTAGGTAATGCTAATTGTTCTCCACGAATCTACCAGATACTCTGTTAGTCTGTAAAATTGATCAGGCCCGACTCCTACTCACCGATGGCTACAGCTCAAGCAGTAGTAGAAGAGAGTTGTTCCTTCGTCTGCACTTCTCAGTTGTGCCTGCGTAAATATCAGGTCTTGTTTGTCACATTTCGGGCAATTTTTATCTGTGCGCTGTTGTGAGCCCTTTGCATCTTCAGCTGTCACCACTTGAACATTGGAGTTGAGCTTGTCCCGGAGCTTCGATCGTGCTTTGGTAGTTGTAGATACCTGTACCTGCGACAGGAGGACATCTGTATTCCATGTAAGTTGTCTGGGCAAGGTGGTTCCAGAAACAGAACCAACTGACTCTGATTGACAGATCCGCAGCAGTCGCATTTGACAGAGCTCTCAACAGATACTGGTAGTGTGTCTCCACAATCGTCACAGAATTGGATAGCCATTGCTCCTATCGTCGAAAAGAATGTCTTTCAGGTGGCCTTCAGGTACAGAATCAACTCGGGACAAGGAAAGGTTAGCACAATTCGGATGAAGGAAAAGTATCTCCGTTTGTATAGGGAAAAAATTGTTTGCGCATCGGGGGCGATCCAGCGATAAGCTGATAAGCTTGAAGTTGGCCCCCAGGTACATTATCAAAAAAACTGCCCTATAAAAATCTATGCGCCGTCACATCATTACCATTTTTTGAAGCCTGGAAATCTTTAAAGTTTTGATAAACAACCTCTGTAGACTGTTTGAAAATTCCTTAATGGTAGAGGAGCTCCGCAAATGTAAAAGAAAGGGGGGGGGCCGGAAATTGTTGCTCAGACCGTTTGTATTATCCTCTACTACATGAGATTAATGACTTGTAATTTCTTGGCATCTTAAAAATGGGTGAATACTTTGAAGTAAACGGCTTTAACTAGCATCCCAAGGAAGCAGTTAACGAGGGAGAGAATTCTTAGCCACGAGCCCAAGGATCCGAATGAATATTCTCCTCGTGTACCTCGCACTGGCTTGCTGTTGACCGAGAGCAAGACAATCACAGCGAGAATAAAACTTGTCTTTTGTGAAATCGCGCTCCTAAATGGGGAGTACTGACTTCAAATACTAGCTTATACTGATAGGAGACAGGCCTGGAGAGCAGGATCTAAACCGAATCACTATTGGGTCATTCAACTATGCAATGCGAAAATGAAGGACAATTCCGTCACAACTTGTCCTCTGGAACATCGGTTGTACTCTGCGATCATTTGAGGGGATCCTCTACGCAGGGGACTTGACGCTGAACCGATTGGATGAGAGTAGAGCGGTTTACCTGTAGTCGTCCCGGTAGTTTTGGAGAACAAATCAGAAGAGTTGACAAGCAAAACGGGAAACAATAATACCAGATGTGCTGTCAAGGTACGTACCTTTCTACTTACGTGGGCTGTTTTGGCTACATGAAGCCTGCAAGCCTAATTCTCCACACGAGAGCTGTGTCGTAAAAGGCGGTAGGCGAGACGTTAAAAATACTGCCCCTTGTGTATGCAAATAAACAAGTCGAACAACTCAAAGCCGTAGTCGACAGCCTCCATCACCGCCCCCCCCCACAAATGATGTAAATCTGGGTTTTGCACACTCATTTATCTGGCCATAGCACGGGCGTCTTCCCCGAGAGTCGATTTGCGCCATGTTCTCCCCCTCAACCACGCAGGCGCCTTCTGGCTCCGTTCGAAGTAGCAGGAGACGACAACGACCACCCTCGAACGAAGTCTCATTATCACAACCAAAGGCGAAGCGGCAACGAAGCGCTCTGAGCGAGCAGACATTTGTGCCTCCAGATGCAGCACCGGAAATTGAAGAAGTCAAGGGTCAAAAAGTAGCCACGCTCCCAAGACGCGACAGCTCGCGAGAAGTGCTAGGCCACCGAAGAGAAATCGTCGTGCGAGGGAAAAAAGGCAAGGCCGGAGATCGAGGAAATAAAGCGGATGGCGCTGTTGTGCTTGTAAGTTCAATGCATGCTGCGCTCTAAAGCGCTGCTAAATACTGTTTACTCCAGACTACCAACGACACCTACACCGTCAGCAAGCTTCCAGCCCTTCCAGATCGTTTGCGTACAGATGTTACAGGTCTGTATTCCTCCTGCCATGGCGATGAGATGTTATCTAATTCTGTACCCAGTTCGCCAGCATGGAGCAATTTACTCGGAGAATGGTTACGCCCTTACTCTTACACATACTCACGCCATCGTCTGGCCATATGCTGTTAACATTCCCTCGCCCGAGACATTCACATTCGAATTGCCAAATACCTCAAGATACGAAACTGACCCTCTTCCACTGGGCTCCTTGGTGGCCGCCTCGGCGTCATCTACAGAACCAGGACTAGTCATAGTCATTCCTAACAGCGGCAAGGTCACGTACTGGGAGTCTATTGCTAGCGCAGCTACACTTGATTTAATACGGCAACAGCGAAATGGTGTCCAGCTTTCCATCCCAGGCATGCACTCTGGAGAGAGAGTGGTCCAGATATTGAATGCTGAATCCGTTGGGTTCATTCTTGGGTTTAGCAGTGGACGAATTGCATACATGAGTGTCCGAGATGGACAAGGCAGACCAGGAATTTCTGTACAGTTCCTTCGAGGCGGTAGCGGTGCTGTTAGCGGCGGTATCTTTGGCGGTATTAGGCAAGCTCTAAGTGGCACCACAGGGAGAGAAAATATTGCTGCTGTGAGAGCCGGCCGCGCCGAGAAACTTGGAGAGAGAAATATAGTTGTCGCGACGGCCAAAGGAAAGCTACAGTCGTGGACAATTCACCGAGGCGGGCACGGTGCACTCCACATAGAGGTGGAAGAGCGGGAGTCAATAATCAGCGCCATGAAACAAGAACAGCCGGCTCTGGATGGCCTTCATTCGGACTCATTCGAACTCTTGGATTTCACATACACTCCAGAATCCGTTGCGGATACGCTGCTCACCAGCCAAGAGAATAATGACACTCACCTCGTCTTGCTGGCTTCACTCTCTGATCATCACATGACGCATTATTCCCTTGTCGAAGTGTTGCTAAATCAAAACGAATTTAGCATTGGGACTGTCCGACCTATTAACTCCTATAAAACGCCAATTTCACGGACAGCCACCTCGAAGCCACGTATTTATCTGCCAAATCCAGCGCTTGTTGCCTATGTGGTCTTCGATCGAGCAGTTGTAGTAGTGTCGATGGCTAGACAACCGGATTCCCCCGATTCCCAGCTGCGAGCGGAAAGTCATCTCCAGCGGACTTTCGAAGATGTGGTAGACTTTCGCGGTGATATAAATGTTGAAGTTGTTGGATCTGGAATGGAAGAGCCTCACGCTGCAGTAAACGGGCCCGAGGACTCCAAGTCTCGTCGCCATAAAGCGAAACATCCTGCAGTCGTCCTCATCCTCCGAGGTGGAGGAATTGTCCGAGTTGCTGCAACAGATATAACCAAGCTTGTCTCCAGCAAAGCACAGCAGGTAACCGCCAAGAGCAAGTTAGGTCAGGCGGTATTCTTCGGAACGCTGGACAAGAACCCGCTCAGCTTTGCTGTGCGACCAGAATTACAATTCCTCCCCGACGAGGTCGGTGCCGCAGCTCTGGATCTAAGCCAAGAGATCTTGAAATCCAAGACACCTTACCTAGCTGCGATGCCGGCATCCATCGAGATAAATCTTCGGAAGCGCTCGGCCGCACTGCAGCATCTTGCCGAGCATTTAAGAGCCACTGGCGTTGCATTGGACCGGGCAACAAGGTGGAAACTTCTCTGGGACGCCGAGAGGATGGCGGCCGCTTCCGTTATCTGGAAGAGGTACGATGCGAGCATCAAAGATAAACCAGAGGGGCAGAAACGCGGGATCCTCACGGATATCGTGGAATCTATTCATGAGAACTACAAATCAAAGCCACAGGTTGAGGCAGGTGAGCTTGACCGTATTCGTCACTGGTTCACCAACGACATCTGGAATCTGGAGATAGCGATCCCTTGGGCGTACCAGAGGATCAAGTACGCTTTTCAAGATGGTCAAAATGACCATAACTACATTCTGTCGGTAATATATGAAGCCAACGACCTAGTTACAATAGCGCTGGAAGAGGCCTTTAACTTCCGAACCGCGAATCTTGGACTGTATGGCCTGGAGGGAGAAGAAATAGAGCACGGGATACTTAAGGAAAATTACGAAGGATTGCCAGAGTTTTGGACTTCGATGGTATACCTAGTAGAAAATGCACGGAAGCAGGCAGAGCTGGTGGGCATGTTAACGAAGCATTATTTGAGAAACGACGAGAAGGTGGAAATCGACCTTGATTTGCTAGAACAAATTCGACATCAGAATCCGGCTCTTGTTGACTTGGCCATTCGAACCAGCACCGAACGAATCAGATGGAGTTTGGCTCAAGACTCCCCCCAAATGCAGATCGAGGCAGAAGAGATGAGGGCATCCCAAGCAGCTGCCCAAGATGGGCAAATTACCTTCCTTGCTACAGACCTTGACTTGGCTGACGAGGCTATTGTGCTGGCAGAACGGCATCAGATCATGCCGACCCTTGCATCCGTCATCGTCATGGAGATTAGCATATGTGCTGACAAGATTCGAGACCCTGGACTCTCAGAAGAAGAGTTCAAAATCTGGGGAAGCCGAACGTTTGATCTTCAGGAGAATATTCGGCGTTATTTTTTAAATTTTGGCACGTCTTGGGCTGATGCATTATACGAACATGAAATTGAAATCGGGGCCATGACCCATCTACTTGATAACTACGCGGAACAACGAGCATACCTGACAAACTTCTTGCGCAGCAAACCAGAATATTCGAAGCTCGCATGGATCAATGACGTTACGAACGAGAAGGATGTGAACCATGCCTCCACGATTCTACTCGACCTTGGTCTCAAACGGGAGCGGGACGTATGGAGCAAGAAGATCGAACTGAGCCTGGGCACGATGGCTCGCCTAGCAGGACAGAAACTCAGTCAATCTGGCGGCACTCTCATTTCTGACGTTGGCCAGACCGAACTATCGGCCGCTCGAAATGAACTCGGCCTTGTCAATATTCAGGATCAGGCTTATGATTACATTTTGCCCTTTATCAAAGACGCGATTGATGAGAATGCCGAGGTACAGCTTGCACTAGAAGCCTGTGGCAAAAAGAGTCTAAAGAAACAAAAAAGAAGTGCAGCGCTTTTAGAGGAAGGTATCGGTCGACTTGTTAGGCATGAGGCAATGGATGCGCTAGCATTGGTTGATCTTCTTACACTTATGGACGATAATGGAGAGTTGGAAAACGAAATCCCATTCAGCGCCGTCCAATTCTACTTGGCGCTCAAAGCAGCACGCTGCAGCTCCTTGGAGAAAGATGAGCAAATTCTGGTACAGCGTGTCATATGGAGAAGATGCATGCTGAGAGATGACTGGGCGCAAGTCAACAACACGGACATGAAGGATGACGAGCAGGTCTCTGAGCAGTTAAGGAAGACAGCTCTATACTTGACCCTCAGAGCTTGCTTCCAGAATGGTAAGTCGCCACTCCCCTCTCCTCTACAAGTCAAATCACTGACCGCAACAGACATGTTCGAGAAGAACTCATCAATCAAGCCCATGAGCCCACAGGATGTCCTTGGAGCCTGTACCGACGAGCTGGACCATCGGTTCAATGGGCTGGACGTCAACATGAGGGAGGAGCTCATGAAGGATATGCAGGTGGAGGATGATCGGTTAAAGCCCTTCATCCAAAGATGTCGACTGGAGAAATGGTATCAGGGGGCGCTTGATCTTGCTAAGCAGGACTTCACAGCAGCGACCGACGACCAGACCGACGATGGGAAGAGGATGTCGCGCGCAGCCGAGAAGCTCCGCGAGATCGAGAGGAGCATTGCAGAAACGGAGCGGAGCAAGGCAGAGTCTGAGCTGCATCAGCCATCACCTGTGAAGGCAAAGTCACGGATCGAGGGTGCTGCAAGTCGACTACGGAGTTCTACAAGGCGGCAAGTTGTGCGATAGGAGAGTTATACTGTTTCGTCGGTCCTGTAGCATGATATGGGCGCTGAAACTCAATGGGCGACCTTGGGGGGAGGACGTGGTACCAGAGGCATGTTATGCCCATATGCGAATTGTATGTAGAGTAATGGCGTTAGTCAAATACTACCCAGGCTATTTTCACGGTCATGGACAAAATGGAGCCTTCTTATACGGCGCACTTCGTCGGGGCAGACAGGACATGAGATGTAACATCACCAGGCCCGTCTAACTCTACGGAAGGCACTCACATAGGGGGCTGCTGCAAATTGACATCGGGTCTGCCTTGGCTGGCCAGAGGGATGATTCTCGAAGGTGGCGCCGTGAGCGAGGAAGAAGCGGGGAAGAGGGCTAATAAGGACTAACAGACGAATCTCTTTCCCGCTGTCTGGCGTTACAGCCATAGCACAGAACTTGTTCCTGGATTTTATGGAGAACGTCTCTTCTTTTATGGGCCCGCCGCCGTTTTCCATTTCTCAATGCGTTGATGCCTTACTGCCTCAGGCTCCACAGCGGTCTTCCGAGTCTGCAATTTCCCTCCACCTTCCCCCTTGACTACGTGCGGCGTGTTGTTCTTCCTCCCCACGACTTCTTCGTCCTTTTGGCGTCTCCTCCCGGACGTGCTTCCTTGTGTTGTTTTAATGTTGGTGTAGTCGCTGTCTCGTCCATTTCCCGCCTCTCGAGCCCTCCAAGCACCATCTCCGCACGCGACGTGGATGACGGTGGCTCCTCAGCGTCTGCCTTGACTGCTCGCCCGACCACACTGCCCTTCGCTTCGCCCTCGACCTCGTATGTACTCCCTTTGCATCGTCTCACCGCCGCCTGTCGTGCATTGCCTTTCTTCGACTGGTTGACGAAAGTCTACCGTTCGGCCTCTCGCCGATTATCTCCCTCCGTTGCATGCTGACTTTGGCGTCCAGTTGCTTGTCCTGGTCGTCCGCGTGCCCTCCGCAGAGCCTCGCCTTGCCCCTTCCTTTCGACACTGCATCTGTTGCCACGACCTCTTCACCACCCTCACGACACTCAACCCCCTGACCGAGCTCGACCTTGAGCGGCAAGAGCTGTCCCAATGTCATCCTCGTCCTCCAATGTTGTCGGTGTCCACTACCGAGTGGGCAAGAAGATCGGCGAGGGATCCTTTGGAGTCATCTTCGAAGGGACCAACCTGCTGAACAATCAGCAAGTTGCCATCAAATTTGTATGTCTATCCTACTCCCTACACTGGTCCATGTCCATAGAATACATGAAAGTCAGGGAAACGGCCTGGTGTTTGTACATTTGGAGGAATTACGCTTATCATCTATGCCTGCAGGAACCTCGAAAGAGCGATGCTCCCCAATTACGAGACGAGTATCGAACATACAAGATCCTTGTGGGATGCCGTGAGTCCCTTGCATCAAACTACTATCGTGTGGGGACTGATTTTGAATAGCGGGTATCCCTAATGTCTACTACTTTGGCCAGGAAGGCCTTCACAACATCCTCGTCATCGACCTACTCGGCCCATCACTCGAAGACTTATTCGATCACTGCAATCGAAGATTTTCGATAAAGACGGTGGTGATGGTAGCAAAACAGATGGTTCGTCAATTCCTATCTCCTTCGAAGCCAGCCCGCTAACCGTACGCAGCTCTCGAGGGTCCAGACCATCCACGAGAAGAACCTCATCTACCGTGACATCAAACCTGACAATTTCCTGATCGGCCGGCCAAACTCGAAGGCTGCCAATGTAATCCACGTTGTTGACTTTGGCATGGCCAAGCAATACCGTGACCCAAAGACGAAGCAACACATCCCCTACCGCGAACGGAAATCGCTTTCCGGCACCGCTCGATATATGAGTATCAACACTCATCTCGGCCGCGAGCAATCGCGACGAGACGATCTCGAGGCCCTAGGCCACGTCTTCATGTACTTCCTCCGAGGAGGCTTACCTTGGCAAGGACTTAAGGCAGCTACAAATAAGCAGAAGTATGAGAAGATTGGAGAGAAGAAACAGACCACTGCTATCAAAGACCTGTGCGAGGGATTCCCTGAAGAATTAAACAAATATCTGAGCTATGTTCGAAATCTTGGATTTGAAGACACCCCCGATTATGATTACCTCCGAGAGCTGTTCACACAAGCTTTGAAAAACACTGGCGAGGTGGAGGATGGCGAGTACGATTGGATGAAGCTTAATAATGGCAAGGGTTGGGAAGCGCTGAAGCAGCACCCATCTCAACATATGATGCACCAGCCCAACGCGGTGCCGGGAGCCTCCCAGCGTGAACTGCACGGCGCTCCACGAGGAGGAAACAGCACGCCAGGCCACTTGACTGCCGCCCGTTTAAACGCCGCGCAACCCCCGCCACCATCTCCGATCAAGCCGGGGATGGGCAAGTCGCGCGATCGACCAAACGCCCAAGGCGGGCTGGTCCCCAAACGCAGCAGCGGAGCGGCGGGGGCCCTCGACGTCGCTACTCCCACAGGCTCAACCCAAGCGCAATTCCAGCACAGCTCGAACAACCTACCCCAGAGAATGACAGCACAGCCGAACATCAATGCGCAAGTCCAGAACGGTAGAAACCTGGAACCACAACCGACGGCCTTCCAGAAGTTGATGAAGAGTCTCTGCTGCGGTTAGTCCGAGGTGTTGCGTCGAAGCTGACATTTCCGAGGCTGACTTTGCGACAGGATGATTCCATCGCTTTTTAATAATAGAATTTTGCCGTCTCATCCGCCAGCCGTCCTGGCCAGCTCATCCTGCCACCTCCCTTTTCTACTTGTCCATAGCCCAGGCAGCTGGGAAAAGTTAATCATCAACCATGTAGCTCCCCTGCATTTGCAGAGGGGCCAGCACCTTCAACCTCTCCTCTGCTCTCTGCAGATATGACTCTCTCTACTTGTCACATACGCGTCGACGGAAAAGCCTTCGCATTCTTACACATCCAGTCACTGGCGGGGCGCCTGGGCATTGTCACTAGTTACTCCAAGATTAATAATAGTTTTCCTACTCATGGCATTGCATTCTCTCTCATGGAACCTTAACGTACAAAGCCGCTGGTTTTGGTTGCGCGGGCTGGGCTCATGATGTATAGCTTTCTATTTCGGAACGAAGCAAAGGCGAATGGGTACTATAGATGCATAGGACTCGAGGTTTTCGGGTTCATGAATGAAGAAGTTTGATACATTGTTTGCCCTGCATGTGAAATTCATTATGTGATGCTATTGAAAATCACAAATTTGTTGGACGCCAGCCATGCTGATCGCATCCCCCTTCCCATTTTTACAGCCTTCAATTCTAGTCGTGTCGTTACAGATGTCTCTTCCCTTACGTCAACTTTTGCTTGATAAAAAAAGATCTGAGATGAGAGAGCTGCCACGCGCAGGTAATGCCCAAGATAACCAGCTGCACTAATGTCCATCTCACCACCCTGGCATTCGTAGACTCAGATTGATCTCTGAATTCAGCCTCCCGTTCCTACCAAAGAATATAATTAGCATCGCAATCATATTCCGAGGGAATTGAATGCTAGCAATCGTTGCCCCTCTAGACACTGCGCCAGTAGGGAAACAAGACTTACTCGCTGGAACACCTGCTCCCTCCTGATATCCTGTAATCGGCCATTCAAGTCCTTCACTTTTTGCACGATATCTTGGATCTTGCCCTTATCAGCACTCTCGAGTGCACTTGTCTCGCCGATAGCCAGGTCCAGGGTCAGCTTGATGCCGCCCATGTGCGACAGCACGGAGAGCCAGGCGTTGTTTCCCGAGTTGGATGACGGCGTGAAACAGATCTTGTGGTCGCCCGAGTCGGCGGCTGTAAAGGTGAAGCGCCCTGACGAGGAGCCTTTCTGGGAGACGACACGGTGGTCGTTGTCGAAGATTTCCTGCGCATTGGGAATCTTGGGTTAGAAGAAATGGACAGATAAGGAGGAGATAAATTTGGGACGAGCGCTGGATAAGGGATCTGTAGAGAGGGTGTACGTACATCGACAGAGATATAGATGTTCAGCCCATCATGCTCGCTCCAAGCTCTTTTCTGCTCGTCGTACTCCTCTGCAGTGTAGTGGCCTACGACTATCGTGTCCTTAGGAAGCTCCTCGAAGAAGCATTTTGGGGCCTGGCCATCAATGAAGAAGTAGAGGGCTTGTACGGGAGCGAGGATGGCGCCGAGAGTTAACAGAGGGAGTATCGACCGCATGATCGCTGTGTGGTGTGTGGTTATGTGTGCGCAGGATGCTGGTCGAGTGCTCACAGTGCCTTGGAAAAAGGAGTGGTTCGCGATGTCTCTGGTCACGTGCCAAGATGTTCGTGATATCTACTAGGGGTCCCCCCCCCCCCCCCCCCGGCTGCATACCAGTGTAGAAAACTTGCTTCTAATTATGTAGGGGCTACGCTCGATTACCAGCTGTTTCACGGTCTCACGTTGATTTTACAGTAATTTAAAGAGTTATAAATGCCTGTGTATTCATTTACAGTCTATAGTCAAGCCTTCATAGCCACTAAAAAAGGTTCTAGACCGTTGACGGCTAGTAAACTCAATGCTTATCCGAATCTCATTCTTTATCTAAATCCTCTGCATATTCTTTGTTTGTAATCTGTACGTACGTGTACGCAAGCTGCTAGAAACGCTCTTCAAGACGACGCGCGTAGCGGGCTAAACGGACAGGTGCCCGGCGGTGGTGATGGGTGCCAGACAGACTGGAAGACATACTAGACGGACTGGAAGACATGACAGACGGACTAGAAGACATGCTAGCTACGGTCTGTTAGTATGTATATGGCTAAATCAGGCACTTTGTACTTACCGTTACAGCGATGACGATGGATGGGAGCTTGGGACGGACGGTTGGGCGCGGGAGACAAGCGGTCCGAATTTCCGACTTCTACAACAGCTAGGCTGCGGACCGTAAGTTCCTGTATAAACCCATCATGACATATAAAACTTACGGAAAGAGCAACGGGCACCTTCACTGCCGTAATGACACTTGGCACACGAACCTAAAAACAATCCAGTAACCGTAACGCACTGTGCGAAAACGCCAGAACTAGACGCAAAGTGAGTGCACGGATCTGTAGCATGCTCCGTACCGACCATCTGTGCAAGAAAGGCCTCTATGTTTGACGAGCGGCTGGTCGTAACCGTACGGCCCTTATGGACCTTAGGCTCGCGGACAGGGCTCTGTGCAATTAGACGGGTCATGTTGCGGGTAGGATTTGGGTGCAAATCCGGAAAGTCGAAGCCGTCATATCTGTTGCGGTATCTGGAAGCTAGCTGGTGGTCCAGTTTCGCTGCTGAGTAACCAACTCAAATGCTGATACTGACGCTTTGAATACTAATATTATAGATTGTGTGAAGGAGTACATGTTATGTATGCTGAGACTGTATTTGGAAATTCTAGTCTAGTCACTAAGTATAAAGGTGGTGGTTGAACCTTCCCTAGAAATATAGAGTATCATTAAACTAGCCTGACAGTAACTTACGTATTAGGAGCATCTAGAACCGGTTTATCTACAATTGTGACAACCTCACTGCAGCTGCAGATAAGAAGTGCTATATTGAGACGCGAATACTAAGCTAAAGAGAGAAGAAGAAGAAGACTCGAGCTTAGGAGAGGACTTAGATGAGTAAGGTAACATCAAATCCTTGAACCCATGCATACGCACGTGATATATAATCCAACTCTGAAAGCCTGAGGCCACAAGGTAGCAACAATGATCTCGCGTCGACGCTTTCCAGCCAAGATTCTTCATGCTAGAACTTATGATCGCCATCTTCATTAGTATACTGAGATTACATTACTGCGATCTCCGTTTGTACAAAGGCTACCAAGAGGCGAATTTGTCGAGCTCCTAATCTTGCCCTGCGACACCCTTTTCACATCGCCAACGTTATTTGAAGTGGCCGCTCAAGGCCATCGATCCCTCTACCTTAAATCTTTACTCGGCCTCAAATATAGAGCACTGCATCTGATCTGGGATGTCGTCCCACGATGTTCGCGATATGCTGGACCTCCCCGGCACTGCCGGTCCGCGTCCAGCAAAGAAGCAAAAAATCGCCGCCCCCAGGTCGACTCTGAAGGGCCTTGCGCGAGAAGTACAAAGCTTAGGGGGTGATAATCCTATTGCCATAGTCCCAGAGATATCAGTCTTCAAGAAGAGGCGGCTTGCAAATCGAAAGCCGGCTGCGAAGTGGGAGTACAGGCCGTTTAGAAATTCTGTAAGATCGGACGGCCTCATCCTACGACATTGGAGGAGGAAGCCAGAGGTGCCGCCGGCGCCAGCTGGGGAAGTGGGGAGGGAGAACGAGGCCGATTCCCAGGTTGAAGAGCCCATAGACGACACAATTTTTGCGAAGTTCAATGTGCAGGTGCAAGTACCGGAGTACAACGATGAGCAGTACAATGCATACCTCCAGAATGAGCATTGGACAAAGGACGAGACAGACTATCTGATGGGGCTGGCACAAGAGTACGATCTACGATGGCCAGTTATATGGGATCGATACGAATACGTCTCGCCAATACCTGACGTGGAAGAGGGCGATGATGCCATCATCCCAGCCCCGAAAGTGCGGAGCCTGGAAGACTTGAAAGCACGGTACTACAAGGTTGCTGCTGCGATGATGATCGTACATAAGCCTCAAGACAGGATGATCAGCTCTGAATTTGCCCTGTACGAGACCATGCTGGCATTCAACCCAGCACAAGAGACTGCACGCAAGAAATTTGCAGAAAACGCTTTCCAACGAACTAGAGAGGAAGCCAAGGAGGAGGAGAGCCTTCTCCTGGAGTTGAAGAGAATCCTGGCAAGGTCGGAGAAGCTGAACGAGGAGAGGAGGGAGCTGTACGCCAGACTCGAAGCCCCCCCGAGCTCTGGCAATATTGGCATTTACAGTTCGAGCCAAGGATTACAATCACTCCTCCAACAGCTTATGACTGTCGACAAATCCAAAAAAAGGCGATCACTGATAGGCCCGGATGGTGCCAGCCCAGCCTCAGCCGGACCAAACTCCTTACAACAAGGCTTCGATCGCCGCGACTCCTCCATGCGAGAATCCATCTCTGGCCCGAGTGGCTCGGCCGTCAAGAAGGGTGCCGGCCAAGGGCCAACGGAGCGCCGGCAGCTCACTGAAGACGAGGAACGCACGTACGGCGTGTCACACCCTACGGATCGCATCACTAGCGGGCCTTTCTTCCGCTACGAGAAGCTCAGCAAGCCCATCTCGCTCAAGTCGACGGCGCAGCAGGCCAAGATCACCAACACGCTCAACGAGCTGGGACTACCGCCGCGCCTGATCATGCCAACGGTCGAGACAGGCACCTCATATGAGGTCCTCCTGGAGTCCATTGTCAAGATGCTGCAGTTCCGCGCCGTTAGCGAGAAGCTCTCTGGTGAGATCGCCGTGGCCAAGGCACATAAGGCCGAGAGGGAGAAGCGCGAGCGAGCGGCTAGGGGGGAGCCCGAGCCCGAACCCGAAGCGGAGAAGACGAATGAGGAGGAAGCCGGAGGCGAAAGGGATGCAGCAGCTGATGCAGATCCCGAAGCGCAAGAGGATATGGATGGGGAAGGAGATGTTAAGATAGAGGAGGAGCAGGAGAAGAGTGCTGCGCTAAGTACGAGGGGAGGAAGCGCGCACAAAAGGAGCGCGAGTGTGCTTAGCACTGTCAGTGACAAGAGCACAAAGAGGCAGAAGAAATAGGGATGGGGAAGTTATTGTACAATTCGTTCTTTGAAAGCTTGATACGGTTGCAATAGGGCATGCATACGCATATACCTAGGACTCTTGATTCTTTGTGGAGTTGTGAGAACTAGTCCGTCAATGCATGAACATGGGATATGTACGCCATAAAGAGATCCTTGCAGGGTTTCTCAATAGTTGAACGTCTTAAAAGTCATACGGTAGTCATGGGTGTGGAGATTAGCAAATGAAATGGGAAATCACATATCACAAATTGAGATACTGGAGAGAAGTCTATGCTTGGATGAGTCCATTTTGTATTGAAATGACAGTGATGTCTAAATATGTACAAGAAGAAAGTCTATCATATACGGGGGGTTAAATCCATTCCGCCCCATACAAAGCGTCCAAATTTCATCGTGCATGCACCGGGCAAGCCATACAACTTTTTTTGGTGGTATCCTGTCAGGTGGACGGAGGGGTGCTCGCCGCGGAAAACCTGATAATGCATGCCGTATAGTGCAACCCTTGGCCAAAAGAGACTCGTGAACGTTCGACTAGCGACCGGAAGTTTTGTGCTGAGAGATCCACTCTACCAAGCATTTGACGATGCACCCGGCATTTGATTGCGCTTCGAGACGCTTAGTCGGTGAAGTACCAGGTGGCAGTGGTGCGGCCGACGGACTCGCTGTCCAGCTCATCGAAAGCACCAGGAGACAGATCGATGGAGAAGCCACCGCAGCCCATGCACTTGTCGACGACAACAGCGGTGGTGGACTTGCCCGTCGTGTCACACGTGATGGAGATGGTGCGGCCACAGTAAGGGTTGCCATTGGACTGCTCACCCATGAATTGCCACGGCAGTGCGACGACCTTGTCGGAGTCAACAGAGGTGATGCCGCAAGCGCCCAGACCGGTGTCGTAGAAGGTGATGTCGCCAGCACATGGGCTACCCTCAGAGCACGTACCACCCGAGCTGGAGCTGGCAGAAGAAGAAGCGGGAGCGGGAGCGGGAGCAGTAGAAGACGTGGAGGTGACAAAAGTCGTGGGCGCCGGTGCAGGAGGGACGTACGCCGGAGTCTCTGAGGTCACTGGCGGAGGGGCCGGCGTGCTGGAGCTGGACTCAACCACAGGAGCAGCAGCGGTCGATGATGGCTCGGTTGGAGCCGGGGCGACCGGAGTAACCGAAGTTGTGCTCTGGAAGAACTGAGGCGCGTCGTCGCTGGTGGCTGTTGTCTTGTGAGTTGGCGACACGGTCACCTGGGCACCGGAAGAGACCCAGATGGTGGTGGTGAGATCGACAATCTCAGTGACAAAGTCGATGTCGGTGACCCAGACCACCTCGTCCTGGCGCTTGTGGTGACGAGCATGCTGGTGGTGCTGATGCGCAAGGGCGGCGGAGGCCAGTAGAGATGCGGCGAAAAAGGAGGATTTCATGTTGGCGACGCTGATGTTGATAGTGAGTTGTACGTGGAGAGAGAACCGGGGGATCCTTTAGTCAGGTCGTAGTAGGGACGGTGGCTGAGAAGCGATATCTCAAAGTCTTAGGTGAGAATAAATACAGACAGAAAGGTGAAAGTGAGTGGTGCTGCCAGCAACGGAAGAGAACGTGTTGGTTAATCGAGTAGAAAAGAGAGCGTTGGGATGTTGGAGGCTAAATAGGAAGAAGAGCAAAGAAGAAACAAGCAAAAAGGCAAACGGACGAGGGAAAAGTGGATTTGTTGTCCGACACGGGAGATTCTGCCCAATGGGGTTAGCCCAGGCACGCAGGTACGGCTTCTGTTCCGACCAATGGGGAGTCGCACAAAAGCATTACATAAGTCGTAGACTCCTCGAGACTCTTGCGAGAATTTTACTAGGGGTGACATCGACCCGGTTTTCTCACAGTTCCACCGCACCCGATGATGGCATCGATCTCGCCGTCTGTGTTCTAGATGCTCCCAAAGGGGATGCTGTCCCTTGGCAGGAACTTCCGTCCTTGCCTGCTGCGGACGAGGGGCATGTGAGCCTTTCCTGTCGTGCCACGTTCCTGCCATGTTCCCCTCGCCTCACCTTTCCCCCCTTCTCATCCCTTCCTCCTAAGAGCGTTAGGCGGCCCTCTGTGCCTGGTCGAGGCCCTTTTCGTCTCAGAGGAGCCATTCCAACCTACGGTGCTGGACGCGGAGCGGCAGGGGGCTGCTTATCGTGGGGGGGGGGGGAGGCTTCACGGTGGAGGGGATAAGATCCAATATAGATAGGGGAATACCCCATACTCCAGAAGAGACAGACAAGATAGACAGCCAGATAGACACCAACTGTAGCCTCTCTCTAAACCCGTACACTGGGAGGCAGGGCAAGAGGCAAGGCAAGGAGGATATGCCAACGATGAGAATTTTCAGCAGGGAAATCACTCACTTCGGACATGTGAGATGCAAGCAACGGGGAAATGGGCAGTATTCTGCCACGGAAAGGTGACATCCATCCCCTCACTGTTCTCCCTCAAAGAGGATAAGCAACAGCAGGCCGAGATCGGGAGACTTCCATGGCCTACGGAGAATCCGGAATCTAAAATCCAAGATTGGCATACCAAGGGAAGGTCGGGAGAATACCAACGCCGGAGATAGTTCATGGTCGAATCCGACTTCGAGTCAAAGGTAGCTTTGGTCGCCGTGGCGAAGAGACACAATTTAGACGACGCCGTCGAGTGCATTGCGTACACAAAGGCAAACAACTTCCCAGTCTGGAGAGATCTCCGAACTTGGAGTTAGAAGACCATAGAGAGGCTTAAGGCAGCAAATTCCTCATCCGCAGGTTCCCGATTTGGGTTTGTCAACATGTGGCGGGGGAGGAACAGAGGGCGAGGCGCCACCAGAGAACTCGCACTACGCAAATGGCAAAAAGGCAAATGACGGAAGTCATTACTCATGCTCCCGAGAGCTGCCAAGCCGGCATCTTCTCTGCTGAGTGAGAGTGAAGGGAAGGAAATCGACTTGCCGCTCCGATCACTCAGCCGTGGTGGAACTTTTCAACCAGCGAGGAGCGAGAGACGGCACGGCAGTTATAGCTGGCAAATGTGTTTCTGTGTATCTAAGAACTTAAGAGTGGCTGACAGTATGCCACCACGTTGGTGCTCACAGATAGAAGTGAGAAACTTGAAGGCAGTTAGGGAAGAGAGAAGATAGAGAGGTGGCAGTGAGAACAGTATGGGAGGAGGTGACATCCAAATGCATCCCTTTCCCAAAATAACCGAAAGGAGCCTCGAAAAGAAGGCACTCGAAGCGCCCGACATTCCGACGCCTACAGAGCCCTCGTGGTTGGCCACCTCATCACTTGAAGAGTTCCAGAAACAAGTTTCTAAATTAGAAGTACCTGGTACTTGGCCATCACATTCGAACAAACACTTGCTGGCATATTCGTGCATATCACTTTGGGCGTCAAGTCCCTTGTGTTGCTTAAGTAGAAATTCCAATTCTAAAAATGGCTGCAACAGAAAAAAGAGGATGATCGGCAAGCAATCATATTAAACCACCGTTCGAATTACAGTGCCGGTGCGGGGACGCCAGGATAAGGGGGTGCCTTGTGGGCGCTTCATGGGCGCGTGGTCGTACCACATACATGTAGTTGACAGTCTAAAAAAAGACTCCCTGACAATTGCAGGAAACCAGTAGAAGTCTCGCAGGACCTGCATCTTGGGAGCCGCCGGAGGGGGGGAACTCTTCTCCATCTTGTTTCATGGTACGAACCTGGCTTGGATCTATTCCTAGGATTGGCAGAGGTGGTGGAGATGTGGTGGAGATGTGGTGGGATATAAACGCCAGGCAACGTACCTGCTCAGGGGCTCATGTTGGTTGAGTACCTGCATAAGCGGTTAACCAACATCTCGCCACCTCCCATCAGCCTTACAGCATGACCGTTTTCAACAAACATGGATCGGGTTCTATCAATAGCCTCTGTTGGGTCTTCCAGGCGCCGACCCAAATTGAGATCCCGGGTAAGGGGTAAAATGACATGCAGATGCCACTGAAGATCCCTTGATAGAGTTACAGAGGGGCCATAGACGACCCCTGAATGCCTTCATGGAGATGCACACTGGCGTCAGGGCCCGGTTGGGCGAGACGCCAGGCCAGTCGGTTCGTTCAGCGTAGAGGAGCCGCACTGCAGGTACAGAAGCCCTCTTGTTTCAAGCTCAAGTGCCTCTTGCGTAGGTTCTGGCGGGAGCGGATGCAGGTCTGGCGCCTGCAATCCCTCTGGTGGTGTACCAGAAAATTATCTGAATGGAGGGAGATTTTCTGTAGGACCTGTGAGGACGTTGAAAGGCTGACGAGGGCGTGAAGAGGAAAGGGGGTGAGATCTGGTAGAGCGCTTAAAACGGCGGCTACGGACCCCTGGGCTTATAATTGGAAACAAGGAGAGCATCTTCGTACTATATTTAGACTGGAGATCTGGTCCCAAGCGCTTGGGCTCTGCAAGTCGAATAGATTGAATGGTAAGTGAAGAAACATCTACAGTAGGAGTGTCGTCGACGCCAAAGAAGATTTTGAAGGGATGGATCTCATTAAATGACGACCCAATTAATCACGTGTTGGCGTCGCCAGCCTCGACCAATCTCTGAGATGACAAAGGAGAATACCATTATCGGTATCGTCCGAAGCAGCCGCAAGGTAGTACCTTCGTATCTCGCTGTGATCCTTCCTCCTAATCCTGGAACTGGGAGCCTTTTGCCAACCTTACCTACAGCACAAAAGTACCCTTATGGGGCAATAACAACAGCGGAGGGGCGTTATCCCTGGCGGCAAAGGGCATCCAAAGCGGGCCACGGCGGGCCACGGTGCGGCAGCGTCGCTTGACTGGCTCCTCAAGCTGAGAGGGCGATATGAGATGTTGAACAGAATTCAATCACGCGGTCTCAAGAGGATCAATATTCATGCCCCTCCGCGAGATCCCGGCCCGGATGTGAACAATGCGAGGCAAACCTGCAGGTCGCAACCCCGCGAAAGAAATGAGGTTATTGGACCAGGCCGTCATCCAGGTCACACACCCAATTGTCTAGGCGTCGTCGAGGGATGCAGACCCTGGGCGAAGCTCCCCACCAACAAACAAAGAGCTGCAGTCGTGGTTGATTCGAGTCGACCTCGTTCGATTACCTACCGGCGCAATTCCCCCCAACCGCCGCAATACACAACAGAGCATCTGAGGTGTCGATAGCGAGCGCCCGACGAATGACGCGCTTAGGTGCAAGTATGAAAATACAGACTGGAGATTCGTCCTCCCTGCCTTATGGGACCAACGGTGTCTTTGGGAGGGCGTCGCCTTATCCGAGGTACAGTATTGCGTGGGCCGCTATCAACCACGGGCGTTTCCTGCTCTGGGCAAGACGTCCAGGGCCTCTCCGGGTCCCTTTGCTCTGTCGATCATCAGCGTACACGGAACATCTGCCGGCAAACAACTTGTTGGTGTAACCTCTCCCGTGCTGACGTTATGCACTGGCATCATCCGCAACAAGCACACAAATGCGCGGATAGAGAGGGGACTAGACGGCGTGGGCTGGGGTAGTCCGTATTCGCAACCTGCATGCAGCCTGTACAGTAGAGTGCTATCGGCGTGCTTGAGGCTAATGCCGCTCTTTTACAGCCTGTCATGTCCGGAGTTGGAGCATGCGAAACGCACCATACCCACCTGCTTGCTAGCCTTTCAACAGCGCTTCAACCGTGTCGTCGTAGACGCAGCTCGGCAAAATGAGAGGTGTTAACGCTGCAAGCGGACTGATCCTTCACCCCTCGCCGCTGCGTTCGCCTCGGACTGCCCACTTTATGCGCCTCTGTAACTGACTTGCCCGCTTGCGCCCAAGCTCCCAAGAAGAGAAAGTCCTTGTCGCAAGCGGCATTGTGCCGCTCCCAAAATCCTGTACGTCCAGTAAGTTACTGTAATATTGATTTAGATGACGATACCCTGTTTGTATTGTTATCACGCCTGGGTGATCCCCGGGTCGGAGAGGTTTCAAAGTAACGCGGGCGGCGCTCTTCAGAACGACAAGGGGGAGCCGGCTACCTGACTCGAGATCCCATCTCACAGCCATGGCGGGTCGAAGCTTCTGCCGAGGATTGGGTGGCGGGAGTCAGCATCGCTTGTAGTAAATAATACAGTATGAATTGATAGTGCTGCTGTGGCATATTTCGTGCTCTGCCCTGCGCAAAAGAGGTCGAGCCGCGCAGCCTCCTCCCAGCCCGGCCGAGGCATTGGCCAGAGCTCGCCCAGTGAAGGCACATACACAGCCTCTCCGCGTTCTTGAGCGCCTGGAGAGCTTTCTGTGTCTCGTTGCGTATGTGGTGCCGCGTCGGTCTGGAGAGTGCTGGGAGGTCCTGCAGCCTTGCCTAATCCAGATTACCACCGATGAGAGACACCGCGCATGAGGCCAATGAAAGCGGCAAAGCAGGGGGGGTTGTCGACGCGGTAGTACGCCGCGAATGTGATGTGCCTCAGGTGGGCGCACTGATGCATTGCAGGGCCAGCAGCCGCTCAGCTGCCCCCCGTTGCAGGTGGTTGAGTGGAGGGGGGAGGGGAGCCGACCAGGACCTGTCGTATCGTATCGAATCTCAAGTCTGGATAGCCCATCCCTGGGAAACGCTTCCCCCGGTTCCGAGCTGTCCATAGTCGCGAGGACGGGGGCGGGGGGGGGGGAGGCGCAAAGGCGAAAGTGGACACAGACTCGACCATCACCGCCGGCGCGCGCGCCAACCACATGGCGGCGTAGCCATAGGGAGCCCAGAGAGAGGAAGAGACTTGGCCATACCCATCGTGCAGAGCCCTTCGCCCCTCCGCGCATCTCTGCAGCCCCTCCCCCCTCAGACGCCCACGAATGAATCCCGCCCGCGTCCCTGCCTCCTGAGCCGTGATCAACTCGTGGGTTATGAATAGACTCGGCCGTTGTTTGGCGACCCTTCTCGAAGCACGCAGACAAGGCGCATCGTATGGTTGCGCGCGTCTCGAGCCGCGGCCGGGAGGGGAGAGTGGCTGGATGTCGATCGCTCCGCTCCAGCAGGGCCACTCGACCAGGCGGGCAGCAGACCAACAGGCCAGCAGCCAGCAGCCAGCAGTACTCCGTAGGCAACCCAATCTCGTAATACTGCAATAGAACATTGATCCGAATCTGACGCAGTAGCACCCCGTAAGCCAGGCCGCCAACCCGCCCAGCCAGCTTGGTTGTTAGCGACCGTACGTCCGCCAGAAGCGCGCAAACTAGAAGGCCCTTGTCGTCACTGGGTGGGAGCAGCAGCGAGCAACAGACGAGCGGTAATATATTGGCCAAACCCCAACGTCTGAGCTTCTGTGCAGAACGCTACCAAACCACTGGGACTGGCATATTGCTGTCGCCATCAACGATCCATAACCCTCTTGCAAACCACGCTCCGAGAGCCACACTTGCGCCTTCTTCCTCCCTCTCTCACATTGACCCTCGGTTCTGCTGTAGACGGTGCTGGTGGCGACGACAGGGTCACCTCTTGCGGCGTAAGGTAACGCAGACGCAAGACGACCGGCAAGGCCCCGAACGACTCAGCAGGCCCAATTCCACCTGTCTCTGCTCCTCTCTCCATCGCGGCCGGTCCACGCGAACAGCTCTGCAGAGACGATAGCGAGGGATCGCACGCAGGTCCCCGGAAACACCTCGGGTCGGCTTGCGAAGCCTTGGGAGAGCGGTGTCTGGGTCGAAAGCTTACGCTGCTGACGCCAGTCGTGAAACTCGCTCTCAGCTGGCTACGAGTGCCGGACGATTGGGAGGATACAAGCGCAAAGGCGTCGAGGTGGTGGTCTGAGGCACTGGAGGGAGCTGCAGCCTCGTGGGGTCGAAGAGAAAAGACGTATACTTCGTCGAGGATCGAGCGGCGTGCACCGGAACACCCCCACGTAGGTAATGACTTGAGCGAGGGAAGCTTTGGCAAAGTTGAATTGCGACCGAAGCACTCCCAATATTCACCCCTATACAACGCAAGCCCCGACAACCGCAGCGAGCGGAAAACAACGCGCTGGCTTTCGCAACGGCGACACACCTATCAAGCAGGGACCTCAGGCTATCTGCCACCACGGCGCCCTACGAAAATCAGCCTGTGCGCCAGAATCTGGTCCATCTGGCGAGAGAGATACTGAAGAGCACTGGGCGAGAGGGCAAAGTGTCTGTGAGAGCACAGGACGACCCCGCCATGAGCAGCGTGGAGGACCAAGGGGTGGCCCTTGCGGAGTCACCAAGCTCCCGGTTTACAGCCGTTAATGAGAAGGACCAGCCCACCATTATCGTGTCGATGAATGGAACGAATGGCAATGGAGCCGCTCGCAGATCGCCAGAGGAGAGGCCGAAGACGCAATCCATGATGCCGCCTCCCGGACAAGAGAAGCTCTCTCTCTCTACGACAACGTCGCCGCCACATAGGGAAGAGTGGATATCACCACCGAACGGAGAGCGACCACAATATCAGCCCTCATCGTCCTACACGGATCCCGATCTATCACACAAGCGGAAGAGGTCTACCGACACCGAACAGAACTCGCCGCCATCTGCGAACTCCTACCACAGCCACGGCTTGCCGTCTTCTGCCAAACAAGTTCCACAGACAGCACCATCCGAGTCTGATGGGCCTCGAGAAGAGAGCCCGCGGGGCCACCCACAAGCGGACTCCAGGGATCCGTATAATGCAGACCCTCAATATAGATCGTACTTGACCTCCGCCGAGGAAAACCGCGAAGCAGCACCAGGGAGCGACCTCTGGCACTCCCGACAGTACCCTCAGCAGACACATATCAGCTCCGACGAGCATCTAGGCGAAGTGCTGCAAAGAGCCTCCCAGAATCTGGATGCTCAGCAACGCCGCGAGTACGAACAGACGAGTCCGGCCGAGGATGACAGGTCCGCAAACACGTCCTACAGTGCGTATGGCACCGAGCGGAGAGACATACCTACTCAAGGAGATCCTAAAAAGCGCAAGAGGAACTTTAGTAACCGAACCAAGACCGGATGTATGACTTGCAGAAGGCGGAAAAAGAAGTGCGATGAGGCACGCCCTGAATGTGAGCCCCCCGTCGACGACCTCAACACGAAGAGAAATGTTATTTAGATTGTTCTTGGACTAATACGTTCTAATAGGCAATAACTGTCTCCGAGGCGGTTTTGTTTGCTCTGGATACCAACAGCGTGGCCAGTGGCCAAAACCTGAGCAGAAACCCACCCCAGTTCCTTTACAGTCAAAGACAGACTATGATAAAACCCCTTATGGGCCGCCCGCATTCAATCCTCCACCCCCGCCAAATGCTCAGCGAAGAGAGCCTTTGCCTGGTTACCGAGGCCAAGCCCTACGCGTTGACCCGCACCATGGAAGGCGCATCAATATCGACGAGGATCAAACCCCTTCGTCTGGAATGACGAGCGCTTCGACTAGTAGCCCCGAGAAGAATCGATTATCTGCCATTTCGTTTAGCCAGCAAACAGCGACGCCGATCACTGCATCGAGTAGCGCCTATCCCGATCGTAATCTCAAAAGCCCTTATGATCGCATAGGCCCACTCCATGATCTTACTCGACAAGATGGCAGACAAGACTTGGAAACTCCTCAATCGGCCCAGTCATCAAATCTTCCACCACTCTTGCACCCTCAGATACATTCTGATAGCCCTCGTGCCAACCCACAGGTAGCAGCACAACTTGCCTTGTCGAACCTTGCGTCTGCGAATCGGCCGCGCACTCAGAAGGAAGAGATGTTGTCGGGACGTCACTACTTCCCATTCGATAAAGAGCTCGTTCTTGAACGGGAACGTTGCAGTGCGGCTTGCTGGCGATTCAACAATTGCATTAATCCCAACAATAGAGTGACTCCCGAAGAGCGGTCGAAGCTCTTCCGCGATATCCTTCACCCTCGGGATCACGTCGTCTCACCATCGGAGGCGTCGCCGCTGGCTCCCGTTGGCCGAGTAGGCGATAATGTTGTTGTTGAGGCGCCTTTCACTTGCGACTACGGCTATAACATTACGATCGGCCAGGATGTCGCTATTGGGAAGAACTGCACGGTCCTCGATACCTGCGAAGTTATCATAGGAGACAGGTGCAATATTGGACCGAATGTCAATATCTATACTGCAACCCTTCCGGTCGACCCGAAGAAACGGTTGGGATCTCGAGGACCAAATCTAGGTCGGAAGATCGTCATCGGATCAGATTGTTGGATTGGTGGCGGTGCCATCATCTTGCCAGGCAGGACCATCGGCAAAGGTAGTACGGTTGGAGCCGGTTCAATTGTTACAAGGGTAAGCCCAAACTCTCTGCTCCGTTGTAGGGATGGCCTGGTTAATTTCTTATTAGGATGTTCCTCCATACACTGTGGTTTGCGGAAACCCAGCTCGTGTCATTCGTGGCTTGTATGAATAGTAGTCAAAAGTCCTTTCTTACTTTCGACCGCTATCTGTCTCATTTGACTCTACTGCGTTCGAATATTTCCTTCATATACCCTTTATGTGATCGGGCTGGCGTTTGGCTGCATGCTTGCTATACCATCGGCATTTGTGCTTAGCATAGCGTCTCTTAATCTTTGTTGCTGTATCAGTTATGGGGTTTCTTCCTACCTGACCGGCGGCTCTCTCCATGTACCGATGTACAGAGATGAGGAGGCGACGTACGTAGCCTGACTTTGCTAGATGATCTTATGAGTTGGAATGGAATCTCGCTATTATGTGTGTCCTGTCCTATTTGCCTGGTGGGGCCTTTTGCAATTAATATCGCGAGCAAAATACACGATCATTAGAGCAAGCAGAGCAACTCGTTTATTGTGAATGCTTTTGTACGTCTTGGTGTATATAACATCTCATAAAAAATAGGACGGGTCACTGCACCCGAAGGCAGAGTACCTCGACTCGTAAGAAGCGATTCAGAAGAGTGATGCTTTATTGGCCATCATTGTGTCAACTAATACAAAGTTTCATTTATCAGTACAGTATAGTATGGTATGGTATTTCCAATACACCCTCTACTCCGATTCTCTACTTCGATTCTCCACCTTCAGCAGGCACAAGGACCTTCTTCTCTTCTAGCATCTTCGCCAACTCTCCATTCTGATGCATCGCGACCAGAATATCGCATCCTCCCACAAACTCCTTGTCCACATATAGTTGAGGGATAGTAGGCCACTCCGAGTATTCCTTAATTCCTGGTACGAATCATTTAGTACAATCTGCGATTGGAAATTCATATATCACCTCGTACCTTGTCTTAAGGCCTCGTCCTCTAGCACGTTAAACGCCGTGAATTTGGCTGGGTCTACACCTTGCAGGCCGAGAATCTGAATGCTTGCCCTTGAGAATCCGCACTGTGGCGTCTCCGGCGTGCCCTTCATGAATAGCACCACTGGCGCAGACGCAACAGCCTTATCAATCGCTTGCCGTGTCTCTGCAGATAGGTAACGTAGGGCTATGGGTGAGATTCGGGGGGAGAATTTAGAGGCGAACGACGGTGCTGGCCGAGCAGCTAGTCGGAAGGCCTGGACGCAGCTGGATTAGAAGTCATACAAGCCGTTTAGAGCTGATATACTAACCGACGACAAAAGCGGTCTGGCGATCATCTTTTCTGGTAGGATAGTTCCTTGCTGTGATGGCTCATGCTCGATAGAATCTTCGATGATGTTAACCTACTTCCAGCTCAGAGGCTGACCAATCGGGGTTGAGTAATCAGACAAGGCTGCGGAGGCAACTTCGTCGCAACAACTGCCGGGGATATATATCTCCTCACTTTCTATCAAACAGCCAAAGAATGGCTTTATTTCCAAGGAGATAAGACCGTCTCCAATACTGGACCTTTCGGCCGATTCGAAAAAGGCTACAAATGGAACAGAAACAATTCGGCCCTGAAGTCCAAAACACTCCGTCATCGAGTCGTCGCCCTTTCAAGGCATCTGATCATGCTCATGATGGTAAACAACATCTCCTACTCGCAGCCAGCGGTTCTGTTGCCACAATAAAGATTCCCAATATCCTAGAGGCTTTGTCTCGACACTCCAATCTGTCTATCTGTCTGATCCTTACCAAGTCCGCGGCCAATTTCCTCGTAGGCCAGAGCAGCGAGCAGCCGTCTGTCGAGACCCTCCGCGCTTGCAAGAATGTGGAGGATATATTTTTCGATGAGGATGAGTGGGTTCATCCTTGGAAGAGAGGGCAGCCCATCCTCCATATCGAACTAAGACGATGGTCATCTATGCTCGTCATTGCTCCTCTGTCTGCAAACACATTGGCCAAGATCACTGGTGGCTTCAGTGATAATCTGCTGACAAGTGTCGTGCGAGCTTGGGATACGACCGGTGAGACTGAAGGAACAGATCCAGTGCCCAACAGCAAAAAAAGGATTCTCGCGGCTCCTGCTATGAACACCGCTATGTGGCGGCAGCCTGTGACCAAGAACCAGATCTCGACGTTGGAAGAAGAGTGGGGTGTCTCAGTCAAGGAAGGGGATCTAAGAGACGGCTGGTTTGAGGTACTACGACCTCAGGAGAAGGAGCTAGCTTGTGGAGATGTTGGCGATGGTGCCATGAAGGACTGGAGGGAGATTGTGAAAGTAATTGAAAAGCGACTGCATCTTGATGATTGAAGTGAGATAATCTCATGCACACCTACGTGGAGGAGCCTGATACCGGTATCAGTACCACTGGGACGTTGTGGAGTTGAACCTAGGGGTTGAAATGGTAAGACCCTACATTTTATTCAGTCTCGTAATGTCCTTGAGTATGGGAAGTATGGCACAGATGATGCCAAGAGAGCAAGATGCTGTATATACCCCAATCATCTTTACTTGCGTTGTGGTGGTGCTCAGTCCGTGATACGCCTTTACAGACCGCCCCACGAAGCTTCGCATCTTCTCAACTTTCCACCTATGAGAGCACAATTTTGTCAGTGACTCTTGATCTTTGTTTACTTCGGCCATCCGAGGTTGTGCCATGACAGGTGTTGGTCTACTTGAAGCTGTCGAGGCTGTCGATATTCACTTTTCACCTTCCTATACATCATCTCACTTTTCGCACTCTGCCAAAATCTTCATCCCAAAACTTCGTCGCACTCACACAGCCATCAAATCCATCACAATCATCAAAAGCCTCATCAATTCATTAATTCATCAATTCCCATATCCAAATCACACCGTATCATATTCAAGATACTCCCAATCACTATGTTTTCTCTCCCCGTCCGCACTCACACCTCCACCTCCACCTCTCCTACCCAACCAACTGCCCCAGCTGCTCGAGAGCCTTCTACCCCCTCCAACGGCTCTGAGATTGACCTCATCGGTCTTTCTATTCGCAACAATCCAGCTGGCCGGCGAGCCCAAGCCGTCATTGGACCAGTTGCTCAGGCTACCTACAGCCCTTCCAACAGCTCTGAGATGAGCATGACTATTCACAATCACCCTGCCGTCCGCCGTGCTGTGGCCTCCTGCAAGGCTGCCTCCGACTGCAAGATCGTCATTACTCTGTCCAATGCTAAGGCTAAGGCCAAGAAGAACGCATCTACCGCCACCATGCTCAAGAAGAAAGATAAGATCAGCAAGAAGGACTCCAAGAAAGTCTCCAAGGGACGCTCTAAGAAAGGCTCCAAGGGCAAGAAGCTCCGCAAGACCAAGACCCCATCTAAGCGTCCTCTCGTCCATCGTATTGCTGGTAAAGTAACCTCCTATATACCTCCACAGCTGCTGATCTCGTCCAAAGATAACATCGATGAGGCTGGTCGGGCTCTCATGGCTAAGGAAGATGCCGCCTTCGACAATGTCTACAAAACCTTCCTCGCCGGCATGGAGGGCGATGCAGCAGCCGATGCAGCTTTTGTCCAAAGCATCAATGATACCATCAATGTTATCACTGCTCCCCTTGAACTTGATAAAGTTGAGTCAACCATCTCTCGCGGCAATGGCCACGTGACTCAGATCTCCGTCATGGGTGAGCAAGTCAGAGCCTACCAGGAGCACGTCAAGAAGCACGAAGCCACAATGGCAAACTACTTGAGCGAGTGGGAGAATCTTCAGGATGACATGGCCCGTCTTGGCATCCAGGTCAATTATAAGAACTCCTTCGCTACTTCTGAGGCTTCGGACATTATCATGGCCGATACCTTCATCCATTCCATGGAGAGACTCAACCTTGAGCATAACCGCAAGGTGCATGAGCTGGCTAGCCAGATGCAGGTGGTCGAGGACAGACTCATGAATGATCAGCGCGTTGCTGAAGAGGTAAGCTGGCCAGTGTCGCTCTCGACGTCCACAATCAATTGCTAACCTTGTACCAGGAGTTCAACACCAGTGCTAAGAACGCCAAGGCCATGCTCTTCGAATCCCTTATTTAAGACCGCAACAACCCAGAACATTTTAAACTGGCTTTACCTTCACGAGTATTGCTGTTTTTGCTTTTTGCTCTTGCTTTTACCTTGGAGATTCCCCTTGCCCACGCGTTTTCATTTTACCCACTACAGATTTGTTGCAACTGGTTCTGGCAAGCAAGAATAAAGAATGATGGCCTATGGAACAATGGAGTTTGGGCGTTCGTGCATGGCTACAAAGAACAGTTTGAAGTTCGGTGGACTGAATCACTTTATCGCGTTTGTCTTTTCCTTAGGTCCAGAATGTCACTAGCTCTGAATTTGAATTGCAGAATGAAATTAAAAACTGTTAAATCTGCTTTGGCTTCCCGTGCCCATCTCCAGTCGATTAATGCCACACCCTAGTTCGTGAACCTCGTGTGTCTTTCAGATAGTCCACCTCGTCTTCGATGCAAAGATTCAAGTCATTTACACGTTAGACATAAGTTGCAGTCGAGAGCCGTAGGCATATGTAAATTTCAAGGCTTGTGAGCGACTCGAATGACGACAAATCCTGAATGTAATAGTATATGTCAATCTTCTACTACAGATCTACTTCTCTAGTGTGAGAGGCTTTTGTATATATCTAATGACAAAGGTATATCAAACTCACAACCAATAGTGATAAGCGTCAATCTAGACCCCGCCCAGAACGCCATGATGCTCACAAGAAAGTCAACGCCCCAGCTCCTAGCGACAAATGGAACAATCATTCCTCAATTTCCTTTACCACCACACCCCACTCATGGGCCTCTTTCCCGTACATGATGTTCATCAACCAAGTCTTGATCAAATGTGCATACTCACCACTATCGCCGCGAACCATGGGGATTTGGAGCTCTTCGTCTTTGTAGCTAATGACGGCAACTGGAGATACAAAGAACTAGGTGCTGTTAGAATAACGTGCTGCTAGGGAGGGGATGCATGCTTACAGCAGTGCCGGCAGCGAACGCCTCAACTACGCGCTTTTCTTGGACAGCCTCTGCAAGCTCATTCATAGTATACTGACGCTCAACAATCTCAAGCGGCTCTACCCCGCTCTTGTTGTTGGAGAGTCTCTCACGCGCTAATTGCAAGATACTTCGTCTTGTGATGCCGTCCAAGATGATCTTGTCGCCAAGAGGGGCAGTCACTAATTGATTATTACCCTCTTTGGTCTTCCATACAACGAAAAAGTTAGAAGCGCCGGCCTCTGTAACCATGCCATTCAGCAGCCACAAGACTTGGTGATAACCTCGAGACACGGCCTCAGTGTTGGCCATAAGGGACGGTCCATAATTGGCTCCGAGCTTCCAGAATCAGTTAGTAACGGCAAGGCTCGTCTGGCGTTAAAACTTACCTTTGCATAGCCAAACCCGCCTGGCCAAGCTCTCACCCCATTCTGAGATGCCAATAGCTTCAGACCCTTGGGTTGGGTCAGGTTAGGCATCTGGATCAATCGTCAGCCATACACAAAATGCCATAAGAGAACTGTACGCTTACAAAAGTCGCAATAATGAACAAAGTGGCTTCCTTTGGTGATGCTACTCCTAAGGCAGCTGCCGAGCCTATCATCGTAGGACGAAGATAGAGAGAGGTGCCTGGTCTTGAGGAAGGGAGCCATTTGGGGCCGTCAGTTGCTACCAAGGCAATAAGGAGCTTCTCCAACTCGGCTGGGTCGAAAGCTGGAAGCGAAATACGAGTGGATGATACCAGCTGGCAGTTGGTTAGCATACAATTTATCTATATGCCTGGGCATGCGGGTGGTTTGCTCACCATACGTTTGCAGTTGCAATCGGGTCTAAACAACCGCAATTTCCCATCATATCCACGATACATCTTCAGGCCCTCAAAGCATTCCGTTGCGTAGTGCAGGACAGACGCAGTTGGGGCAATTGACAATGTCCCATAGGGGCGGAGTTCAGGGGCCTCCCAGCCGGTGGCGGCCTTCCACACGGCGGTAATCATATGATCCGTACATTGAGAGCTGGTGTTAATGATGGGATCTCCTGGCAGGGGAACTGTCATTGGATTGGAGGTCTTGGTGAATCTCAGCTTGGAGGCATCCAGGGGCTGAAGATGAGCAGCAACTTCAATCTTCTGCGCCACTGCAGATGCGGTGAGTTCAGCCGTCTTGACCCCTTCTGGAGGAGTCACGGAAACGAGGGAGGGAGACATGGTAAGGGTTTCACTAGATTGTCTAGGACTTTTTTTTTTTTTTTGTCAATGTTGGAGAGAGTTTGATATGGAAGAGAGCAGAGAAGCAAAGAAAAAGCAGATAAAAGACGCGTGACTCTTATACGGAATTAGGGACGGTGGAGAAAGGGAGGCGGAACAGAACGGGCGGCGGAGGGACTGGAAATAAAAGTGAAAACGGAGGGTTCGGAGGGGTTCAGGTCTTATCGAGGACTTGGTTCCGCAGTTGCCCCTCGTTTCCCCCACCGCTTCCCCTGATACAGTATCTCGAAGGGCGCCGCTCTGCACGTTCGGCATTGCATTGACATGCATCCGATATAGGAGCCGGGTAAACTGAGAGATGTGAGCTTACCGGGCTATTGTTCACCTGTTATTTTGATTTCAATGGCTCATTCGACGCGTATTTGATCTTCTCTGTCCGGTTTTCCAGGCTCTCCAGGATGAGCGAGACACCAGTGCATTCTTGGTGGGAGCCGCCACAAGCCGATAATAAGCGATCCGGCCGACGTCAACTCCGTCTATTAGTTTTTAACCAGAGTTTTCTTGCTGCAACGGCCAGGCCGGTCTCGTGCGAATAGAGATGCTGTGTATATATATTCATAATCCGGCGACAAACCTCCCCCATGGCAGGTGCGCTATCGTTGCAGCTGACCATTCTCCTTCTGACCCTGCTCCTGTTCCAGCTTTTCCCTCAATCGCTGGGCTTCCTCCCCAATACCCTTGACGCCCTTCACTCGCTGCCTTTCTTCATACATATCGCGGCTCTTCATAATCCTCTGCACGATCTGCCCTGCGTTAACTCCGGCGAAGTTGTGAGGACCAATTTCCTTATAGATGCCCATGGCCTTTGGAGCAGTGTAAGGATCGTATGTCAGCGGCATAAAGCTCGTGGGGCCGTGATAGACAGCGTCAGGAAGGCCGTAGGGACCCGATGTTAGGTATGCGCGAGTAGGAGCGAATGGAGCTCCGAAGATCACTGCGTTTACGTACTTCTGAAAGTCAGAAGGACAGCTGTCGTGCGGGGAAATGGGCTTACCTTGCACTGTAAAACGCAGAGACCTCGTTCGTAGATGTTCATAATGGGATAGTTGATCCCCTTCCAGTGATTAATAACCTCGTCATCGTGGACTCCAGCTACAACAAAGGCTGGCCCATAATCCGCGCCCCTGGCAGTCCTTTCTTGTGTAGCCTCAGTACTGTACCATCCTTCGTCTCTTCCAATCTGCTCCTCGGCTTTGATCACTTGCCGAAGAAATTCAATGTGGCCAGACGAGAAGAGGTCAAATCCTCCATCGACATATACCACTCGTTGGCCCGGTTTGGGTTGTAATCCCTGGCATGCTGCCGTGAATACTCCCTTCTCTTCTTCCGTGTCAGTTCCTCTTGCCTCAATTGAAGCTGTCCAGTACCACACACTTGCCCCGGGGTGCAAACCAGTCTCATCTGTAGCATATAAACGCATCCTCTCAGCCATTGCCGCACCTTCGCGCTTCCGCTCTTCCTGGGTCCCGGATCCTTCTACTCCAGCCAGGACTTTAGTCAATGATTTAATGAAATGCGTTCTAGTACACAAGAGCATTCTCCCTACTAAATCGGTGGTCGATATACTGGGCGTTCGCTTCACGACTTTGAAACGGCCTGCGGCTTTCACAAAGCGATAGCAATCTTCGCCGCTACTATCTGAAGTAATATCATCTCCATGCACAACGTATTTGCAACCATAGTGGGATATCCATGGTAAGGATGTGACATAAGGTGCATATGGCACGGACCGAGTAACCCATCTACATGCTTCGACGGCAGCGACTCTTGGGGGAAAGAATCAGCCAGGTATTCGAGTTGGGGCGGTATGTGCGAAGTTACCGCTCTTCAAGAGTCATGACCGTCGGTCCTTTGTTTTCAAGGATGGCTTCATCTGAATGGATGCCAACAAGAAGCTCGTTTCCCAATTGCCGAGCTTGCAACATGGCGCCGGCGTGTCCTATATTTGGAATCAACGGCTTTAATCGCAAAGATATGGGCAAGGCGCAATTGACATACCATGGTGAAAGAAGTCCCAACATCCATCAACCCAGATCCTATCGTCGAGGATTTCTGGTGCTGGTTCTCCAGGTGGGGAGCCATCCTCCAGAGGTTTCGCAGACATACTCAGCAGATGGCAGACGGATGGTCGACCTGGTAGGCCCTGAGGAGGGAGATGCCGCAGCTTCACGGATAAATTGGTCAGATATAAGAGGTGGCAGCGACAGTTACTTGACGTCTCAGTCGTTGTTGCACAGATCTGAGGATTTCCGGTTCTGCATTACATGGGACCCCTCGTTAACCGAGGACAGGCCAGTAAATCTCTCACAAGATAAGAAAATATCGAATGTAGGGAACCCGTCAGGTTCAGAACAGACCTTATTTGATCATTATAAGACATATACTGCATTTACTTATATGTACGTTTCCCAGACATATCGGATTACAACCAAGATCTGATAGATCTGACCGCAGCGGTTGGAGAGTTGGTACGATACTGTACAAAACCGTGGGCAGTAACCCCCGCACTCGTCACCGCCCGCTATTCTGAGTATAGCGCCGTAGTCCTCATTATGGAACCCCTGAACTAGACTCAACGCACTGCAAAGAGATTCAATGCTCTGACTGGAGAGAGCTGAATATCCGTCGGCGGCAATGTTATTGAGACTTTGAGCGCCGTCGTCACTCTATCTCCACCTAATATCTTGTTCTACACTCACAGCTGGCCCCTTGTGCCGCCTCTTTAGAAGGCTCGCGATAAGTAGTACAAACTTCAATATCGAGATCGCTCGAGCGTGTGTTGACAAAAGGGCCAAGATCTGCCATTGACACATACAAGCCGTTGAGGCATGTTGGCCAGGACGACGCCTTTCCAGGCTATGGGCCTCAATGGCCCTGTAGCGTTTACCCCTTCGCAGCAACCTGCGAGTCCGTCACTGGAGGCGATCACATACCAACACATACAAGAGACCGCAACAAAGAGGATATCCACCCTAGATTACCTGAGAAAGGCGTATGCTCTCTACATTGTCCCTTGTGGTCTCTCTTCTAACTTTTCCATAGCCACGAGGGTCGAGTATACTGGTTCAATACATTATTATTCAACAAGCCTGATCTCCAACGCATGCCGTCTTTCGAGCCTCGGAAACTTGCACGTCGAGCAACCAATTATCTCCTTCTGGGTCTTTCCATACCCGCCGTTCTCGACCTAAATGGGATGAACCCGACGGAATTTCTCAGGACATTAAATGCCCTCCTCGCCGAGTTCGAAGCCTTCCAACAGATCCACGCCCCAGATGGCTCTTCAATATCGAGGGGCGGATTCCCACGCATGTTTAAGCGATCCACAAATACAGGTAGCAAGGGACGCCGGGCAAGCTCGGTGGCAGACATCGGGCTGCCGATGGGGAGTGACCACCCAGACGCAAATGGCAGCATGTCGGCTGGCGCGACAGGCTCTACAACTTCGTTCCCGACGCCAGAAAATGATCTTCTGCCTGGAGAAGAATATTCATTTCTACTGACCCCGTCGCTGCCTTTCGACCCCGACTTTTACGAGACATTTGCAACTCTGTGTGACGTCTTGATTGACTGCTATACTAAACTTCTAACCTTGATCTCCTCGCCGCGAGATTGTAATCCAGCTGTGGCAGAGATGTTCACCAAGGCTGATGGAAGGGTACGGAAGATAATTGTACAGGGAGTAGTGAAGGAGTTCGAAGATAACAGTAGGAGTGGAGTGAAGGGTGAGGTGGCAGGAGTTGCTAAAGTTGTGCTGGGCGGCTTATTGTGAGCGGTGCATATTATACCAAGGACGGCGCTGTGGAGGCAATTTATGATTTATGGCTGTTATGATTACGAGGATAGGGCATGGGTTGGAGCTAAATTGTTATGCCGTTTGGGATAATTATAGTGAGCTAGGTGCGCAAATAATCAAGAAGCAAACAAGAAAAACAAGCAGAACCAAATGTGAACCATACGGAATAGCAGCTTTAGAGTTCATCAGATACCATAACGCAATTTTGTGTCATCATCGAGTGGCGCCGCTTTTACACGGGCACACATCAGTGCTTGACTCTATTTGGGTAATCATCACCTGAACAAGCTCAAGTCCAGCCCCTTCGACAGAGCTTCTGAGACATAGTGTTGCACATCAAAGCGGTATCTTCCCATAAGAGAAGACCCAGAGTGTAAGTCTCGATGTTCAACACTTGCCACCGCTTTCCCATAAGCTATGGACTTTAAAAAGGTTGTGTGAACTCCTCGCATCAAGAATAAGCCCCATCGAGTTATCATCCATGCAACGCAAGTGGCATAGAGGACAATCGCATAACTATCGATCTCGACGAAAAGCCTCCAACTACCAAAACATGCCCACCGATCCAAGGACAGGCCTCATCACCTACCTACACTCCCAATCTGCCATGTGGGTCGCGCAAGAGGTTCGGACTCATATCATCATCCATATGGTCCTCCCAACAAGACCCGGGCGCAACTGAGTGCGAAGGAGGAGGTGGGCAATTGGTAGAGGAGAAGCCGCAAGGTGCTTCTATGGCGGCGCGTTTCCGCAGTCCTTTAAAAGAAAAGGTTGTCCGGGGACTTTCTCCCAAAGCATCAGTAGCCATGGCTGGCCGAGACATCCCTAAAGATCTCTCTGTTTGTGTGCTCCGAATGCGATTCTTTGAGCGAGGAAGTTGAAGAAAATGAAGGTTTGGGAACTGGCGAGACTTTTATGGGTAAACAGTTTCCTAGCGCCAAAGACTCGTTATGTGATGCCTGAGGCTTAATTACAACGTTGCAATACAATTGGCTACATCAATCGCCCTCTTCCAACGCGACCAGAGCTTCTTGTGGGAAGCGTGAACATCTGATCTGAGTATATCAGTCAGACAAGCAAACAGCACAGAAACGGATGCTTCTTTTCATGGGTCTGTCTTGACGCATGAGCCAAGAAAAATCTTGCTGCGACTCTGCTGTTCATAATCTGCACCTTTCACTAGCAAAATGGCCGCGTTCAGTAGCACACTCGGTGAGCTCTCCAAGGATGTGGCTCTCAGCAACCCACCAGAAGACAGTATTTCCGACATCGACTTCTCTCCACAATCGCAACATCTCGCTGTCGCATCCTGGGATAAAAAGGTCCGCATCTACGAGATCTCTGCGTCTGGAGGGAGCGAAGGCAAGGCGTTCTTCGACCATGAAGGTCCGGTCTTGAGTTGCCACTGGTCAAAGGTAAGTGACATAGACCTTCTGTTATGGAATAGCCTTGGACAACATGTACTGATTACTCTCTTAGGATGGCACGAAGGTGGTTGGTGGAGGGGCCGACAAGGCTGCGCGGATGATCGACCTGGGGGCAGGCCAGAATGTTGGGACCCAGGTCGCTGCACACGACCAACCTGTTCGTTCTGTGCGATTCTTCGATAACCCGCAAGGTGGCCAGCAGATGCTCGTGACGGGCTCCTGGGACAAGACAATCAAGTATTGGGACTTGCGTCAGTCCCAGCCTGTGGCAACTGTACAGTGCCAGGAGCGCGTTTATACCATGGATGTCTCGGGCAAGCTGTTAGTTGTCGGCACAGCAGATCGGTATATCAATGTTATCAACCTTGACGACCCGGGAAAGTTTTACAAGACGATCCAAAGTCCTTTGAAGTGGCAGACAAGAGTCGTTAGCTGCTTCCCAGACTCGATGGGCTTTGCAGTTGGAAGTATCGAGGGGAGATGTGCTATCCAATATGTCGAGGAAAAGGACTCAAGGTATGCTAATCTCTCATGATAACCGAAACCATCGTACTGACTCGCTCCTAGCATGAATTTCTCATTCAAATGCCACAGAGACCCTCCCCAAAACAACATGACAAACGTCTTCGCTGTAAATGCCATCTCTTTCCACCCCCAATACGGCACTTTCAGCACGGCAGGCTCCGATGGCACCTTTCACTTCTGGGACGGAGTCGCCAAGCACCGCCTCAAGGGCTACCCATCTGTTGGCGGGACCATTTCCGCCAGCGCGTTCAACAGAGATGGGACCATCTTTGCGTACGCTGTGAGTTATGACTGGAGTAAAGGCTATGCCAGCAATACACCTCAGTATCCGAATAAGGTCATGCTGCACCCGGTCAATGGCGATGAGTGCAAGCCAAGACCGTCAGTGAAGAAGCGATAAGCAGCGTATTTTAGGCACGAAGCATAATGACCCTCAAAACAAAGAAGACAAAAGCAATTAGTAGAAGATCAGCCAGTTGCAAGCCGCAAATGCGGAATGTATCTTGCCTGCGGAATTACAACGCTGCTGAATGGGGGGTTGTCAAGGACATGGGCATGTTGTTCAGGCGTTCAGGATATACTGCAAAAATGGTTACCTCGATCCTGTGATACAGTAGCAAAGATAGGAACGCTCTCATTTTTTGCCACTGTTATACATATTTCCCTAATCTTTAGGCCAAAACGCCTGACAGTGAACACGCAATGCAAGCTTGAATCATCAAAAAAGACAAAATACAGCCCCTTATTCTTCTACCTGCTTTCCTTTTCCATTATCGTCTGGACCACGCTTCTCATTGTGTTGCTCCTCAACATCACTTGAGCTCCCCACGCTATACCGATCCTCATGGTGTTCTATGTCCTCCGCAGGTGTCTCCACGTGGAACTCGTCCAGCTCGCTCTCGTCGAAATCCCCGGCCTCAATATCTCTACTCAATCGCTTATTCCTGAATCCCTCGAGGCCCATTCCGCTTCTACCGCTGGCGCCGGCTACAGCCATAGGAGCTTCACCCCCGAACAAACCTTTGTAACCGGCGCGGTGTCTGCGTTCTCTCCAGATATAGTATCCCCACGCCGTTGCCGCAACTGCGACTACCACCAAGGCAATCTCGCCAGACTTGTAGTACGCCGACTTTTTCGCCGCTTCCACCTTGGCTTTCTCAGCCTCCTCAGCAGCTGTGCTATTGGGGTGGCCACCGACGGATGTTGCCGGGGTTTTCTCGCCATCGATCAGGCTCTCGGCAGGGGCACCGCCAATACTAGCAATATCCACATTCATGAACTTATCCAGCATCTCTCGAGAACGCCGAGCGTAGTCAAATGGGACCATGTGGGAGGCATTATTGAACAAGACGTATGTCAAGTTTCTGGCTTCTTGGTAAAAGCCAGCAGCCTCTCCCTCGAACACCCAGTCACGACGAGGCGCCCAGGTACCAGGCGAGATCTCAAATCCCTTACCGCCATTCCACTCCATATTACTGATCAGCTCCTCTGTGCCAATGTGATTGCAGATGAGATCCTCGGCGCCGGAGAACAACAAAAGCTCGACTTCTTTGAGCAGGTCGGGTAGCAGGGTGATGGATGGCTTAGATTTTTGCGCCGCGAATGCACTGCCAACAGCACCGTTACACTCCGTCCATCCCGGTCTCTTTCCTTGAATGTGAAGAGCATCAAGCACATCCTTTCGCTGGAGATAAGGCGTAACGTTTACCAGATCCGGCGGCCAGTTCATCCCGCAACTCGGGAAGGAGTCCTTGAGTCTGACATCGTACATGTTGAAACATTCGTACTTGTTGGTTCCTACCTTTTTCATAGTCTCTCGAAGAATGTCCTGCAAAATTGCTTCGCATTTGCTCTGGTCAATTCTGTCCTTCCCTCCCTCCGACTCAAGCAGTGATAAGCATGCTGCTTGCCGCGCCTCCAACTTCTTGGCTATGGAACTCTCCCGCTCAATCAACCCTTTCTCATATGCGAAGGACAAGTAGGCCTTGTACTGTTCCGGTGGTGAGATCCATCCATTCCCGATCAGCATGCCCTTCAGCTGCCAAGGATGTTGGGCTTTCTTATTCCGTTCAAGAATGGCTTTTGAGATGTAGGGAATATGCTGGCCTGCGTATGATTCTCCGGCAATGTAGAGCTAGAAATACATTAGCGTCCAAGATGCACGAAAAGCCTTATCCTACTCACATCGTCATGTTCATATTCTGGGAAGAGGGCGAACCACTTTTCCAAGAATTTCACAAACTGGTCTGCCATATCTGGCAGCTCATGGACAAAGCTATCCGTGTCGACATAGCTGAAGCCAGTACCCACGGGATTATCGACGAACATAATGTTGGCAAATTCGTTCCACGAGCCCTCGTTGTATTCCAAAACAGGGCCATTCGAATCTTTTACTCTATATGGGCCGATCTCCATTAGGGCGCCATCTTCCGAACTGCACCCGGGTCCGCCGTTTATCCATATCACAGTCCTTTGCTTGTTCGCAATGTGTCGGTTCTGGAAATGCCAGAAGAAGAGATTGCCGTTATGTTCAGGAGTAACCTCGATATGCCTATCACGAGCCCAAGTTAGCGGAGATCTGAAGCAGGCGTATCACAGAACAAACCCGGCGTGCATCTTCAAGTGAGGGTCCTCCGGTGCTCCCGGGAGTGAGTGCACAAAATAGTCGCCTGCTACCATGTCTGCCAAGCCCATGGAAGGAAACAGTGCCAATGATAAAAGGCAGCATAATGTTGACGCTCCGGCCAGAGCCTTCCCTTGGAAGGGGCGAGCGGAAGATGGAAAGAGTCGCATTGTGAGACTCAATTCGGAGGCAGGTTTAAAGAGGGTAGAACTCTATTGTGGCCGCGCTATGGCGATTACGGCAGCTATCGCAGCGGTCATAAAGTGGCCAGCATCAGTAGTAGAGAATCTGATGTTACGTGTCGTGAATGTGTGTGTCTGTCCTTGTCTACACAGCTGAAGTAGAGGATACCTAACGGGTTTCGGGGCTGAGATCCACGCGGCAACTTGAGTGACTAAGCTTTCGGCTCTTGTGGTTGTGGCTGGAGGATGGGGGCTTTCGCTGGAAGAATCCTCATAATAGAGTCTATTTAGAGCACCCAATCCTAAATACAACACTCCCAAGAGGCAAAGTACGCTGTCAAATGGTAATAGTGTTCCATTGATCCTTCAATGCTAGGTTGGTACAGACGACAACTGCCTCAGGGCCAAACCACAAAATCGAGAACCATAACGTTTCGGTCTCAGAACAAATCCCCAAATCCTTTCTCCGAGTCTTTCTTAATCAGCTCTATCATGCCCTGCATCTCGGTCAGCACTGTCCACCCTGATATAATAATCGACGGTTGCCTACCTCTGGCATTATACATTGCCCATCACTACCCTTCACGTAGCGAAATGGCATCTCCGTGCTCTCATTTTTATTAATTCGAAGCTCCGGATAATCAATGTAAGGGATCTCATCGAGAGGTACTGGAGGGAACGCCATCAGATTGTTATCTTTAGTCAATGACGGTTTCTCCTTACACTTGTCCTGGACTACGAACCTGGTTACCCTTACCGCGGTGTCCGTAGTCATCTGCTTCGGTCCAAGGCGACGTCCTTCAAACCCCTTCTTCCTCAACTCAGAAGTCCTGTCTAATGTTGGTCAATACATGCACCGTGAAAGCTAGAGATACCCCACAAATAAGCTGCAGTGCCTCTTGCTACCCCAGACGAGGATTGTCCACTGCGCTTGACAAGATTCGGAAGTGCATACCTCTCGGCGGATCATCCCCTGGACCATAGGTATCAGCATGACGTGGAGATCATTGACCATCGGAAGTCTCCCCGAGCTCACCTAAAATCCCCCCAAAAAGGTATGTGTCAAATACCTCGCCATCCTCCGGGCTCAATTCTTTCTTAGCTGATGGGTCTAGCAGGCAGACACGGGATTTGCTCTCGGCATATATGATCTCAACACTTCGAGTCTCTGCGGTGAAACCTGGAACCTCTTGCAGGGCTTGGGGTAGGGCCAAGGATGGAGGGACTGATGAAAGGCAGAACTTTGCACCGGCCTGATTGGACTCTTTTGCTATGGTGATATATTCCAACTCAGACCAAGGGCCCAGTTCATCATCAAGATGTTCGACTATGTAAGTCTTGGTGGTCATCTGAGCGAACTGAGTATTCCGGCGCTAGAGGGGTTTGTTCGCCGGTTTGACAATGCACGAATCGAGAGGGGCGCTGGACGGGGTATTGTACCTCCTCGTGGGATATGACGTGGTGAGAGCTTGAGTAACTAGTTAAAGGCCAATCGTGAGTATGCTTCCGACATATCCTGGTAAGGTGTCGAGTGTATCCTCGTCCTCACTACGAGGGCTTCTGGTGAGATAGGTTGAACCGATCCCACGTGCTTTCCAACTATATGCTTTCGTTCGCCCTCAAGAAGAAGGTCTTGATATCCAATGGCTCTCCAGACGGCCACTGCGGCGCTCGAGATTGTGGTTTTTGCTTTTTCTGCTTCCCGCAACGAAGCGCATGGAAGGAAAATCAACAGGGCCGTAGTGCTTGCACTCAATTTAGACGAAGAAACCCCTCCTATGGTAGCTACCGAACATGACCTATGTATTTATTAGCTGCCGAACGAACCACCACTCCCAAATCAACTCCCCGCGGACCACCACAGCCAACCCCCCCCCCGACACACCCCATTCTTCCTCCCGCTCCCAGCGACCCGAAACTTGAACAACGACTTGGTGACCAGACAGTTGGAGTCCGAAGCGTGCGAGGTGTACATTCTCATCTGGAGACGACGTTTGATCTAGGGTTTGCATGAGCATCGCCCTGTCGTCCGGCCAATCTCGACGACGACGACACGACCGGGGGATCCAGGTGAATAGCTGAGCGTGATATAGACCACCGAAACATAAATTCAGAGCACTGTCGCCCTGTACTCGCAACAACAAACAAACTACGCACCCAAGGCGTCACCATGAATCCACACAAGCAGAACAAGATTGATATTGCCGTGAGTCCATCGCACCCCCAAATCTCCCCAAATCTCCCCAAATCCTGAATTCTACTCCCATCTCCGGCGAGAGCTCCCTGTCACTGACTTTCTCGCCCTCAGTCCCTCTCTCCCGATGAGCAGCGCCTCTTCCGGCTGTACGGCAAGCTGCCTTCCAAATCTGACCATCTGGCCAAGCACCTCAAAGAGCGCAAGTATTTCGACTCGGGCGATTACGCGCTCTCCAAGGCCGGCAAAGCAGGCTCCGTCGACACCGGCAGCGTGGGCTCGCAACACCCTCTGCCGGAGAACATCCCGCACCTCACCTCGCCCAGCATGAGCGCTGCCAACCAAGGGGGTTCCGGGAACGGCAATATCCACCTTTCGGGCATAGCTGGCGCCCAGAGCGGCAGCCCCGTCAAAGAGAGCAGCTTCCTGAACCGTGAGACCAGCGCCTCGGAGCTGGAGAATGAGAGAGCAGGCGATAACATCAGCCCACCGGCGGTGAAGGAAGGCATCCCCATTCGGAGATAGGTTAGGGCGATGGATAAGAGATAAGGGCAGTGCGTGGGGATTGTTTTCTCGTCGGTGCAAAGGTGTTCAGTGATTGATACACAGGCGTTATATTTGTGGCCGTGACTTTACTGGGTTTATGAGCTATGGAATATTGGGTTCAGATGTACAACTTGCTATTGTAACGCCATTTGACGGACGTGCTACGTTTGCTCACGGTACAAAATAAAGCGGGAAACGTGCGGTGGTTGTCTTTTCCATGTGTTAGATGACTTCCTTTTCGGGATTCCTGTGTTACTATCTGCTTTTTTGTTTGCAGAAATATCAGTCTATCTCTGATCATGACATGGCAAGAGGATCAACGACTCTGCAACGCTAGTAGTAAAACAAGAAGCTTTTCCTTACCACCAACGCCTACTATGCATAAGATTCAGTGTATATATCAGGGCTCAAGGGCCTTCAGAGCTCAAGGGCCTTCAGAGCCATAGCTTTAGCACCCTCAAAAGTCTTGTTCCCACCAATGAAGCCTGCAGCATGAACAAAGACGCAGCCGCTAATGCCAGTAAGCTCGTCTAGCTTATCATCCCTGATCCCTCTCCAAGCCTCGGGCAAAGGTTTCCTGCTCTCAAAGGAGTCCTTGCTTACCGGAACCGCCTGGATTCTCCATTTGGCACCTGGATCCGGCTTCTCTGGGTATAGGACATACAAGACTCCCTCTCCGCCTTTGCTCTTCTCCTCGAGAGTATAGAGATGGTCCTTCCACGGCACGGACAGGCCATCAAAAACCATGACCCTCCCCTTGGGGTCATGCTCTAGGCGCAGAGCATACGCCTTATTCACGATATCCCTCGCAGGAAGCCACGCCTTGGTATAGTAATCTAGATCCCTTGTAAACTCCTCGCCCATCCTCGCACTGGCCACTAGGAATTTCTCATCCTCCACCTGCTGGGCTTCTTCGGGATCAGACGGTGCGGGGTCGTTCCAATTGGGATTCAGCCGGGAGACCATGGCACCCAAGGAGAACGCACCGTCACGGAACCGCTTCTCTAGACCAGCGTTGGCGATACCTTGGGGGTCGTAGACGGAGATGCCATTATCGTTTGCGTCGACTGGCTCGATGAAGTTCTCGTAGACTTTCTCAAAGATGATATTGACCTCTTCTGCATCCTCGGAGACGCCTAAACGTTGCGCAATGATTGCCTTGCCAAAATGCATGTAAACCAGACCAGCAGAGGAGAGCTTGGTGGGGCGGTTGGGAAATGTTGTATTGAAGGTGCGCTGGTGGTGATCATAGCGGTTCGTCGCGGGGTTGTACTCTCCGCCCACATCTACGACGGTATGGCATGTCTCTAGACGTGCAGGATCACGGGTTCGTATAAGTTGAGAGGACTCGTAGGCGGGGAGCATGCGGAGCATATAGACAGCTAAGGCTTCATCGGCATGGAAATGGCCATTGTGCGTCCCTATGCTGATAGGGTTGGTCTTCAGTCTCTTTGCTGATGATTCTGCCATTCTGTACAAGGTCCGGATCATTAACAGAAGGAAGAACCAGAGTTGGTATTTGGTGGTTGCGCCTTGAATAAACTCGAGGCTGGAAACTGAATCTAAAGTCGCTACAGCAGCAAGCAGGGTGTTCCAACGTCCCTTTAACCCTGGCAGGCGAGAATATTATTGATGCCTCAGGCCTAAATGTCAACTTTGGTAATTGGAAATTCATATGGATAAACATGTGTTAACTCTTCCCAGCTATTCTGCTGTTCTTCCTGTTCGCCTTGCAAGCTGTCGGAGGCATTGCTGTCCCCGGCTCTTACTACTTAAAAGCTGGCTGCCGCTTCTGCCTCGCACGAATTTCCAACCAACCCTCACCGCACGCGACAGGGGCGATCATTATTGGCGCCAGGAGTAGGGCTTAATTAATCTTGGAGCAGGCAACCTCTGCGCGTTAACATCCAAGATCGTGCCTGAGTATGTATCGCGCTCCTATTTATCCGACCTCTGTTCATCTCTTACCTGTCCCAAATGATCTTACAAAAATACACCAGCCAGACGTTACACTTTCGATCCATAAGCGGAAGAATTCTGCAAACCCCTCGTGCAGATAAAGACTGGAGACCTTGACGAACTCGGCTTGATAAGGATAATTTGCTGCAGACCCTGGAAAGGACATCAACCACCACCACACACAACCGTGACCGTCAAACAAGAGTCGAGATCATCTAGCGCTCACTGCCTTAAAGCTATTGGCGACGCGTTTATCCAAGCCAGCGACCCGATAACGACATCCTGGGTGCTGCCTCCAGAACCACCAGCTATCTGGGCGCGCTTCAACGCACGCTCCGGCGCTGGTAGCGCTGATGTGGTTCTTTCGCGTCCTGTCCTCTGCGATCTTCCTCCTCTCGATCATCCTCTCTATACCTATCGCCTTCGATGTCGGGGGCCGGCAATGCGGTCTGGCCTACTCAGTCAGCCTGTTCGGCCTCTATATCTTTTACTCCAGCGTCAAGCTGACAACGCCTGAAGACTCGCGGATACGATGGGGCATAATGCAGGTGATGGGCATGTCACAGTGGGTGCTGCTGCCGGGACTGCTGATCTGGAGCATGAATAGATTTGCGGTCGATGCGAACAGCAGCGGGGACTGGGTGGCCAGGACGTTCGATAAGAAGAGGGCAGGAGACTCGAGTGTAACGGAGTGGATATTTGGCTCGGGAGGGCTGCTCGAGCTGTTGACTATTGGCACCTGGGACAAGGTGCTGAGATACTCGACGCCGTTCTTCCAGTTGGCCGAGGGTTTCTGCAGCTTGCTAGTGATCCAGGCCGCTGGACAGATCACACGCTGGTTGGTAAACAGAGGGCGTAGTGATACGTGGGTGGTATGTTGTGTATTTTGAGCAGTTGTTTGGGTAAGATGCTAATTATTTACAGATCGGATTACTCGTCTTATCTGCCTCAATCATCTCCAGCTCCGTCTACTTCCTTTGGAGGATTACGAATTTCCCACAAATCAGCAACGTAGACGCATCTCTTATAGGCGCCACTATAACATGCGCCATCTTCCTCTGTGCGTGGGGGATTGGAAGCGGGCGGGGCAACCCAGTAGAGAGCTCGCTGCTCTTCGCATATGTCGTGTTGTGTATCTACCAGATCTTCACAGACTACCTACCTACCTCTGCGACGGAACTCCCATTACCTCCTGCGCAGCCGGAATTCCCTCCCTTCCCTCCTATCATCATGGCATCGTACTCGACCATCATGTACGTGCTATCATCACTACCAACAGCTGTGCACTCTGCACTCACCTTCTTCTATGCCGCTTTCCAAACCATCACGCCTTCCATCATCATCTCCCTGGCGTACCGCATCTTCGTCTTCTACGCAGCGACGCGAATCATTCCGGCCGTCCGGGAATCCGGGGCGCGAGCCCTCTCGCAAGAGCCCAGTCTCGAAGACAGCGACGGGGCCGGCAAGATCCTGGGCTTCCTCAGCTGGTTCAGCCCGTCGATCCTTATTGCCGTGTACACAAGCTTGCTAATGCAGCACTTCTCTACGACATCCGGCGAGGGGAACGGCGCGGAGTGGTGGGCCATGCAGGGCGGCGATTCGGGAGGTAACATCTGGCGATGGATCAACGTGGCGGCCACGATGGCGCTGTACGCCCTGGAACTGTATCTTGGAAAGGAGGACGACGGGTCCCTCACGGGTCACTGGAAGACCGATTAGGAAAGCAAGAGAATAATTTCCTTGTCTATGCACCGGCACACTTCATCCATGTTCGGGCGTTGTGGGAGGGACGAGTGCGCGGATTGCCATTCTCGGCGAGGCTAACACGAAAGGGTGGAATGAAGATAGAAGCGGCCTGGTCTGCCCAGGAGAGAGTTTGGGGAGCAGTATCTTGATGCATTTGGCGCGGCGTCTGGGATGAGAGCCCTCCGGCTGTGGGCTTGTGAGTAGTGGATGTTCCAAGGGAACCGGGCACCTCGAAGATGGACGGTAATAGTTTGCATGATTTCCGTGTCACCAGATGTGTTTGTAGGGATGCTTGAGATAGATCTATAATCCGATCCCATTATGATACTTCTCCCGGTCCTTGCACATCTTGGTGAGCATGCATCTATGGAGATATACCTGCAATGCCGCATATATATCTCTTGTCTGGCGGGCTGCATCTCAGATCTCACCGACTCTTCCCCAAGGTAATTTCCTCGCTAAATACGGAGTGGCACGTGCGTCTCCCGGCTTCCGCAGAGTGTGGGGCAGGCTAGAGCGAGACCGACCGATTCCTGGGCGATCCAGACGGATGGATGAAGACCACCACGGATAGATAGACAACTGCGACGAGAATAGAGCGTCGAGGGAAGATACGCCTCCCACTGTAGATAGGTGGGTGGAAACACAAGGAGAATCAATGGTCGGTCTCTCATCGACCTGACCTTACTCTCTCCCTATCGCCCCTATCGGAGTCCGATATCATGGCATAATCGTACCACCGCCTTACCGCTCCTCAACAAAATCCGCGTTCCTGGTTGTCTTACCGTCTCACGGGCCCAATGACAGGCTCCCATTGACATTGAGATCCGCCCTGGATGCCCGGTAATCTCGTCCTGCTGTCAGGTCAAAAGCAAATAATGGTCGTCGTAAGCTGGGTTTAGAGAGTGACAAGCTCCCTCTGCTTATATCCCTAGTGGCAGCACCCCTATCAGGTATATAACAGTAATCACCTGCGCCTGCACCTCTCCACACCTGCCGCTCGAAACCACGCCCACACCCTCACCCTCACCCTCACCCTCACCTTCTCCCTATCTCCTCATTACTGCCAGAGTGTCATCTTCATCTCCATCTCCATCTCCATCTCCATCTTCATCTCCACGCGTCTCCTCCTCACCAATCCCCTTCAAATCCATCGCCATGTCCCGCATCACGCCGCCCGTCACCAAGCTCTCCCACGCCATGCGCTCGTCGCTGGCCTCGACCTCTCGCCAGTCCAGCCTACGTGACCCAGCCAGACACGCCCTGCCGGAGCTCTCGGCCACCAGCAACAAGCACGAGGTATGTCTGGCTGTCTGCTTCTCTCATCTCCCATTTCATTCCTTTCGCTCCAATTCATTCAATAACCCTTCCCCCCTCCCCCAATCCCATAATGGAATATCCCTTCCAATTCTATCTCAACTCTCATAATGACCCGGATAAGTACGCTCAACTAACTCCCCTCCTTTCGCGCAGTCCTACCACACCCAGTCCCAGTCTCAACACCGCCCTTCCGCTCCGCACATAATCACCATCCCCCTAATGCAAGGCTTCCGCACCTCGTCCTCCTCCTCCTCTCCATCTCCCGCCATCCCTCCAACTACAACCCGCACAATCGACAACATCGCCCTCCCTATCGCCCCAGGCCCTTCCCCACTCAACCCCTTCTCCGCACTCCGCGTCCCTTTACTCCCCGATACCTACACGCCTTCCTCGTTCCACGCCTCGGAATCTCTCGACACCGCCATCACAGGCGCTCAGATCCACGTCGTCAGCGCGCACGAGGGGGAGAGGGCAGAGAATGTCCTGCCGCTGAGTGAGATCGTGGGGAATGAGAGCGAGGAGCGCTGGAGGGACCTCGCGGTTAGGGAGAAAGAGACTGAGAGCGGGGAGAAGGAACAAGGGGTTCTAAGGGAATTGTGGAGTGGCATTGTCGATGATGTTTTTGGGAGTAAGGGGGGAAAGTTGGCTGTTTAGGATATAGAAATGTAGGTGTAGGCCGACTGGCATGGCTACTTAACCTACCCTACCTTTACCTATCTACCTACCTACCTGAGATGGCGATAGAGTGGGGGATAGAGCAGGATTGTACTTGATCGATTTTTGCGGGGAGCGGCGTGTATGATTTTGGTGCGGGGAAATGCGCCATGTTAGGTGCATGCGTACGCTATGTTTTAGAGTGGGGAACTGTCTATACGTTCATTGGGTTGATGAGAGGCGCCAACGATACCATCGCGTTGAACTGCATCCGCGATGAAAGCTAGATGCCTGCAATCATAAGGCCGAGTTTGGCCCTTCATGTTTGACGTACCGATTGGGTAGCGATTGAATATAATATATCGTTTAATAAATGAAATAAATGGATCGGATTAGCTTTAGCTCTACGCTTTTCAGTTGTGATCATGGTTCTGGAGCTTGCAGACGCTAGTAGGGTGGGCTTAACCGGCAGGTGGAGAAAAGGGGGCCGAAGCGAGGGCTGGCAAGGGGTAAGGGGAAGATTGACAATGAATATAACAGACTGCCTTTCGAAGATCTTAAGGTACGTGATTTGTCGGGTTAAAGCTGTACTGACTTTGTTTCTACCAAAACAGCAACCTAGATTCTATCTATCATGGCGGGCTATATCATAGCTATGGTCGTTCCACATAGGTCGTAGTAGGACTAAATTCCAGCCAGTCCCGCATCTGCATTTGGTATTAGATGAAGCTTCATATAGGCGCATGAGGATACGTACCGATTGTTATCGCTTGTCCCGTCATGGAGTTATTTCCGGCGATATCGATAAACATTTGGGCGCAGTCTTCTAGTTCTGTCTGCACCTTCTCTTAGCACTCTTCCTGTATGCCATGAGTTTATACTCACCACACGCTTCAAGAACGCTCTCTCCTCCATCGACTTAATAGCTTCCGGGGGATATTTTGAACCCTTTGTGAGAATTAGCACTTCCTCCTCTCTCATCCCGTCCTCCCCTCAATCATAACTTACCCACTCGGTAAGTAGAAGGCCTGGCAAGACCGCATTAACCCTGACTTTCGGACCTTGCGTCGCCGCCATTGCCTTCATGAGGTGCAGCTGCGCGGCCTTGGTGATGCTGTACGGCAGACTGCTGCCTCCGGCGACTCTGCCGGCGATGCTGGAAGTGAAGATAAACGCCCCGCCATCGGGGTTAGCGTTGAAGGTAGGTAAGGCGGCACGGAGGGAAAAGAAGGGTGCTTTGACGTTCACGGCGAAGCAGGTATCCCAGTCCTCAACCGTGGGTGCATTGAGATCACCATAGGTGGAGAAGCGTGTGTATCCCTGGACTGTGATTAGTAAATTATGAGAAGAAAGGGATGAAAGAGTGAACAAACGGCATTCGCTATGATAATATCGAGACCGCCAAGTTTCTCAATGGTATCCTGGACTGTCTTCTTGCAATCTTCTTCACTGCTGGCATCCTGCTTGGCAAGTTAAATCATTGGCATCAAAAGGAACGCAGAGAACGGCGAATTCTAAAACGGGGATGACGAAGGAATGAAGTGATCTAAGCAATACTTGCCCCTTTGACAGCCACGGCTTTCACGCCGTGCTCCTTCTCAATCCTAGCTGCGAGTTCTAGAGCTTTAGTCTCGCTAGCCAAATAGTTGATCGCCACATTGGATCCTCGGGCTGCAAACTTGAGACATATGATCTCCCCTAGACCCCTGTAGCTACTGTTAGTTCTGTCTAATAAGTTCTTTCATATTGTGTATAAGTGAGAGGCTGTTATCAACACGTGACCCAAAAGCTACGTCTGACGAACGGAAGGCCGGAGCACGGGGTCCTTGAGAGAGATATCATTACAAAGGGAGACCAACCGAGATCCACCAGTCACGAGAATATTTCGTCCTTTAAGAGAATAAGTCATATTGTTGAGGTATTGGTATTTGCTTCTGAAGCTTTGAAAATGCTTCAGAAACTTAGGATATATATCTCCGAAGACAGCTCAGCAGGTCGTACAGTTACCGGAGTAAAGTGGGGGATAGATTTGACGGGCGTATTGTTATGTGTAACACAGATCTGATAAAATTAAAGGAGCGGGATTTGCCTCAGGTCATACAATGAGAAGAATTCTACAGATTGATGAAAAATCAAAATTGTGAAAGATATCTGTCATGCTTACTGAAGGTTGCTGATCAAATATATTGGTACCTCGGCAGATGTGAGGGCTTTGGCTCCACTCCCGATACTCTGCCCCATGTCAAAATTGCTCCGCAGTCCGATGAGAGTTGTTCCGCAATGTACCAGCTCTAATGGAGATGTGATCAAAGATTGAGATGCCAATTCCTTCCAATTCCGAATGGTCTTCTCATGGCGCATCATGAATCACTGACTCGCGGCCGGCTGAGCAATGCCTTTGTTCCATGCTGATGGACTTCCTGGATTTGATTACCTTTTGTGCGCAGTCCATGTATAGTTCATTTTCAAACAAAGTATTTCAGTATGCTTAGGATGGCAACGTTATCATGCCGATTGCATTGGAGATCTGAAATGCCAACCTCGAAGTTTGGGGTCGGAGACTATTTTTTTGCTGTGTGGCACACAGAGCCTGCGGAGAAGAAGAAAAGAAGGGGATATATAGTATTATATAGCACCAGCAGCAGCCAGTCGTTCAACCATATTCTGAGATTACGCTCTCGCCTCATGGTCGAACAATTAGCAGGCAGTTGACGCATCGCGAAAATACCCACAGTTCATGAGCCGGTCGTGTTGGTTGCTGTCACTAGTGCAGACGTTGAGCGGGAGTTTCAACTAGGGCCAGGCGCTGGCGTCAGATGAGGTGCTTGTTTGCTAAGACTTCGACAACGGATCAACAGCCCGCCTACTCAAACTCTACCACATTATCGAAATGCCTAATTCTCGCGAAGAACTTGGACAATTTTGTATAAAGAGAGAAGGAAGCATATTAAAATTCATATATTGTCTGTAATTACAAGGCATGGAGGAGGGCGAAGCAACCAAGATTCAAGATAATGGCTATTGACGATAATTATAAGGTCTGAACAGGAGGATATCTCAAATTCAAACAAAGTAGCAGATAACCACAGAGTAATTCACAACACATTTCCTCATGATAAGAAGCGTTACAGGGCAAATCCTCTATGCCGTTCGAATAGCTAAAGCTTGATAGTACATCTGGTCATAGCACGCCAGCCAGCCAGTTCGTAAGTCGTCATCGATTCCCACGATGAATTTCGAGTAAACACTTAGAAGCACCTCCATTGCACTCCTATATCCCATAAGGAGAAGGACCGTCTGCCTGCTATCCAGGTATCCCCTGCCACCAGATAACAGCGACCACAGCAGCGAGATGTTTAGGCGCTCTTGGCGTCCTCGTTGCTGCTCTCGGAGCTCTCAACGGTGTTGACACGGTGGGTCTCCGCTAGCTCCTCGTAGTCCTCCTCCGTGGGGCCGTGCAGGTCTTCCTCGAACACAGGCTCAGTCTCGACGGCCTCAAACTTGGTCTTGAAGTCCTTGAGCCCCGGCGTGTAGCTGCTGCTGTTGGAGCGGCGGCGCGCGTTGGCCAGGTTGAAGCCCTCGTCCTGGACCTCTTCTCCCTCGACGCCCCTGTTGGAAGGATGGTGTATCAGCCTCAGCCTTGTGCCTTGGTTGGGCATTTGGGGAGTGGGAAGGGAGGGAAGGAGGAAGGGGGGAGAACTTACCAGCCGCCTTTGCCGGCACCATTCTTTTTGGTCTTCTTGGGGTCGGCGTCGACGTGGCCGGACTTGGCGAAGTAGCGAGGGAGGTGCTCGGTGGGCAGGGCGGTGCCGTCAGCGAGGCCGGCGTGGTCACGATCATTGTACTTGTGAGACTTGCCCACTGCAAACGAGGTCAGCATATCATGATTAAGATTAAGATTAATGGGCTCTGGGATGATCTGTGATGATGAATTGGGGATGCATAGATGCAGTGAGCACAGGCGGTGGAAGGTGGTGGAAGAGCTACCCTGGGCGGGGTCGAGCAGTGTCAGCACGGAAGGGGGACGATAACGTACTGATTGCGGGTTGGAGGGTGAGGGTGGACGATAGAAAGATGAGAGAGAGGATGGGGAGGATGATTGAAGCAGGATCACTGAGTTTGGAGGGGAGATTGGGGTATTTGTAGGCCAGAGGTTGGGGTGAGAGAGATGACGAGTGGTCAGGAAGGATGAGGGAGTGAGTCGACGAGAGGAGGACAACGGTATATGGGAAACCCCCCTAGGCGAGTCACGAGACCATGCGGCACCCACGGCAGATGGCGGGCGGCGGCCATACGAGGGCGGATGTGCACGAGAATGGTGAAGATACGGATGGGGTCGGCGTTGGTGTGTCTTGGGGGGTTGAGACAGAGCAGTCTGGCGTTGTCTTGTCTATTCAATTGCTCTCGGGCGACACAGCTGTTGCCAGACCCAGCATCGCAACATACGCACCCAGAAGGGGACCCGGATCACCGCATTGCGGGGGAGACAAGGCACTAAGGTTATTAGGGCGCTTACTAAGGCACGCGAGCACTCTTTAGCCTCGAATTGGCTCGCAGCCGAAACCGGGGGGAGAAAGAGGTCACGGGGTTAGGGTGCTAACTCGCTTGGGAGGAGGTGAACAAGGGCTGAACATGGGATGTGAATGGGTGGAGAGATGACGTCGGTGTCTGAATGGCCGCGCCCATGGGCGTTGTGGGCGTTGATGGGCGTTGATGGGCCGGATGGCCGTTTCAGGTACAGCCAGAGCGTGTCATAAAAGGCCGGATCAGAGAGGGATTTACCCTTTACGGAGGCGATAAGCCTATACCTGGCTGTATAATCATGAGTCGTAAATGGATTTCAGGAGCCTTTATTTATTTATTTCCTCCTTTGGCGTCCACGTGGACACATGCCGGGTACTTCCTCCTGCGCGAAATATGCGCCGGCAGCATGTACTTCTATCGTCTGATTATTAAGCAATCCAGCCAATCATTCTCTCTTCTCGTCGGCCCGCTGTCGCTGATAAATTATTCTCCATCGATTGATCAGAGTCGACTTGGATGTACTCCAACGCAATATCCCCTTTTCCTTCTCGTCTCATTCTCTATTTCACTACGAGGTCTGTCCGCTCATTACAGTCCGCACTCCTCTCCCCTCGTCCCTTCTCCATCAATCGTACAAGACAAAACCCATCCTCATCTCGGTGGCAACCCCGCCGTCATGGCCCCCTCCGTCGACTTCTCCTCCGATTTCAGTCCGGCAGCAGCTCGCCCTGTCAAGGCCCTTCGAACTCTCCTGCTTGCTCCTCCCTCCGCCTCCAGCCATGAATCTATCCTGCGGGATGTGCTCGCATCCCACGACCGCACCGTGACCGATCTGCAAATGCTCGATCGCCTCTCTGCGGGGCTCGTCACTCTCCCCGACGCGACTTACGACCTAATCCTCGTCCTCACTGACGCGGATGGCACACGCACCGAGTCCACACAGCTGCTGAACAGGGAGGTCTTAGCCCGTATCGTGCAGGCACTGAAGGCAGGCGGGAAGCTGAAGACACAAGATGGCACGTTTGGCCAGGCTGGACACAGTGAGGAGAGAGAGGCCATCCTCGCTGGACTGATAGCGGAGGGCGATGGAATGATGAAGCCAGATAATAGCGCCAATGATGCTGTGCCCCTGAGGCTGAAGAGGAAGGACAAGAGTGCTGCTGTGTCTAATGCCGGCCCTGCTGTCACAACGCCAATTGTGGCAGTTAACGGGAAGAGGAAGAGTATGGATATGGTACAGAACAGGCCTGCAGGCGTTGGTTATGTCGACTTCAGCGACGATTTTGACGGCCCCATCATCACAGGTGAAGACGACGATGATGACGAGCTCATTGACGAGGATACGCTGCTCACTGAGGAGGATCTCAAGACGCCTGTCAATATCCGTATGTTTACACATCTTCTACCATATATATATCTAGGCTAACAATATTGACAGCCCCGGAGTGTATCCCAAGAGTAGGCAAGCGTCGCCGGGCATGCAAGGACTGTACCTGCGGTCTTGCCGAACGACTCGCTGCTGAAGATGCTGCAAAGCGCTCTGCCGCAGACGCTCAGCTTAAGACGCTGAAGCTTGGCGCTGCTGATCTCACTGAAGTCGACTTCACTGTGCAGGGAAAGGTAGGCTCATGCGGGAACTGCAGCCTGGGAGACGCTTTCCGCTGTGATGGCTGCCCCTACATTGGAATGCCTGCTTTTCAGCCGGGGGAGGAAGTCAGGTTGCTCAACAACGAGGTGCAGTTGTAAGAAGTGAACTTTTTCCCTTCGGCGTTTGGGCATAGAGGAGCGGAATTGGTAACGACTGGCGGTTAAGCTCATTTTGTCTCGTCGAATGGCATTTTACCTTGCATCATTGCTCTGAGAGGACCTCTTGTATGTACAGCAGCCAAGACTAAATCTGTGAATATGACATACACATCAATTTGCATGACTGCATAGATATGCTATTGAGAGTAGCCTGTTCATAGAACACTTGGAACGCCAAACCTTGTGCAGCTCCATAGGATGTTTTAGACACAGAAACATTTGTGCTATTTATACAGTAGATAGTACATCACATTAAATAGCCTCAATCTCCTTTCTCGATACATACTTTCGTATCGTCAGTTCCTCCCTAGGCTGCGCAGACATGCCACCAACATTCCTCGCCCCCCTGATCAGCTGCCATAACTCCCGGCCCTTGAACTGCCTCGTCACCTGCGCAGCAGGCTTACTGCTCTCCCCGCCGACCGTCATACGCCTCACCTTCACACAGTCAACCCTATCCATTCCGCAGCAGAGGATGATCGCTTCTCCATCCTCGATGTACATTTGCGCCATGACCTTATTTCCTTCCGCCTCGTACACAAAAAACCGGACCTGCTCATCGCTCTTCTGCGGCAGCAAATGCCCAGTTTTCTCGTCATACTTCCTCCCGTGAATCCACTCCTTGAAGATCGCCGGCTTGGGCACGACCTCAAAGTTATCGAACAACACGTGTTTCTTCTCCACGATGTTCACCCGGATGTTGTTCCACAGCCGGCCGACTGCCCGGTACTGCCTGTCCACCATTACCGACGTCCACTCGTGCCACTTGATCTCCTTGTCGGCAGCCGAGATCTTGTACGCGTGTATTGGCTTAGTGGACTTGTACCACCCGACGTCCTGCAGTGGCGGCACGAAGGCCCGGTCGCGCAGCACCTGGATGAGCATCTCTGCTGCCTTGGGTGCGAGGAAGTCGCGCAACTCTCCGTAGGTAGTAGTTTTGTAATTAGGTATCGGTATGCTGAGCGACTGCGCAAGGATCGTACCCTGATCGAAGGCTTTAGGATCGAGGGTCTGCAGAGTGACACCAGTTTTTGGTAACCCGTGCATTATACTATATTGTAGAGGCGCGGGGCCTCGGAATCTGGATGGATGGTTAGGATGTTGGTGTTTGAAGTGAGAGGGAGGGGTTACTCTGGTAGGAGAGAAGGGTGAACATTAAGTCCGCCATATTCGACGCTGTTGAGAATTCGCGGAGGCACAAATAGGCCAAATGAGACAGCTATAATCAGATTTATAGGCCCACCTTTGGCTTTCGGCAACTATATATGAGTTTAGCAGCATCCAAGGTCTTGAGAGATAATATCTTACATCCCAGCCTGTAAACGTGTCTCTTTCATAGACCTTGAGTCCCAATAAAGATGCGGTGGTCTTAAGTGGTACTAATAAATAATTTTTATTTTGTCTTGAACTCGGAGTTTTGGTGTTACGAACCTTCTCGAATAGTTTTGAAATTCCTACCAAACGGCTTTCCGGGACGGATGAGGACATCGATGGACTGTATCAGTCCAGGGTTTTGTATCTGCTCTTCATGTAGTGCTTTCAGAGATGCGGCACTGAACTCCTCAGAACCACAGAAGAGGATCCTAAGTGGCTTTGACGTCTTGGTCGTGCTGTAGTAGCGAGCGGAACACGAGCTGAAGTGCGTAAATGCTGGCTTTCGAACCACATATCTAAGGCAACGCATATACATCTTCATACTCTCTTCAGGCGGTCTCCGTGGGATGAGTAGTAGAGCAATCTAGCAAAGATATGGGTATGGTCAAGGCATGTGATGGCTTCACGGTGGTAAGATTGGAGTCATTGAGCAGGGAAGCTTCTGACCTGCGCAGTCAATTGAATATGACCAATTGTCATAAAGGAAAGTGAGTACAACACATTGAGAAATACTCTAATAATCAACTCGTTATCTCCTCCACCCGGAGACAATTGCATGCCAAGTTAGGCGGAAGTTGATGGAGGTTGAATTGTGCTCGTGCTTCTCAGATTTGAGCAGGGGTCCTAAAATCACGTGCAGGTAGTATCAAAGTCTACCGCTCAATTTAGCTGTCTTGACCTCGTTCTCACTTAGGTAATTATTCGTCACCACGATTATACAATACAAACTGCAGTTTCACATCAGGAATCTGGGTTCTCCAAGCGCGGGTAAATGTAAGACAGCTACGGAATGCCGATAATTAAGTAAACGCTGTACGAAATGCGATGTCTGATAAAGCAGAGCCATCTCAACACATCATCCCGGCTCATCTGGGATTCCTGGCCATCTACAACCCTTCCTTAGGCCCATCAGATGAGACTCTCGAAAACCAAATAGTCTATTACTTCTCTTCCGATTCCAAGGGAGACCGTTCAACCAAACGAGGTACTCGTGACCCCCAAATCCATCAGGATGCTCTTCGAGAACAGAAGAACGAGCAGCTGAGGCAGATCGGCCTTGCGCAGGGCATGGTGGAGTTTGGCCGCACTTTTTCTGATGGGAAAGCTATCGATACTGTCGATACCGTGAAGTCTCGTGTACTAATTCACGAACTGGAGCCCGGCTGGTGGATTTTAGCGGTTGGTACCCACTACTAGTAGATAAAATTGTGCTCACGATATATGCTAGTCTATCAACTTGACCATTGTCCCTGGTATTCCCAAACCACCTGCGGTTAAATTGACAGGGGCTGAAGAGCTGCCAAAGCCGGAGTACTCCTCTCGCGAGGTCAAACCTGCTGCTCTGCTTCTTAGAGACCTCGTTCGAGCACACTCCATTTTCCTCTTGCACCATACTTCTTCACTCAGTGCGCTCTTTGTTCAGACCAAGCGATCAAAGTTTCTTAGCATACTCGGCCATTACTGGGACTTGTTCCTATCCAGTTGGAATGTGCTCTTGCATGGCAACCCGGCCAATGATCTATATGGAGGGATAAAAATCGCGGCATGTGGAGAGCTAGGGGTGGGTGTTGGTGAAGAAGAGCGAGGCAGTGGCGAACGTGAAGTGCTCGAAGGCTTTGTTGGTCGGGTTGATGGGCTTGTTGATCTGGTTGTATCCAAGTTCGGAAGCAAAGGTTCACTTCGTGAAACGGAGAAGGGTGTGTCTGAGAAAGAGACACAGCGTCGAGTAAAGCCAACTGAGCCATGGCTTGGTTCTGGAGATGATCCTACAGCAGAAGATGGTGCTATATTTCTGGGTACCGGAGCCTTGTCACGAAAATCTCTTCGGGATATATCACACTGGATAGAAGATCTCTACAGGTGGGGCTCTCAAGCCTACGGTATTATGGATAGTCCTACATCCGGTCGTCGCTCACGAACAAGGTCACGTCCCAAGCAGTCAGAACTTTCACCACCAACTCAGCAGAGCTCCAGACAAACATCTGGAGGAAGGTCTCATGAGGAGTCCCGAGAACCTAGCCCTGCACCAATGAGCACACTTCCGCCAACTCCAATGGACGAGCAAGATCCTGCCAACAAGCAGGCGCCCTTTGGCGGAGGACAGCCAGATGTCGACTCCGTGGGCAACAAATTCGTTCAGTATCTCAAATTTGGCTACGGGACGCATTGGTCCGTTGGTGGGACATCAAGTAAGGCCGAAGAACCTAAACTGACCAAAGCCGATGAACCTTCAGAAATTGTTGATGGGAATGCTATGATGAATTCAACCGAAAGCGATTCGATCCCAGTTCCCAACCAATTTGTCAGCTCTCTTGATGTGACTGATGACTCCAGAGGTCACTATCTGATAGGACTTCTGGATGATGTTGAAGACGAGATTGACGAAGACCGGATCAATTTCAATGATGATTCTCGCAATCAAATGCTGTCCTTGCGAACATTGACAGTTGAATTAGAGGACGAAGATGAATCACTGCCTGAGATTGACACCAGCCTTGATCTGCGAAATACCAGCAACAATATAACTCTGTCCACTGTGACAGATGACCAGGACCTGAACAGAACCAAAACACTTCGAGTCGTCGTCTACGTGAATAAGCCTTTTATATTTGTCCTACTATTCGATATAGGAGCCCGGACTCTCACGTTTTCGAGTCTCTATCGTTCTCTGCATCACCAAATCGGACCACTCATAAAACCCCTGCTCAACTCGACATCTTTTCGCGCATCAAAACCAGATATTGGTGCAAACGGTAGAGGAGACTCCATAACGCCAATATATGACCTTGTTTGGGATCCGAAACTCCTTACTATCACCTCAACTATACCAAATATTCCCAACCCTTATCTGACATATTCGAAGTCCCGTAAACAGTTTTCATGGACACGTATTGAAGCGCTTAATACTCACATGCATATCATCAACACTCGTGTGACGATGGTAAAAGGGGTTGAGAAAGAACGTACAGGCAAGACGAGTCGAGGCTGGTGGGTCGTCTGGACTCGAGTACCCGAAGTCGATTCTCAGAGAGATGTAAGGACATTGCAGGGAACGTCACGCAGAACAAGCACATCGGAACAGGGACGCCCATCCGCTGAAAATTCTGAGCCTACAGGCAAAGAAATCATTCTGATTCGGAGAGCAAGTGATAATGTTGGGGGCAAACTTTCTAGCAGATTAATGAGTGGGGCATCAAGCAGCGGTGATGTAGGATGGGCGAGTGGTCCAGGAAAGTTAGCACAAGGGATTGGCATCGATACAAAGAGGTATATAGATAGTTTATTAAACCTTGCTGGCTAGGATTCTCGACGGTAGAGAAGACATTTGCATTAGATAAGTGTGAACTCTGAATGCACAGGTTGGAATAAACATCTGATTTCTCCATACCTGAGCGGTTTGTTGTATATAATAAATATTCTAATGATTATATATTATTGCTTGCGGATCGGGTACATATACCTTAATTAATTTACCCGATTTCCAAGATAGTCGTCTGCAGAAAAGGGGAAGCGACAGCGAGGGTGCGCATGTATCAGACCTAAGCGGATCATTGACTACACGTGTTTCCAGAATAGATTGCTTAGACAATATCAAAACATACGGCATCAATGAGTTCAGCATCTGCGCTGCGGGCAAAAACTGGGAGTTCTCCAGCGAAGAAGACATCTCTCCTGTCAACTTCAGCTGGAGGAGCCACTCTTCTGATTGCCCTGCAAGTCGGTTCTCGTGCTCTGACCTTCGTCGTCAACCAAATCCTTCTACGTTACCTCTCGCCAGAACTCCTCGGGATCTCGACACAACTAGAAGTCTACTCTATTTCTGTTCTTTTTTCAGCTCGAGAAAGTCTTCGCGTTGCTATACAACGCCAACCTAACTCAGAAGACGAGGTTTCTAGAAAAGATGATCATAAGAAAGCTTCTAAGGGTCACGTGGATGGAGCGACCGCAGCAGGTAAAACGCAGGCAATTGTGAATCTCTCCTACATATCTATCATTCTTGGAATTGGATTTGCTATCACTTTTGCCAGATGGTATTTGAACGCCCTTCGCTCTAGTGATCCTACGGTTCTGGATGTTCCCTTCTTTCAAGAGTCCTTGAACATATACGCCTTGGCGTCTGTTTTCGAACTCTTATCTGAGCCTTGCTTTGTTGTTGTCCAGCAGAAATCGGCGTTCAAAATTCGTGGAGCTGCAGAGTCGGTTGCAACAGTACTAAGATGCCTAATAACGTGTGGCTCCGCCATATGGGCTGCTCGAACCCGGAAAGATATCGGCGTCCTGCCATTTGCTCTTGGTCAAATCACATATGCTTTGGCATTATTACTTGTATATTGTTTAAATGTCTTGGGAATAGCATGGAAAAGTGGCTTCTCATTAATCCTAAAGCCAATCAAATCTCAGTATGTTTAAATATGACGTTGTATGGATAATCAACTCACAGAATTAAGAACAGCCGGAGCATATTTTATGTCCTACTTTTCACGGCCACTTTTGAGCCTTGGCGGCAGTCTCTTCGGGCAGTCTATGGTCAAACATGTTCTTACCCAGGGCGATACATTTCTCATCGCGTCTCTCGCTTCGCAAAAGGCACAAGGTGTATATACCCTAGCGAATAACTATGGTGGCCTTGTTGCAAGGCTCGTCTTTCAACCAATTGAGGAAAGCAGTCGCAACTACTTTGGCAAGCTTCTCTCATCCGAGAGTAATCCCCCTTCAAAAGACATTATTGCTAAAGCTCGTAAAAGTCTACAAACCTTGCTTCGAGCATATATGCTGTTATCTGTCTGTGTCCTGGTAGTAGGACCAACCATGGCGCCACTTCTACTGAAAATCGTTGCCGGCTCGGCGTGGATAGAGTCCGGAGCAGGAGATGTCCTAGCCCGGTACTGTTTTTATATTCCCCTCCTTGCGGTTAATGGTCTCACGGAAGCGTTTGTGTCATCAGTAGCAACAGAGTCAGAGGTCAATCGACAGTCAGTTTGGATGCTGGCGTTTTCGGCTGGATTTGCAGGGGCTGCATATTTCTTTCTCAGAGTCCTAGACCTCGGTGCTGAAGGACTGGTGTGGGCAAATACCCTGAACATGGCTTTCCGCATAGTGTGGAGTACGATCTTCATTGCGTCTTATATGAAGCGTCATAATAATGAACTTCAGTTTGGCGCAATCCTACCTCAGCCAATGACGATCGCAGCAGGAGCAGGAGCATGTGCCGTGCTCAACCGTATAGAATCAACATTCACAGGTGGCATATTAGACATTGTAAAGGGTGGGGTAGTAGCAGGATTACTCGTCGTCATTCTGTGAGTTAAAAGTCTTTCCAATTGGTAGCATTTTATCTAATCAATATCCATTTAGCGCCTTCAATGAACGTGTATATCTAGTTGAATGTTTCCAATCATTCAGAGAGAAAAGTGGATAAGAAGCTGTATGCATAAATCCAGTTTAATCAAATTTAATCTTCTGAGCTGTCTTTGTGGTGTCAACTTCTTTATAAAAGGCACCATACGCCCCATGCTCCTTCTTTTTAACTGTTGTGCCAAACTTCATCAACTCGTCAGGAACTGGCTGGTTTGCCGCTTTCAGAACGTTGATCAAACTAGTGCAGTGTCAGCGAGAGTATTATATTCAGTGAAGAGGCATCGCTTACGCCCCGGATTGAGCTTTGTCGTGCTCAGTAAATAAAGTGATAGCTAGGCCTTCTTTGCCGGCTCTACCTGTACGGCCAATACGATGAACGTAATCCTCAACAGTCAGAGGGAACTAAACAGGTGCCAAATGTCAGTATAGTATCTTCACCATGTTTCAAGAATACGAACCGTGCAATTGATCACTAATTTCACAGCTGGGATGTCGAGGCCTCTTGCAGCAACATCTGTGGCAACAAGAACTGGAGTGTTGCCTTTCTTGAAAGCCTCCAAACTCCTCATCCTCTGCTCTTGACTAAGATCGCCATGAATACCGGCAACTCGAAAACCCTTAGAGCGAATAAAGCCTTCAACTCTAGTGGCTTCTTTCTTGTACAGGCAGAACACGAGGATTTTGTCATCTTTCTGGTTGCCGCTCTGATATTGCTTAAGTAGTTGGATAAGGCGGTATTCCTTATCCCTGGGATCAACAACTTCAACTTTCTGTACAATACGGGTATTCGCACGGAGATCTCCAGTAGGGTTGTCTCCGATGTTGATTCTCACAGGTGTCGTCATGAATGTTGCTGCAAGCGCTCTAACTGATTCCGGCCATGTTGCTGTGAACATAAGGGTCTGGCGATTTCCGAGAGATGGAGTGGTATTGATAATCTTTCGGATCTCTTCCTCAAATCCCTTATCCAGCATTCGATCTGCCTCATCAAGAACGACATACTTAGCCTTGGTGAGGTCGGCATATCCTTCATTGATGAGATCATTAAGTCGGCCAGGAGTTGCGACCACAATATCCGCTGTCTTGAGCGCTTTACGCTGCTCGTCCTTTGGAACACCACCATAAACACATACAGCTTGGAGGCCAGAGGCCCTAGCGAGATTCATGATTTGCTCATGACTTTGCATTGCAAGCTCTCGAGTGGGAGATACGATCACGGCCCGAGGACCCTTATTCCTCTGGTTCTTCGGTAGCGAAGATATAGCGCGAACGCAAGGTACGGCGAAAGCCATTGTCTTTCCGGACCCTGTTTCAGCTACCCCGATCACGTCTCTGCCAGAGAATAAGAATGGCCATGATGCTGCTTGGATAGGTGTCGGGGCCTTAAACGCTTTAAAAGGGGCCAGTTGTGCTGGCTCGGTGATGGGCAGATAGGAGAAACTGATTAGAGGCCGGAGAGTGGCAGAAGCAGATCTAGGATCAGTGATTGTTATGAAATGTTCCGCAAGGAAAGAATCGATCTCGGCTTGTGGGAGCGCTGCCAGGGATGCATTTTCAGTATATATAGTGTTTGATGTGTTGCTTGGAGCAGGAGATGAAGTCGAAGTTGAAGTAGTTGTTGTGGTTGTGGTCGTGGTATCAATATCACCTGTAAACTCTGCTCTGCCCTCTTTTTCAGCCTTCTTCAGGGCTTTCGGTCTAGCCTTCTCCGCTTTCCTCGCCGGTTTGTCCTCACGTTTTTGGCCGTCGAATGCCATGTCGAGCAACACAGTGTCTTCAACCTCTCCATTTTGTCGAGTCTCTTTTGCCAGTTTCTTCAAGCGCCTCCTTTCTCTCCGCTCCTCTTTTGTTTCTTCCTTCTCAACCCCATTTGTCACTGGTGTGCCTTCCGCAGAGGTGGTCTCGTCGGCTTGCTTTCTTTTTTCTTTTCGACTCTTTTTCGATTTATGGCTCGTCTCAGCGGCTGTCTGTCCTCCATTGGCCGCCTCTGCATCTTCAAGTGGTCGTTTCGACATCACGGGCTTGTTGGGTAATTCGTACAATAGTAGGGAATATCCGCCGATAATGGGGAAGAGGAAAATAATTGCGATAAGATCGGATTGGAATTTCATTTTGCCGGAACCGAATTTTTGTCCCTGAAATAGAGCTTAGCGTGCGGGATAGACCCACTCGGCCCGCGACTCGCGACACTCTTCAATTGTTGAGGGTCAACTCAGAAGAGCTGTGAGTTCTACTCCATTGAGAGTGCTCAAGTGGTACGCTAGACGTTTGATTTATGATGCTCCTAGAACCAGCATATATAAATGAATCTAATAGTGGTAATAGAAGGTTAATATATAATCTTATGTCTGAAAAACCACACTTTTCAAAAGCATGGTATATAAGAATCAAGTGTATAAAAGTATGGTATTTGAGTAATTTGCCGTACATTTTATCTGTTCTGAGGACCACCCCCATACAACTCGCCTACAGGATGCGTTCCTTCCATCTCATGTCCATAGAACCCAGAGTGCATCTCTTGCACCGACAAAGAAGCCGCGGCTTTATACCCTTGGTCGCGAGGAGCGGTTAACAGGTCATTAGGAGTATCGATGGCGGCACGCCTGCGCCGTCTGTACCAAAAGGACCCCAACACCAACGCCACGATGGCAATGATGCCCAAGGCTACTCCAATCCCAATCCCGATACTTTCTTTGGCACTAAGGCCGGTTTTAGTATTATTGAGAGGAGTCGAATTAGCTGAAGTCGATGCTTGGGTGCTATCTGTTGCTTTAGCTCCCGAAGATGCGGAGGAAGTGGTGGAGGCCGGCGCTGACGCCGGTGAGCTATTTGAAGACGGGATTTGAGCTGCAACGTTCCAGCCGTTCACTTGGATGCCATTGACAGTTGTGGCACTGGTTACTGTTGAAACAGTTGTGACCCATGCTGACGCCACCTCATTCGTATCCGTAATGGTGGTGAAGAGGACAATGCTAACCTCTTGCCCCACAGTAATCTGTGACGTGCATTGCCCGGCGTGGCCATCTGATAAGACTGAGGATAGAGAATAGTGACTGGAAGCATTGTCATGAGCCTGGAGCTAGCAAACACATTTCTCGAACAAGACTTACGAGGGGCAACACGCGACAAAAGTACTAGAGTCCTGCACATTGGTGGTAGCTGTAGTATACGCTTGGGGACAGGTGATTGGGCCAAGAAGGTAAGTGGTAAGGGGAGTGGTTGCGATGCTCAAAGATAGATCCTTCGGCTGCTCCCACCACTGCGTCGCAGCCGATGGTAGGCATGAGATATCTGGGTTCACGTATATGCCATATCCAGGGTCGTTCACGGCAAGCCAAGGAGGATTGCCTTCCCAAATAAGTGACGAGCACGCCGCTGGAGCAGACCAAGCCGTGGTAATTGGCAGCCAAGACGTGACAAGGCTGGCCGAGGGAGTTGCCGAGAGAGTTGGCTTAGTAGTTGTCGCAGGAGTTGATATGGTCGCCATGTTCAAGCAGGTGATGCGCCACAAGAAGGTCTGGTAAAGTAAGAGGTGCCCCTTTCTGTTCCCACCCACAGTATACTGGAGGAGAGTGACAGGAATTTATTAGAGAAGAGAGAAATGGAAAGAAAGGGCGACATGATGGCTAAAGAGATGAATTGTTGGCTGCATACGCGCCGGACAACGATCTCACTGTTGGCAGCCATCGACTAACAAAATATTGAAACTTGTATCCCTTCGTCTATTGCCAGGTATCACGATCCCCTGATACCGAAGGGTACGAAGTAATGAAGTGAAAGTCTTGGATTGGTGGCGCGTCTAAGGAGAGCAGAGCTCAGAGGGAGGGAGCGTCTACGTACTGCACATGTAGAAAGATAGTCACGTGGGACCCAACATCTATCGCGAAATGCCCCAACTAGCAGGGTCCCCCTACCCCTATACACTGATTTGCCACCGTACGCAACTGGTTTGAAAACTGTATTGCCTCGACAGAACAGGCGTTATGCGTTATCCGAAATTCGAACAACAAGCAAAACATTATGCTGTAACAATCCCCATTCCAATACCAGGATTGGGTGAAGCAACATCCGCTGCTACGAGAAACGATCATTTCGCTGGGCCATAAAGCCTTTCGCTGGAAATATAATGTGGACTATTCTTGAGAGGGTAGAAGACAGCCGTAGATGCTGAATGCGCGCTCTTATTGCTCATCAGGGCATAAAGAATCAACAGCTGGCTTGAGCGGGGGTTGTGGCCAGCACAGTATCCTGCAGCAGTAGTCAAAGCAACAGTCAATATCGCCCTTTGAGAAAGCACCTAGCAACTCCTCTCACTTGGATATAAGGCACCTCTCCTATAACTTCCTATTTTATCTTTCCTTCTTTCATCACGGAAGCTATGATTGGCATATTTGGCTGGAAATATATTATGAGCTCCACATAGGAACCTATGCTCATTCAAGAGAGACGTACTACTAGCCATCTACTGACGTAAACTCACAAGCACGCACAGCGTGTGAACTTTTGCAGAGGGTGTTTATTCACCCTGCTTCGCCACACTAGGTATAAACATTTCCGGACTTTGTTTATGAATGAGTGGGATGATCGTACTGTACACTCATGGAGCTTGCTACCCGGAAAAGGTCACGAATCCCCACGGCTATCCCCTTAGATTTTGCATCCAACTGCGCATCCAAAAATCAACGTTTTTCCGCGATAATAATCTCAGTAAGCGTGAAAATTGTGCCTCAACGCTTGATTTGAACAGTTGATTGTCCGTCATTCCCCTTAATGAAGTCCCCTCCCCGTAACGAAGAAAATAAGCAACGCCGCAAGTTCCATGTTTCATGCTGTTGTAGCTTGACTAGCAGTTGGCTCAACCACCGTCTCAACATCAATCTTTGGAATGCTAGCCCCGGTGCCACCAAGATCTGTTGTCTGCGCCGATGGGTTCTTGGTGTAGTAGTTGGAAATAGCGGATTTAATTGCATCCTCGGCCAGCATGGAACAGTGAACTGTACGGAAGTAGATCAGTAATCGTTACTGGAACAGGTGATGGGAATCGTAACTCACGCTTCACGGGTGGGAGGCATAATTCCTTTGCGATATCTGTATTCCGAACCCGGCTTGCTTCCTCAAGCGTCATGCCTCGCACCAGTTCGGTCATATAAGACGAGGATGCAATGGCCGAACCACAACCAAAAGTCTTAAACTTGACATCGGAGATGGTATTGTTCGTAGGATCCACTCTTATCTGTAGCTTCATCACATCGCCACAAGCAGGCGCACCCACGAGTCCAGTTCCCACATCAGTATCGGTCTTCGGCATACTTCCAACGTTCCTCGGCCGAGAGTAGTGGTCCAAAACCTTCTCATGGTAATGCCTTCGGCCAGAAACAGCTGCAGCTGAGATCTGAGAAGCGGTAGGTCTGGTATAGGTTCTCATGTAATACTGACGTTGACTTGGGACAATGGCTGCTGATGTCGATCGGAATAGAGGTCTGGTGGCGGATCGCGAACTTGCCGAGATCGCACAGCCAGCCACCTTTGGTGCTGACGACGAAGCCGGCCGAAGCATTATTTTTGCAGGCGGACGTAGGATTATAGGATTGATTAGGAGTCGGTGCGAGTGAAGATACCGAATTCAGCGATGACGATGAAGTTAATCGCGATACTTGGAGGTAGAAGAGAAGAAAGAAGGATGGGAGGTGAGGTTGACGAAAGATCTGATAAGCGGGGATAAATATATAGGCTAGTCCTAATATGGATACCCCGACGTAATTGTCACTAATTTACCCCTCCGATGAGTCGGACGATAAATCCTGGTAGTATTAGAGGTGGAAATAACTGCCATGGTCGTAAATGACGTGTTTTCGTATGAGTTCTATATTCCAGTCTGGCAACCGCCAAATAGGAAAGAATCTTATCTCCGCTATTATTATCAGATCGGATTAATAGTCGGGCCGGAATCGCGATTCTCCCACCAAGACGAAACAGCCCCTCGTTCACGCACAACAGCTCGGAAACCACATAATAAGATCCAACGCTTCCTCGAAACTATACAAAATGTCTTGCAAGCATATCGATGCAGCAGGTAAGCCTACTGAAGTCCCAATTTTACCAACCTAGCACCCCTTGAGCATCTCCAGAGCGGTCACCTCTCAAGCTTACCAGTCAAACACAGCCGCGCCTGTTGTAGCTCCATTTGCTTTGCAGAATCATCCTCTCAGAGATATACCATTTTGAGACCGTTTCACCACTGATATGCGTACATGCTAACGTAGAGAGTAGCGTTGAGACCCCCGGGACCGAACGATGCAGTATACCGAGAAGATTGCACACAATGCTTCGATTCTATAGTGAGCAACGTCTCGTTCTAATAGAACAATTCCCACAAACCTCATAGCTTTGATATTAATGATTACTCCTAGGATGACCCGACTGGTCTCGATGTTTGTCTCTACTGCTTCAACGGCGGATGCACGGGTGATAATCAGCATTCCCAGCTCCACCAAGCTACTAAGCACCATCCCTTGGCCCTGAATATTAGAAGGACAAGAAAGGTTACAGTCCGCGATGAACCTCCTCAGAAGATTTCGAAGATAGAAATTGCAGCAGAAACTGAGGCAGACCGATACGACTATCATACAACTGTTCGGTGTTACGAGTGCAACGTCGAAAACGTTGATAAGAGCACCGGGAAAATCGCAGCAGTTGTGGACGGGATCATGAAGGCAAACACCTTCTCTCGGCAAGAAGAGGTTAAGGCATGGGAGCAGGAATTCACGACCTGCGAGCACATCCTCACCCTACACCAGGAAGCTCCTAAGAAGATTGAGTCTCAAGACCTTGGCCACTGCTCACTATGTGACCTGCAGGAGAACCTCTGGCTTTGCCTCCAATGTGGGAATCTCGGCTGTGGCCGTGCTCAGTTCGGAGGGCTTCGGGGCAACTCGCATGCTCTGGAGCACAAAAACCAGACTGGTCATGCTGTGGCAGTTAAGCTTGGATCTATTACGTCGGATGGTACGGCAGACATATATTGCTATGAATGTAATGAGGAACGGATAGACGAAGACCTCGGAACCCACCTTGCCCACTGGGGAATTATGCTTGCCGAGCGCCAGAAGACCGAGAAGAGCTTAATGGAGATGCAAGTGGACGAAAACTTGCGATGGGAGTTCTCTATGACTGATGATGACGGACATGAGTTGAAGAAATTGTTTGGCAAAGGCTTCACGGGCTTGAAGAACATCGGCAATAGTTGTTACCTTGCTAGCACTCTTCAGTGCCTCTTTGCTTTGCCTCAGTGGCAGAAACGGTATTACCTACCAATGTTAGAGCTGCCACACGTGGATGAGCCAGCCAAAGATCTCGAGACCCAGCTGCGAAAGATAGCCGATGGATTGCTCTCTGGTCAATATTCTCATCCTGATCTGGATGTCACTTCTTCAAAGGCAACAGATATCCAATATCAGAAAGGACTTGCACCTGCAATGTTCAAGCACTTAGTTGGCAGGGGCCACGAGGAATTCTCGACAATGCGACAACAAGACGCCTTCGAGTTTCTTCAGCACCTCTTCAAGCTTATCACGCGCTCGCAGCATAAAGGTCCTCTACAAGACCCTACCCAGGCCTTCCGATTTGTCATGGAACAGCGGCTGCAATGTCTGAACTGTAAGAGGGTCCGGTATAGCAGCGAGGAACAGGATAACATATCTATACCGGTACCACTGAGAAAGATCCCTCGAAAAGAGGGTGAAGGTAAGGAAGGCGAGCCGGATGAGTATGAGCCTGTAACATTGAAACAGTGCCTGGATAGTTTTACGGCCGCGGAGGTCGTTGAACTCGCATGCTCGGCCTGCGGTAGCAAAGACGGGTTCTCGAAGCGTTCGCTCTTCAAGACCTTTCCTGAAGTCCTGGCTGTCAATGCGAATCGATTCGTCCTCATCAACTGGGTCCCTACTAAGGTCAACGTGGCAGTCGTTGTTGGGGATGAGCCCTTCTTACTCAATGACTATAAATCCGCTGGCCCTCAACCATCAGAGGAACTTCTTCCTAAAGATGCCACAGAGAATAAACCATCATTCGTAGCCAACGATGCTGCAGTTCAGCAACTCGAAGGCATGGGCTTCCCTCGTAACCGCTGTGAGAAAGCCCTGCATGCCACCGGAAACTTAGACGCCAACGCAGCCATGGAGTGGCTCTTCCAGCACATGGAGGATCCCGACATGGACGCGCCTCTGGATCTCAGTGGCGGGTCAGGAGGAGCAGCAGACACGGCGGACCCAGAGAAGATCGAGATGCTCGGCGCTATGGGGTTCGGTCCTCCACAGGCTCGCCAGGCCCTGAAGGAGACAGGCGGGGATATGGAGCGTGCTGTAGAGTGGCTCTTCAATCATCCTGATGCGCAGGGTGATTTTGGAGACGAGGTTCCAGCAAGCGATGCCACTGCGGCACCTCGAGAATCGCCAGGAAAGGCCGATCTGCCAGCAGAATTCCAGCTCAATTCTATCATCTGCCACAAGGGAACTAGTGTTCATACAGGGTAAATTCTCTCCCCAATCTCGCTCTGTCCTTATCACTCTTCCACATAGGTATCTCTAGATCAATAATCTGACTTCTTGTGTGCAGGCACTACGTCGCCTTCGTCCGGAAAGAAATCCCAGACGAAGGGACCACGGAATGGGTGTTATACAATGACGAGAAGGTGGTCCGCGCCGTCGACGTAGAGGAAATGAAGAAGTTTGCTTATGTATACTTCTTCAAGCGGACCTCATAGACTGATATGTATCACGGAGGGTGATATAATAGGCGTATGGGGTGGGAGGAGAGCATCAGAAATTCATTAAAGCAAAAGAGTGTTCACAATAAGGTGCTTGGGAGTCGAAGTCATGATACGTGTCAAGGTAAGGGAAACAAGAATTTAAAGGTAGCAACTACATGCAGTCACACACAAAATAGAGAGCAAATGACAGATTTTTCATCCTGACTAATTTTTAACTTTTTTTCTATCTATATAATCTAGTTCAAGGGCTCTTCGGCCACGTAGTGCAGATACGCGCCGAGTAGCTTGATGCCCTCGATGTAGTTCTTTTTATCTAACTTCTCATTGATGGAGTGTGCTCCATCGGTCGAGCTGCCCATGGGCAGGAGAAGCACGTTCTTACCAGTTGCTTGCTCAAAGGTTAAGGTCACGGGAATACTATTAACAGTCAGTTTCCTATGGCATTTACGGGTCACTTAGGGAAGGAAAAACATACCTTCCGCCCTCCCTCGTCAGGTCAGGCTTCACGCCCCACACCCTCTCGGTAGCCTTCGACGCCGCTGAGAAGTTCCAGTGGTTGGGACTCGCGACCCACCACTTGCCAGCGTGTAATAGGGACACTTTCATGGTATTCTTGCTACCAAGAGTCTTGAAGTGGTCGTTGACATGCTTGAAGACCAGGCGGTCGACATCCTCGGGCTGCATGTCCGGCACGGTGCGGATGGAGAACTTTCCAATGACTTTGGCGGGGATGACAGTCTTGGCGCCCGGTTGGGAGAAGGCACCCTCGATGCCGTGCACGGAGAGTGAGGGGTAGCGCCAACGGGCCATGAGAGTGCGTTCCTTGTCCGGGAAGATGGTAGTCTGGCTGCCGAGGGACTCGTGCAGATTGTCCATGGTGAAGGCGATGTTAGTATAAAGATCCTTCTCGTCGGCAGTCAGGGGCGCAACCAGGGCATCGAGCCCCGCGATCTGGATCTTGCCGTGGGTATCGACCAGGCCGCCCAGGATGCGCACCAGGTCCGTCATGGGCTCCTGGGCGGTACCGCCAAAGACGCCACTGTGAAGGTCGGCGCCGGGGCCTGAGACCTCGACACTGTAGTAGCTGACGCCCCGCAGGCCGTAGGTCAGGCATGGCTTCTCGGTCCCCAGCCAGTAGTTGTCGGAGATGCAGACGGCGTCTGTGTCGGCGAAGAACTTCTTGGCCTCGGCGTTAATGAAGTCGTCAAGCCCCTCGCTACCGTTCTCCTCCATGCCCTCGAAGCACATAAGCAGGTTGACCGGGAAATCGATGCCGGCCTTCTGGTGCGCCTCGATGGCGTTCAGCCAACCCAGGACGGGGCCTTTATCGTCCGTGCTGCCTCTGCCAAACATGCGTCCCTTGTCGTCGATGGTGAGCTCGAAGGGTTCCGTCGCCCACCCGTCCTCTTTGCCGGCCGGCTGGACGTCGTAGTGTCCGTACACCAGGATGGTCCGCTTGTTCTTATCGTTGCCATAGCGGGCGACGATGACAGGAGGGAGTTCTAGGTGCTCCAGTCCTGGTTGCTTGCCCAGCAGTCTCGCCTCGACGTGTGCACCCAGCGCCTTGAGCTCCTGGGCGAGGAACTCGCCCATGCGCACGACGTCTGGCCGACGCGCCTCATCGGCCGAGACGGATGGAATGGCAACGGCCTTGCGCAGGCGCTCGATGAAGTGGCCGGACATCGAGTCAACCTGCTTGAAGTAGCCATCGAGTTGGGGGGCCATCTTGCGGGCTTGGTGGGAGCGAATGGAATCTGTGAGGTAGGGTCTGGAGGTTGGGCGATGAATTGGGAGCAGGCGTGGTCGTGGCAGGAACTGTCTGTGGAATTGCGAGGTGATGGTGGAGAAGAGGTGCTTGGGAGGTCTCGAGAAGGACATGCTCTCAAGACCAGAAGTCGTGTGAGATCTCAATCCCACTGTTTTACAATCCCCCACCGACGTTAGCCGCAGCGGGGAGCTCCAGCAGTTGGAATCCCAAAAACAGTAGTAACTCAGAGTCTTTTCACCGCCTTTGAAAAAGTCAACCTCAATGGCAGAATGCCCCATGCACCTACACCTTACGAAAACACCAATATAGCTCCATCTCTCATCTCAATACCACCATCCTCACGCCTCAACCCACCAACGATACCACAAACGATGGTACTCACCACTGCTGTCCACGACTCCCTTCCCTACATTGACCCCGAACCCACCTCCGCCCAACGCTCCGCCGCCCAAGCCCTCATCGACACCGAACTACAAGTCCCATCCTCCCCAGACCCATCACAAGATCCATCACACCCCTCTCTCCCCCCCATCACACCCCCCTCCTTCTCGCCCGCCATATCCCTCGAACTGGAACGCATCGGCTCATCCACATCCCTCACCGCCATCGATCTCACACGCTACGAATCGTCCACCACCTCCACCACTCCGACGCAGGAGGCTCTCCAGCGGGCACAAATCGCACACACGTATCTCACACTGCGGTCGCGGGATCTCTCTCTACTAGAACGATTCGGCAAGAATGCGTGGCTGATCTCGAATTCGCAGACCGAAGATGTGTTGCGCTCGTTAGAGCAGGAGTTGGAGGAGACGAAGAGGGAGATAGATACTCTCGTGGTCGAGAGAAGGAATGCCCAGCAGGCTGTCAAGGGGGAGATTGAGGGTCTGGGGAGTGCGTGGAGGAGAGGAGTGGGGAGGACGATTGAGACAGAGGCCGCTGCTGAGGGGGTGAGGAGGGAGGTTTTGCGGGGCAGGAGGGAGGGGATTTTGGGGTAGGAGGGGTATGGGAATGGTTAGATTTAGGATGATGGGAAGGACGAAAGAGGATTGGACGTTGTTGAGATTGCAGTGATGGAGGTGGAGTGGGAATTAGAATCACGATTATGGCGTTCTGGTTGTGCGGATAGAAGACGATCTGGACGTGATTTGGTCGTCGGAGCAGATTCAAGAATACGGTTTACATTTTGTTTTATACTGCAGAGGACTACAACTATTCCGAAACCTTGCTCGGCACACATCGGAGCTTAGAAGTTGAATTCATTGAGGTCTTTAATATAAAGGTATCACCCCAAACCCTAAAGCCACTTTGTATGTCGTGAATGAGCGTGAAAAACCAGCCCTAACGCCCTCGAAGAACCGCCCCCGAGACCAGACCCAGATTCCGTCGTGGCTTGCTTTCTTTCCCTTGTTGTCCCTTCCCCGGCCAATTTAGATTACCGTTGACTCAGTCTTGGATCACCACCGCGTCCACGCTCACCTCGTACTTCGTCCGCCGCATGATACTCTCCACGGGGCCTAGCAGCCGCTGGAAGCCATCCTTGCCAAGCTTGGCCACTTTCGCCTCCGTCCTGCTGACCACACTGGCTGCCCGGGGCGCGTCATTTAGCAGCGCGAGCTCACCGAAATAGTCGCCCTTCTTGTACTGCTTTACAGCCCCCTCCGTGCCTACCTTGAACGCCTCGGCCTCACCACTCTCCAGCAGGTAGAAAGCCTCGCCGGCGTCGCCCTCCTTGATGATCGTCGTGCCCGCGGGGTACTTCTGCGTCTCCAGGGCGTCGGCGATCTTGGACCGTTCGTAGCGTGTGAGGATCGAGAGGAGAGGCACCTCCTCGAGGAAGCTCTCGTAGAGCCGGCGCCGCTGGAAGGTCGAGTCCATCAGGATCCGCCGGAACGTGATGCGGTCCAGCGCCCACAACGTGCACCCGCCCTCCGCAGACACGACGGTGGCTGCTCGCGGGGCATTGTACATGAGCGCCAGCTCGCCAAAGGATCCGCCGGGCTCGATAGTGGCCACCTTCTCCCCGAGGCCGTCTAGGCCTGGCTGCAGAGTGCCCGAAGGGTTGACGTAGACATCAAAAGTGCCTTTCTCGACAACGTAGAAGAAGTCACCTTGGTCGCCTTGGACTATAACCTAGAGAGGAGTCAGTGATCGGAGACCTTTTATCGGATATGATGCGGCGCAATTGTGGCCATTGAGGCCCCGGTGAAGCCTGCGGTACACACCTTGATGCCCTTTGCGGGAATCGGCTTCTCTACCAATGCTCCCAGGACCTGCGTGCTCTGCTCATCATCTAGATGGTTGAATAAGAAGTTCGCTGAGATGGCCTTCTTCAGACGGGCCTCCTGGTCAGCGGACTTCGGGTGGAACGGCGGCGTCCAGTTGTCGTTGGCCGACGCCGTAGGATTGAGGGATTCTGCCGACACCGACGTGCGCCGTCCCATCCCATAGTGTGCGGGGAAGCCCTCGCTGCTGGCGGGCTTGAACGACGATGGAGGCCCATCTGAGGACCCGTCTGTGCCCACGTTGCCAAAGCCGGCCCCATTGAAGTGCGGGGAGGTGGGGGAGGCCACGGCGTCGTTCTCGTCCTCCTCCTGGACCTTGGAGATGCCTCCCGAGCCCCCGCTATCTCGCGAGCTGTTGGCGGCCCCAAAGGGATTGCCCTTGCCGCCCAATCGGCCGGGGAAGGTATGTCCTGACATGTTTTGGTGATGGGGTGCTGTGCTCTCGCGGGGCGGTGGTGGCGGGGAGGGGCAAGCGGTCGAGGCAAGGACGCGACCGATTCCACGCGCGACTCGCAGCGTGGAGCTCTGGGGAGGATGGGCGCCGCGCTGCCGTGCGTCGGTCAGGAGAGGAAGTCAGGCCTCGCGATCGATGGAGGTGCGTCTGCGGTGGAGGGAAGTCGGTGGTCGCTTGAACCCGGGTCTGTCTGATGGGCGTTCAATGCCCACAGAAGGGAGCTCGCGCGAGAACTCACGAAGAAGAGATCAGATTGGAGAGCGTGAATTCGAGGAGGCAAAGAGTGGTGGTGGTGGGAGCTGGTATGATGGAGGCCCTCGCGTCGATGGTAGGCGAGGGTGGTTGAGTGCTGCTGTCTCGTCGTGCGCCAGAAGGATTGGAGAGGGAGCTTTGGTGGAGCAGACGACGGCGAGGCGGGAGAGACTGTGCCGTGTGGGAGGATCAAGTGAGAGGGGAAAGGAGGGAGGGGGGGAGGTGGTGGTGGTGAGAGTTCAGAAAGTGCTGGAGGAGGAGAGAGAGGAAGACAGAGAGTGAGAGGGGGGAGGCGAGAGAAGAGGAAGTAGTCTCGGTGGAGTTGAGATGTGTGGTGGTGGTTTGAGGAGGCGGAATAGAGAGACACTGGGAGAGCGGGGAGGAGAGGAGAGGAGTGGAGGGGGACGTTTTTTGGGTAGTGTCAGTTAGGGGTTACCGGTACGAGTTGCTGATTGCTGGGTGCTGGCGTTTGTGGTGGTGTGAGAGGGCGGCCGGTGATGTGATGGCGGCTTCTCCTAGCCTGACCTATGAATTCTTTCTTCGTCCTGTTCACATTACTATGACCATGGATTCTTGAGTAAGGATGCAGCTCTGGTCGCCCCCTTCCCCGCCCCAAGATGATTTTGATGATGATGATGATGATGATGATAATTATTGTCCTTCTGCCCCTCTATGGTCACCATCTCAGATGCTACATATAAGATACACCGTTATACCTCTCTTATCTCTCTCTCTGGAGGGCGAGGGCGGCATTTCATATTGTCCAGCGTATCGTAAACAGGCCCGATCCCCCCTCCCCCCCTTTCCCCAAGCAAGGTACCAACCTCTTCAGCCCATCCATTCCACCCTTCTAGAAGCTCGCGAGACGCCTTCCAGAAGCCCCTCCACAGCCCTTCCAGAAGCCCCCCTCGTGCCCCCCAGGCGAGGACAGGGCAAATATGAGCAGCCCTGCACCGGCGGCGTGGAGGTCGTACGCGGCCGCTCCCCAGGCCCATGGCCGCCAGCAAGATCATAGCATCCGGCGTGTTCTCGAACTGGCTCCTCTCGCACGCCTTGGAGCTCCTCCCTGGCTGGGTGATGTCACGGTACCGGTGAGAGACTTGTGGAGCGGCAGGTGCCCTCATAATAATGACAAGTCGCAGTCGGGTACCTCCCCTGCTGCCCCAGCGAAAATCTTGGCCACCAAAGCTCTTCGGGCTTCTCTGTCACCCGCCCTCCCAGATACAGGACGCCTGCTGTCATTCCCTATGACCTACTTATTTCCATTCCATCATCCACTGTCCGCCATCCACCGTCCATTTTCCATATCCGACCCTCTCCTCCACCCACCTCATTCATCATTGCTTCTTCGACTTGCACAGAACCCCCTCCGCGCCAGCTCCAGCGCCCGCCCTTCCCTGCACCGGCGTCCTCTTTGATTGACTAAGCCCTTACTTAATTCCACGGCGCTGGTGCCATCCTCAGGTACCTGCCTGCCCTGCTGCTCCAACACCATCACCACAACACCAAAAGTCGAACACACGACCTCCCGCCCCCCCCCCATTGCCTCGCCCTCCTCCTCGTCCTCTGTGCCATTCGACTGTCTGTCTCTCTCCCTGTCTCCCCTCTCTTCGTCCGACCATCCGACTCCGACGCTGTTCTCCTCCCGAAACCTTTTCCATCCCTTTCCGCCGATATGGGGACCTTCATCTTCAAGTGGTACGCCGGCCCTCCTCCCTCTCGTATACATGGGCGATTGGAACTCGGCACCAGGATCCATGGTCCGCGGGCGTGCAGTTGCATCCTCTCAGGCGCCTCCCCAGAGCTTGGGGGAGCTGTAGTCGTAGTCCCCCAAGAGCTTTACTACTGCTCCCATACCGCCTCCTGATAACCTCATCTAAGACCCCAACAGCTCCCACCAACACCCACTGATATTTCGTGAACTAGGGAACATCCCGCCTCCGAGGTGTATGTCACCGGCACCTTTGACGACTGGTCCAAGAGCGAGAAGTTGGTCAAGATGGGCGACTACTTCGCGAAGGAGGTGACGCTGCCAAGAGCGGACGAGAAGATCTACTACAAGGTGCGTGACGAGATCAATGCGTGCCTGGCTAGCTCCGCGGCCACTGTATATATGCACAGACCTGCACATTTCTGTCTACGATGTCGAGTCCTGCCAGGTCCGAAGTGTTCTGCCTGCAACATGCGAAAACCCGCCAAGTGGTGGCTACCGGCTGCCGCCTGCGTTGACCTTGCATTGTCTGGCCCAGCCATGCAATCGCATACAGGAAGCAGGCACGCCACTTCCCTCTCCATTCGATCAACGCGGGCTCCACGACGTTCCCTCCCCCGACTCGTTGCTGCCCCCACTTGGGTCGGGGGAGCGGTGAAGCTTTTTGGGAGGGAAAACCAGAGAACCAACTTGCAGGGTGCATATCACTACACGGCACTAGCCTGCATCGCCTAGCTTCTGCTACCCCGCGCCGTCATATCATCGCATCTCCCAGTTTCCCACAATCTCCTCTTCATTTATACCAACATCCTTCCTCCCCCGATCACGAGCTGATTGCCAATCCTCCTTATAGTTTGTCGTCGACGGAAATTGGGTTACCGACCACACAGCGCCGCAAGAGAACGACGCCTCCGGCAACCTCAACAACGTCCTAACCACCGACCGGATTGTGAAGCCCGCTGCCGCAGCGACAGGAGTCATGGCCGCTAACGGAGCACCAGACGTGCCCGGCGGGTTCCCTGAGACCCCCGCTGCCGTAGAGAAGGACGCCGAGGAGAACGCCTTCTCCGTCAATCCTCTGCCAGGCGCACCTGGCGCTGTCAATCCCATTACACTTGCGCCAGGAGAGCAAGTCCCCCATCCGAGCACATTCACTCCCCACACAGTTACGTCGGGCGTCCATGACGATCCCGAGCTCGTGGCCGCTGATCAAGCCAAGGGTGAGTCCGAGCCTACCTTCAATGTAGCTCCCCTACCAGCTTTTGCTGGCGCCGTCAACCCAGTGCAAGTCGCACCGGGAGAGGCGCTGCCGCATCCTAGCTCTGTGACAGCCAACTCGCTCGATTCCGCTGTCCGCCTCGACAAAGAGTCGTACGAGAATAGCGGTGCCTTGGGGCACGCGCCTGTGCTCCCTCCGGTCGTCACCCCTCAGAGTGAGCGGGATGAGAACGGCACCGGGGTCCTCGATCTACCACCCATCTCTAACACTATGATTCCTGAATCAAGCTTACCCATTGCGCCTGCAGAAGCTGCAGCAGCTCAAGATGCAGTCCCCACGATCCAATCCACCGGTATTGAGAGCACCACGGCGCAACTCGCGGGAGCTGTTCCCCTCGAGTCTTCCAAGGTGCCTGAAGTAGTGAAGGAGAGCCAAGAAGAAGCAGGCTTCAGTCCTGAAGCAAGCGCTGTACCCGAGGAGGTCAAGGAGAAGGGGGAAGTTGAGAAGGAACTTCTCAGCGAAGTTCCAGAAGTGCCATCAACCTCGGAAGGCACTGGCGGGAAGGAGAGTGCTGATAAGTCAGAGGGGGGCATCACTGCAGGAGAAGCTGCTGCTGCTGTTGGAGGTGCTGCTGTTGCCGTTGGAGGTGCTGCCGTGGCGTACGCCGCTGCAGCCGCTGACAAGCTGCCCGAATCCATAACATCGAAGTTGCCAGAGTCCGTCCAAAAGTCCATCAGCGATATCAATGCCAAGTCAAGCGTTGACACGGCTGCCGAGACTACCCCTGCCGCTACCGAGACCGCCGCCAAGGACACGCCAGAGGTAGTCAAGGAATCCATCGCCGCATCGGGAGAAGGCCCTGAAGCCGCTGCTAACGAGGACGCCGTGCTGGAGAAGAAAGAAGTCGAGAAGGAACTGCTCTCCGAGGTCAAGCTGGAGACCTCGACCGGCGAGCCCGCACCAACTACCACAACCGCGTCCACCCTTGCCGCTCCCACCCCAGCCAGGCCAGCTCAATCTCGTGAAGTATCTCCCGGTACCGTTCCAGGAGATCACGCAGTTACCGCTGCTGCTGCTCCTGAACCCGCCCTTGAATCCGCTCCTGCGGCAGCCACTGGCGCAACTTCCACTACCACTGAGACGACCTCCGCCGCGCCTAGCAAGCCCGCAACGGGCAACGGCACCGCTGATGCCGAGGAGAAGAGGAAGAAGCGCACCAGCTTCTTCGGGAAGTTAAAGGCTCGGTTTTCGGATAAGAAATAGATCATACAACGTCCAAGTCAACAGGTCAGGGAAGTAAGCGAGGGCAAAATTATGATGCCTTATTCTGCCATGCGTGTGTGAGAAGAAAGGAGTGTGTATAGGTGGTATACAATCGGGATTCAGATCCGGGGCGTCTTCATTGTAAGATTTACGATATTGACAAAAGAACGTTCATCTTCGCTCGGAAAGGCTAGCAACATCTTGTCTAAGGGCGACAGAGGGCAAGGGCGCGCTCGCGTGCGTAACTTTTTAATTTCATGAGAGCTCTGATACCGATACGTTATGTTATTACCTTTTGTCTCTCTCTCTTTTCCACTCTCTTGCTGCATTGCTCTTCTTCTTGGATATGCCCAATATTATACCACGGTCGTCTTAGTGCTTGCTTTTTCATCTTCTCTCGCCGCCTCCTCTAAAGGTTATTTTGGTCTTTTTCTGCGTGCATCCTCACGGTGTCATGTTGTGACTTCCTCATTTTGCTTTTGCCTTGCGCTAAGGATTGAGAAGTAGCTCAGCTAGGGGAAACTAGGGAGAGAGGAAGAGCAGAGAAAATGTATATAAAGCAACGCCATACATTTTCAACCTACGTTTTAAAAGGCACCTCCCGTAACAGTCATTGTACTGCATTCATAATCGAGTTTTTGTATTATGCTGCCTGTGGCTTGTCGCATGCTCTATCATGATGTGAGAAGCCCGATATTCTATATACATCGAGAAAAAGGTATGCAATGAAGGGTATATATATATATATATTATCGAGACTCGCCGTTCGTCATCCATGCCGCTCCCTTGAAAATGCCGACAAATTATTTTTCATTTTAGTACGATGAACCCGAAAAGGCAGGCGTCGGAAATATGCACTGATAAGTAAGGAAATCCGTCCATCGTATCATACAAACGCTGTGGGAAGTTCGCAAAAAGAAACCAATGTGCTGATCTTATTCACCGGGTCCACCACCTGGACTTGCTGAGCTCCTTGAGCTGCGACAGGACATGTACTGCATCGACGAGCATCATGCATTTGTTACCAACGGCGTCGATCTCTAGGTTCTCACGCACCATATTGATGACACCGTCGATGTCGCCTCGCATATGGCCTTTGCTTTTGTGGAGGTCGTCCGCCCGAAAGCTTAGCATGGAAGATAGATATTTTTGGGCTTTGGAGCATGATTGGGAGGATGAGGAGGAAGAGGAGGAAGAAGAGGACGAACGTGATGGAGATGAGGAAGAGTGAAAGCGAGACCCAAAGGCCCAGCAGATGAGAGTGGAAACATAATATGCCCAGTAGTCCGAGATACAAGGGATGCTGTGCAGTGAGCCGTCTTGGGACGCCAGGACGGAAAGGACGTGGCACGCGTGCAGCGTGGCCGTGGCCGCACTGGGTGACAAGGACCAGGTCTTGAGGCGGGCTTGGGCTGAGCGGAAGGCGCATGGAGGGGTGAGCTTCTTCCCAAATACCCAGGTGTCGCCGGCTATTGCGAGGAGGTCGTGGAGTGGGGTGTGATACAAGGCAAGGCAGATATGGACCCCAAGCGCTGTGGGAAATATATCCTTGAGTTTGGTGATAGCAAGAGGAACACCATCTCGAGAGATCTTGTTGGGATATTTCGGATCATCGCGAGGTGGGAGTTTGGATGCGAGGTGAGACACCACCAGACTGTACGTAAATGATGATCGATCGGCAATGGATTTCATGTCTCGCTCGAAATGATGCAACAGCTGAGAAACGTGGCCTCCGTGTTGTGCTTGCCAGTCCAATGCATTATTGGCGTTCCAGATTTCGTCAGGGCATGGAAGGAATAATATCGAGGCAATATCACCAAAATGTGCATTGGAGCGATTTTGTTCATGGAACAAAGACTGATGAGAGTCAAACATGAAGCAAAACGCCAAAAGACGCCGCCGACTCTCAATACCGATCCATCGGATCCATTCATTGTGGGCATCAAGGTCTTGCAAATGTTGCGCTGTGGGGTGTATGCTCTCGCGTTGGTGAAGCTTAGTTCCCGTCTCTATGTATAACGCATTCTGATCAGGTAAGGCAGGTTGGTCTTGGATTGAACTTCTGATGAGCTAATAGATTTTGTCAGCTTAAATGCCCACATTGGAAGCATGAATTAAGTTATGAGAGAAATGAAATCTAAGTGTAATGCTTTAGTCATTGGATCACATGCGAGCGGGTATTCAACCCCATTATCCCTTAAATCTGGTTCAAATAATGTGGGCATTTAAAGAGCTTATACTCTTCCCTTTCGACTTGTGAAGACTTACTCTACTGTAAAGCTCCTCAAACTGCCGAGATAACCTAATGTTCGTCTTCCTGCCACGGTAACGCGTAAAGATTTCGGTTAGCAATATTGCTTGCATTGTTTGGAGGTCCCAGTTTGAGAGCTGTGCCTCAATTAGAAAGAGTCTAGTATAAGGGACAGCACACTTACCAAGTCAATGCTTCTCCTACAGTACTCATTAAGATCAACACCTTTTTGTCGGGCGGCTGCAGTATTATGGTACTGTGTACCAATTGCGGCTACAGCGGAGCTAAGGAGAAAGTTTGCAGCGGGATTGAAGGTCCCTCGATGGACTATAGGGAAGAGCACGTGAAAGGTCTGCCAATAAGTAGAGATATAATCATCCAGCGGTATGAGGTGTGCCATCGTAGCGCTTATCTGCAATGCTTCAAGTTGCTGTTCCATCAAAGGTTTCATCTGAATATTAATACCTCCCACTCTGGAGTCAGACACTTGAGGGGTTGGTGCCGAGAAAACAGGGGACAGCGGTTTAATGTCCATGGGGACAGCCGGTATACCCACTCCTCCTACATTATAATCTTCGAAGGTATTGGGCACCCCAAGGAGGGTTAGCGGTATACTTGACAAGGGAATCCGTGCAGCTGTATATGGCTCAAATGGCCTCATCGTAGAACCAAACTGCGGATTCTGCAAGTCATGAGACGCAGTAATTACGTTGTTCGAATGGAACGGCAAATCTGGTCCCCACTGAGAGATCTGTACCGAACCAGTGTCTGTTCTGGTCCATGGGTCTCCAGGATGAGAGGCATCGGATTGCGTGGAATAAATGCTACCGGAGTCCGATGAACATGGAGGGGAGTGGGAGTTTTCCTTGAATAGATCTGGCGTGTGGGATACCTCTGGAGTTTGCAGAGGGTTAGTCGCATTATAGTGCTCCTGATGTCGAATGGTTGAGCTCGGGGCCAGTGAAAAGCTGTCTGGGGGTGTTCTAAAGGGCTGGGAGTTGTTGCCAACTCTTGTGCCGTACGTCGTCGGATCTACCACCGAGCCTTGGCTCATGCTAGAGCTGGAAACACTTGGCGGTGCGGTCGCACCTTCAACTTGGGGAGTGGGAGAGTCCGATGGATCTAAGCCACTTGATGTAGGGCTGCTTCCTCCGGCAGGCGACTTGTCCGATCTCTCATGTCGAGCTTGGCTGTAACAGTTTAGTACCCTTCTTTACTTTCAATAAGTCCTCAGAACGCCTTACTGCTTCTGCAAATGCCGAGATAACAAGTCGGGTCGAAAGAAGACTCTATCGCAGCCTGGAACGGTGCATTGATAAGCTGGAGGCTTGTGCTTCAATTGATGACGGCGCAAGTGCTCTGCTCTCGAAAATATCTATGGTCGTTAGTAACAGAGCTCGCTAATCGTTCTATGGGGGCTGACCTTGGGAGGATTGCAACTATCGCAAGTGTGGATATGAAGTCCCTTTTTGGCCTTGCTAACGCGATTCGTTATTGGTGTGTACTTGACAGGCACGTCCGGTGTCCCAGATCCTCGAGGCGACGAGTGGTGGGTACTCCTGGAAGTGCTTGCCAGGTCGGACGACCCGGCTTGATATGGCGGTGCAAAACTCATTGCATCTCCAACTAAGCCAAGGCGCTGTTGTATGTCGCTTGGTCGTGATGCTATGCCTTGACTGGCAGGCTTTGCCTCTCGATATGGTCGGCGGCGCTTTACGTGAAGCTCTTCCTGGTTGTCAAGTGAAGACGAGGCAGTGGGGGACGAGTGGTCCACAGAAGGACCGGGCGCGTACTGTGCGGCTTCCTTTGCCTTCCTATAAGCCTGAGACTCAAAAGGTTCCACATCCACGTCCATAATGTCTTTGAGGCTTGACATTTTGGCTGAACGTCAGCCTTGTACAGTCAGCGGGAATAGTTCTACTCAGGGGAGGCTGGGGGCTCCCGAAAGCACGTGCGCTGCTCATGAAAACGCAATAACGCCTGAAGACAAGGAACGACAGGAGGAAGCAGAGGACAAGGAGGAAGGAGGCAGGAGGAAGGAAGGAGACGAGAAAGAGGGAGGCAAGAGCTGGATAGGCGAGGAGGGCAAGGGACCTGGCGGAAGGCTACCAACTCGTCGGTCCCCATGTCCGGCTGAACTGCAGTTGTTGCGGAAGGGAGAGCAGCACGTTTATTTCCACAATGACATGCCGAATGGGCGAATGGACTTGATCCAACAAGACAGGGAACAGCCCCAATTAAGCGCTCTGGCCGCCAACCTGAAAGGTTTGCGCCGACTGTGCTGCAGCAAGCAGGGGCCTCTTTTGCGGACGGCTGAGAAATGGCGGGGATGCCGATATCTCTGCAACCAACTGAACGCACAACCAGGCCTTCAGTGTCCGATTTGGGCGTCAGGAATCGACGGATAGCAGCGGGATACAACTCACGTAGTGGCACCTGTTCAATATTAGTCCCTTTGTTGTTTAACCTTATCCTTACCTCTGGCCTCCGCAACTCTTGCTGTGAGGCACAGTCAGCCTGATCCCCCTGGCAGTGCAATGCATTATTGTACCACGAGCAAGACCCTGGGAATGGCGCTGCCTCAGCTCCATAAGCCTGCTGCAGAGTACTGTAGCACAACAGTACGTACCATTGCAACAGGGTCCCACATGGCCAACTCCCGTGGGTGTACTGTCGCAAGCACGAGTGAGGGAGTATTTTGTCAGTCAGGGTCGGGAAGTCCATTCCCAAGTGTTCCGATTCGACTTAAAGTTGGCGCCTTGCGCTCCAGGCTGCCAGTGGATCAGAGATCAGGCTACGAACCGGGCTTCACTGACGTAGCACAAGCACGACTACTCTAAATCAATGATGATCTGACTTCCGCCACCCCGCAACCCTCTGAGAGGGCTACTAGAGTATTTATTTCATCCGGCACCTGGCTCTTGTTTAATCATGGACCAATCTCGGCTTCTGAAGGCAGGCCCTTCCGAAGTCCCAACCCCAACTCGGGCCTCTGAAGACAGCCCCAGGTGGAAGCGGCTGGCTAGGCTGATCCTCCTTTTTCTAGCTCTCAGCTTCGCATATTCGGCTTTTCATCAACTGTATCATCACACTGGAAATCGACTATGGCTATGGGGTCCCGGTGGGGGTGATAATGATGGACAGAAGCATCAAGAGAATTTCCACGGAAGCCTATACCTGTTGGGAGTGGGAAAGGCGGATATTACAGGGTGAGCAGTGGGCTATACCTCAAATCGAACCTTTCACTAATAAAATTAATAGGCCCGTTGTCGAGATTAATATGATGGGATATGCAGATCCGAGTCAATTGGGATCAGGACTTCGACAAAGACTCTATTCTCGGGCATTCATAGTTGGAGACGTGGAACACCCTGCTGACAGATTTGTCTATCTGGTTCTCGACACTCAGTCAGGAGATACTGCCGTCCGATATGGGATATTAGAAGGACTCGCTAGACTGGGTGCGGATTATGCTGTATATGCACAGCACAATGTAGCCGTCACAGGTACCCACTCCCACTCAGGCCCAGGAGCTTGGTTGAATTATCTTCTTCCGCAAATCACTAGCAAAGGATTTGACAAGCAGTCCTACCAAGCTATTGTCGATGGAGCGGTCCTATCTATTCAACGTGCACACGAGAACTTAGAACCTGGATATCTATCTTTTGGCATGACAAAGGTCTCCGGCGCAAACATAAATCGCAGCCTTTACGCCTATCTTGCAAATCCGGAGGCAGAGAGAGCCAAGTACAATGTTTCTGCGGAAGAGGACGGATCAGTCGAAAAGGACTTGACCTTGCTCAAATTCCAACGCGCATCTGATGGTAAAAATACTGGGATTTTGACTTGGTTTCCGACCCATGGCACGTCTATGCTTGGGAACAATACCCTGATCTCGGGCGATAACAAAGGTGTAGCAGCTAATCTTTTTGAGAGAAGCGTCTTTGGTGAAGCCAATGTCGCAGAGGGGTTTGTTGCCGGTTTTTCGCAAGCAAACGTTGGTGATACGAGTCCAAATGTCCTGGGGGCATGGTGCGAAGACGGAACTGGGAACGAGTGTACCTTCCAGAACAGCACTTGCAGCGATGGGAAGAGTCAACATTGCCATGCTCGTGGCCCTTTTTTTCGCGTCAAAGATAACGGAGCATCATCTTGTTACGAGATTGGCAGGAGACAATTTAAACCTGCCAGGCGTCTCTATGACGAGATTGGCCTACATGGGAGCCTTGTCACCGGGTCGACGGTCAAGTCATTCCATATATTTCACGACATGTCCAACTATAGCTTTCCACTCCACAATGGAAGCTATGTGCGTACTTGCCCCGCAGCATTGGGCTACTCGTTTGCCGCCGGAACCTCTGATGGGCCTGGTGCTTTCGATTTCACCCAAAACGATCCCAATTCTCCAAATGCTTCTCCAATTTGGCGAGTAGTTTCCGGTGCCCTCAAAGCTCCTAGTGAGGAACAAATTCAGTGCCACTTCCCAAAGCCAATACTACTTGACGTTGGAGAAATTACCTCACCTTATCTCTGGACCCCTAATATTGTTGACGTGCAAGTATTCAGGGTGGGACAGTTCTTCATCATTGTCAGTCCGGGAGAAGCAACGACTATGGCGGGAAGGCGCTGGAAAGAAGCTGTCCATCAGTCTGCAGTATCACTAGCGCTCTCTGGGTCATCTGATGTCAACCCAATGATCGTAATTGGAGGTCCTGCAAATAGCTATACTCACTATATCACGACATTGGAGGAGTATGGCATTCAGAGGTACGAAGGCGCGTCAACGCTATACGGCCCATTCACCCTAAACGCCTATATTAACCTAACCCTCTCTTATCTTCACTATCTCAGTCCAGATACAACGTCCCTTCCCGACCAGGGTCCATATCCACCCAACAACGTCAACAGCTCTCTCTCTTTTATCACAGGAGTAGTATACGACAATGCCCCAATAATGAAAGCCTACGGCGATGTCAAGACGGATGTAAACTCGTCGTATGCACCGGGCTCCCGAGTGTCTGCTACATTTGTTGGGGCCAATCCTCGCAACAACCTCCGTCTCGAACAGACTTACGCCGCAATTGAGAAGTTTGACCCTCAAACTCGCTCATGGGCCAGTGTTCGAGATGACAGCGATTGGAGCTTGATCTTCAACTGGAAGAAGACAAGCGAAATACTTGGGACTAGCGATGTAGAGATTGTCTGGGAGACAGAGGAGTGGGCTGCTCCTGGCAGATATCGTGTAAAGTACTATGGTGACTCGAAGGCAATGGGCGGGAAAATCACGGCGTTTGAAGGGACAAGCGGGGAATTTGATCTAGAATGATTGGACTCACAGTAAACAAGAGTATATACAATGAAGCAATTCTTCATTATCGTTGACATCTGTCTAAAGCTTGCCCCCATTTCCCGTAATGCTTCATGACATACACATGTCTTTTTTCATACTTGGATATGACGCCGAGTTGTAACGCCATGTTATGCACCAGAAATCAACCTAGTCCATTACTGAACAGGGTTTCCTCGCCTGTACAGCTTCTCCAATCTCCACTGATCCTCGAGAAGCGTGGGCTTAGCCTTCGTATCCTCCGCCTTGAGGTCCAGGAGCCTTACGACCTGGAAAGCGCCAGTGCCCACCGTCATAGTCTGCCCCATGATAATACATTCGCTGACTCCTTCAATTTTATCGGTCTTCATAGCAGCTGCAGCTTCGAACAAGTGGTCCGGTGTTTTTTCGAAAGAAGCCAGCTGCAGAACGCTGTCTCGCATCTTTGATAGACCGAAACGAGTAATGCCGAGTACTTCGCCCTTGTAAGTCATCACATCTGCGAGCAGCTGCATGTGGCGAGGATCAATACCCATATCCCCCATAACGGCCGCAATCTCAGTTGCGATAGTTGAGCGAGCAGCCTCGATACCAAGAACGTCTCGGCATTCCATGACACTGTTAGTTGTGGTCTGAGTGCCAACAACGCCTTCAGTGGTCATGCAGGCTCGAAGTCCATATCCTTCAACGAGAACTTTATGTTCACTTTCTTCAGATGTCTGGATGATGGCTCTTGAGGCATCGGGATAGCCGGATATAGCAAGGGCAGGCAGAACACGCTTCAAGTAATTAACGCGGAGCAGCAGGTCTGGACCACTTTGGTCAAGTGCTATCTTGCTCCTGGCACTAGAACCACGTCCTCCGATGGCAGGCCCATCGGGATTCACCTGGACGAAAATACAGTCGCCCACAACAGTAACATCGCCTCCACGGATCTTCAACTTCTTGTTTTTACAGATAGTGGTTGCGATGTCTTCAACGCCAATTCCAAGATGCATATCATTAAGAATTTCAACATCAATCGAGAGGCACACCGTCGATCTCTTTGCAGACCACATATCCTCAACGAATCGAATGACGTCGGAGATGTAGGTTTTCTCAATGCGGCCTTTCACAACTCGAGCAGCCTCAATCTGTTGGTTGTTCTGAAGCGGGCAGGTTATGACTGGCGTGCTAATAACCTTCGAAGCGTTGATAATCTCCTTGATACGAGGTACACCCTGGGTGATGCTCATACCAGCAACACCAGCAAAATGGAAAGTTTTTAGTGTCATCTGAGTTCCTGGTTCTCCGATTGACTGCGCACCAACCGCGCCCACTGCTTGGCCAGCTTCGACGTGAGCTTTCGCGTATTTGTCCAGACAGAGCTTTATGAACATCTTGAGAGTTGGCAGAGAAACTTTGGCTACCTGCTCTACTTGATATTGCCGAGCTTCATCCTCTTTCGAAAGATCCAAAATATCACCAGAGATTGCCGGATCGTCCTCAAGGTCACGCAGCCCAGCTGTCTGGCGCAGCTTTGCCATTCGCGAGGCCAACCCGGCTACATATTTCATAACTGTAGTAATGAAGTCTCTTGCGTTCTCATGCTCGTCAATGGCATAGTCGCTTTGGTCGTCATAAGGAAGCAACTCATTATGTAGCAAGCCTCTCCTAGTATACTTCTTCTTTTGCTCCGCCAGGAGACTCTCACAGTGAGCAGTGATCTCGTAGGGCAACAAGGACCGGTCAACATTATTCCATGTTAGAGCTTCTGCGTGTGTCCAGGTTCGATTAAAATTCACTGGGACAGCATCGCCTTCCATGTCAAGGGGATCTAGCTTGTCGGCACCAAATTGGAACTGTACAATTATGTTGGATGAGTTTCGCACGGTCTTGTCATACTTGACTGACAAGTCTTCGAGAGACTTCATGAGGCGTCTAGACATGTATCCGGTTTCTGCAGTTTTGACAGCAGTATCAACAAGACCCTCGCGTCCAGATATAGCGTGAAACAAGAACTCCGTCGGCGTTAGACCTGAAAAGAAGCTATTTCTAACGAAACCCTTGGAAGGAGGTTGTCTCGCATTTTTTGGAAAGTGCGGCAAGCTTCTATCTTGGAAGCCGTCTGGAACTCGCTGGCCACCAATAATTTGTTGTCCTACAACTGCCACCATTTGGGCGACGTTAATATTCGAGCCCTTGGACCCAGATTTGGCCATGATCAGGGGGGCGTTCCATTTGCTCAGGGTATCAATGCAATACTGTCCAGCTTGCTGCCTGACCCTGCTAAGGATACCAGAGATTAAGTTTTCCAGTGTCTCTTCCATATTGCATCCCGTGGCTTTTTCCAGCTTGCCGTCTTTGAATTTTTGGATCAATGCCTCACATTCTTCGTAGGCAATAGTTACCAGGGCATGTTTCTTCTCTTTCAGTGTTTGCGACGGGTACACATCGCTGATGCCGATAGAGAATCCTTGATTGGTGAGATACCGTGCTGAGAGTTTGGCAAGCCTGTTCATAGCACTAACCGCCTCATCTGGGCCAAAATCTCGAAGAATGACATAGAATATTGAATCCTTCTTTCCAGAGCCAACTGTGGTCTTGTCCATCCTCCCACACATAACTTCCGAGTTTCGCACCACGAGATATGCATCATTTAGGTCCATGTCTGCCCCCTTTTCGACCTTTCCCTTGAAGTCTCGGCACTTCGCATCCAAGTTGACTTTGACCGGTGACGTTTTATTGGGCCGCATGAGAAGACTAAACACCTGCTTTCCTGTCCACATTGCTTCCGGTTTTATGATTGCTGGAGGAGGCAGATCAATATGAGCTTTACCATTTACCATGTACATGCAGAGATTGGCAAAGGTCTTTCGGTCAAAGAAGTTATCTTTGCTGCTAAGAAGGTATGCTGCTGTGATGAAATCCTGCGTCGCCGAAATAATTGGCTCTCCATTTTTAGGGGTTGAAAGGTTGTGCTTAACTCCCATCAGACTCATGGCCTCTGCTCGAGCTTCTTCTGTTTGAGGAACGTGTAAATTCATCTCATCCCCGTCGAAATCAGCATTGTAGGGTCCGCAGACACACTCATTAAGACGAAACGTCCTCCACGGTCTGACTTTGACGAAATGACTCATAATACTTAGCTTGTGTAGAGATGGCTGCCGATTGAAGAGTACTATGTCCTTGTCTTCGAGATGCCTCTCCACAATGTCGCCAAATTTAAGATGCTTAGCTTCGTTCTCCCGCCGAGCAAATTTCAGCGAGATTTTATGATCAGAGTCTTTCTTAATTATGTGTTGGGCGCCAGGGTGTATATTGGGTCCGTTTATCACACATTTCTGAAGCTTTTCGATATTTTGCCTCTGGACTCGCTCAGGATAAGTCAGGTTCTTGGCAACCAAGATCGGAACAGCAACTTCGTCGATACCCAAATTTGGGTCAGGAGAGATAACAGTTCGGCCCGAAAAATCCACACGCTTTCCAGACAAATTCCCTCGGAAACGGCCTTGTTTACCCTTTAAACGCTGACAGAACCCTCGGATGGCCTTGCCATAGCCAGGCTGCTGAAGGCCAGGGACATCGCTATTAACATACATAGCAATTTGCAATTGCAGATATTCCCACTGTTCCATGATAGTCTGTAAAGGCTGCCCTCGTTGAAGTGAATTCTTAATCAAAGAGCTAATATGCACAATGTCGGAGAGCTTTGTCGTAAGGTCATCTTCAGTGCTTGCATTTTCCTGTGCAACTGAAGGCCGAATGCATATAGGTGGTGCTGGTACAAATTGCCACAAGAACATCTCAGGCCGGCCTTCTGCTGGATTGATGCCTAATAGCTCACAGTCCGATGGCGTAATCATCTTGAATAAATTCAAGACTCTAAGCGGATTAAGGTCATCGGTAGCTTTCTTCGCATGTTTGTCTACCTCTGGGTTGTTTTTCTTGGCCTCATTAAAGGATTTTTGGAATGAAACCATGCTCGGAGGCATTACTTTCTTTACTGCGGTCGACTTGTTATATGTTTGGTACTTATCGTGTGTGATTTTCACGACGCTCACTTTGCGGATCTGACCATTTACAGCGTCGCAATATGGGCACTGTTTTGCCTTTCGGCATTGTTCATTTATCTTTTTGCAGATTTGAGTTCGCTTCAAGTTGTCGATTCCAGGCGCTCGAAGTTGCTTTAAAAACGTCCGTCGTTCTTGCTCGGTAAGTAGCACTCTCGCACAGTCCTACAGACTCTGTTACTTTCCGCCCAGCACTGAGACGAATAATTATCATACCTTGCAGATATTTTGCAGGATGTTTATAGTCAACTTCAAGTAGCCAATGTGGAATGCGGGGAGAGATAGTCTGACGTGACCAAAATGCCCATTGCAGCTCTGAAGTCCTTCTCCACAAGTCTCGCAGATTCCAGTCTTACTGGAGATTCCCTAGAAAAGATCAAAGTATCAGCCAGCGTGTCCATTTTATGTTGTCCCAGACACTCCCACCAATCTAGCGTCCAGAGCCCCGTGGGGAACCGGCTGACGCATTTTTTCGACATCGTAGAGGACGCGATCGGAGACCTCCAAGACCGCCTGGTTGACAATGTCCTGGTTGGACCTTCAAACTGTTAAATGAGGCTATAAAAGAGGGTGCAGGACAAAGTCCCTACTGTATGCCAAACTGCAACTCCTTGATCCTTTTGGGGATCCTGTCGACCACTTGGGCCTTCTTGGACTCTGTGCCGGTAGACATGAGCTGCATTTGTTCCTATGGCAAGCTGCAATGGGGTCTATCTAAGACTATAACATTGTGAATGTCGTGTGCAGATTCACTTGGGGGGATCAGCAGCGAGATTCGTGAAGATGAAGTCAGTTGGTGAGTTGCATAAATTTTGGTTATGTGCAAGACTCGGACCCCACCATGCGAGGTGGACGATCTACAGTCGAAAATTACGGCGGCGCAGGGAGCCCCTCGGCGAACTTTATACCCCCCCTCCAACATCTTTAACGTTGGCATTTACTTCTCCTTCTCTGCTAGCCCAGGACACACTATTAATCTCAGTGTACAACTTTGTTCTCTATACTTACGGGGCTCTTTACGATCCAAAGACACGAGTATGATTGGTTTCGAAGGCTGACTATCTATTTAAGAACCATATGTAATCATGTTCAAGAATTTTAACACATGGTTTACAATATCAAGCTCGCAATGCTAGGACAGGTATAGACTTATTCATAGCAAAGAGAATATTTAGCGAATTGACTGTAACGAGAGCAGGCTCTTAAATTCAATTCATGAAAAGCCAACCTGGAAATGTGTATGCAAAATCTCCATATTCGGCAACACGCTTTTATCAATATAATATGCGCGTCTTGGCCCTGATGTGTAACACAGTGCACAGAGTATATTTATTCTACCACCTTCTACGCTATCATGTGCTTTCCGTCCTCCCCACCACGTAGCGCTAGAAACGCCCTCACATCTGTCACATACTGCAGCCCTTCTAATAATGGCACCAGGTGGAGGAGATCATTGTCGGTGGGATCATTGATCCACCCTTCTATGGGTATCGCATTGTCTGTTCCGCAGTCAGACGAATGTGTCTGAAAACCCGGGCAAATTGCTACATACCTTGATGAAACATGTAACTTAACGGACTGTTGTCCAGAATCATAACTTTGCTTAGATCCGGCTCCACGGAGCTCAGGTCCTTGATAAAAGCACCATGCCGGTACGTACAGTGTTGGCGATAGTACCGACCTGAAAAGAATTTTCGTTCCTGTTCTAACCAGTCTATCACGGGATCCGCATATTCCTGAACTGAAGCTGTGAATACGACCAAGTTGTACCATTTACACACCTACGAAGTTCAGTGAAGGACATTATGTGAGACGAGGGGTAACTTACTCGCCGTAAGAAATCGTCGCAATGTGGCCTTTTATGTACATAATACAAGATAGGGTGCTGGGGGCCAATGCTTGTGCTGCCTCCAGCCCCAACAAGTGTATTGAGCTTGACCTCTACCATATGCCCGGTGCTCATGCGCCCACCCTTGGCCATGCTATGAATCAATGTTTCGTCGAGATCAAGGATGAGTGTCTTCTGCGTGAGCCTCCCGTTTGGGGAGTCAGGAAGAGTGTATGAGGGTTGGCGGCGAGGTATCAGAGGTCTGGGTGGAGCAGGTGCCTTAGGATACTTGGTCAAAGAAAGAGCAGCGGCGGCAGAAGTCGGAGATTTAAGGGCTGCAGGGGATATTTCAGCTGGTGAGATTGCGCCAGACCCATTGCTCTGCGTGTTGGCAGAGGGAAGCTTCCGCTGTTTCCTCTGTCTCAAGCTATCGTCGTTGTTGAGCTTGATTCTGATCGACCGTCTAGTAGGTGTATTATCATCGGAGTTTTGTTGCGTCTTTGAGCGCGTGTGACGAGTGGAGCTTCCTGGTGCAAGTTGCTCCGCCTCGTCCACTATTCCATCTGGATCGGATTCGGATTCAGACGATACACTGGACAAAGAGGAATTTGAGGCACGTGGCCTAGGTGACTTCAATGACCCTCGCCTTCCGGCGGCGCCCTTCCAATTTCTCTGTTGTGCTACGAGAGCATTGTCCTCTGCTGATAACACTTCTTGACGCTCGTTAGTCATTGCGCTCCTAGAATTACCCGAAAACACAGTCCCAAGCTTGCGTATTTGGGTGAATGGTGCAAACCGCCCGCTTTCGTCATATAGGAATGCTATAAGGTAGACACCTGGTGCAGCCAGGGTAGATAATACCCAACGTATCGAATCCAAAAGTGTGCGAGATAATCTGGGAATGATGCGCCAGCTAGAGGATGGTTCCAGGTTATCATATTGGTGATCTGACTTCTCCAAAAGAGGGGTTTCCTCTTGCGCAGTATTCTCATATGCGTCACCATTCTCTTTTCTCAGTTCCAGGGTATCATCATTCTCTCCTTCATCTTTCTCGTTGAGTAAAGTCCCTCGCGAATTCCTTCTCGACTCGATTACTGCGGCTGATAAGATATTGCCGAGTGAGTTAGACCGTGAAGGAGCAGGCGTTTGAGGGGGGGATACCCTTGCCGAGATGATATTCAACGAGTTCATTGTCCAATTTGAGCCATGAAGAAAGACGGGTGGGACTAGGGAGGACAGGTTCGTGTAAACAAGGATGGTTTGGAGAGGGTTTGTGAATGTCCGGTGTTCACTGCCGTGAAAGAGCTGGGAGCTACGAAGAACAGTGGTGTCGTTTAAAGCGACAACCGGGACCTATCTCACTGAATGTTCTCGTATGCTTCAGGATGGGCTGTGGGTGATGGTGGTTAACTTGGGAACGGAGCGTCGCGTTTAGGCATGGACATATTGCGCAGACTGGCACAGGTGGAGGAGGGTGAAGGTCCAGCTCGTATTAACAGGGACGAGGAAATGCGCCGGTGATTAACATTGACAAGGGATACTGACGGACTCTTGCGGGGTTCGAAGTAGAGTAGTGGTGAGGTTGAAGGTTGATTGATGTTGGAGCTGTCGCTGCTGACTTTCGTTTGTTCAACCGATCTGCCGTAGCTCAAGCGGGCGGGGCGGATGCTGGCATTCCTGTAAAGGTGGTTAGCACTACAGCTGGAACCAAAAGAATTTTTATGTTAACACAGTTTACATATATATTTGGGGTATGCTCTCTATTTATGATCTGTTATAGTTCCAAATCGCAAGTTTATAGCTGAAACTGCAGAAAGTAGTGGTTTGTGCCTTACGACATCCCGAGGTGCTGACCGTCGGAGATGACCACGTGTCGGCTAAACTCCGGCTAGCCGGGCATAGAACATTTCCGTTTTGGCCACAAGGGGAAATGCCGCTATCATTGGGTAGACCTCATATACTGGTAGAGACACTATTATAGAACTAGATTATTGCTGTAATAAGAAGAATTTCTACCAAAGCTTTATAGATAACCAGAAAGCATTTCAATTATAAATGTATAAGAAAGACCTCACGATTTCGCGTCCTGTCTCGTAGCGTGAGTCAGAGGAATCGTTAGTTAATATCATCTTGTTCGTCTTCGATCTTTTGATCACAAATACTCACAATCCACAAGCAAAATCTTCCCTTGTCAGACACCAAGCTGCACTCAACATACCCAGCCATGCCGTCCCTGCAAGCTGGATATGCGCCAAACTTGGGTGTATACTTGAAGTCGCTCAAAACACAGCCGTTAGAGTCATCTATTGAGAATTTGATTTCGTGCGTCAAGTTTGAGGAGTGCTTCCATCATCTACAGATAGCTAACAGATGCTAGGCTACTCAAAAGGAGGCAGATTCGGAATTCTAGACCATGCGCAATGGCAACAGCTCATCTCCTTCTTCGAGTCGTCGCAAAGTTTCGGTGGACAGACATTGGCAAGCTTCTGGAGCGCATACAGGAGGTCGGACAACGACTTATCGATGCTCAACCGCGTGAGATGGTCGTTGGAAACATTATTCGTCGAGTCCTTGGCATGATAAGAGATGAAGCCAAGGAGGACCGGGAAGATGCTAGCGATTCTGCAGCCACCAGTCAGATAGGCTCGCCGACGTTGCCACACAAGGAGGCAGCGTCGCTGAAGACTGATGCAGTTTCCATTCCTCTCCGGCGGTCTGAGTCGGGTCACACTTCGTACTCCGCGGACGATTTCCATGGCGATGAGGTAATGGGCTCGAGGTCACTAGGTCATCGACCTCTGTTAATGACTTCACATACTTCGTTTGCGATGTTAAATGGAGTCCCCGTTCAACAATCCATGTTCAATCTTCTCTCCGCCACCCCTTCTCCAACTTCAACACCACCAGGTACTAGCTCGGCTCATGATAAACCAGCAGTTAATGCAGCGACTTTGGCGCAAAGGATGGTTTCGCACTCGAAAGATTTGAAGGCCGAGATTATCAGTGGAATTGAGGAGATTATTGACGAGTTGAACCAAGTGGATGACCAAATCGCCGCATATGCTCAAGAGCACATTCATTCCAACGAGCTTATCCTCACCCACACTTCATCGCGAACTGTCCAGAAGTTTTTGTTGAAGGCTGCCGATAAACGGCAGTTCACTGTCATAATTGCGGAATCCTACCCTAACGACCATGAGGGGACCCATATCGCAGTCACCGGGAAGGTCCGTCAAGATAACGAAGGGGGTGGTGATGATATGAGCACTGAGGCATTCTTGAAGCCACTTGCAGCTGCAGGCATAACTGTCATTCTCATGACTGACGCCAGTATATTTGCAATCATGTCGAGAGTCAATAAGGTAATCTTAGCCACGCATGCTGTTATTGCCAATGGCGGTCTAATCGCTGCTGCTGGTGCTCGCATTATTGCAAAAGCTGCCAAGGTTCACCGGACACCAGTCATTGTTGTCAGTGGTATCTATAAGCTCAGTCCCGAATATCCATTTGAATTCGAATCGCTCATTGAATACGGCGACCCTGGAAACATTATTGGGTACGACGATGGTTCGCTCGTGGAGAATCTAGAGGTAGACAACCCGGTGTTTGACTATGTACCTCCTGATCTTGTTGATCTCTACATTACCAACCTGTAAGAACCTTTGCCATGACTTTCAAGTTCCTTACTAATTCTACATAGGGGCGCACACGCCCCGTCATACCTCTACAGAATTGTTGCTGATCATTACAAACCGGAGGATATTAATTTCCATAAGCCGGAGCTTCAATTTTGAAGATGCTTTTGGAGGCAAGTATGTATCGATGCGTTGTGTATAACAGGGGATAGAAGCTGCGCTATAAAATTCTTGCAAACCATTGAAACAATGGCAAATCACGCACGATGTTTTGCTACTGACATGGCCAGAGAGAGCATACCATCTAACCACCGGGCTCGCCGCACCATCGTGGAATTGAATACGCAGCCTTAGATACGGGGATATTCGGCCATTCTCTCTATCGAGGCTTTTCAGCCCTGTGTCTACTAGTTTATAAATATGCGGCAGTACGAGTGGAACTAGAGGTGTGTGACATACTTGTATAAAGAGGGAAGTGAGGCTGTATCAGCGGATTTTAAGCTTCTTAGAGTGTCGGGTAATCCCAACCCCGCCATAAGATAAGCCCGAATTTTGCTGCCTGATCTGCCGCGTCAGACTTCGGCCGAGACGACTTTCATATAATCAGATAAAATATAACTCCAAACATCCGCTCCAGAAGGTCATCATAATATCTTCTGTGTGAAACTCAAATAAAGCTTGAAATATATCATGCGCCGTCCCATAATGGAGCCCACCATGGAAGCCCCTCCACCTCCATATTCTGAGACCGATTCAAGCCCCGCATCCAACCTTATATTGACTCCGGCGACGTCTATAGGAGATCACTCCTCTATAAGGGGATCTGGGCACTTTGGTACAGTTGACGATGATCGCTCTCATATTTCCCCGGCTTCTGCTGAGGAATATTTCGAGTCGCGGCCTGTACATATCCATCCTTCCGGACCGCCGATAATCCATAGCATCCACATCACCTCTGGGACGGGACCCGAAGACTTGTCATACCCTGAACCAGAACAAGTCTTTCTATCAAATGACCTCACTCACCAAGATTGGTTGACTTTTGTCAAGTACAGACCCCGTTGCCGCCGTCATCAGCGTCACTGACATGAATGTAGCTACGTACTTCCAGATCACACTACTGGCAGCAGAAATGACGCGGCAGATGAGGAGCTCAAGGAAGAATCGGTAAATGACCAGATGCATCGGCTTGCACTAGGGTCAGATGCCAATTCACGAACAAATTTCCTCCATGCCGGTACTCGACCTGATCCTCCTCACCAATCCCCAGCACTGCCGCTTAGCCCAGAACAATTGAGTGCCGTCGAGGCTACAGTGCGGTTCTGGAATGAAGGCTTCTTCTTACCTCGCGGAGTGCATATTAAATTAATTCCGTCGGAACCTCCTTCCGGCCCCCACCCGAGTACACTTCGGGGCGAACGTATCCCACCTGGCCAGAGACCAATGGGATGGGGCGCTGGGCGAGTAGGGCCTAATACGACTGGCGTTCGAATTGGCCCCATTGTTGCCGACAACGATGGATTCCGCATTGGGAGGAACGGTGTAGTTGCTGATTCGAGGGGCTTCAGAATTGGGCGGAACGGGTTAGTTGCCGATTCCAATGGCTTCAGGATTGGGAACATGCTTGTTGCGGATAATGAGGGCTTCCGTCTTGGTAGGTTTTCGGCGACATCAAGAGGGGTGCGTCTGGGAGGATGGGGAGTTGGGACGCGCGAGACACCAGATGAGAAGCTCAATCTTTCGTCTGCACCAGATATCCCCGATGAGAAAGGCAGGTCGAATGATCAAGGACAATTTCCTGATGAGACAAGAAAGTCATCTGAAGCACGACACCCTCATTTTGCAAGTGGTTATCGTTATCATTATCATTATGACCATCAGCATCCCCACCATCATGAACGTGGTCGTGGCCGAGACCGAGATCGTGGTTGTGGGCATGGCTGTGGCCGTGGAGGCGGACGTTGGGGTGGACGACATCACCACCAGACAGATCACAGAAGACGTCACTCCTCATCCTCGTCGTCAAGTTCTAGCTCCTCTAGTTCCTCGTCTTCGGATTCAAGCTCGTCCCGAGAGTTTGAGGCTGCCCACACAGGTTTTGTTGGATTGAAGAAAGAACTGAAAGAGTTGAAGAAAGCCCACAAACAAGCGAAGAAGCAGGCCAAGAAAGAGCGCCGCGCTGCCAAGAAAATTGCCAAGAAAGAGCGCAGAAGAGCGAAAAGAGAAGGTAAAAAAGAAGGTAAAAGAGTTGTTAGGGAGTCTAGGAGAGGTCATGGCAGCCACGAGAGTAGAGAATGCCACCATTCCGGATCATCCAAGCCATCTCACCATTCAGAGGGACTCGTAACTGGAGTCATAAGGGGAGCAGATATAGGCTATCAAACACCGTCAAACAAAAACCCGGGACAGGATATGCCAGGCGCATATGCACCAGGTTACACAGTTGATCCGACAACAGCCTCCCCCGAGTCTAATGCTCTGCGAGAACAAGCTAGAGAGCTGGAGCACGAGGCGCTTGTTAAGGAGACGGTGGCTGGCGGGATAAGGGCAGCTGCAACAAGCGTGAATGTCCCTGATAAGGAGAGGGTCAGGAAGTTGGAGGAGGCAAGTGTGGTTTATGAAGAGGCCGAGGCCATACGGAGGGAAGTAGAAAGGTTGAGAGCGGAGGCTTCACATTTGGACCGTGAATTTGCCGGCAGTACATCATCGTATAGGAAGACGCAGGTGCAGCCCACGGGGTAGGAAGCTACTGATGTAATTTCACGAGGTTGACGATCTCCAGCGGTTCCTTATCCATGAAAAAACGAGGAGCAAATTAGGGTATGCATCGGTCCACTATGCAGCTCGTTATGACCTAGTCTAGTCTATGACGATGTGATGGTAATATGGTATCAATATCTAGGCGTTATTGGCACAGATTGAAATATTAAATCCAAGTATTCTAATGACACTTGCTAGCATCTATCCATAAATCTCAATCTCAAAAGCCGTCCGTGCCTGAATCCTAAACGCCTAAGCTTTCGAAAGAGCTATATATTAGCGTAGTCTCCGCAAAATTTACAAGTCTACCTCGGGCCTATCGGTCTATTTCAATGAATTCTTATCTGGCCGTGAAAATGTCCTGTGGGTTGATAAGAGCTGCGACATCATGAAGTGACTGACGTCTTCGTCTGCCCAGTATGATAGGTGGGATGCCATAGTGTTTATTGGGTTGAAGTCGAGGACGCTCCTTGTAGGAATTAGAATAGCAGTCTTCTGATGCTAGAAAGATAACTTACTCTTGAATACAGAAGTCTACTCTACCATTCTGATTCAAAGCCCTGACTTTCATCTCCTCTCTCTTAAGCTTCCTGCCTCGCTCTTCTGCTTCATCCTGGTCATTCTGTGCATCTTCCTCAGGCTGCTTATCTTTCTGTCGTTTTTGGAATCCATCGTAGAGCGTCTCAATTTCGTCATCAATCAAAGTAGGCGCTTTTGCTCGGCTCCCATCTCTATCAGCAGCTGCCGTATCCTCGGCTAGTTGCTTCTTTTTCTCATTGTTCATCTCTCTTTGCATAGTTGGAATATCTTGTACAACGCCTCCACCTGATATATTAGTGCCTGCACCTACTGACTGCGGCTGGGTTTGAGATTGAGAACCATTTCGGGAGCGAGTTTGAGTGGTTGCAGTTTCCATTCTTGCTACGTCGTCATTGGTCAGGCCAAGACTTCGATTTAGCAAACTGCTTGCAATTCCGGAACTGAAGCTGGTCCATAAGCCGCTGACGCTCTGGCCAACCTTAGCACCGATTCCACTAACGCTAGCTGCCATAGTCTTCTTCGTATATGGAAGCGCCTGGGGTTTCATGGAGGACATAGCTGGAGCAATGAGTGGCTCAAGGCGAAAAGCAATAGGGTCTGCGGGATGAATTATGTTGTACAGCTGAGCGCATTTTGGTGAGGACACGGTCAGGGGTAGACCAGTTCTAGTAGAAATATTATCACCGACAGAGAAGGCTGAGCCTGATGCCGGACCAAAATAGGGGTCATGAAGGTAGTCTGGATCCATGGGTGACTCGGTAGGCATGGCATCAGGCTGATGCCTGCCAGCAATTGTCCTTGATTTCAGCATCTGGAAAATTCCAATTGGCGATCCCATACAATAAAAATGCTCTACGTCAAAGTTGAAGTCCAAGTTCATCGCATGCGACTTGCTGCTGATTGATGACCGACTCTTATGGTGCCGTTTGTCAGCGGCAGTTTTGGGCCTTTTTGCTTCGTCCTTTTGCCGGCATAGAATATCGAACAGCACTGCGGACCCAAGAGAGTGGCCGGCAAGGCTTACTTTGCCTTTGAAATACGGGTTCCTTTGAAGAAAGAGGTCAAAGATTCGGTTGGACTCATCAGTGACAATACGGCTAATATGCTCTCTGTATGCACTCTGGTAGAGAAGAATATCCTATACCCTTGTCAGTCCGTTCTACGGCCGTTATAAAAGGAGAATGTACCAAGGCAAGATCAGTAACTAATGATCTAATAAAGGGTATTCCTTCAATTGTGATATCTTCCAGGCTTGGGTACTCATCTTCGTCGCCATATGTCTCGCCTAGATCATGCTCTTTTCGATTTTGTCTTGCGCCCTTCTTTGGGAAGTCGAGAAGATGGCGCCAACAAACCGGTAGAACTTGAATCCTGCAATTCTTGGGCAGCTTGTCGATTTCAGAGTTAAGGGCCTGCAAATCTGCGGAACTCGAATAAACGCTCTTAAGTGTCTTTCGAAGAACATTCACATTATGCACGAAATTCATTCTTCCAATCTTCTCCCCAATGCCGTGAGTGACGAGGATCAAATGCTCAATTTCACGCCCTTGATCTTCACCTTCTCGTCCATTATAATCGTTCTGGATCTCCTTTTCGTCTCGCTTTCTCACAGCTTCAGCCTCTAGCTCCGGGTCGAGTTCGGTTGGTAATGATGAGAGCGCGGCTTCGTGGTGGTCAGATTCCTTGTCAGGATGTGCGGTAGTAGGTGGCGCCGACCTCCTCTTCAGCAATTTCCTCTGTCGTTCATCTTGCTGCAACATTGGAGGCAGGTTTGGTGGTCTCATAGCCGCAGTATTTGGAGGTTGGCCGGACTTCTCACCTGCAGGTTGATCTTTGGATTTTCCCGGCTCTGTGTATCCTCGAACGAGCTTAACCCCGCCAAGATACCCACCGCCTGCAAATTTTTGGTATACTGTGCTGCTGACTCTTGACATGATGCTATCTGCCGAGAGCCAGGCAACCGTTGAGTCTTGATAAGTCACAATGGAGTTCATATAGGTCCCGAACAGACGATAAGTCTGCGGTTGATGTGGGGTCGGCGCAGAAGCTCCGTTTACAGCGTCATCCACGCTCTGCTGAGTTGCGGCCCGTAGGTTTTCCACTGAAGCCTTTGGTGTCACTTCTGCGGAGCCAGACCTACTTCGATTTCCGCCAACTCCCAGTGATTTCTGATCATTATTCGATTTTGGTGGCTTTTCTGGCTGCTTAGGATATCTAAAAGGTTTGACCTTGAGGTACCCTTCTTCCAATTGAGTTGCTAGATTTTCGTCGCAAGGCCGTAGGCTCGATCCTTCTTGGTAAAACCACGATCCCCTGCGGACTTCATATATAGGTCCAAGCCAGTAGACAGGAAGTAATTCGCGTCGTTCGACATCAACATCAAAGAGATAGTCTTCCTGAACAGGAACCTTGACCTTTCCGCTTGGATTCTCATCCTGTCCAGCTTCACTTGTGCCCTGACTCAACTTCTTTCCAGAACTTTGCAGCCGCACTCCGATGTCACTATTGTCCTCAGCCGGTGGTTCCTTGATCTGTCCGTCATTTCCGCTGGCAAGTTTTTGATATGCAACTTCTATCGCTCGCGAGTCGTGTTCAGAAAACGTAACGAATTTCTTCGGCGCTGGAGCTGGCTTCGAGTCCTCTTTATCATTTCTCAAAAGCTTAGGCTTCCACTTGGGGATCTAGTCAAAAGATTCATTAGCTGGTATTTGGGGTGTATAGTTATTTATAAATGCAGACATACATCAACTGCATAGAACCACCTTGCATTCATAGGTGGACAATCGCCTGGGTATTTTGCCGCAGCTAGTCCCTGAGACTGAAATGGACTCTGGTATCCACCATGCTGATTCCTCAATCCCGAACCTTCGCCTGTAAAAGTCGTGGTTGTAGGTTTTGGCGTGGAAGATCGCGAGAAACTGCCCCACGGAGTAACAGATTCGACTGCGGCGCTGAAATAGGATTTCTCTGCCTTCTCAGACTTATTCTCGGATATGGGTTCCATCTTCTCAGCGCGGCGGTCACACCGACCAGCCACCTCCAGGGCAGTTTTCCAGGCTGTGGTCGATTTGAGGATGCTCTGGGCGACGTTTCTGGAGACGGACCTGGGGGCGTGCTGCGCAAGATGCTTGATTAAGTAGGCCAATTTGACCGAGGCTGCAATTTGTGGAAGAGTGGGAGGATCAGGGCCTGCAGAGGTTGACCATTCAATTTCAAGGCTCCGCTAGGGATGCGACGATATTTAGTAGGTATATGTTCGACGTTTCTGCTCGCTGGGATGGGTTGATGGATCCTGGCTGAAAGGCTGATAGTAGAGTGCTCCTCTGTAAGCGAGACTGATACGACACCACTGCAGATACGCTCAGGTGATGGAGTTGAGTAAGCCGTCACGGATTCTTGCGCCTTGCTGGGCGAGAACTAACGATCTGTAAAATGCTTATTTAGTTTACGGAAAGAATGCTCTACATGGCATTTTCTGGATTGTAGGTAATGAGATATTCCAAATTTATGCTGCCGCCACCACAACAAACGGCACAGTAATGTTCTATATACTCCTCTTGCATTGATTAACAACTAATCTCCTTCTCCCTGTCTCGATCTTCAGCAAGACAGTAGAGGCAATCAGAACTTGGAGGAAAGGATAGGTATGCTCGGCCTTGTTGTCATAGTGAACCCCGCGCGTGCATGCATCTCCTCAGGTTGCCAGGAAAGGAGCGAGTTTGCTTTTGCGTGGAAACTATGTCAATCTCGACACCGCGGAAAAATCGCCTTTCTAGTGACAGTAGAAAAATTCTTTAATGCATTCAACTTGCCTTTCGGCTTCTATTGAACAACCTTCTCGGCAGCCGCATCAGACGCAATGCTAAAGCCAGCGTCATGATTGCTACTTTCTGTTGTCTCCGTAAGAGGTGTGCTAGCCTCAATGTCATTAGCTGGTTGGGAATCTCTGTACCGTCCGCTGGGAGCTCTGCACTGGTCCTATGCCCACGATAGAAGTTCTAAATGACTTCCACATCTCTCCTAAGTAATAAAGGTCTCGTAAAGACGTGGTACCATTTAAGTTGCCTGTCGTCTTTGATCAACTTGCGGTAGAGGCAATGCAAGAGGAATATCCCTTCTGCCAACGACCAGTGTCGTGTCCAAGATGACACCAATATATATGCCCGGTCTCCACTTGGCAATGGCTAAAGGTGCGCAAGCAGCTCCTTTCTAAACGATGGGCACTGACGAGTTAGTCAATGAAACTGACATGTGGAGGCCATTAGAATTTAGACTTACTGCACAGAATGGCGGGGGTAAGTAAGAAGACTGATACACTCACTAATGAATGGTGCCCGAACCGGGTTTTCTCTTCAGGACACCATTGTTGGTGAAAAGGAAGATGATGGAACTAAAGCCACCGCAATAGCTGGAGCAAATACCTGAGATACACCGCACCATCCCAGTTAACTCCACGAGCACCCAGGGACGCAATACCAACACCAATAACACCGCCAGTAATGTCGTGGGTGATTGAAACAAGCATTGGGCATTCCAAAGCGCGTAGTTACGGCCAGTGCGACGGACAACGAGATGAGATCGCCGGTCATTCCGACCATGAGAATAGCGGGTTCTTGTCCAAATGCCTTGACACTAAGAATCTTTAAACGGATAGTATCTGCCATTTGGGCTCTAAGGAGATGTTACATGCTGCTTTGCTAATCGTGCAAACTTAGTATCGAGACTGGAAATATACTGAACACCAAAACCACTCGCAAACTCCATAACTATAGTAATGCACATAGCTTGCTGTATTGTTAGAGATCTCAAGGAAACCGAACTTGCAAAGGAGTTTGTAACGTCGTTCGCACCGATATTCCAGGCATCGAGGAAACAGAAGATCATACCGATAGCGAAGATATAATCGAACTGGTGCAGGTACGCCATTTTGGCAGGTTTGTTGCGTTCACCAGAGTCCTGTGATGATAATTATATCAGCTGAAGCAAGAGATAAAGGGAGAAGAAATGCTTAGAGCAGCGATTGATGGTGATCATATCAGTATTGACGAGCTGAGCCTAATCAATTTCATGATGCATAAGAGATAGGAAAGCAGGCATATGTACGTCTTGAACATGATAAAGTACTGGGAAATTGCGACATCATTATACACTTCATACTCCCCCAAACTTGCTTTCACTCTCACTCTTCGTCCAATGGCCATGATATCTTCTCTACTGGAGTACAAACTTTCCAGATGCAAATCAGCGATTTCTTGGAATGCCAACGACTTTCCAGCACAATCAATATTGGTAGACTCGCCTCTGCGCCATGTAACAGAGTTCCAGCGACCATGGAGGTCTTTCAAAAGACTTGAGAAATTAGAATGCGGATGTAAATATGGAAGGGCGTTGGAACTTATCCTCAGGCGCACCTTGATCCACTTCGACCATGCCTCAAGATATTGATTTATTCTCACAATGAATTATCCGGTATGTCAGCCATCGGAGCATTTCGTAAACGAGAAGTGGCTCCATTTTCTCGCCCACCTCCATACATTGTGCAAATGGGCTTCTAGTATTTTCTCAAAGTGATCCATGGTATCTGTGAGGCCTAGTCCACGAAAATGCGGATTTCGAGCCTAGTTCTAGTTGAGAGTCCACGTCATTGCTGATATCACGGTAGATTAAGAGGTCTGGATCCAACCTGGAGTTGATCATTGTTCAACTAGTGTGTAAAATTTGTGAAAGGAGTACAAAGGAGGCTGTAACGACACATTTAGCTCCTTAGTGACTGAAAACCAATATCATAGCATGTCATCCTCATGTATGGCTTTGACAATTAAGATGGAGAGTCATATTTTTGCCGGGTCTGAGCGCGACTCCACTTCTGCAGGTTGGGGCGATGGCTATTTCGAATTAATTCTCGAGTACCGAAGGCCCTAGTTTGACCTTCATGTACTCTGACTTTCTGGAGCAGATTTCGATTGATCTGATAGTAAAACCTAGACAAGCTCCCAAATGAAGCATTGTTTCTCCACCAAACTTTGCCTTCTGTCCAGTTAAGCCGTCAATGCCCCCGTTACTAATAATCCTGCCCATATGTCTCCCATGGTGCCTGCCACATCCTGAGCCGTCCTATTTTGATCATCACGGAGACTTCTAATATCAAAACCTTGTGCTGTTTCTCTTCCTGCGCCCATTCCTTCTGCTTCTTGGATAACTTCATCTGGGAAAGAAGATGTTGGGAAGTTAGAAGCCAGCCATAAAAGGAGCCAGACTGATTCCTGCTGAGATTTCTCAATCGCAGAATGGAGTCCTGTCTTCATGCCATCAAGAGGGTCTTGATATCGCAGAAGCTCGGCGGTTGACATGTCATCTTCGTCAGGATCCTCATCCATTGCTTTTAACAACTCGACAATGCCGATCACATCCCCTTCGCCGCACATTGTCATAAAAGCTCGAGCAGGCCGCGCAGCAGGGTTAGCTTCTAAGTACGCTTCCTCTTTGATCAAGGGGAGGATATCAAGATCTACTTGGATGCCACCTTCATTATGGTATTGAGTCAAAATCTGTGGCTGCTGAGGTGCTAGAAGTGTATCGCATGATGGACATGCTAATGTATTGGCCACTTTTGGAGACTCATCCAGAAGACATTGCCTGGAGGTTCCATTTAGCGACTGCAAAAGAGGCAAAAGTAAAATTGGAGAGGAAATTATACGCATACCAGTGAAAATGGCACTCACAAGCCAAGCATAAATCGTCTGGAACTGTCGTTGATGCTCCGCCAGCCGCAGACGAAGTTGCCTCGTTGAAGCTACAGGGCGTGAGCAAATGTCGCCGATATTCAAGGTTGGTGGTACCATACTCATCGGGATCTAACTCAATGACTAGATCTTGTGAGCAAATCTTACACACCGACATGATGAGGAGGTAGAGTTGTATATTAATGATCTTGTGTGTTGTCGGATAGTGAGAGTTAATGAGAGATTTTTATGCTTGATTCTTATCTAAAATTTCTTCGCGAGCTGGCTTGAAATTACCGCCACATAGAACGTCACAATCTGCAATCATCGAAAGCTACGTATACGGTCACTACTAAGGCCGGAGGAATTTGAAGACAATAATATGTAACTATGAAATGTAATCCCTCGCAATTACCAACACAAGGTCAAGATCCAAGAGAAGGTATCTAAAACAAACAGAGGACAAGTTTTCTTTTCGCCATCCGAGTGAGCTCAGGCATTCATAGGGAGTGTATACCAGGCCGAGCTCAAAGAAGATGGCGTCGAGAGTTTGATTCCGCGTTTCATGGCAATCAGAAAAGAAGATGAGTATTTATATCATCGGTTAACTGCAACTTTACATCACACTGGCTACTTTGCGCCTGACGCCTTTCACTCTTGATAGAGTACGGGGTACAGCGGCGAAGAACTTCACTCTCCACGATAGTTTGTATCCACAGTTTCATGAGCTCGTCCATTGAATAGCATAGCCTGCCATATGGGACGTGCTTTCCAAACCCTTTTAGGTTGAAGATATGTGCCTCCGGAAGCTGCAGGGTTGACACGCGCTCTTGGAGCAGCAGGACTGCTCACGCTAAAGCAGTGAACCATGTTAAACGTTGCCTAGGCCTAAAGAATTCCTGGAGAGTCCTGTAGTAGGGGAAGTCGTCGTCGTCACCAGGCAGCAATTGCTGTTGGTACAGGAAAAGTCTCAGCCTAGATGAGCATCGGCTGTGGATAAAATACGGTAAACCTGTACTTCATACGAATACGGCAAAGTACGCGAGCAATTTTACGGCCGCAACGTCATTGCATTTACGTGGCTGGTTGCTGCTGCGGCTGACCCCTCGCTTCCATTCCTCCTCGCTGCGCGCGACAGTCCTTCAGGTACCACCAGTACATTTTGTCTACCTTGGGCGTCATTGTTCGCATCACACACTCTCTCTCTTTCTGCTCACCCCTCCACCATTCCTAGAGTGTTGTAGGCGCATCTGCTGCAAACATAGACTCTCCTTTGCGCGAAGTAAATCTCAAACCGGTGATTTACCCCACCTCGGGACACTTCCTGCGTTCCCGTCAGATATTCCTGACCCTCTAGCCACAAAATGAACGTTATTAAGCTGCAGAGGTAAGCAAGCAGAGCGCAATACACTGCGTACGTTGAAGTATACTAATGCGGCGCGACTCAGGAAATATCCTCAATTCCAGCAGGACGAAATTTTCGGTCTCCAGGATGCCTTCCGCAAACTCGACGTCGATGATAAAGGATATATTGACGAGGCAACCGCAATCAAGGCTACCCAAACAAGTGAGAGGCAGCCATATGATGTTGTTCGACAAGCTTTGAAGGAAGTGGAGCTGGACTCCTCACGCAGGGTCGAGTTGGATGATTACGTTGGGGTAAGTTTGACCTGGAAATCCCAAAACTGTAGATGTGCTGTGCGAATACTGATCATTCGGAAGCTTGTCTCTAAACTTAGACAATCCTCGCCTGCGCAGCAGCGCATGTCAACGGGTCCGGCAGTCCCTGCCAGAGGGGTCACCTCCCCGCAAATTGGAGGCCACGCCTCAAAAGGGAGCGTGAGCGGGCGAATTCAAGTTCAGGGGTCGTCAGCAAATGTTACTCATACTATCAATGAAGATGAAAGGACGGAATTTACGCGCCACATCAATGCTGTCCTAGCAGGCGATCCGGATATTGGATCTCGCCTTCCCTTCCCAACCGATACCTTTGAAATGTTTGATGAGTGCAAGGATGGCTTGGTGCTAGCCAAACTGATCAACGACAGCGTCCCTGATACTATTGATGAGCGTGTCCTGAATCGCCCTGGGAAGAAAATCAAATCTCTCAATGCATTCCACATGACTGAGAACAACAACGTTGTGATTGAATCCGCGAAAGGTATCGGATGTTCGGTGGTAAATATTGGCAGTGGGGATATCATTGAAGTTAGAGAGCATCTCATCCTGGGTTTAATATGGCAGATTATTCGGAGAGGTCTTCTTGGCAAAATCGATATTAAGCTCCACCCTGAATTGTACAGATTACTAGAAGATGACGAGACCTTGGAGCAGTTTTTGAGATTACCGCCAGAGCAGATTCTTTTGAGATGGGTTAACTATCACCTCAAAGCAGCAAACTGGCCACGCAGGTGTGTATAATTGACTAACGCGGCACTCTTTTACTAATATTTACAGGGTCGCAAATTTCTCGCAGGATGTCAAGGATGGGGAGAACTACACCGTGCTGCTTGCTCAGATTGCGCCGGAGCATTGCGATCGTCGCCCTCTACAGACTCATGATCTTCTGCAAAGAGCAGAACAGGTACTCCAGAATGCTGACACTCTTGGCTGTCGAAAGTTCCTCACACCAACATCTTTGGTTGCCGGGAACCCCAAACTGAACCTAGCTTTCGTCGCAAATCTGTTTAACACCTGGCCCGCATTAGATCCTATTACTGAAGAGGAGAAACTTGAAGTTGAAGACTTTGATGCTGAAGGTGAACGAGAAGCACGAGTATTCACACTCTGGCTGAACAGTCTGGACGTTCAGCCGGCTGTGCACTCTCTGTTTGACGATTTACGAGATGGCACAATCCTCTTACAAGCCTATGATAAGGTCATCAAGGGATCCGTGAATTGGCGCCATGTGAACAAGCCTCCGGCTGCCGGAGGAGAGCTCTCTCGATTTAAGGCCGTCGAAAACACCAACTACGCTATCGAGCTCGGCAAGCAGAATCGCTTCTCCCTGGTGGGCGTCCAGGGCGCCGATATTACCGATGGGCAGCGCACTTTGACCCTCGGCCTCGTCTGGCAGCTCATGCGCAAGGACATCTCCGAGACGTTATCCGCGCTCGCCCAGCGATTAGGCAAGCGTGAGATCACAGATGCCGAGATGGTCAAGTGGGCCAACGACATGTCTCGCAAGGGCGGCAAGAGCTCCAACATCCGCTCATTCAAGGATCCGAGCATCGGAACCGGCATCTTCTTCCTGGACGTCTTGAACGGCATGAAAGCTAGCTACGTCGATTACGACCTCGTCACTCCCGGCAGAACGGATGATGACGCGTACATGAACGCCAAGCTTAGTATCAGTATTGCCAGAAAGATGGGCGCGACCATCTGGCTCGTGCCCGAGGATATCTGCCAGGTCCGGAGTAAATTGGTTCTTACTTTCATTGGTAAGATATACCGCATTAAAACACAATTTTCTCCTCTTATTTACTGACTTGTTCTTAGGTTCATTGATGGCTACCCATGAGAAGATGCAGTGATTTGGGCCTGGGTGAAGATGAGAGAGGCGACGCTCGGCTATAGAAAAGTGTTTGTTCGAGAAGTTGCTTTAACAGTGAAAATAGTCGAAATAAGACATGTCAATTGACATTCCGTGACCCACTGCAGATGCCATTTGAGTTCATTGTTGATCTCGTATGATAATTTGTAAGCAGCAGCTTGACACGTTTATTTCAGCATTATATTTGCCTCTCTGCAGCCCTTCTATCTATGTACGTCCTATATATGACCAAAGGTCGGTTCCATCTCGACAAAGCAAATCTAGATATCCAAAACACGCCGTACTCGCTATATAACATGCCTGCCGCTCGAGGTATAAAAAGTGAGTCTGGTATCAATCATGCCTATCCAGTGTATGTTGTGGGATGGTCGTCAGCGCTGTCTCATTTAAAAACGCCAGTTGAATCGTTAAGGTCGTCTAGGACATCATGAGCAAGCATGATGTCTTTAGAGATTGGATAATTGGAGAAAGGATAGTAAAATTCCCTCAAGACGAAATTGGTGTTCATACGAGAACCCACTCGCTCCCTCTCTTGATGAATTTATCCAAAAGCATGCCGATGTCTGCAAGGACAAAGCGGCATATGTAGAAGCCGAAGAATTCAGCGGCGTGCCGGGTGCACAGCTCAAGGCCGACTTGAGTCTTATCTGTGTGCCGAAGTCCCGGGTCTTCAACTTGCCGAGCGATTTGATCTGTGTATTGTCAGTGACTCGTTTCTCAGTCTGGATTGAACCGTACCAAGAGTTTGCGCGGCATCAAAGAGCCTTGCCAGCGCCCCCATATAATTCGCATTCGGCCCAGTAAATTGCACCTGGCTCACATCTCGCTTCGCGAAGCGGACCTTCGTTAGTGCTGTTGTGGTCATCGGTAGTGTGCCCATTGTCAATCCGCCACCTTCTCTGGGACCATCCGACGAGGATGGCTTGTTGTAGTTGTTGGAGAGCCCTACGCCTGAATTCTTGGATCTTAGTCTCCGCCAGGAGAATGAGGAGGACTTTCCGGTGCTACTTGACTTAGTTATATTGCTACCAGAGTCTGCATCCCCTCCCAAGGGTGCATCTTTGAACATGCCGCCGGCTCCCTGAACACCAACTTCATTGCCTAATTTCTTTGCTAGCGTCATTTGGACATGTTCAATGACACTTTCCAGAGATTGCATCTCTTCTAGGACCGCATCGGCATCAAAGGTATCGGCTTGGGCGAGTTTAAGAAGGGCCGCAGTCAAGTAGTCACAGTTGGCGATTTTATCCTCGACGTTCTTAAGTTTGACCCCTTTGACCCTCCATACATCACGTGGGATAAAAAGCTTCGTCGAGAGATATCCCCCCTTAGGATGCGCAATGGTCTGATAGAGGGCCCTCATAAGCCAAAATGGCCGAAGCAAGAGTTCAGTAGGACAGGGCTCGAGAGGAATCGGTGCAGAAGGATTCAATGGGTCTAGAGCTGCCGGGCTACCTGGAGAGATTATGTCTGTTATATCGTCGTTGAATAGGTATAAGCCGCCACCAGTAGGTGCACCGATAACCTTCTCTTTAAAGGACGTTGCGATGGGAGTTGGCAGAGAAGGAATTGCAGGTATCTTGTCAAACCCATCTCTGCCGCCGAACTGTGAGCTTAGGGGAGTGTTTGGTGACAAGTCGGAGCCGTCCTCGACATTGGACACCGAAAGAGTCCGGTTCTTCAAATTCTTTAAGCTTGACGAGGAGAAGTTCTTCCGCAATCCAGATCTTGATTGAGCTCGACCTGGGGAGCCGGATCGAGGTTCTTGTCCATTGGTTTCGCTGGCATTGGTGGATGTTCGTGTTAGGGTAGGTGTTGGTGAAGTAATTATTTCGGATGGACTGCGGTTTGGGAACGGCGACGACGGTTGCCGAGCAGACTGGAGTATGGGCGGCCGAGGCGCTACTCCAGCCCTCAGTTGCTGCGGTATAGCGGGAACCTTGGATGGGCCAGGGCTGACATCGGTGGGAACTCGTGGAGGCAGCATCGCGGGAGGCTGTGAAATCTGTAGCTTGGTCGTCTCAATCTTCAATTGCTTGGCATTCTGCCCCGATAGCCTGCGGCTTCGAACTCCCTGCGAGGCTGGTGATGTGGGTAGCGGAACTCCTCTACTGGGCGGTGGTGGGAGGCCTTGATTAGGGGGTGATGTTTTTGATTGACTTGTGAGAACTTGTGCCATAGAGATTGCTTCGGTCACCGTGGAGAGACTCGTTCCTGTTGTGGCAGGATTAGATCCTATCGAGCTGTTCCAGGTCCGGCCAGAAAAGCCACTCGAGTCGGACTCGCGGGGCAAAGCAGACTTCGACTGCAATCCAAATTCGAATTCATCCATCACGTATCCCCGGGTCATTTCTTCCAACATTCGTTCTTCCTCTTCAGACTCGTTTCCATTGAATTGGTCATCAAGGAGGGCGTTTTGCCGTTCTTGCTCTTGTTGGAGGAGTCGCTTCCTCTCTCTATCGCGAGCCTCTTGTATGGCCGCTTCCCGTTCTGTCTGGCGGACTCTTTCCTTGGCCAGCGCTACCTTGCGCCTCACATTTGCAACTATTTCATCATCATTGTCATAGGCATATGGATCAGGTTCGGGAGCTTCTATTGGCTCGTAGCCATCATCATATGCAGCCTCTACAGCGGCATCCAGCGCTGCATCAAACTCTGCTTCAGTGGCGCCACTGGTAGCACGAATATGCTTTCTTCGGACACCCATAGATGATGTTCTTGAATGGACAGAAGAGGTGCTGGAAGCATCAGACTCATCGATGAAGTCTAGCCAAGACATCGACTCGTTACTAGGCGCTCGGGCGCGCCCCAATGGCTGGGTTACTCCAGGCAGGTTGGAGCTCGTTAAACCGACACGCTGTCGATTCTCCACCGCATTGCCAGGAGGTCCATGGGTCATTGGTACTGGTGGTCGCCACGGAGACAGTGGCGGAGGCATATATTGGCTCTCCATTGGAGGGGCAAGAGTTAAATTTGCAGGGCTGGGGCGAGAGGGTATAGGAGAATTCGAGAACGAGCGTCCAGTGAATTGTTCTTGTGGCGCTCGAGATCTATTCTGTACCGGATCCAGAGCTGATGGAAGGAGAGACTCTCTCCGTTTCGGTACTTGCGACGGAGGGATCAAACGACTTTGCTGGTATTCTGCTAGGTATGAGTCATCGTTCACTATTCTCGTTACCGTTGCAGTTTCTATCACAGCAGGCTCCTCTTCGTCGTTGGTAGTCAGAGCCTCATCCGATGTATAGTTCTCGCTACCAGGCCGTGCGGGTAGAGCCTTATAATCAACACCTAAATGAGGAGCAATTTTGCTCAGCTCACTAATCCGACTGGTATATGTATTCCGCTGAGAGATGTTAGCCGTGGAGCTGTGTCCGATCTCGTACAACTCACAATTGCTTCTAGTTTCCGCTTGTCATCCTCTCCGGTACTTCGGAGCATCACCTGCTGCAATAAGGAGCATGCTTCAGAGTATGCCTCAACTGCCCCTTCGAAATTCTGGGCATTGTCAAGCAGCACTGCCGTGTTGGCTTTGTGAAGGGCCTTGGAAAGCATGGCTTTCTGCGATGGTTGTTTTGAGTTTCGGGACGAGCCGCTGCTCTTTCCATTCTGTGAACGATTCCGGGAGTGTCCTCTCGACCTGCGGCCGTCTCCACGCTCGCTTGAACGTTGCCGCCTGCTAGGCGATCCTGAGGCTGGAGATGGTGATAAGGTGTTGTTTGCAGCTCGAGACCGTGATGGGGACCTTCTTTGTGTCGAGTCCCACCCATTAAAGTAGTCTGGGGCTGCCGTATGTACCGCAGCGGATAGCAATCCAGCTGTGGAAGGGGAACCAGTCAGTGGCGACGAAGTGCTATTTACGGACGTTTGTAGGGACGGAAGGGAGATGATTGGTGGGAGAAGATTCGTCGTAGACGGCGCGCGAGGCCTTGACGCTTCTACTGAGCGGGAAGGGGAATTCGAGATGGACGGACGGTTCTTCTGTAATCGTTTCTGCGGCGGCCTCTCTTCAGGCGACCCGAAAGTAAAGGCCCCTGACCCACCAAAGCTCATCCGCCTATCTCTCGATGATGAGGTAGAGCGGGACCAGCGATTCACGCTCTCCATCTCATCTATACTCGGCCGCCGGCGCACATCTGCCGATGTCATAGGCCGCGCGTCGCTGAAGTCGAAGCCATTGTAGTCTGGCGCCGGGAGGCTGGGTTGGGGTTGAGTACGATTCTTCGATTTGGCGGGGGAGAAGGAGGACGCCCGCTGCAGGGTGACGACGGAATTCGTGGACGAGGAGGAATGAGCTACATGGAAGGCGGCACGATCCTCAGCATGCGCAACCGTGTAGGCAGGAGGCATATCTTGAGCGCGGGCGGGATGGCGTTGCAGAAATGCTCTCCCTGTTCTCCTTTCCTGTATAGATTTCGGTTTCAGTGTCTGGACTCAAACCGCCTAAATAGTCCTAGCGGGCGCAACCCTCGCACGATGGATGCACCCTCGTATAAATCAGCCACCGCACTCGATCAATTGTCCGCGCCGTTGCAAAGGTTATATAGGTATCAGTCCGTCAGAGGGCGCTGTCCTCTGGCCTTTGGGCGGTCGGGTGTGCAGATCGATGGGAGGGTCGATGCGTCGGTTTGGGATACAGATTCCGTAGCACACTGCGGCGATGAAGCAGATCATAGAGCCATTGCCAGCTGACGGGTAAGCTTCTGTGTACGGGCCGAGCGGCTTTCGTGAGGGCGTGGGGTCGGGGAGTTGTCACTCGTATATATATTATAGGCCTCTGTACTTTCGAGAGGCAAGGTCCTGCCGGGGACTTCCTGTACCTCAAATCACTCGTAGCCGAAAGTCCCTGCCTCCGCTATCCATCTGATGCTTGCTTTGCGTGGTCCCTTACACCATAAAAGAGGACACAACGCCGGTACTTCGAGTGTCAATGTGCGCGTGGGAGGGTGACGGCATCCAGGCCTTCGCCGTTGAGGGAGGTGAGTTATCAGTCACTCTCGATAGTCGTTTCAGGTTGGGTGTATGCACCCTCGACAGGCTATATAAGAACAGCACCGTAGATGGGGCCTGCAGGCGGCGAAATCAAGTATCCAGGAATAGATATCGCGCCTCGTCTGGCCAGTTCTGGGTCGCGTTGTACAGTCGGACGAGGAGGAGGGGAAGAAAGGGGAATCGGGAGCCTCAACTCGAATTCAGGGGTTCCCGCAAGCGCGCGTCGACAGGGGCAGTTTGCGCGGCACACTGGACGGTCCTACCATGGCCCATGAGGATGACGCTATCAATCCAAAAGTGCCATTATCAAAAGGCTCGATGTGGAAAATGAAGGCAGCGTGCGGTACATAGAGTCATGTACGGTTTAAATTTTCTATTAATATTTATGTAGCTGTGCAGGATTTACTGTGTTTTAGTTGCGCCTCACTTATTGTGCTGTTCTGGCCAAGAGGTCAAAGTTCTGGATTGCCGTTTAGTTACCGATTACTTTCTGCGCAATACTAGTTATTTTCCTTACTACAAGTGTTGTGTAGAGACAGTCACCGAGGTGCTGCAAGCGTATAGCCTTGCGATGTTACGAAAAAGGGAGACCCGGAGAATCTTTTGCGAGAGAATTGCCAGACGGAATGTTGCATCAACCTGCTGGTTACCCAATTATGGGATCGCGGTGCCAGAAAAAGAGACAGGCAGCGAGAATACAGCCGAACTGAAAGATAAGTTACTTACCGAGATCTCTCACTGTCTGACAAGTTTGATACCAACATCTCGGATGTTCACTGCACCACGGCGGCTTTCCTCTCCCTCATGCCGCCAGAAAGGCCATGGACCCGTCTCAGCATCAGTCATCGTTATCCTATCAGTGTCTGTAAAAACGAGATACGCCCAGGCACTTCTCATAAAATGCAGCCAAGGATGCAGCCATACACATTGCTAGATTGATATCTTATGAGTTCATGAAAGCTGGCGTCCGATTCAACAGTATTACTCCTGGGTGCTTTCCCTCATTCATAATTTGCCTGTTGAATCTTTCAAGTGGAGGAGCAAATACTAATGTCCCAAGGACGACGATGTAAAGTAATCAACATCAAAGAGCCATACATCTGAGGAGATCGTGGCAAATGGACACGTACCCATCAAGGGAGCCTGCAGTAGTGTGGGGATGGCCCGAGGGATCCTTTTCTTGGAGATGAAAATCTATGTAAATGGCGCAATCGTCAGCATAGACTGAGGGGTGCTTCTCGAAGATCCCGGACACTAAGATCTATGTCTAACTAGTAGAAATCTCAGATCACGCGGCACATCTATATGGACATATCTAGTCAAATCTGGCCTACAGGGTGGCAATAAAGTAAAATTCGACTTAGTATCGCGATGTTATAGAACTATTTAGTGACCGCAGCAAATGCTGATAAGAGGGAACTCCGATTTTAAGTGCCGTGGGAATACTCGTTCGTAGCGAATCGAAACCGACCGGAAACGCATCTAGAAACACAAGAGTAAATCAGGAAGAAGCAAGGGAAACATCAGCGGGTGCGCGCGATGTGTGAGCCTGGGCTCATCCGCTGCAAGCGACTCGATGTATGACGACCTGTTTACTCAGCGGTATCCAGTTCATCATGTGCAGGAGGAGTGTCCATGGCTACTGCCATATAGTGTATCAGTAATTGCTAGGTTTGGGGCGTGTCGGAAGTGCAAGTTTACCTTTCCTATCCTCGCCATTGGTGCCGTTTTCACGGACTTCCTCACGGTCATCCTTAGTATCGCGATCCCTATTAAATTGGTACATAAGCCCTCCGAATCAGAAAGCTGAATTTACGTAGGGTTTACCTATCGTCTGGGCTGCGGGAACGATCACGGTCTCTGCGATCACGATCATAGTCGCGATCCCGGCGATCGTCCTTTCGAGGGGAGTAGTCCCCACGGCGACGTGGAGAAGGACTACGACCGCCTCTGCGAGGAGAGCGACGGCTACCGGGCCCGCGTTCACGATCACGGCCAGAGTCGAAGCGCCAGGATGCCGATGGAGGAGTTCGGGCCCACTGACGTTGTCAGATTGCGAATTGCAGCTTCGGGAATCGTCACGCTCACCTCGATCTTCAGGAGGTCGTCCCTACCAATGCGCTTGTTGTGCATCTCATGGTAGGCTTCATCTGCATCACGACGGCTCTCATACTCAACGAAGGCAAAGCTATAAATATAGTCAGCGGTGCTGCGGGGTGACGATAAGGCGCATTGGAGGTAACATACAGACGGCTGGCAGCAGTGCGAGGTGCTGGGATATCGCAACGAACAAGGCGACCATAGCTGTGAATTCAGTATTAGCCCCTAATTGGCCTGAGGGTAAGGAAGGATAGAGATGATAAGAGAGGAACAAGAAGCTGGAAAGTTCGATCGGTCGCCGTTTGGACATTTCGGGGAAGATAAATGTGGATATAAGATCGTTTCGCTGTGCGACCGCTCGATCGAACGAGAAGGGAAGGGGAGTCTACGAGCGTGGGTAAGGCAGACGACGATATAAAGGTGGCAGCGAAGGTTCGAGGATATAAGGACGAGGAGGGACGAGGAAGGACGGGCTGGGTAATCGCACTCGAAGCTGATCATCGAGATATCGAGGCTTGGTTGACATACCGTTCGAATTCGTAGGCAAGGTCGCGAGCGCGTGTGCCGGGGCCGAAACCCTGCCCAGTATTAGCTATATTGATGTGAATGGGATATGAAGAGGGAAATCCAAAGACGCAATAACTGGACATACTGTGACGTAAAGAGTGGTACCGCCTCGACTCATCTTGAAGAAGCTGAACGCCTGCAAAGCTGTAGGAGGCGTCCACGGACAAGAAAAGACAAAAATTACTATATTATCGGGTTGGCGGGCTGTATTGATTGATGCTGTATTGAAAAGCAGATGGATGGATCTGGATGGGAAAATGGTCAAGTCGAGGTCAAGCGAGGCGCTTCGCGCTTAAATTCTTGGCCCACCTCGTTAAAACTTCTGCGTCATGTGACCGTCATATTCGAAGACGGTCCCGATCGATTCATTTCCACCACCCTCTAGGCAAGACAGGCTCGCTATGATATGTACTGTGGTATCCGCGTGGCATGTGATCTTACTTACGTGCGGCAGTGTACAGATTTACCAATAGGCTCAGCCTTTTTAAGAGGTCGTCTGCCTAAGTGCCTATAGTGTGCTGCAAAGAACGCGGCTGGCTTCATTCCAATTCTCGATTTCAATCCGAGTTTTGGAAGGATTCTATGAGCACCCGCTTTTTGACGCGTAGTTTCGAGCAGGTGGAAATTCTACGAACGTGCCCCTTCTACAAGCCTCATTCTGCGCCCGCTCCCAATGACCCTTTTCCAAATGCAACCGATGCTAAGTGATCCCATCCTTCATGTACAAAGCGTCTTGTGTGAGTTGTCCCATAACTCTATTCCGGCCGCATTGCTCGAGCATTAAAGGAATATATTACATGCTCATCCGAGGATAATGGTCCCAGGGGGAATCAGAGGACATCCTCGATGATATCCGTTTCTGACCTGAGCGAAAGTAGAAAGTCCCGAGTCATCTCATAGCTCAGCCAGCTACTGGCCATGCTAGGAGCTACCTTTAGGAGGTTCGGGATAAGGCCTTTGTATAAGCCTTTAATGCCTTCTTGGGTGATGATGACTCTGATGGCGTCAAAGATCGACTTGTACTGGTAACCCATACCAGACATAGTATTGATCTGGAAGCGGCGGCGGAGAACATCGCTTTGATATGTCAGCCTTATCTTCCAGTGTAACGTCCATTAAACTTACAATGGATACGTGCATGACTGTGCAAACGCACCAGATATTGCACCAGCAGCAAGCTTACGTAAGGCGTTTGGATTCTTGTCACCTTCAGGAGTAAAGTATTTGCGAACGAGTTCATAAGTCATGAAGTTTAAGCCAACCTGGGCATTGAAGTCAGTGCTTTGACACCTGGAAGAGTCTGGGCAGGCTCACATAAGGTGCGACGCCTGCAACTGTAGGTAAGATTCCCCGGTACAGAGCAAAGAAGCCTCCTTCCGTCTTGTACATCGTTACCATGGTTGCCCACATGCCCGGTAGTTTCTTCCCAGTCGGATGCTTGAGCGTTACAAATGACGCAGACTGGATTGAGAGCCTGGTGCGTACAATGTCAAGAGGGTATGTGAAAATCACAGAGGTGATACCAGCGGTGCCACCACAGACGAGTCGGCTTATAGAGGTCAGTTCGGCGCCCGGAGAGGGTTCAAATAACTAGCTCACATAATCAGCATTGGCAAAGGCTTCTATACGCACATCACAGCGGGGTCAAGTGCTTGTAAGAGACGGGGGTGCGCACCTTCTTATAGAGGTTGTAGCTCCCAAACTGGACAGCGGAATAAGGCACAATGCGTATGCAATTTGTCCCGTTTCCTCTCATGAAGCCTCGCCAACCTTCATCTTTCCACATCTTCATGAGGCCCTTCCCCACTGACATCTTGTATTCCTCGCGACCGGCGCTCTGGATTTGGAAGAGAATCTTGAGTCGTTCCAAAGGGGACACAACAGTCCTCGAAACGGCACCGGCAACTCCACCGGCGCAGAAGGCTGCCACGACAGGCTGCGAGACAACCTCGCGCAGCTGGAGGACCCTCGGCCCATATTGCTTTGGCTTGAGGATGTCAGTATGAGGCTGTGCCAGAAATTTTTTTGGAGTTAGTGACACTCCGTGGCGAGATAGAGGAGGCGTACCGTAGACATCTCCAGGTCTGTTTACACACGCTTTGCCTGGGTGTCTGATGTTATGATGCAGCTCGTCCTTGGCGCATGCGGTCAGAAGAGCACCCTCTAACAGACCAATTGCCCCGATTTAAAGTGTCGATAACATTCGTATGTATTGAACCGCGGAGTCTTTAGGGTCTTGGAATATGACAGCGCGCACAAAGATGGGTATCAGCCTACGCGCTTGCCGTCAGCCGTGCTTCCAGAGAGATAATTGGCGGCCCGGTCCGTATGTTCCTAATGATAATGAGGCGAGCGCAAGATTTGCGAAGCGGATAGGGAGGTGAAGAGCAGAGTTGATCACCGATCTAGGAAATCGGGGTCCATTCACGGTGAATCAACAAGGGATGAGTTGGGTTATTGTAGTAGGGCTGAAGTCATCGTAGTCGCGTAAATAGAAAATTGTAGCGGCGAAGAGATTTCACCTCTGGGAGTGGCCGTGAGGCAGAGAGGCTTATCGTGTCTGGTCTCGTCTGTATGCGTCGTGCAGGGTTGTGAGGTGAGCAATCCTTACCTCCCATACCTTTTTATGTACCTGTGTATTTCCGCATCCGCAGCCAGCAGATCCGCTCGGGGGAGGTGCCTGTCACGTGATTCAAACTCCGAGCCAGGATTCTGCTTTCCATGTTAGCCCTGATACCGTCTGGGGTCTAGCGCCCACTTTGGCGAGTCCACACCACAATTCCCACCCGAAATTGATACTCGCGAGATCTTTGCAGAAATCTTCCTCCACCAACTAACTCCGTCGACAACTTCCGACCACCGCAACAATGGGTATGTCACTCGTCCTCGCCTTCGTGTGCAAGTGGGGGTCTGGTGTCTCTGCGGAAGCTCTGTGGCCTGTCGAGGGTCACTGTGCTATTGAAGCGGGCATTTGAACCATCTGCGTAGCAAATCGTGTCGCAAGACCGAACTGCAAAGAGCATGCTTGATCATAGGCTGATGATGGGGTTTTAACTATAGGTATCGATCTGAATGCTCATCATGTTCGGAGCACGCACCGTAAGGCGCCTAAGAGCGACAATGTCTACGTCAAGTTACTCGTGAAGCTCTACCGCTTCCTGGCTCGTAAGTCGTCTCATTGTCCTTAGTCTCGTACAATTCCAGTGCTGATACGATATCTCACAGGCCGAACCGACTCTGCCTTCAACAAGGTTGTTCTCCGCCGCCTCTTTATGTCCCGTATCAACCGACCTCCTGTCTCCATCTCGCGCATTGTTGCCAACACATCCGAGAAGTCCAATAACAAGACGGTGGTGATCATTGGCACTGTCACTGACGATAACCGTCTCCTGACCGTCCCCAAGCTCAGTGTTGCGGCCCTTCGCTTCACTGCTACTGCCCGCGCCCGTATCCTGGCTGCTGGTGGTGAGGCTCTGACCCTGGACCAGCTTGCTCTCCGCGCCCCTACTGGAAGCAACACCCTACTCCTAAGAGGTCCCAAGAACGCTAGAGAGGCAGTCAAGCACTTTGGCTTTGGTCCCCACAAGCACAAGGTATGCTCTACGTGGCTTTTGATATTGCTTGTACTAACTCGACTACTAGAAACCCTATGTTGAATCTAAGGGCCGGAAGTTCGAGAAAGCTCGTGGACGAAGGCGGTCGAGAGGTTTCAAGGTCTAGATTGCACGGTAGTAGAGGTGGCGTTGCATATCTGGCTTTCATGGCAATTACGATACCTTGGGAAGGTTGGAGGGAAGTGGAGATCCTCAGCAAGTCCATGTGGCGTCTCTGCATGGTCTGAATGAAAATAAAACATAAAATCGGAACATAGACTCTGCCAACTGAGCTGGTGTATTATTGTGAGACATTAACTGAGTTTCCTGGGGCATGATATCCTTGAATTCTTGTATATTATTATGCATAGTGAAGAGGGAACAATAATCCTTCTGATCTATTCTATTTTCGACGCTTCCATATCAGGTTTGTCTTGCGACCCTGCATCTTCAGTAGACTCTTTCTTCCTTCTCATCGCAACAAAGTATGCCTCCCTAGATTCCTTGGGGCCTGTTAGCATAACATTCCATATGAATTGAGAAGAGAAACATACACTTCTTGAAGATTCGGGCTTTTCTCTGTGCACAGCCTTGAATGTCTTTCTCAATTCCTTTTCTAGCTCCTTATCTTCGGCTCCCTGATAGAATTTACAAACAAAATGCCCTCCTGTCTTCAGGGTATCCCGTGCAAACTGAAGAGCTGCAGAGCAGAGATCCTATATAGAGTCAGTGCAGCTCTTTAAAACATCAGAAAGGGAACATCTCATACCATGCTTCCAGCGTGATCTTTATAATTGATACCGCTTGTATTCATCATCCTAATATAAGGGTCACTTAGACTTCTCTTCCAAGAACTGGGGGTCTCCAAGGGCCAGGGTTCGGACATATCACTGAGCACAACGTCTACCATCTTTCCTGAATCGTCTTGCCCTTTCTTGCTCGGTTTTGAACTTGTTACTTTTCCAATAGAGTCAGCATTCGATTGTAGTCGAGATTCATCAATACTGGATTCGTTGTCGGTGGCCGTATTCGTTATCTCGACTGGAGCTGCGAGCGATGCAGTTGGACGGCCCTGGTTAGGGTCCTCAAGAAACCTCTTCACTTCCGCTCGCACTCCCTCTGAGAGGAAGTTTCCCTGTATTGTTGACACTCCTTTGGGAGGTTGCGCCGGAATGATGTCGATACCGACAATTCGCCCATTTGGTTTCGTCCGCTCTACCGCAACTTGTGACCATGAGCCCGGCGCATATCCCTTCACGTCTTTCAGTATATATTTTCGCATTAGGATACCTGGAAACTTACGAGATCAACAACTGTCTGGCCGCGTTTAAATATCTTATACTTCGCGTCGACCTGTTTCCTGGAATTAGTGATTGCTCTTCTTCCAGCTCTTGCTCAGTCGACATACTTCTAAGAGCTTAAAAGCTGCTCTGCTCTTCAACCCTTCTAGTTTTGCCTTGCGCGCAAATGAATCTTTGCCCTGCCTGGTTTTCCATCTTGTAGATGAGGAGGAAAGGCGAACATTGCACAGCATTGAGATCCGACATCCCTGGACTCTCCTTGCAATACCGAAAAGCTCATCACCGTCGAAGCATTGTGGGCTGAAACACCTCCTAGCTATGATCTTTTGAGATACCTGCACGGTGTGTTGCGAAATCATATAGTGAAGGTGGCATTCAGAAGTACCGTGCGGTGAAATTATGAGGTCGACGAAGAATAAATATTTTGTTCCTTACAGTAGCAGGGGTCTCCTCTACATTGCGTACAACCATCTTGGGTAAATGTATAAACTCAGGCATTCTGGGACCAAATGCGAAGAATGGTGTGTACATGATGCTCCAGATAAAACGGTGCTGTTTGAGATATCCACAAACCGAAACAGATTTCAAATTTCGTAGACTTCAATTCATACAGTATCCAACGCATTTACTACCTACCCACCATACTCCAGCCCATGCAATCCATTGTATGCCCAACGTCACCAGAACATGAGACTCCTATCCCAATACAGTATTTAAACAAGTTTAAGTATCATACGCAGAGGTCAAGCCAAGATGCTTCCTCCTAATGACTTTTTCTCTTTCTTCAAAGGCGAAAACGTGCCAAACACCCCTCTCCCAATCCCCTTCGTGCCAGCAACCACCATCCCTGTACCCGCTGATCGAGGTCGCCCAAGAGACACTTTTGCAGGCCGTTTGGTTGCTGAGGCTTCTATCTCGTCGAAGATTGTCTTCCCGCCACCACTGAGAAGCTTGCGCTTCTTCTTCCTTGGGCCAGCATCGTCGGGACCTTTGACCGGTACCTTTGAGGTTGTGACAACTTCCTTCTCAAAGCTGGTGGCTGAGGCACCAAGCTCAGAATTCTCGCTCCCATCCTCTTCGGTCACCATTCTCAGCAGGCTGATTGATCGCGAAGGCTTCAACTCCCGCATTTTATTGCTGGTAGCAGAGCTTGTTTCTCCGAGCACCCTCTTCTCAGCTGGGTGCTCCTCTTGATTAATCCTCTTAGGTTTGGACTTGTGACGGGCTGATGGCGAATTTTCATCGAACAAAAGTCCAGACGATTCTTCTTCAAGTGGCTGGGAATCGTCGAACGAGGTAATGCCCGTTCCATTTGTTGTTTCAGTTGCGTCCTCGCTGTATTCCTGAGCCAAAGATCTCATTTTACTGACCGTGCGATTGAGATACGGTGTGATGGAGAAATTAGATTTCTCTCCTGGCCTTGATGTTTGATCCATCCTACCTCTTTTGATTGTATGGAATACCGCTCCATCTGGAGTTCCAATATTGAGGTCGGTGCTCAGTTCCGCAGCAGGTCTCTTTCGAGCACTCTTGGTAAGAGTATCACCGCCTTTCCTTACTGTTGATGGGCCACGCGAAGTGGTCCCTCGGGCATGTTCTAGTTCTGTCTGGCATTCTTTAAGTTCCTCCTTGATGGCACGCATTTTGGTCCGAAGAAGGTCTAGTTTGCCTTCAAGCAAGATGCTTCGCGACTCTGCATCATCTAGGTCCTTTTGCATGTGTGTACGTATCTTTTCCTTGTCACGTCTTTCATCATCTAGAGTTTTCTGTAGGGCTTCGAGCTTTTGTTGTAGCTCCGCACGTCCTTCGTGGTCATTGATCCCTTTCCCGGCCGGTTGGCCAGAGATTTTCTTAGCTGTTTTCTCCCTTTCGCGCTTTTCTCTAGCCAGTTCCTTCTGCAAATCGTCTAATTTTTGTTGTAGCTCAAGCTCCTTGTCTTTGTTTTTGCTCTTTTCGGATATACGCTTCGTGGCACGCCTTTCGGTCTCCAGCTCTACTTCCAGAGAACTTAACTGGCGTTGAAGAGCTAATTTCTCAGACAAAACTGTCTGCTGGTATGCTGCTTGAGAACGAAGGTGTTCCAGTTCTGGTTTCAGCGTGGCGAGCTCTCGAGCAAGAGCCAGCTTTGCTGTTAGTATCTTGGTTGAATCCATAGATACGCCACTCATTGCAGTCAATTCGGTCTGAAGCCTGTCAGCGGAGACAACTCATATGGAGTAATTGGACAAACTTTTAGGATATTTAATTCTCGAGTCTGGATGCGCGATTCGGACTCATGCTGCTGTAAATCATTCCGAGTATTATCAAGCTCTGCTCGCACCTCCTCGCCTTCCCGCTCCAGACCGTCAATTCGATCATCGGCAAACGCAAGTTGGTCTTGTAGATTGTCGTTTTCATTCTCGAGTAGAAGAATCCTCAATCTTAATCTCCGAGCATCTTCGTCCTTAATAATGAAGTCGGTCTTGCGCACAGCTTCTTGATATGTCTGCTCTGCAATATGAAGCTAGAGCTACCCATCAGAATGAGGGAATGGTCACTTGTGGGGTACGTACACTCTCGATGCGATCATCTTCAATAGAGGATATTGATGAATCCATCTTTCTAGTTTGTGTAATTCTGTCAACTACCAATATACCTGCAGCGCTGTTATTGGTATTGGTGCTAACAAAACAATGCGGGTTGTGCGCGCGCTTTCAAGTCTCCGAAACGCGGGAGAGTCAACAAACATCCAGAATCGGTTAGTAGATCGGTCATTACAAGCTTGGAATTAAGGCCTCGGATGTTAGGCAACAAGGCACCGAATTAGCGAGTTCCTGCTTGAGGACACTTCTGAGAGCTTCGTAACCCTCTCATGCCTCCAACGGAGTGACCGCCCATAACATTCTGTTTTCAAGATGCACTTTCTTAGGGCATTGGTCGTCTCCCTACTTCCATTGGCTGCCCTAGGAGCCAAGAAGACTTCGGCAGATAAATTCGAACGGTTCCAAAAGAAGGCCCTCGCGTCCACTCCGTTGAAGCTTGACGATTCCAATTATGAGAAGCTCACATCCGCCCCGAGGGATTATTCTGTGGTGGTATTGCTAACGGCTCTGGAGCCTCGATTTGGCTGTCAATTGTGCCGTGATTTCCAGCCGGAATGGGAGTTATTAGCAAAGAGTTGGACAAATGGTGACAAGAAGGGAGAATCACGATTGCTCTATGGGACTTTGGATTTTACAGATGGAAAGAATACATTCCAATCTGTACGTTCAGTATAAATTTGGTTGCATACGCTTAAGCTGACTTCCATAAAGCTTAGTCTCCAGACCGCACCTGTTCTGTTGTTCTTCAATCCAACTACAGGACCCCACGCTGTGGCGGACACCTCTCCCCTACGTTTTGACTTCACCAATGGGTAGGTCCCTCAAACTCACACCTGTCATTCATGTCCATGGCTAATATCACGCAAGACCCCAATCTGCGGAGAGCATTCACGGCTGGGTTTCCCGCCAAATGGCGGACCGCCCACACCCTCCGATTGTTCGGCCAATCAATTGGGTCCTCTGGATCGCAGTTATCACCAGCATTCTGGGTGGAGTCACGTTTATAAGTATTATATGGCAGTATCTGGTGCCGATTATCCAAAACCGCAACCTCTGGGCCGCGATAAGCCTGATCCTCATCCTTCTTTTCACAAGTGGACACATGTTCAACCATATACGAAAGGTGCCTTACGTCGCGGGCGATGGCCGGGGCGGGATTAGCTACTTCGCGGGAGGATTCTCAAACCAATTCGGCCTGGAGACTCAAATAATTGCTGCAATATGTAAGTCTTGCCACCTATATCACGAACTGCCCTACTAATACTAACCAGATGGATTCCTTTCCTTTGCAACTATTGCACTAGCCTTGAGAGTTCCGCGTATCTCAGACCCAAGGATACAACAAGTTACCGTTCTCATTTGGGGAGGTGCAATCTTCTTCATGTATAGCTTCCTGCTCAGTGTCTTCAGAATGAAGAATGGAGGGTATCCTTTCTGGTTACCACCATTCTCGTAGATGAGATGTCTAGGGGGATTTCTAGAACTACTATGACAGATGTATAAGCGGTGCATCTGCCAAGCTGTATAAAAAGAATAAATGCATGAGTATGTTCTCATATTCTCCCGTTGGTAGTTGAGTCTAGGCACACCACACGCCGCAAAGTTACGCAATGTATCATAACAGAAACTAGAGTCCTAGCAAATGCGAAATTGTAGCTTCATTTTCATCATATTACATAGTCTATTCGTGTCATAATATACATTACTGCGTAACCGCGCGAACGGCTTGCAGTAGCAGTCCAAATACCAATCCCCGCGACACTTCCTCGACTTGAAGAGCGTCAAATACCCGCTCCATCGCTTCCCCAGTTGCAGCTTGTCCCATTACGCCAGTCAGGGCTGCAGGGACGCCTCTCTCGGTAAGAAGTTTCTTCGCTTTAACTCTGAGTCTCTCTTTTTCTTCCATCGTTGATTCCGCTGGCCATGTCTTCAATTCCTCTTCAGTAGGTAGCGTGTTCTCTCTTAGCTTTCGGAGATTGGCTGCAATGGTTGCATCAGATGTATTCTCTGCAATCACCGAGTCCTGAATAAGTGATTGAATAGAAGACAACGATGGATTGCCAGGCCGTAAAAGAAAAGTCTTGGCCGCGTTGAGTAAAGTCCGACGGATATTCCATGCTGAAGATAGAGTGTAGAGCTCATTGATCACAGCAAATAAAAGCTCTACCGCCACTCGTGTTTCCTGTTCAGAAAGCGGAGCCCAATCCTTTCGGCCTTTCCGAAATGATATTTGCGTGATAGGAAAGGAAGGTCTCCTGGTAGATGAAAGGGACGCTCTATTTGGAGATTGTTGTGAAGGTGTAGTGCTGATGGATGTTCGAGCCGTTGGTATAGTGCTGTCGACTCGGGTGTGGGTGGAAATCTTGCCATTGGTGTGAGAACCATAGTCATCAGGTATCTCGCTCGGTAGTGGAGGCAAAGGTATCTCGCTCAAATCCGATTGTGTTGGAGATGAGAGTGGAGTCCCTCTCCTAGATGGAGCAAGGCTTGGATCGCGACTTTGATTTGCGCTCCTTTGTCCACGTGTGGAAGACCTTTCAGACGAAACTCGCGGTTCTTGCTCGTAGTCGTCCTCGGTGATGGAGTTCCAGCTCGGCCTGCGCTCCATAGGCGCAATTTTGGAAGGTTGGAGTTGAACAATTGGTGACACCCGTAGGCTATCTTCGCTCGCTCTCCCCTTCCTTGTGCCGCTCAATGGAGGCGTACTGCTATCTATTATCGGCAATATCGATGTTGAAGCGCGCCCTGCAGGGTGCATCGAAACGCTGTTTGGAACGCCATTCGTTTTCTTCTGTCCCAGATTTCCAATATTGGTGAAGACTCCACCAATGCCGCTTCCAATTGCTTTTCCACCACCAGCCACACCTTTGGGTGCACTTGTGAGGACATCCAGCATTCCTTTCCCCATGTTTTCGAAAGCTGATGGAGTAGGCCAGCCAAGCCCAGGAAAGCCAGTTTTTTGATTCGAGGCATATGACTGGGCTTGGTCTTTGTCAAGAAACCTCTTCATCCCTTCGCTTTCCGCCAGTGGCTGGTACCAGCATGCATCACGTAGATATCGCTCCAGCTCTCCACGTAAGGATGCCTTTGTATGTTCCCTCCAGTTGGGAAGAATATTGTGCTGTTCGGCAAATGCTGCAACACCAGAGACTTGCGCAATGCGCCTTAATACTTCATGCAATGTCTCAAAATCCGCGTACCTGCGTAGTACCATCCATCCTGGGTGCTGAGAAGATGATGGTTCAATTTGCACTAGGTAGTCACTAGTCGGTTTACTACGTATCTTGCCCTTGTCCACAGGCGTCGAATCATCGTGAATTATTATATTTGCATTATGTAACGTAAGAGAGGGCGGAGGTGGCTTTTTGGGAGACGGCGCGGATGGCCGGCCGTTTTGAGGTTCTTCTTCAACAGGAGGTATATGTTGTGTTTGAGGTAGGATTTGATCGAAGCTGGTTGGAGGGGCTGTAATAGGTGGGGGTGTAGAAGGGGACGGCGTAGGTGGAGGCTTTGAGTCTATCACATCTGTGACCAGCGGGCTCAGTTTGGTCGGTTGTTGAGAATTTGGTTGCTCACTTGTGGCCGTATCAGGCGGATGAGGGGTTTTGGTTCCAGGAGAGAGAAGATCGTTCTCATCAGCTGTAGCAGGACTTTTAGGAATGTCCAGCGTTGTTTGAACTTCCTTCTGGAGCTTCTTTGCATCTTCCTCTGCTATTAACTTGGAGAGCCTCTTGGCCTCCTCAATGGCTTCCTCCATAGCTTCTTCTGCCTTACTCAGACGTTTCTTGTGTCTCTTCGCTTCCTGACTTGTGGCTTGCGACTTTGATGGTTTTGCCACACCAATATTTCCAACATTACCATCAATCACATCGATGGCATTTGCAAAATTGGAGTTACTGACTCCCGCATCTATTGCTTGGATTATATCTGGCTCTCCCTCCTCAAGGAGATATACTATCCAACCATTGATCCACTCGGGCCGAGAGCAGCTCTTAAGCGTCATCTCTAAGACTACTCCGGCTAAGATCTCCTTCAAGAATATCCTCGCTGGGTCGCACTCATGGGCTGATTTCTCCAAAAAGTTCTGTAATATATCACCTGCGATCATCTTGAACTTCTTCGCTTGTTGCTTTGTATTCAGCACATTGGCAAGGTTGGAGTCGGGGTTGGCGACCAAATACTTCTGAACCACTTCTGCGACAGGGAGGTTGGCGCTCTGCGGGTTTGAGAAAGCAATGGCCAATTCGTTAAGGAATACTATGACAATAGAGGACGAGTTCGCGACGAAGTCCAAAAACATGTCCGCAGGTCGCTTCCTCGAGAGATGAACTGAGACAGATAAGACAAGTTTGGTCAGAGTTTGTCGACATGCTGCTGGGAATGTCTGGTCCTTCGGAATGATAGGGTGGTACCACCACTTAACATAATCTCGTATGACAGCGTCCACAACTTCATTCAAGGCCGCCGCTGTCTCTGGCGACATTCCTTCGAAGCTATTGCCGACGATTATCTCATCCTGGTCTTTGTCTTCACTTTTGGCAGCATCTTCTCGAAGGTCCAATATCCTCTTGATAATATCGAGCCCCTTCTCCCTCCGTATATCTTCAGTTCCGGAGTGTGAACTTTGAGCCTCCCATGTCGCGTGCAAGACGACGCCCCCTAATGCGCCGATCAGGACAAGTCCAACTCTGCCCAAGACAAGATATGTGCATGCCGCCAATCCAACAGCAATTCCGCCAATGGTCTCTGTCGAAGCTGTCGAGAGGAAGTTCAGAGCCCGCGTGGTAAAATTTTCGAGGTTATTAGGATTGGACTTCACGGGTGGTACTTCATCTCCATGTCGGGCCTCATCTTTGGCAGGAGCGAGGCCCTCGCCGGTTTTTGCGTCTTCACTGTTCATGGGTCCAAGGGCATGCTGAAGGTCTCGTACGGTACCATATGAATTGGGCAGATGTAGCAGTAAAAATATCCGGCGCAACCGGATTGAGTGAGCAATCTGTACCTCCTGGCCAAGTTTGGGTTCTGACTTGATGGCTGTGTACGACGATCCCCCTTTAAAAATAGCGCAGCGCGTGGGCGCTTGTTGCGTCAACAGCATTGATATTGCCGCGTCAGGTGTGCGCTTAAAGAACAGGCGCGTGTCAGAATTGCCAGCGTCTCACCGCTTAACCCCTTTTCAAGCGAGATTCCCCTGAACTGGTTGGGGCAAAATTTCTGACTTGTGATTCAGAGCATGGTACTTGGAGCATACAATTAGCAAAGCAACTATTGCAGCTGAGATTCGTTCCTAGGAGCTGCATACCCACTGGTGTGCGATACACTCTATACTATCACCCATTGTAACCAGTACTGTTTCACTGCAAGAGGAGAAGTGTTTGGTAAAGTCATAGCCTACGATGGTTTAATCACGATCCGATGTCTTCTCAAATACTGTAATACTTTCAATGATACTAGATATTCTGTTATCTTCCCCTCCAATTAAATTTTGAGTCTTCAAATTTGACAGTTAGCTTTGTAGACGGTGCAGTAGAACTTATGATGGCTACTATGAATGAGATATGTCTGCACCTTGGTCACCAATCGGGACAAGGCCTTTACAGCCTGAACCAGGTATGCAAGCTAATTTGTGTACGGTGCATTCGTGGATACCAAGGTATGAGTCTAATAAAAGTCGTTCTCTACATTACAGATCTGATCATACACAAGCAGGACAAGAAGGATTTCATTTCCTACTCTACTAATAACCATAATTAAAACCAATATCGCGATCACCAACGATATCCCAAGATTCTGCATTGCGGCGCTGCAGCTCGTAGGTCGATAACTCAGCCCTAAGTTTTGCCTTCTTATCATTCACCCGTCTGATAACCCAGATCAATATAATTGCCGCCACAATCTGAGCAACTGTGAGACCCAGGGAAGTAGCCGACCTTTTTCAATCTCGATGATATTGTTAGGAAGTTAAGGCTGAAGCGCGTCGGATTAACTGGCTTACAAACGGGGGGATCAATATAGGCCTGGGTCCCAGTAATGGAGAACGCTTGAGCAATCATGTTCATCATTGCTGTCGCAGATCCGAGCTTGGTATACCCAGCAATGTTCACCACCAACTAGGTGGTTCTGATGAGAATAGTGCAGCAGATTCCGAATGCAAGGATGCGTGTGGCAACCAAGTGTGTCTTGTGGTTTGTGACTAGCAGTAAAAATATGTAGCCAATCATTGCGACTGTGCAAGCAGCGACGAGTGGAAGGGCACGGCGGTTTTTTCTCTCCGCACTCCGCGCGAACAGGATAATACCAACAAGTGCGCCGGTATAGACGATAACAGAAATTAATTGAGCTCGTAAAGTCGAGTATCCGAAGCCCTAGTAATACGAAATGTTAATAAATGTTGAAGTGTGCTGGCAAACTAATACTGGCATTGATAATAGCCGGAAGTAAATTGGTTAACGATCCGGCACAAAAATGGTTGAAAGAATATAGTGAGGCCAAAAGCCAGAAATGGACTTCAATGAGTGGTGTGAAGACCAATTTAGGGCGCATTCTAGTATCCACTGGTTAAGTGTGTCGGCCTCATCTAATTGCGAACTCCCTCTCAGCCTTCGAAAATAGGAAGCGTGCCTTCTCCGAGGTTGGTGGAAGCAGCAAGATGATGAAAAGTGAGCATCCAATTGGCTTCAAACAGGTAGGATTGGAATTAAACGGAGATCTGGTTAAATATAAGGAGTAAACTTTGCGCATGCGAGATGAGCAATGACAGAAATCAGAGTAAAGTAGTATACGAAATAGGATACTGGGCTCTTTTACTCCTTTGACCGGATAGATTGTGTAGAATAGAGTCTAAGAGGTTATGACTATATAAGTCACTAGCGCCAAGAATGCAAAGCATTGCGCGGATAGACCATAGCACTCTGCATTAATAATTCCATCCTACCCTACGGGGAAAAGGTTGGCCTCCTTACCTTGAGAGGATACAAAACCTACATGTAATAACCATGGTAGATGGGCGGGTCAGGAAGTCACCAAGCGAATTTCGCTTGTCGGCACGTAGTCGCATCCCAAAGCGTCGCCCCGTCCCCTTACCCAATATGTGCTTCGCAAGTCAATATCATGACAAGAATGGTCATTCCTCGACAGCCGTGATATAAATCTGGCAATTGTTCGTGTTTCACTGCATTTAGGACCCATTGATGCACTGTCAAACTCCTCGTATCGCATGTGATAGTTTTGCAATACACCATATGCCATTGGTGACTTGCCAGCAACCAATAAATAGGCATGAGATGGTGTTGTTTATTCAATAGAGCGTTGGAAAGAGCCTCAAATCTAGTAGAGTATATGTCCTAAACCACTGTAGAGTCCAGCAACGATTCGTAGGAATTATTGTCTGAAGCTGTGGCCCTAAATGCTGTGCTTCAAGCACTCCACAGCAATTAATAACAAAATTGGTTTCCAAGGTAGAAATAGAGAACCCACAGCGTCAATAAATGAATAGGAAAGAAATTGGCACTAACTATTAGGCATTAAGTCCGCATTCAGCAAGCACTATAGCTGCGAAATCATGGCTATCAGGCATTAAGCACAGTGCTGTTTGGGAGTTTAGTCATCCAGAGGCCGTATGCGTAATATACGCATGATGTGTATAAATTGCTAACCTTCCAGTTTAGAATAGGTACCGTACTCATTTCCAAATAAAGCTTCCGCTCATTGCCCTTGGCCGACATCAGCGATCGGCTTTGGTGCGCTTTGATAAGCGAAGATCGCTCCGAGGAGCCGATGGGATACTTTGACATCAAAGTAATATAAGATGGATGAGAGTCAACCCTGCTAACTGATCCCATTACTGAGTAATTATAACGCTTTAAATATATCCCGTTGATGCAACAGACTTGCAAAACGGAGACAAAAAGAAGTATATTGCTTGGTCCGACTGGTGGCTACTCATAAACCTCAGGAGGAGTCGACGGAGAAATCTATTAAGAGCATAGAATCTACCATTAGCCATGCCCCCTAATCCATTATCCACTGCAGATATACCAACGGAGCACTGGGAAGATGCATACCTGGTAGGCAGAGTACCATTCAAAGCCGCGGCCATCGACCACCGAGCATCCTACTGCATGTATGTTCCCAGGCAGCACTACAAACTTGAACCACCGCAGAATCTTCCTCTTATTGTCGCTATCCATGGGAACGGTAGGCGGGCTGAAACGTGCCGCGAATCCATGATAGATCTAGCGGATCGAGTGGGTGCAGCCGTTGGCTCCCTTGTTTCCATCTGGTATAAACGATCCGAACGACATGCAAAACTATAAAATGCTCTTATATGAAGGTATTCGCTATGATTCTATCCTGCTTTCCATCATCGACGAAATTGCGGAGCGTTGGCCTGGGATCGCGACAGAGAAGTTCTTTTTAACGGGATATTCTGGAGGGGGCCAGTTTGTGTTGAGATTTTTCTATTTACATCCGTCAAGGCTCGAGGCGGTAAGCGTTGGTGCTCCAGGACTTGTCACACAGCTCGACCACACGTTGAACTGGCCAAGAGGGATAAAAGGTGTTGAGTCGATATTTGACGGATTGTCTGTGGATCTGTCCGCTTTGAAGAAAGTAGAAGAAATACAGCTCATTGTCGGCGGGGACGATGTCCAAAAGGTTGGAGGTGGCTTCGTAGAATGGTTCCGTGAAAGGGAAGAGATGAAGAAAGAGATCAAGGATCTCATCTCTTCCTTGCCTAACAGAAAAGATGCTTTGTTGAAGCTAAAGGAAACATTCAATTCTGCGGGCGTAACAGTTGAATTTGAGATCATTGATGGGGTGGCGCACAATTCAGCCAGAGCCGCTGTCAAGGTCATAGAGTTTCTAGAGCCACTCTTGATGAGGTGGCACGTCGAATAGTGCTTCCAAAAGTGTGTTCTTGGAAACTATAGACGGAACTTGACAGATTTATGCAATAAAGTTTTACCATGTAATTGATTGCATGGCCCCAGAGTATATAAACCGAATAAATTAATGATTTTGTCTCACATAGTGTGATAACTTGATAGATCATGTTGGCTCTGAGGGGTAAGAAGAATTGCTCATCGAAAACGAGTCTGATCCCTCCATGTTATAGGATTCGAGGTTTCCATAGGCCCATGATTCGCCAGGAAGCCCCAGATATGAGATCCAAGGATCTAGATACTCAAGGCCTAGCAAGGTTGAGCTGGAACTCGCACCATCAATAGACACACCTCCGGGGTCATCATTGTTAGCTTGTCCATTTTGTTCAAGACATATTTCGGGTATTGGCTCGTCTGTCTGACGTCCTCGCAGTTCGGCTGCTCTTCGCAAGGAATCGTACACAATTGAAGCATCTCGCCGATCTTTTATTCGGAGCTCCGAATCACCGGTCTTGCTTAGAACCTCAACCACTTTTGCTACACGGCCAGATTCATCTAGAGGATGAATAGATGACCGCAAAAATATATCGTAGGCAATTTTTATAGTGTTTTCTGCTGTGTCTCTGTCGTTCTGTGTGAGGTTGCCATCAAAGGCACAGAATTTCAATAGGAAAAACGTTGCAAAAGACATAGAAGTTGAATAAAATTTTGGAATGCAAGTAGAGGTCGCATTTGTGGGTAATAAATCAGTTGTTGGTAACGTACAAGTTATCGCAGCCTTCGCATCTACTATATCAGAGAAGATGCGGACTAACTTTGAGGCAAAATAAAGACCAGCCAGCTTCAATATAGCCAAGTCGTGATCATTATTGGATCGGTTGATGGACGATGATGTTGAACGGTCTGGAACGGGGTTGTTGATGCAAGCCAATGCGTAAAGGCTGAGCTTGGCTCTAAGAAGGCTAAATTCGGTCTCCGTATTCCAGGAAGTCTTGAAATGCAGTGAAACGCCGTCGAGCTCACGCTCGAAAATTTTCATCGCAGCTACGTTAAAGTTATAATCTTGATCTGCAGTCAGAATAGTCATATAACGAGCCACATGACGTTGGATTTCAACCTGGGCAGCAAAGGCCTCGGGCATATCGACCTCCGTGATCATGTTTGCTATAGTTGCAAGGCTCGACGATGACTGTATCGGTGGAGGAAGGCCTAAGCGCATGCTCAAGCTAGATATGATTAGCGATAGAAAACAGTGGATGCTACACTTCTACTTACTATGTGCCGATGTGAAAGCAGGCTAACCAGGTCCTCGACCGAATATTTTGTTCTTGGCTTGAAATATGGTGTTTAGGAGAATTCAATCCAAGACATAGAGCTGCATTAAGAGCAGTGCCACAATAGTTCCAGCTAGGATCCTGGGGCTGTTTTTCGCACGGGAAAGGCCAGTGGCATAAAACCAATAGAGCCTGGACGGTGCATAACGACATTGGCGAAGTGGTTAATGCTCTTCCAAGTAGCACTTGGTAAGGATCTCGAAGGAGAGGCAACATATGGCAATAGTTGGGGTGAAAGCGGCAAGAGACGGCAATGATTGTCCAAAAGAGTAAAGGCGTGTTCTTCTGCATGGAACCGATGGATGCCCGGGTGTCGAGTATAGGCAAGTGGTAATATTGATGTTGAAGAAAACTATAGGATATAAGAAAAGCAAGTCATCGACGGGACGCTCTGTACAATACGTACAAGTTGAAAAGTGTTAGAAAGGCTTCGGATGAAAATTCCACATTTCCTAGATGAGATGAAATGACCTGATCAAGATTGGAAGAAGCAGCTTGAAGGCCAAATATATCATCGGCCTCGAGGGACTGTGTCTCTAATACGGGTACAGAGGCTGCGTGATCCCCAATGGATGGGTCACTCTCACTCTGAATGGTCTGTGGAGGGTGTGCCTTCATCTTTCTCACGCCTTCAGGCGAGGCCCCTAGGAGCTGCCGAAGGCTGTCTACCTGATGAGCAAGGCTATCCAGCTGGCTACACACAAGCTGTTAGTTGAAGCACGAAGTCACGGGATCAAGGCTCTGGAGATCATACCTCCTTGCTGGGGTCCTTTTAAAAGATGGATTGACCACGCACACCCGTCCAGATGATTTGCACCGAGAGCAGGGACCTGGAAAGGTTGCCGTCGCATCGCAGCGTAGCTGGAAGGTAATGAGGATACATATTACGGAAAAGACATGGGTGAAGCTCACTTTGACTTGTCTGCATGTTGTGCAGGCCTTTGACGACCGGGTACGGGTTCCGGCATCTCTTTGTACCACATTTGATGAAGAGCTCACGGGTGGCATTATGATAAATTGACTCCAATTCTGCCTGAGCAGGATAGCATAGGCAATATCCTGAAGGTAGGATAGAAAAGAAGTTTGGCGGAGGGCTTACGCATTCTCGCTCCGTCAATTAGTTAGTGGCGACTCCCTAGCTACCGATATGATCCCTCCTTTTAACGATTGGGTTCTCACCCTCGCTTGAAGTTAAGGCGCGTCAAACGCGTCAATCTTATCGGAACTTAAAGCCAGAGAACTTAGAGTCTAGAAGTCAACAAAACCGAGAAACACGCTTTCAAATCGTCACTCATAGACTTTAATTATCGATCAGTCAGGATGAGTAAGCCAAGCAAGAGAACCCGCGAGATTGATACCTACGACTCCGACGATGGCTTTGTTTCCAATGACGACAATCAAGCACCCAAGAGCAAGAAGACCAAGAAAGAGAAGACAAGCAGCAAGGGAGAAAACAGCGGCGCCAGTTCATTTTGGGCTGTAAGATAATTTACAATTTCCCTGCAAGATATTGCCTTCTATTTATTAACATCAAATCAGCTCTCCTCCGGTCGAACACCACGGCGCGTCGAGATCACCGAATTCAGAAACATGAAGCTCATCAATATCAGAGAATACTACGAGAAAGACGGTGCGTATTTGCCTGGAAAGAAGGTACTGTAATCCATATCATGAAGTCTCCATTCATGTTCCTGATGGATACACTAGGGCATCTCTTTGACCGTAGACCAATACAAAGCCTTTCTCAAGGCCACCCCCGCGATCAATGCGAGCTTGAAGGAGGCCGGGGTTGATATCAATGGGTATGCGGTTGACGACGATGACGAATCCAATGCGCCTGCGAGACAGAAGAAGAATGCGAAGTCCAAAAATGAGAAGTCGAATATCGACGCCACAAGCGACGAGGAGGAATGAGCGTGCAACTGCGAGGTCGAATATGGATTTGGGAATCCTGCTTTGAAGCAAGGCGTTCTTTGGCTTAGCTGTCAATACATCCGCAGATTGATGGTAATCGGGTTTGGCGTTCGTGGCAGTTCTGAGACCTGGTTGGCAAGCGACGTGCCCTTCTGAAATTAATATAGGGTATATCCTGCTCCGAAACTATTATGAGCAATACTACACCATTATGCTATTTCCATTGCATATATTAAGATTGCTATGAGAAGGACAAGACTTGCAAGCGAAAAGATGAAGAAAGGGTATACACCTTATGTCCCGATGTTTCTATTTATTCAGAACAAGTGGAGCCTTCTATATCTATACCCCTAAGCCTGCAGAGCCGTCTCCTCTCTATTCGCAAAACTTCCCCCTTTCCATCCAATTTTAGGATCCATGACCTCCTTAACCTCCCTCTCCTCACCCACCTTCCCCCACCCGCCACCGCCAGGCGTATGAATGATAATCCTCTCCCCGGTCTTCATCGCAGCGGTGTTCTTCCCACCCATATTAATCCTACGCTCCTCATAAACAATCTCCTCCTTCTCTTCCCCCTTCTTTGCTCCGCCCAGCAGCCTATCCGACTTCTCCTGATTTCTCATTTCCACCTTGCGCACCCAAATATTCAGCCCGCACTGCGCATCCTCGCCACCCTCGAGGCCATACGGGCGATACACCCTCCGCTCACTCAATATCGACACCTGCACGGGGATGCGGAACTCGATGTCGCGGATCACCCCATCGCCGCCGCGGTGCTTGCCCGCACCACCGGACCCCGCGCGCAATGAGAACTCCCGCAGCAGTACGGGATATCGCCGCTCAAACACCTCGGCGTCCGTGATCCGCGTGTTGGTCATGTGGACGTGGACACCGCTCGTCCCGTCCCAGTCTCGGCCCGCACCGCTGCCCCCAGCGATGGTTTCGTAATAGCCAAAGCCGGGTACGTTCTTCTGGCCGTCGATGTTGCCGCCGAAGCCGAAAGTCAGGTTATTGCAGTCTCCTTGGCTAGCCGCGCAGGCCTTGAAGGCTTTGAAGATTACGTCTGTGACTCGCTGTGAAGTGAGAACGTTCCCGCCAACCACCGCTGCTTTGTCTGAGGGTGAGAGGAAGGAATTTGGAGGGATAATGACATTGATGGGTTTCAGACAGCCTTGGTTGAGAGGGATGTCTTCGGAAATAAGACATCGCAGGCAGTAGATAATCGCACTGTAAGTTACCGCTTCAGGAGCATTCGTATTTCCTATTGTCGTCAGCGGAGTTAGGTATGGAGAGAGACTGAATATCACGCACCATAAACTTCCGGGCCCGTTCCATCAAAGTCGAAAATCGCCTCTCCCTTCTCAGCATCAATCGTGATCTTAAGCTTGATAGGGCTCCCATCATCCATATAATCAACCGCCGAAAGGTCCTGCCCCTCAAACCGCTTGCTGACCTCCTTCAAGAGGCTCCGCACGCTCAGCTCGGCGTTGTTCTGAATGTTCAGCATGTAGAAGTTGACGACCTCCTCGCCATACTCCTCGATCAACCCAGATATTAGATTGATGCCCTTCATATTACTTGACACCTGCGCTTTCAAATCCGATATGTTGTCAGCAAGACACCTCGTGCCACTGCAGCCTTGGTACTGCGCCGGTTCTGTGAGCAGGAGCTCGGTCATTCGCTCCTCGTTGAATCTTCCTGCACTCACGAGCTTCTCTGATTTAATCGCAGCCCCTTCTTGGAACAATTCTCTCGAGTGCGGGGGCATGCTTCCTGGCAATATACCCCCGATATCAGCATGGTGAGCTCTCGAGGCAACATAAAACAATATCTTATCTCCTGCTTCGTCAAATGCTGGTGTAATCACTGTGATATCTGGGAGATGAGTTCCTCCATATTCAGGGTGATTCGAGACTATGACGTCTCCTTTGACGAGCTTTCCCTTCCAGATAGCTGCCTGTCTTCTCACACAAGTGGACATGGACCCCAGATGCACGGGTAAATGAGGAGCATTCGCAACCAATCCGCCAGTCGAGTCAAAGAGAGCGCACGAGTAGTCAAGGCGTTCCTTAACGTTGGTGCTGACGCTCGTCTTCTGAAGAGCCCTCCCCATCTGCTCCGCAATGGCCATGAAACGGTGGGCGAAGATGCTTAGCATAATCGGATCTACGTCCTTTGCTGTATCTGGTTTTGACCTGGTGAGTCATTAGTTTTGGACTTGGTCAAGAAAATGAAAAAGACAGCTTACGCATCTTTCGTCTCATGCTCCCCGATGTTAATAACAACATGTGTCTCGATAATAAGAGCCGTCGCACTTGGAGTGACAACGATGGTCTGCGTGCCATCCGCTAAGATAGCAGGCCCTTTAATTCTATCACCAACCTCAAGATTCTCCAGTCTGTAGATGGGCGTATCTCGCCGCCCGCCATCAAAGTAGACTTTCGTACGCTTGTATTCTTTGGCACTTCCAGAGCTCACGTCCTGAGGCTTGATCTCCCTCAACTGCTCATCAACCGTCTTCCCCAGCCCAGCAAAACTCTTTCCTATTCCTCTCACCCGGACGTCATCAACGATGATATCCCGATCGGGCAGCGTGAATCCAAACTCCTGCTGATGCTGCCTGACAAACGCTTTGCCTAACGCCCACTCATCGCCACCATACACCCTCTCGACATCCTCCTTCTCAGGCCTTACAACCATGAGTGCAGATTCCGTCCCCCTATATCGCATATTGAGGTACTCCTCGAACTCGATTCTCCCATCCTCAAACCCCTGCTCATTCAGCTCAGTCCTTGACTTCCGCTTCAACTCCTCCAACTTCCTCTTCAACCCCTCCTTGACATGCCCTTCGTCCGCCCACACCGACGAGTCCGGCTCCTGCTGCTCGTCAACCACATCCGCCAGTGCCATGCCATACGCCGAGAGGACAGACGAATAGCGATGCACCAGGATCTGAGAGATCCCTAGGCTCTCCGCAATGGCTACCGCATGCTGCCCACCCGCGCCTCCAAATGTGGCCAGCCGGTGCTTCGAGGTATCATGCCCCTTGGCCTCGGTCAGGGACCGGATTGGCCTGGTCATGGTCTCGTTGGCGACGGTCAAGAAACCATACGCCACCTCATCAACACTCATCTCCGTCCCATTCTCCCTATTCACCTGCGCCGCCAGCTCCTTCAGGAGCTTCGCACTCGCCTCGACGTCCAGACCCTCGTCCTCATTTTCCCCAAAGATCTTCGGGAAGAAATCCGGCAGCAGCCTGCCCAGGTAGAGATTCGCATCTGTCACCGTCGCCGGCCCTCCTTTGCGATAGCAGCCTGGCCCTGGGTGCGCGCCTGCAGATTCCGGCCCGACGACAAATAAGCCATTGCGGAAGAACAGTCTCGATCCCCCTCCCGCCGCGACGGTGTTGATATCTAGTTGCGGCGACTGGATCGTGACCCCAGCCGTCGTCGTCTCGAAGACATGCTCATACCTCCCTGCCCCGTACCGCGACACGTCCGTCGACGTCCCGCCCATATCGAAACCGATCACCGGCGTCTTCGTCTCGGCATCATACGACGTGAGCGCATACCCGACGACTCCGCCTGCTGGTCCAGAAAGGATAGCCTTTAGGCCCGAGAATCGATCCACATCCACCAGCCCACCATCGCTCTGCATAAACTCGCACCTCGTAGCCCTCTTCCCCTTCTCTCTCTTCACCATCTCCGAACCCAGGCCACCATCAAACCCGTCCTGGAAGCCCTTGATGTACTTCTTTATGACCGGCGTGAGGTACGCGTCCGCACATGCCGACGTCGCGCGCGGGACGAGCTTGATCATAGGCATGAGTTCATGACTGAGGGAGACATGATCGAATCCCACCTCCTTCGCGACCCTCCCCACCAAGGCCTCATGATCGGGGAAGGTATATCCATGCATCAAACACACCGCAACACTCCTGATGCCACGTCCCCTAGCCTCCATCAACTTCCTCCTAACCTCCTCTTCCACAGGGATCTTCAAGATCCTCACAGCCTCTCCACTTAGCCCCCTCACTAGCATCCCCTCCCTTCCTCTTCCCTCATCTCCCTCCCTGCTCCTCTCCGGGACTCGCGAGACCCTCCTCTCCGGATCCTCCGCATAATCCTCCAACGTGACCCTCTCATCGATCTCCAGTACATCCTCATACAGCGCCTCCGGTCTCCTAATTTTCAGATCAAAGATCTTGGGTCTGGACTGGTTTCCAATGCGCAAGCAATCTTTAAACCCCTTGGTGACCACCAGCGCGCAGCGCTCACCTTTCCTCTCTAGGAGCGCATTCGTCGCCACTGTGGTGCCCATGCGGATGCTCTCGATGCAGGACGTATCGAGGGGCTGGCCGCGCGGGATATCCTTCTTCAGGAAGTGGCACAGGAGACGCCGGATGCCCTCCAAGGGGGCGTCGGCGTAGTTGGCAGGGTCTTCGGAGAGGAGCTTGATGATCACATCGTCGGACATCAGGCCCGTGCCAGGATTGCCTACGCAGTCTGTGAAAGTGCCACCGCGCTGGATCGGGAGAGTTAGCTTAGTTCTATCTTTATATTTTGGAGTTAGAGAGGATATGAGTCCGCAATATTATTTAACGATATCGTGAGAGGCAACTTCAAACTGGAAATATCAGATCAGAAGATCACGAGTGCGATTATTATTCGAGTCCCAATCTGAACGCAATAAGACATCTCAAGTCTCACTCCCCCCTGAAAAGATTGCACATTTCTAGCTCCAGAGATATTCATATCAAGTAATTCACAAGAAACCCAACTCACGTCAATAGCAATGCGGATGCCCCGCTTCGCGGTCTGATCACTGCTCATTTTAAACAATTATCTATCCGGGCCAAAGAGAAGACAGAATGATGAGGCCAGGAGAGTCTGCGCCTGAACATATGCATGAAAGATATGAGGCGAGCGTTGCGGCGTCTCCTGAGCTGTATTGATAATCAGGTGTGGGCAAATTGTCGATATGACGTTTGACGTTAGACGGTACCGACCGTCCGGCAGTGGGCATGAGTGGGGTGGTAAAACAAAGCTGGATTGGGGGATCAGGGTATGAAGATTTCGGCTATCAACCTGAACCCCTCACAATGAAAGACGCGGCACGCACTATGAAGGCGCATAAGATTATACAGACTTCTGGCTACAACTTGATTAAGGGATTCTAATTAGGTCGTTCATTCATTCATTCATGTATCATGGAGAGACGCGCGGCTCTGAAGCCAATGGTATACACCTCTCGTGCCTATATGTGTGCCAGTCCCAAATTCCAGTTGTACAGATCCTCCCCTGATGGATCCGGCGGTCTCTCCTCGACCTTCTGCAATATCCCGGGACTGCCAATAATCCTCAGCCCCAGTATGAGAGTAACACGCCTTAGAGCCTAAGGTCGGCAATCAAACACGACAGGGGGTCCTTCCATTGTCGCTGAATCCTCAACAAAGTTTCTGATGTGAAGCAAAGGTTGCCGATACCCATGCCTTGCTTTCCTAAACCGCCACAACGAAGGAAAATGATCAAAATGAGAGAACACCTGGAGCTATCTTACGCCCATGAATTTTGTTTTATCCAAGCAAGCCGGTTCGTCCTTGAACCTGATGTATGCATTTTAATCGTGCGCCTTCTTTTGCCCATGTTCACGCCTCGCTCAGACCGACTTTTTGCAGCGCTCAATTTACAGAATTTTAAAATAAAAACAAAAAAAGGACAGAGGAAAGGTTTATGGCGGCTTGCCATGTACGGCTCAAGGCCAGATTAGCCCTCTCGCCCAGAGTATGGTGCGCGGCTAGTTGATGCGCACGGTATCGGGATCATCGTCGGCCGAGTTCGGCTTCACCGTCGCGCGCCCTTCGACACTGATACTACGGACCCTCTGACTGAGGGGTAGCGTATATTTCAGGGTGCCGCGGACAATTAGGTCGAACTCGTGTTGCAGCACGTTGCCCCAGCGCTTGCTCCCGGCTGGGATCGTGTGATTGCCGGGATGGGATATGCGGATCTGGCCAGTCGACTCGGAACGGCCATGCTTGAACGGCGAACCGTCGAAGACCAAGGGGCTGTACAAGTGATAGACACGCCCGATCTCGAGGTTCGGGTTATTACCTGGCCCGTCGGGAGAATCAGATAGGTCGTTGTCACGTCTGGTCACTCGTCGAAGGACCTTCGGTGCCTGGGGTCGCGTCCACCACTCAGCATCAGTCCCAGCATATTGCGATTTGGCAAATATGACGAGGTCCGTCGTGTCGATAGTGACTGGGGCCACGTTGGGATTCTTTGCCGCAACCTTCACGTCGAAGATCACGTCCTGCTCGCTCGCGAGAATGTCCTTGAGAGCTAGGATCTTGACGTCCGTGAGGGGCTGAGTAGTGGCAAACATGAACCCCAAGAAGGCTGAAATTACAAGAATTATCATAAGAGAGAGGACCAGGCACCCCGCAAACCAGGTTAGGAATGGGCGGGGCTGCCTGGACGCCTGGTGTTCTAATTGTCGTACGGAGGGAGCCTGTCTCCTGCGCACCGAGCGTCCGGATCGGACCGTCGAGATGAGGGGGGTGCGCTCATCGTCCGCCCCGTCGTCTAGATCATATGACATGGCTGACTTCTTCCCATTGAAGGCCGTCCGGCCGTTGGGCAAGCGCGGACTCGTCTGGCGTGGGGAGTGCTTAGGCGTACTTGCCGGGCCAAGTTTCGACTTGGCAGCGTTTGGAAAGGGAGATTCGTTATCAAAGAGGGAGGCGTGGCCATTGCCCCCGTTCCGGCCCCAGCGGCCGATGTGATGATGATGCGCCGTCCCTCTCCCCGTCCCCATGCCGCTCCGGATGGTGCCAGATCCATCATCTTCGCCGACGGGGATTTCTGGAGGGTTGCTATTATAAGAATTGGCAAATTTCATGCTCTTCTTCATCGTCACGCTGTGCGCCCCGTCTATGGCGGATCGCGCGCCATTGCGCTGGTCGACCTGGCTGCCCATGGACGTCGCGCTAGGAGTGCGTGAATGAAAGCGGCGGGGTCGGTCGCTCGCGTCCGGGGGGTTGGATTCGTAGACAAAGGTCTCCTCAGAGTCGGAGGAATTGGCTTCGTCGACGGCGCTGGCCACTTTGGCCTCGAAGATATCTGCTTTGGAAGACGCTGAGCGACTTCTAGTCAGCATGATACTTGCATTGTAGGGGTTGTAATTCGGCCCTCGCGACGCTTGTGGCGACGGCCGTTCAGGACAGGTCAAATTTCTGCTTTCGGGAGAGAAATACAGCCCTTGACTGTAGGGACCGCACGAGCGAGTTGTCCCGCGCAACGTCCCGGCTGGAATGATGATGAATATGGCTGCTCACCTGTGCCCGAAGTCAGAGAAGGAGCCTTGCGCGTCGACTTCTTCTTCTCCTTCTTCGGTCGTATGGTCTCCGCGCTCGGCTTGGCTCGCAGGCTGCCGTTGTTTCCCGGTCCGCCTGGCCCTGTGCCAACGGCCACCTGGGGGATGGAGCTCACGGTCTCCGTCTCGACCGTCATGTTCCTCACGGAGCCCTCGCCCGACGGCTTCCCCCTCCCCATGGCCGATGTAGTATACGCGTTGGAAGGCCCACTTGGGCGGGTTGGGGCCGACGTCTTCCCTTTGCCCTCGCTCTTCCCACCGCTATCGCTCCCACTCTCGTTGCTCGTCCTGGCTTTGATGGTCTTGTTTGAGGCGCTGTCGGTAATGGTTTCATGTTCGCTCTCTGATTTCGATACGCCATTCTCGCCATTCTCGCCATTCTCGGGCACACGGCTGAGTCCACGCGCCGGCGTGTTGGGCAGACTGATCTCCTGCACGGTCTCGAGCGTCGAGTTCGTCCCGCTGAAGCCTCTGGCTGGCGATCGCGTCCCTGATACAGGCGTCACCTCCTCTCCTTCGACATCGGAGGCAGCCAGCCTGCTATCTGGCTGGTCCGTCGGCGGCGGTGATCGCAAGGCGCTCATCGATGCGTTAGGCTCAGCCTTGCGGGGGGAGACCACGCTGGGCTTGCCCACGGGCGGGGGGGATCGCAGCCGTGGGGATATTGGCCAGCGCGGAGGCTCCTTGGGCTCGGCGGTCGTCGACGGCTTCTGGGGAGTCGGGGCTTTGAGGGTCGGATCAGATAAGACTGGAGGGAGGGAAGGAGTGGTTACCGCCGACAGCACGCGCTGCTGGGCGGCAGTAGAGGGTGGATTGCTGGGGGTCGTGGCCGGTGCCCGCGATGGGCTGACGTCGTTGTAGCTGTTCTTCCTCGATCGTCCGGGGCCGGCCAGCGGAGCAGAGGTGTTCGACTTGAGCGTGGGCCGGGCTGGCGAGGACTCACGCGAAGGATTGGGGGAGTTCGAGGCGGAGGTCGTGCGCTTGGGCTGGAGTCGTTTGGTGGGGGGGATGGCGGAGGCTGCAGGCTCACGAAGGGGTTTGGCGGAGGTGGAGGGTGTCGCTGATGTGGTTGTTGTGGTTGATGTGGTTGATGGGGTTGAGGCCGTGGCGACTGGCGGGTCGCTGGTCTCCCTCGGCCCTGCCGACTGCCGTGTCGCGCTGGGAGCGGCAGCGGAGGGTCGATCGTCCATGGTGGAGGGGATGTCTGAGTGGGTGCTACATTCAGAGGGAGGAAGAGAGGATGAGGAGGCGATGAAGGAGATGAAGAGAGGAGAAGGGAAAAGAAATCGGTGGGCGGCGTCCGTTGGTACGTTCGTTCGTTCGCTGGCTCGTCCCTAGGCACGACGTTGTTGGCTAGTCCACCCGCGCACAGGCGAGTGGCACACCCGACCGGCTGGCGCTGCAAGCGTAGTCTCCCGCCGAGATGGATACGTCAGTCAGCGGCGCCTCTTGGTTGGGGGCGGAAGAGCGGAAGGTGGATGGTGGATGGTGAATGATAGGGAGGTTGGGGGGACGATGGATCTGAGGGAACAGGGAGGGATGGACGGATGGAGGGATGGGGAAAGGAGGAGGAGGGAGCACAAGACAGAGAGAGAGAGAGAGAGAGTTTGCGTGTATGTGAAAAGAGAGGAGAAAGATGATGGGAGTGAAGAGGGGCCATCTGGAAGAACACGCACACGCATCCAGCCAGCAGTGGGCCGTAGCAAGAGGCAGTGACCGTGGTGTCTATTCTGGCGAAAGGCCGCCGTAATTCCCCGTCTTCCCCATCGGCATTTTTCTCCTCCTCCACACAACGGTCCAGACAACAGTGACTTGCGATTCCCATAGTGACCATACTACCAGCGGAGGTATTGCTCCTCCCACTGTCTCCCATGTACTATTGTGTACTCTGTACTACTGTACTCCCTTTATGTCAGAACGCAGATTTCTAGCTGATGATGTCAGGGATTAATTTTCCAATCGTCTCCTCCCTTGCTGCAGCACTCCACGGGCCCATTCAGAGGGTAATGCCATTAATCTCCCTCTCTCCTCTCTTCTCTCTCCTCTCCGCAGGTTCCAGATTCCCTATACGATTCCCCTTATCCCCACCCCCTCATCCTCCCCCAACTCCGGCTCTTGACGAACGACTCCCAGAATATCACCACTTACTCTACCTGTCCCCCCTCGGTGCGCCACGCTGCACCCCCGACCTAGGCTGTCTGACTCGTCCACGTTTCACACCCGCCCCGGCCGCAGGAACCCGCCTGGCCAGTGGGAGTGGAGGGAGGAGAGGGAGGAGAGAAGATTCCATAGGGGGATATTGGCTGGGTGCCGTCGCCGGTCCACAACCGCCTGATCGTCCCAGAAGAGTGGTATCGACAGCTCTCTCTCTCTCTCTCTCAATCTCTCTTTCTCCTTCTCTCTCTGTCTCTCTCTCCCGCGCCTGCTGTTGTCTCTCTCTCTGGCTTTGTCTCTTATCTCTCCCCCACTCCCTCTTCCCTCCTCTCCTTTTTCCTGTCCATCGGTGAGCACGGAAGGGCTGCGCTACACGATTTGAATGCCTTCGGCACATTGCCAGCGCACTGCCCTACCCAGACGCTATGCTATTCTATGCTAGCGGTCTAGCGGCCTCTTGGCCAACTGCGAGACTCCTTCCCCTCCAAGACTCTGTACTATCAGTGAAGGGAGAAGCTACCTACGGTAAACTAACATAATATTTTTATTTTTACGGATCTACGAATCGACAGCTGCCAGGTCACTCTCACCCTTTGCACAACAATTATTATTCACCTTGTTCAATCATTTTGGATTCCTAGCTAATGCCCTTCCACTCTGGTCCGTCGACCTCCATATTTACAGCGAGGTCAATCTCTAGGGCCTTTCCTAACGAGCGAGACGTTACGTAGCAAGAGGCAACCAGAGAGATCCGGATGCCATCGCAAGTAATACACCCGTCAACACTCTTAACACACAAAAACCTGTTCCAAGGAGAACCGGGGCAGAGAGCGGCCAACCACATAGTCGTCGAGCCCAGCCCGTCCAGCTCCTCGCCCCGACTCCCTCGGTCGTTAAGTCTCCCTTCTTGTATCGTGAATGCATAAAACGAAGTCGAGCTGCAAATCAAAGATGGTACATAAACAGGTGTAGGTCATCATGCTGATCGTGCAGGTCGTCGATTTTTCATAAGTGCAAATCTCTGTGTCTGGAACGCCGTGTAAACCCCTGCTCTCCTTCCAACGCCCAAACACCTTGTAAATTCAAAGAGGTTCATCCAAATCAGAACCAACACTATCCAGGAGCGTGCCCCATCCCCCCTTGACAAAGACAGCTGCCAGTTCCCCATCCATGTCACCACTCGCGGTTAAAAATCCATCATCTCGGCGTCGTCTGCCAAGATGTCATCTGCCGGGCCCCAGTTGCCCTCGAAGACGGTAGCTCCGGCGCGACGTCGTGCTTGCACCCAGCGAAGTCCTTGAGCCTCGAGGACTTGGTGGGCTGTTGGGCGGTCTCCAGGCCCGGGCGAAATCATCCAGCGAACCATCCCGTCCAACGCATCATCATGATACATGTCTCTCATGAATGCCGGGGCATTGTGGAGTTCCCCTCGCTTCATCGATCCGAATAGGTTTCCAGCATCATGGGATCCGGACTTGTTCGACGCGCCCGCATGACGCTTGCGGCCACTTAATCTGGGGGATCCGACGTTAGTCTCGGCCTCGTCATCGCTACCAGACAAATCCATAACTATGTCGCTGTCATCGATAGGAATGCCATTGGCATCTCGCACCACTGTGCTACCCTCGCTCCAGGTCAGGCTTGGGACATCACTCATGTCTCCCGACCGCAGGCGCTGCCATGTTGGTCCATTATCAGGTAGCTGTACGTTTCCCGCAATCTCAAGCATGATAAGGCCAAGCGCGAATATGTCTGCCGGCTTGTCGTACTGCCCCAGGAGGATCTCAGGTCCGATGTACTCCCGGTCGCCTTCCCCCTCGACTCCAGACTGCGCAGGCCACGCCGTTGCCATGCCGAAGTCTCCTATCTTGAGAACTCCTTCAAAGGTGATGAGGATGTTGGCTGGTTTTAAATCCAAGTGAATATAGCCCGAGTCGTGAATATGGGCAAGACCCTGGGAGAGGTGTTAGTTACCAATAATCTAAAGAGGTGAAATCTACGTACCTGGCCGAGCTCAAGCATAATCTTCCAGATGCGGAAATCATCCAATCTCCCCCTCCGGCCAACCTCGGACAGGAAGACGTCGAGACTACCTTCCTCACAATACTCGGTTTGAATATAAAGGTGATTTCTCTCTTCCCAGCTGTCGACAAGTTGGATGACATGATCAGAGCGGCCGAGTGCCTTGAGAACATTAACTTCCTGCAGCTTTCGCATACGATCCTTGGGGCCCTGATACGGCATCCGCGTCTTCTTTACGGCGAAGACTTGTTCCGTCACAGGTGCAGGAGGAGATCTACCTCGAGGCTCTGGGGTGGAGCTATCAAAAGAGTGTTTTTGTACCGAGGGCACAATCTGTTTGACACGATACACCCGAGAAAACTCTCCAGTACCAATCATCTCAAATTCCTCAAATCTTGCTGAGAGAGACTCATCTCTGTCTGAGGGCGCAAACGCACTGACGGGGGTCGTGCTAAGGTGGCGACCATCAATTCTTGAGAAGTAGTCTCGGCCAGTTGTCGGTGTAGCAGGGGGCAGCATAGAGGCATTATTTGCAGGCACCCCGTCTCGGAGAGTTGCGATGGCTAGATTTCGGTTGTCAGGCGGCGGCATGTCCTCCAGCGGTGTTTGTGGTGCCAGTCCCCCGAAATCTATGCCAGACGGTACCGAAGCTGCAAATCCGCGGTGGTTGCTAGGACTGCCGTTACCCTGCTTATGATACGGCAAGGCAGATACTAGAGCCTGTCTGGTAGGTGTTGGGGGTAGCTCAATATCAACACTAGATTGGCTATCGCCCTTTGTATCTGGTGATCCGCCATTCTCCTCTCCATCCACGCTTAAGAAGCTCCCTCGTCTGGATAGGCCTTTATTGGCAAAGAAACTACCAAATACGCCAGTGCTCTTCACGAGGTTGGTAGCGGGGGTTTGGCCACCGTGAGGATTAAACGGAGTGGATGGCGTACCAAACGAATGTCGAATGTGCCGAGCTCTGGCAACCGCGCTGCTGGGAACTAATGATGGGTATGTGGCAAATGCATTATGCTTCTTGCAAGGGGTATCAGGCACAATTCCTTTGCCCGCTCCTCGTCTAGGCGCAGCCTGCTCTTCCGGGTTCCGATTAAATTTGGAGATGAGGCCCGTTGACATGAAAGCGGCAGGCAACGGCTTGACCGACTTATAGTTCTGAGGAGTTGAGAAGGAGCCAGACTGCTCTGTAGACTGGTCTTCTATATTAGTTGGTCTCAACGATCCCGCAGGTAGCGATTTGGAGAAGTCGAGTTTAGGCCTAGGTTTCTCTCCGAAGTGGACTGGAACATGAGTAGGAGACTCATCGACGATGCTTGAGCCTGAGGAGGAGGTGGTCATGGTACGTGAGAGAGGATGTGGTTGATGCGCCGGCGCATTAAGCATATGCATCGACGAGCTCGGAAGGCTGCCTTGGGAGGTAAATGGGCTGTCTCGAGCCATGGGAGGCATAAATTGGTCTAGTGACAATCTAGGTCTATTCTTGATGAGATTTGGCGTTCCAGGTTCCACTGCAGTGCTTGCGAGCTGTTGGGTTGCAAGCACTTGAGCTGCGTGCCGTCTGCCCCACGAGGTCTTCTCGCCATGGCGCTGCTGAAGCGTAGATTTACGCAGTGAAGAAGATCGCCGAGGCATGGATGAAACAAGCGAGGCAGTATTCTCACCTCCAAGGGATGCTGGCGAGAGTTCATACTCATTATTGGAATCATCATGTATATCGAACTGCGGAGAAGACGCTTGCGGTCCGTGGTCAAAGACATTAAAATCATGGCCAAAGCTGGCTGATCCATGCAAGCTTCTACGCTTCGCAACCGGGCTACCCAGGCTAGCCTGATCAAGATTCATGATTGCATCGCTCCTCTTGAGAGGGCTTGATGTCGAGGACGTTGTTTGACTGTCGTTGGCACCATCGAGCCCTAGTCTTGAAAGCGCGGGGTTGACAGGCGCATTGATGTTCTCTGGATTGAACGGCATTCTCGAGATCTTTTCAAAGCTTCGGCGCTCTGTAGGCGTGGTGCTCCTACTATTTTCTTGTCCACTACTGGAGCAGGCAGAAGAAGATGGGGGGGCGTTGCCACTATCGGGAGTTTGACTCAGAGCGCGCTTTGTTGGGCTCTTTGGGGAGGCTCGTGTCCGGGACGATGGGCGGGATGGTGGACCTTTAGATCGACTTGAGGAACGGAGTGCTAGCTTTGCACTGGGTGGGAAAGGTACAGCAAGCGGGGAAGGTGTGTGTGGCGGGTTGTTGGGAGTGTTGGTGAAGATGTTAGCCGACTGAGAGGTAGATCGATGCCGCGGGGACGTAGGGCAAGGTGAAAGCGGAGACTTTGGAGAGGAGCTGGGTGACTTGGTGACAAGTCGAAAAGTCTTGGATGGGCTTCGCGACAGTGAGCGCCTGAGTGATCGTACTGCAGAGGTGACGTCCACATGATCGACGTGAGACGGCAGCGCAAGTGCCCCGCCAGCACCGTTGGTGTAGCTGCCCATGATATAGAATTCCGAGTCGGACTGCACTTTTGGAGACACTCTCTCCAGATCAATTCGAACTATGTATCACCCCGGCATAGAGGCTGAGGAGAGCATCCGCCTATATTCTCAGTTGCGTCGGCAGAGTTTAGGTTTTGGACCGGAGAGCGAGGATGCATGCGCCGTAAACGAGCGATGGGCAACAGACTTGAGTTGATCTGAGTGATATTTGTAGCAATTAAGCAGCTGCAATTTGGCGATTACTCTGGTAATCGAGGAATGTGTTGTGAGCGAGCGAGGGGTCGTGATGAGGGTTCTGTTTCCTTGCTTCAACAGGACAGAATCAAGGTGGCGTGCCCTAGTCGGAGAGCTCAGAAATGGCGACGACACTTGCCAGCGCGGCAAGGGACGAGAGAGGAGGGCGCAATGCTGTTGTTATCGTCTGCAAAGAATGATGTTGCAGAGCAGACGGTCGACACGCGTCAAGAGCAGATCTGGACGTCGTGTTCGAGATGAACTTGTTTACTTTCGAGTTTAGCGGAAGGAGCTCGCGTAGATCGCGTGCCTACTGAAAAGATCTCTGCACGTGCCTAAACATAACAGACCCAACTCTCAAGCACAAAGAAATATTTTTGGCGGTATTTTATGACACTGCGACTAGGAGATCACGCTTTCTTTTGTCCTATTCATTTTTTTATTCCTTCCATATTCAGGCTAGGGGGTTTGTGTTTCATCTGATGGAAAAACGCGGTCTTTCCCTCTTTACTTTTTGCCCGTGTATTTACTCACAAGACCGCCCAGCCAATCAACGCGTCGCTTGGCTCGTAATCAGGACCTCATGTACCGGATAGGGGTCATGGATAGGGGCTAAGAGGACGTATTCATTTCATGGAGAATGCAATCAATAAATGTAGAAATGTGCGATGATTTGAGTACTGGCCCTGCACAATAATATTACCTATGTATCACATTCCTGCAGAAAGTAAGTGCTATTCAGCGAGAAGCAGCTACCTGCCACGAGCAGAGCGAGTAATAAGCTTAGTCGATATATCATATTAAAACTATTGATTAGGGCTGTGTGCTAGTCGATGCTCCGGAAGACAAATAACAGCGCTCAATACGCACTGGAATCAGTAGGTCCCTGGAAGTGAGTTGAGGCTCCTTCTATCCATAGAAAACTCCACGCTTCCAATTTCCCCCAAATAAACGCCTTAGCTCCCATTGCCCCCGTAAAGGAGAAAAATCGCGCAAATGTGGGTCTTCATGCCATGGCTCCATGTTGAATCGTAATCGGCCCTCCTTGCCACTCAATGCATATGTTGTGTACTGTGCACTGTGCCTGTCAGTTGCTTACATCTGCCGTCCTCGTGTTGACTCTCATCGCTCTCCGATTCGCCACTACCGAGGGATTCCAAGTTCCTGTGAAGAGATCTTCACACTCATCCTCGTCCTCGTCATCAAAGATGACAACTTCTTCGTCATGCCTATCCACGCTGCCGGCCAGCTCTGTGTCTTCCAGACCGTCAACTTCATCTTCCCAACTCACAACCTCGACCACCCTCTTAGACTCCAAAATGTACTTCCCAATCTTGTATTTTTGAGCTTGCTCCTTTGCATCTAAGTATTTCCATCCTAGTACTGATGAGCATATCATACAACTCACGTCCGCCACAACGTGTGCTCCAGTTAATAACTCTCTATTTACAGGTCGTCCTATTTTGATATTAACCAGCTTGGTAGATTTGCGATCCTTATTCCCTTCGGATATCCCGGGAGGAGAGACCAAATATGCACGTCCATGGCGTCCGGTGAAGCCTTTACTGACTATCTGCGACGCAAAAGCGATGTCTGTCGCACAAGTCACACATTTCATAGTATTCGGCTGTACTCGGGCCAGTCGCCGTGGCCCAGGAGCCGGAGGATCTCGATGCTTTTCGAGAGCAGCATGGAGGAGCCCCGTAAAGCCATGTGAGATGACTCGAGCTGGACGTAGTGGAGAGGTCGAAGGCGACGGGCTCGCTGCATCAGAGGCAGATGTCGTGGGAGATGCACTCAGCGAAGGAACCGAATTCTCGGAGTATTCGGAACGTGCACTCGATGTGGATTTCTGTCGGCGGCGAGAGGTAGTGGCAAAAGGGAGCGAAGGGAGGAGGTAGGTCGGGAATGTGTGGAAGAACATGTCTGATACGATACTGTGAACAGTCAGAGAATGTTCTGAGCCAGCCTGATAATATCGCAAAGCTGAAAAGCACCGAGGATAATGTAAGGGTTCACACGTATATCAGTTTGGCGTTATTGTGATGGTCTCGTGAACTGCCAGAAGGTCCAGGCATCAGAGCCTTTGCGGGGAAAGACCATCCTAGGTATGATGTAGCTTTTAGAGCGGATCACGCAAGTACCAGCATGACCATGGGAATAACGGTTACTCAGAATGCAAATTATTATATTATACCACGTAGTATAGCGGCGTTGGGTTTGGGATATCTGTAGGTTGGTAATGTGTGTAAGGCTCCGGGAATTTGTGCTGGACCCCTCATCAACATCGTCACAAGCTCTTATCGGCGGCACTCTGAGAGCCTTGTTGCCTGATATCTCAAGGCATGAATACCAACAAACGTGCTTGTGGATCATTGGACAGTTCGACTAGCGGGGTTTTAGCCACACGTGATTGAAGAAATTGCTTATCTAATCCAATTCGTCGATTCACGATCCAATTCTTCGTAATTGCCCATTAACGACGACCTTCTTCATTAACCGTCTCATCACAACCACCACTGTTCAGCAACAGCCAACAACTCAAACCAATCTCTATCCACTCGACTCGACTCCTGTATCGCTCTCACTGCCGACTTCGGTTCTCCAAACTCACCGTTTCCAGGCTCATACCACCGTCGCAACCGTGGCAAACTTTAGCAATGGCTCCCAATAAAACCAACAATCAGAGTACGAGTAGTAATCGCCATGGCGAGGTTGTGGGCTCTCAGACCAACATCCTCGCCAGTTGCTACGTCGTCGACTTGACCCTAGGCCTTACTGGCTTCCATTACTCCACTACCGGGGCCGGCGGTATGTCCCTCCATACCCCACTTCGAGTCCATCTCCAGAGTGTCGAGAATGATATGCTAACATTCCTTCCCTACAGGGGCCCAGTGGTTTCCCTGAGGTTCGCCAAAGTAATCTCTGGGATTCCCCTCCGTCAAGCCCCCCTCTTGCGGCCTTGACAACTGCCAACGAACTCGCGCTCTTCTCCAAGCACCCAACCCAGAAGCGCGAGATCGATGGCCGGAGGACCAACAGCCGTAGAGAGGGGGCAGCGTACACCATCCGGTAAGTGTCTCCAACAATGCTTGCTTCTTAAAGTTGAATTTACGAATCAATTCGTTCGTCAGTGAACAATTACTAACGCAACCCAGGGGAGAGTGTGAGAGACTCTTCTGCAAGACCATGAAAACTGTGTTCCTTGGTGAAGAAGGACATGCGGGAAATAATGGCTTTATCGTGATGGGTGCGGACACACATTCACCTCCTGACGAAGGGTTGGATGTGTACGCGAATTACTACGATATCAACCATTGTCAAGGCGTTAGTGCATGGTTAGAGATTTGGGACTACCGAGGCGGGTGCAGCTTTCGCGGGTTTGTCGGCGGAAAGGGAGAAGGGAAATCTCTCTTTGCCTTCTTCGATTCTTCAATCATTGGAAGGGATCTAAAGCAAGGGTATGCGGCTTGTGCCCTATTCATACTTCTATAGCTAACACAATACAGATTCATGGCTCTGATTGAACTCGCAGAGTCAGTCTTCGCTGTCTCGCAGGTTGTGATCTGTCTCGATCGATCCGTGGGGGACGAAGACCGCAAAGCATTCATGAAGAGCCTTCGATGGGTGGGTTTCGAGCTGATTACCCTTGACCTGTGGGCAAATGACCTGGATGTCACTAGTGATAGGTGGATATTTCTTGGCATGGAGATCTGATTCTCTTCAGCGAATAGTGCAAGGCAGTGGACTCTAAGGCGTACGGGCTTCCGACTTGGTCGGGCATTGATTTTGCGACTGAGTAGTATTGATCATCATTTTTGCAGAGCACGTGTGATTTAAGGTTCTAAGCACAGGCATGGCCCATACTCATCTCACAAGGAGTATGCTCTTTATGGGCCTAGTTCATTTCAAATTTACCTTGAGTTAGAACATCGTCACCTCACTCGAATTGTGATACTTCTTGACGCGCCTTCATTCTCTCTCACCTACTCTTCTCCGTATATATGCTCTGCGGAAATATGTACAGATAGATGACCCTGAATACAGATACCCTCTCTTTCACTTCAGCTGCTTTACCTCCCTCTCCTCGCATCTACAGACACTGCGAATAGTACGGATTAGAATATGTGCACGTAGTGCCCGCAACGCATGTTCCTGTACCAGTCCACCCTTGGCCGCCGCATTGAGACCACTTGGGCAATGTCCCTGCCGCGGCAGAGGAACTCGTCGCCGGTGCAGAAGTAGTTGAAGTCGACAACGTGGTAGCAGTTCCAGTACTGGTAGGCCCTGCGCTCAAGGAGCTGCTGATGACGACGCCTCCGGGACCAGCAACAGAGGTCGTGAGCGAGCCGCTTTCAATGTACACGCCGCTGAAATAGAAGTCTTCGTTGGTATCAGCCTGGCCGGAGACTGGTAGCTCGAGGGCGCCAAGATGCCAGTCCTCGCCATTCGAGGAAGCGCCCACACTGACAGCGGGAACGGTGAGAGTCAGGTCGTTGGCGCCGGTTGAGTGCCAGAGCGCAACTGAGCCACCGCTGAAGTCCTTGATCGCTATTAGAATACACGTATTTTCTGGTATTGAAAGGCCAATGAAATACATACGATCTCGTAGGCGATATTGTGCCAGACGCCTGCATCCCAGTTTGTGCTCCATTGCGTATTGCTGCTGATGTCCCAACGTATCAAAGGATCAGAAGTTCCACTCTCCCCAGAGATCCATCCTGACTTTAATTCGGTGAAATGAGACTCGAAAAAGCAGATCTGATGCTCTCTGTAGATGCTCGGCGGATTGACATCCGAGCGCATAATGCTGAAGTGGTACCAGACCTTTCCAGAGTTGATTGCCGCCGTGGTCTGGGGGATCAATTCTATCCTCCTCATCGTCTGGCCATTCCAATACGCGGTGCTATCGAGAGTGAACTTGGCTCCTTGGTTGCTGCCCGAATCGGCAGGGTTCTTGTAGTTTGGAGACAGGTTGATATACGAGGTTACGTTCTCTGATCCATGCTATGTCAATTAGTCCCTGAAAATAAAGCTTCATCTTAATTAGCATACAATATAGTACTGATATGGCCCGACTTCGTCACTCCAAGACCAATTATTCAGATCCAAACTCGAAGTCATGTCGTTGAAGCGTCCATCCCATAAAATTGTGCTCGAAACGGAGCCTGCAAGCGCTGCAAGCGCTATGGAATACTTCATAGCTGTATAGCAAAACTTTATGTAAGTTATAGAAACCTTTACAGTTATCAAAAGGAACAATAAGGGAAGGGTAGGTGCAGTGATCAGACGTCCAGAGACGATGGAGGATGGGCCACTTAATATATCCCTGGTCTGTACTTAAACCCACCATCCAGACCTTCTCCTAGGTCATATGGACAGCAGAAACAAACTTCTCATATTTTTCCGAAATGGCCATGTCGAGGCAGTACGGACCGCAGGGCAAGTCTCAAGTAAACGTAAATAAACAATAGATAAATATTGGCTGCGCTTCAAACCCTCTACCGCCAGCGACTTTACCCGCGGAGAGTGACAGTCACGGAACTCTAATTTCCGCGACAATTAGATATAGATGCCAGGCAGATTGGTAGGATGAAGAGTCCGTCAATTAGGCAGTACAATGGACGGAGCCAATACAGGTCACACCTGCCCCTGGCACGGCCCGTTTTACCGGGGGGTATTGCCTTGTGGAACTTTAGCCGTGGGGTGATCACAGAGCAGAGGGGCATAGCTAAGAGGCTATTATAGATACACTAATAGCATCATTGGTATCACTTGATTTGCATAAAACAGAAGGATGTTCCAAAGTAGTCATAGATTGTCATATTACGCACTGTTTGTGCAAGTCAACGCCGACCAAACCAGGCAATATCAGGCTTTTTGTAGAATTCCAATAATAGCTTAATTAAAGTCATCGCATCGTCCAGTATGATGCCAGCCGGTTATCTCATCTTTTAAGTCCAACTCCAGAACACCTTTTATGCCCAGCTGCCCCAAGCATGATATTTATCGTGCCTCGTTGTGGGTCCACCCAGGGCAGTGTAAGTTATGTCGTGAGACCGAATTAATCCGATCTAGATCGAAGGGGGAATGAGGGGTGCGTGAACATTGTAACTCCATTATTTCATGCCTAATCCTCAAATACTCATCGGCATTTCATTCAACAAAGGGAAAACGTAAAGAGGGTCGATCCCCCGGTATGGGAAGTACAATATGGACCTGACGTGCTAGAAATTTAGCGTCTAGCACTGTAAAGGTCCCTGGTAACTTGAGTTTCATATATTTGGCGGGGTTGATGCAATGCATTATTGTCAGGTAGCGCTTGGTGAGTGCCGGAATGTACTTCCATGAATTGATCAGGCGGCTCATTGGATGGCATGTATGCAGCAACAGGCGTGCTTTGGTGCCGAGCATGTCCTGAGATCGGCAATCGCTGCAGTCGCATAACAGGCCCAAGGTTCTGTGGAGGCAAGAAAGTATAGTTGTTTTGATGGCTTTGCTCTTGCTCCTGTGATGGCCTGATCTGGATGTCCGTGCAATGCCTGGATGATATTATCTGCTGCGATGACATATGGCCTTGGTTAAAAGTAGTGACGTCTGACTGGGAACGACCATGGAGTCGTCGCGATCCGTGTTGATGAAAGCTATGCTCTTGCTGCCGAGCTTCCTTTGAATGGCTGCCAGATCTTTGACTGCTATCAGACGGGAATGTATGGTGGAAAGGTGCTGAAGAGCGGGTGTGAATATCTCCCTGCTGCGCCTCTATATTGATCTCTTCGTCTGCCTGATTCTCGGTAATATTTGCAAATACCGGACGATGCACAAGATGCTGGATACGTCGTCCGGTCTCAGGAGGTTGTTCTCCCATTCTGGAGCGTGAAACTTTTGGCAGAAATCTCTCAAGCTCGTCTGCATCTTGCTCGTCTGCTCGTCTTCTCTTTTGTCCAGGCCAAATATCCATTGTCAATTCACTGACCCCAGCAGATGAGCCGCTTAATCTTCTGTCAGGCGAGTTGGTCTCAGACTTCATAGATACTCCAAGGGATTGTGACCGTCGGTGACTCATAGCTCGTGCTCTTCTCTTTGCTCCACTCTTAGGGGACCCGGGCTCATCTTGTTCGACAGCTATGTTTGGAAGTATTTCAATATCTGGGAAGCAGGCCATCCTATCGCCAAGTATTTCGGTGTGCAATCGATTGAAGATGCTCAGTATCTCATGCGTGCTGTATCCTTTACCACACAAAGCCAAGAGCCAATCTGGAACGGCAGTTGCTGGAATGGGAGAGCCTGTCGTTCCAAGAAGCTCAAGATTGTCTGTCTCATCCTCATCATTGCCTTCCAGCATAGCAGCACGCCTCTTCCTGTTTGCGCCCCCAAGGTCATCTAGTCGTTTCTTCTCGCGCTTTCGAACGGATAAACCCCAGTCCTGAACAACGCCGGGGGCGCCCTTTTTCATGTTTGAAACACTCCACTCATGAACTCGTCGGATTTGCTGCTGGACCAAATCACATTGCAATTTAGCATACTCCTTTGGATTCCTGTATCGGCTGCGCTGATAGTGCTTGCGGCAGTAATGAACCCAGACGTGGGAAGGTATGAGTCTGGTGCACATCTTATTGCGACCGAAGATGTGCGAGATAGCTTTGCGAGGCTGTGATCCAGTGTCGCAGTTCTGAATGTACATGCATACAACCGCATCTGCCTCATTATCGCCAGTGACGCTTGGTGGGGTATCCGGTGCAGGGTAAGTCGAGGTAGTGGGTGATGTACTTCCTGGAGGCTGCGAAGACGGAGGGGTAGGTTCGGCCATTGGTCCAATATCTGAATGTTTTCTGATTGGGTATTCGTTCATCGTCGCAGAGATATCAGGAGCAGATACACAGCGTTTGTGTGATCTGATGAAGCTAGATGGGTTGCGCCTCCCCAAAGGAGTGTTCAAGTGATTGATGCTTCTGTGTTGTGTTAGGCGAATCAGAATTTTATGTAAGTTAAATAACTTGGAAGAATTTAATATCCAGTATGAATGTCTAGCCGTGAATCACACATGACATAGTGCCAGAAGACAGTGAATAGCTCACGGGACGAGGAGCGTAACATTACAGAATCCAACCCCGAAATAACAAAGTTGGACAAAGAGAGGTTTATAGAAATACATGGTCCGATAGCATAAATTTCAAGAAGATTATTGCCGGCAGTGTCAAAGAGACCATAATAAACAGAATTTGACACTCACATTGAATGGTGTTCTGCGCTCAAATCGGCCTCTCTAATGTTAGAGTGATGCGCGGGTGTAATGCTTCTCTTGATTAAAATTGCATCACTGGGAGAATGTGGTCGAGATGGAGATAGACCTTGTAGAAAGGAAGAAGCGCTTATGTCGTTCAAGGAATTAGTATTCAGAGTCGCAGGATTCCGATCTAAAAACTCGGCTCGATCTACTGAGAGATGTTGTTCTGCGACTAAAGCAAGCGTGCCTAAGGAATTTGTAGGAGATATTGCAGTAGAGTGGTCGTTAGTAACGTCGAGTAGCGTAACGTCTAAGCCTTGAGGATTGTTCTCTGCCGTGAAAGAGAGTCCGTTTCCGGTGAATACACTCTGTCCTTGATGGCAACTATTGACTGTTGAGAGAGACGATAATCTTGAATGGGTTGTAGAGTGCAAAGAAGAGCTAGTGGAGGACATGCTACTCCTGCTGGAGAAGGATTTATGTCCAAACGAGCTGTCGCTTCGCTTTTTGATGTCGAACCGTGAATCATCAGTGTGAATGGATACTGACGCTAGATGCGTTACTTGTGGTGACACGATCATTGCATCTGTTGAATGAGACTGCATAGTAACTGTGTTCAATGGGAGCGAATAACCATCTGCATCCCATGGCGTTCGATTGCGTGGGGGAGTAGGTGAACTCTCCCTCTGCTCTTGCTGCTCAGCAGCGTCCGTGCCAGAGTTTAAAAGCGAAGTGACATCCATCGTCGCGATCCTCCACGTTTCCCACAAGTTGAAAGGGTTTTCCGCTTCCGCTTCCGCTTCCGCTTCCGCTGTATCTGTCGTTTCCTGTCCTTAGCTGGTAGAAGGCTTTTATCCCGAAGACAAGGGGAATGTGTGTCATGAAGACACTTAAGGCCGAAAAATCTCCCAGGAGGAGGAGGCGGCGGAACAAATCTCTTGGCCTCACATGCGGTCCAGCATAGGTTTCTCCAGAGGTCAAGCAGCTTTAGGAGGAAAGTTGAGGATATTTAGCCTTAACGCCTTCGTTGATCAGTGTGGCGTTTCAGAAATGCTATCAAATTAACGTCTTTTTTTAAATCGACAAGCGTTCGGAACAGTGGACTATTCAGAGAGATGCCTTGACAGGGTCCGGTTCAAGTCTCCAAGCCTTTTGCCGGCAGATATCGAGAGGTTTGTGGTAGGGTTGACCTCTGACAATGCATTGACCTCATTGGGGACACTCGAAACAGTCTGGAGAAGCTTCGTGTATCGTGCCTGCGTGTCTATCAGACACTTGACTCGATCAAGTCATAGAGGATATTTGTCAAAGGTCAGATAAAACTCTGGGATTTCCCGGTCCGAGACGTCGAGATCACCCAGCACAGCCCAAGACGAGTCTTCTTGTCCGGATAGGGCAGTCAAGCAAAGCGATTTAGCCAAAGAAACGTCAACGGAGTCTGGATGCCCAATTTTTATGCCTTGTCGCTGCGTAGTCTGTAATTCCGCTGAGGAGAGAACGAGAATGCAGGACCAACGAAGGTAGAGATACTTCAACCAAGTACGAGAAGTAAGATAGCAAGAGTAGGAGTCGAGAGTTGGCCGTCCGGACTATCTGGGTGGCGTAAGGCTGGTCCGGGTTTTGCATAAGAGTCTGGCCAAGTTTGGTTAAGGCGTATGGACGAGAGTATACACATTCAAAGGGCACAACGGACGGGAACCGACATCAGCGCCTAATTTGCAAGAATAGAAGACAAACGTGCGAAGGAAGCTCGCCGTACCCATAGATCGTGAGAGTGTGTGTGATGTATAGTGCATGATTATGTTAGAAACGGGGCACTCGGGCTGTTTGAAGTTGAGAATTCCCCACACTTCCTTTGAGGGATGTTCCATGCTAACTGGATCCATCCATTGCGGGCCTGTCGAGTGAAGCCAAGGGTCCTGGGTCATGCCGTCAACATAGCCATCTTCGTCTACTGTTTGGTGACCCCTGTATATGTTAGCGTGATAGTGAGTGCGTTTCACAATAATCCCGACGCTGATCGCACAACGATATTCGGCGCTATCGTCTGAACTGGCTTGCTCAGCAGCTCAACGTTCGAATATAGTACACGACATATATTAAGCTCCCAGTAGAACGTGCAGCACGCGGTGTTGGATACGAGGATCGCCCCAGTGGAGCATCAGAAGGAGGCGTGTCTTGGTGGCAGAGCCCTCGATCAGGTCGACAGCGCCCACTTCCGGATCACAGCACTCGATATCAGAGTGCGAGCATAGCGATAACTGACATCCGAAGGTATAGAGGGTCCACACGGACGAGTGCATTCGGCAATAACAAGGCGACGAAGGAGAGGTCGAGATTGCCACTCGACATCTGCAACCATGCGATGTCCAAGCTGGGTACGGCATTGCAGCCTCGTCTGAGCTACACTAATCGGAACGTGGGCTGCTCTGCCATCCTGTCGCTGTGGCCTGCGGTGGAACCGCCACTTCAATGGTCTGCTGTAGCTCTCGTAGAGCGAGAGAGATACAACATAACATGCATCTTGCGTGGAGGCACGGAGCAGGCCTCACTCCTGTTGCAGCTCTTACTTAATATCTGTGTGCATGGCGCTCAACATAACTTCGCCATTCGGTGGGGAGCACCACGTACGTCTGGATCCGGAGGATGGGTGACCGCACTTGCAGCCATTCCTGCCCTTGCCTCATCCTCGCCTCTGTCAACCATGTTCAAAACGGGCACTGACGGAGAAGACAGCGGAGGACACTGATCGAATCGCGTCAGTCGTTGAGTTCCGCGGCAGTGGTGGGGGTGGTAAGAAAAGAAGCCCCTGTGTTTCGAAATCTGTCGCTGATGGCTGGGATCCCGCTCCGCCCGGACAGTGACCAGCCCGGCCTCATGTTTCACCCCCCGAGTCCGTCGCGACGATAGCAGCGATGCTGAACACTGGGCACAGATGGAGGCGTTCATGCCTTCGTCCAGCAGCCGGCGCCAAGGAAGCAGGAGACAAGACAGGCCTCGACTCAGCGGAGAGAGTGCGGTCCGTCCCCGAGCGTGAGAGGGCTTAGCGGCTGGATAAGGACGATCACGACGATCAAGATTCAGACGCCGTCCAGAAGAGCGTCCTCAAACCCTCACGACTCGACATAAGACTGCATCTGTGCGAGGTCCGTCCGACCTGTCCTCTGGCCGTCTGATCTGTGTTTCCGTCGGGCTGCATCAAGCGAATAGCTTGAGATGCCGTCCGAGGGGAGGCTGGTGCGGTGCACACGTGACTCGTAGCTAGCAGTCTCCCATTGGGCTCGGCTTGGGAGTACAGGGACATAGTAGGGAATGAGAGCTCTAAACCTTCATGTGCTCACTAGGACTTTAATTTATCACAGAGGCGCCATGGAAGAGGCTAGAGTCGACGGCAATTTATTTCATCCGAGTCTAATTGAAGTTGTACTCCCATATCCGAAACTTCGATAGGTACCAGTAACCCGCAACCCAACGCCTGCCTGTAAGCCAACAGCGCGCCCATATAACCACTTGCCAATCTCTCCCTATTATCCATAACAAGAACCCTCCTAAAGCTCCAGCTCAATACCGAGGTCAATGGCCCCGATGATATCATCGTCCATCAGAGGCCGCCGGATAGTTGGCATACCCTTGCTGTCAGTCTTAGAAGCCTGCAACTTGGCGATATGCGGAAGAGGTGTACTAGGCTTCTTTGCAGATAGATTAGGGGTGCCGACGGTAGGGGTGCTTGCTCCACTTCCATCTTCCTTCTTTCCGAATACCTCGGAGACATCGTGCTTAACCTTGGCCCGAGTCTTCACGCGCCGGGAGTGGTCCTCTGCAACGGCTTCGCCACGAGCAATCGCAGCCTCGGTAAGCTTTGCAGCTCTCCGTTCATTGATCTGTGCCTGGCGAACTTCCTCGATATTCTTGCGCCGGTTTTGCCTGTTGAGCAGAGCCAGTCTCTCTTGCTGACTCAACCCGGTAGGCGTGGCTGTCTTCTTTGGTGATGGTTGTAGTGAAGTGCTATAAGCCAATTTGGGACCCTCTAGTCCGTCGAGCTCCTTCTGGAGCTTTGCCACCTGTTCTTCATCACCGCGAGCCTTTGCTTCTTTGATGAGATTATTTAGGCGGTTGCGCTCAATCGGGATGAACTTGGCAACCAAAGCCCCCGATTTTGTGAGTTTCTCTTGCAGTTCAGCCTCAGTCCATGAGCGGTTTACAAGATTGTTGATGTCAGTAATCTTCTCGATTAACTTTGGTTTTGTTGGGATAGTAACACCTTCTGCAAGGCAGGTCTGTTTGTATCGATTCCATTCCGGCTAAAAGGATTAGTATGATGGTCGAACATAGGCATAGGGCAACAAACCTCTGTAAAGGGGGAGTCGGAGCAAGTGATGAAGGGCCAGTTCCTTTCCGCTTTGCCGTGCGCTGCTCGGAGATACTGAGTGGTCTTGAAGTGCTTTCCGTTTGCTGTCTCAACAGCGTATGGCCTGTCTTCAACAAACCCTTTCCGGGTATTAGCATAGACTTAAGCAGCTAAAAGTATTTAATACTTGCCCTTGATGACTGCCATGCGATAGATATTTTGGCCGGTCTCCTTGTCGACGCCAATATTGATCCGAACAAAGCAGCCCGTAATAGCCTCTTCGAAACCTGGATAGAAGCAAACCATGGCGAATCGACTTCTTCCAACTCTGACCCTTTCAATATCGTGAAGAGCCGCCGGTTCTGCATCACGATAATCCGGTGAGGCTGACTTCTTCTTCGCTTTTCCATCATCCCAATCCACATCGCTCTCCCCATCGGCGTCCTCGTCCAAATAGTCATCACGCTGCGCCCTCTTGTCTTTGTTCCTCTCTTTGTCTTCATCGCGACGGCGCTGGCGATCACTCTTCTCAGCTCGCGCTCGCTTGAGACTGTCGATGCCTGTGCTCGACTCGCCAACTTTACCACCGCCTAGCTTTGTCCGCTGACGAGACGTCTTCCTCTGGTTTTCATCCAAATCTGCAGTTGCTGCCTTTCGTTTCTTTTCCTGCTTCTTGCCTTCCGCCTCTCGTGCATTGAGGATCTGTCGGAGAGCTCTATTCTGCCTGTCGCGCTCGACCTCGTGGGCACGCTCAGCTAGAAGTTCCTCGCGCTTGATTTCTGGCATTGCCATGATCTCTGCCTTGTCAGCAGCATTGACGAACCTGCCCTCCAGTGGATAGCGATCGTCATCGTCGTACAGTCCGGGTGCATCTGAATCGGAGTCGGACTCGTTCATCGGAGCAGATTGGAGAGAGCGGGGAGAGGAATGTCCAGATGAGCTGGGTGGAGATGAATCAGCACCGCTTCAGACCGCAGACAATAGCATGAATGAGTTTGAAGGGTGAGGAAGGGAACTTACGCTTCGCCTTCTTCTTCAGAATCATTCTGTCTCCTGTTACTCTTCTGACCACCAGATTTCTTGGCTCCAGCTCGTCCAGTACTCTTGCCCGGCGATGTGGAGCTTTCTCTACTGATATTCATCGGCGCATCGTCCTCTTCATCAGAGGAGGCATCGCCTGCGAGAGCGAGGAGATCATCGTCGATGTCCGCCATTGTGTTAGGAACGTAGTGTAGGTAAGGGTGTTATTTCTGTTTGCTTGGAGGAGTGGACGGCGGCCAGTCTACTTGTCTGCCTCTCTAACAGGTGGCAAGAAGCTGCAATGCAAGTGGTTGCGACTGCTCCAAGAAGATTGCTTGAGGCGAAAGGGATGTGTCCTGATGTACAGCTCAAGAACCCTCGAATGTATCCAATGGAGAGAGGGGAGAGTTGTCAGGTGTAATTTCGACGGTGGAGGATTAGCAATAATAGACGGCGTGAAGAGAACGATAAATGGAACGCCTCAAAGGAAGGTATTGTCTGTAGTTTGTATTGTCGGCGTCGCCTCAATAGATAGAAGAATAGAATACCTTGGGGCTTACGCGACGGCCGAATATAGGTTAGACAATATCTTAGCGTGGTTTATCCCGGGCCGCCTTTTTGCCGCAACTCTAATAGTGAATCGGCGAGGCTGTACCGAAGGAGGGAAAGCTACCATCTTATCTCAATTCTATAGGGATATTTCAAGATATGAAGGGTTCCCATTCAACTCCTGCCACACAATGAGCTTTATAGCAGAATGCAGGTGTTCATTGCATCTCCCTGCACATACTCCCCTTACCCAATTCCTCCACGCTTCACCAGTCCGCTACATATCCACCACCAACCAGAATCTCTTATCCACCCAAAAAGAATCCTCAAACTCCTCTCCTAGCCAACTTAAACCTAAGAAGCCCCTCGCCCCTGCTCAGCGATCCTTTCTAAGCAACGCAGTTCGTTCCATTCCCTCCTCCCCTGTCCTCGATTGCCATCCTGATGTCCCTTCCCGCAGCTCCGAGTCAACCAAGCCGGCGAGCTCGCCGCGACTCTTATATATGCCTCTCAATCTCCCCCGATCCTGAAGTCGCACCCTCAGCTCCGCCCATTGATGAAGCACATGTACGACCAAGAAGCTGGGCACTTCAAGACGTTCAACGCCCTGATTGCACGGCACCGCGTTCGCCCGACAGCCATGTACCCCATCTGGACGCTGGCGGCGTCGGCACTTGGTTGGGGCACAGGGATCATGGGAAGGGAGGCAGCGATGGCGTGTACGGAGGCGGTGGAGACGGAGATCGGGGGCCATTATAATGAGCAGGTGAGAGTCCTGCTGGATATGATGGAGACCATGGAGGAGAATGGGGAGGAGGTGGGAGAAGAGTTGAAGGAGTTGACTAGGACGATTAAGAGGATAAGGGATGAAGAGCTGGAACATTTGGATCACGCGGTTGAGAATGATGCGAAGCAGGCGAAGCCGTACGAGTTACTCACCAACGTTATAAGGGCAGGTTGTAGAGGAGCAATATGGATCAGTGAAAGGGTATAGCTGTTTTTGCTGTCATACATTGTATAATAGTAATGGGTGAATACAATTGTAGAAAGAATGCTTCGCTGTGACGCTGGACAACTGCTATGCTGAATGAGAAGAGCGCCAGCCCAATGCACATGCCTGCTCTGTCCGATTCATTACTCGTCAATCGCCATTATATGTACAAGCTCGGATGAAGTTAAATATCTAATCACTATCGAGGGTGTTAGCAACGTCATGTATCGAAGGGGGTCTGACATACTATATTTGGAGAGGTGCCACTTGGTCAACCTGGTAGAGCCAATTCGAGTTTAATTCCTCCTTAATGAGCCAATCATAGGGGAAGACGACCAAGTTGCCTTGCACCATGCTCAAGAGTTCTTCCGTATCCGCTACGCTAAGGAGATCATCGGAGGCAGAGAAGCCGCGACGGCTAGCCTTTGTAGTCCCACGACGTCGTCTCTTTACTGAGCCTTGGGTCGAGGCGTTGATGTTTGGAGCGGTAGTGTTGCTTACTTTGTTCTCCGGTTGTACGGCGGAGCTGAATGTGGGTTTCCGTCGCGATTGTTGCAACCCAGTATCGGGCTCTGTGCTCAACGTATTATGTATTGTAGAATCAAGGGATGTCAAGTTCTCATCTCCTGCTTCATCTGACGGCCGCTTCGCTGCAGACTTTTCGTCAGGTCCATACACTTGGCCGTTAGTGTTGGATGTATCGAGACGGTCAATGTGCTCAGCATTGGCTTGCTCTGCCCATTCGGCGGCCGTGCCAAGTGGTCGGTCGCCCTCTGATATAGTAGCTAGACCTCCGCCAGTAATAGTAGACGCTCCAGGCGGCCCACTTCTTCCTGGTGCTTCTTGTTCCTCACGCTCGGTACTTTTAGCGCCACTCTGAGCTTGGGCGAATCTCTCGGCATACGCAACGAATTCTGTGTACTCATGCCAATTCGTAACCTCACTATCAGGATTGCACCTGAAAACTCGTCTGAAAATCTTCGTGTTGTTCTCTGCGACCTGTCTCCAAATATCCTCAAAGAAAGACTCATTGAGTGGATCCCGCATGCAGTCCTTATCCACGAAGGCCAATTTGATGTCATCCGTCACCGGATTGTATGACTTAGGGACTGGATTTCCGGATCCATCTAGCTGAAGAGAGGGGCCGCCGATATCCGTGTCGTCCAAGGATGGGAGAGGCGGCAGTTGAGAGAGTTGAGATAATCCCAGTTCCTCTGTAGTCCGTCGTGGGAAAGCAGGCGGTGGCGGAAGATCATCATGGCCAGCCGTGCTACTCAGAAGCCCCGGAGGCAACGCTCTAGTGTGTGGCTTCTCTGGCTTATTGACGGTGCCTCTGCCTTCTGGTGCGAAGTCGGTGACAAGTACCTCACGAACCCCATCGACAAGAATTGAATCTCGTCCACGATCTAGTCCGGATTCCTCAGCAGCCTTCCAACGGTCTTGACCCTGGCCATCAACTTCGGCAGCATGTTGCGGATTGCTCGTTACTCTTTTGTCGGCCGTGATCGACTTGATCCTGTCGGGCTGCAAATTGGGATTTTCTTCTTCTTCCCAATCGACATCGTGATTAAAGCTTCGCGTTTGCTCTAACTTGGCCAGGCGTGCAGCATTGTCAGGTGTTACAGATTGCACCTCGTCGGTCTGTGGCGGCTCCGAGTGGGAGTCTCCGGCAGTATTAAAAATGCCATTCATTCTTGTCTCAAAGTCCTGCTCGTCTCGGTCCAACTCCGCACGTCGCTCCTCCTCCATGACCTCGTCCACGTCAATGCCAAGGTGCTCTCTCATCAGACGCATACGCAGGGTATGGGCAAAACGTCCGACCAGGTATGGCTCTCCGTCCATTATGGACCAAAGCATATCAGTGTCTCGGACAACGGCTGCACATTCAGAGTCTCGACCGCCTATCATAGATCTCTCGTTGATATTTGCCGAGCCAATCAAGGCAATACGATCATCGACAATAATGGCCTTTGCATGAATATATAGCTGTTCTGTCACGAGCATCTTCTTTGGGCCAATCTTACCCCATGTTCGAAGGCTGTAGAACTGCACAAAGTCTTCGGGCTCAATGCCTTCCGCACGCAGACGGCCGAAGATAGATGAATCACCACGGCAGATGCTACGGAACTGACATTGCATGATCAATCGCACGCTAGTGCCCTCGGGCTCATCGACGGTGTTTTGGAAGCCCGGCATGAGTGGGATTATTATCACGCATCGCCAGCTCTCATTATTGCGGTATGCTCGGACTGCACGCTCGACAATAGCATCACCGATTTTGTTAGTGATCTTAACATTCATCGTTTCAGTGCTCGTGATGAAAAATTGGTTCTCGACATAGACAAAATGCTCCGACTCCTCGATCATTTTGCAATAAGCATTCATAATACTGTGCTCCGTGTCCATAACTCCTAGCGACCAGTCCGAAGCCGATCGCAGGATCTGGACTTCGCAAGTGCCGGTAAGCCCCAGGGTCTCAAGGTCAGCTGGGACGTAATCTGGCGGTGGGAGGAGGAACGGGGTTGGTCTCGTGGGCTTGCGGCCGCGAAGCACATAGTTCCATCTTTGGACAAAGTGCCGAGTTAAATCCCGCGCAGGTTGACCTACCACCTGCATGGAAATATCATGCCAGGGCATCCTTGGAGTTTTGGAACGGTCGTACATCTCGGCATATGGCTCCGAGAGTTTATAGAAGTCTTGGACTCGAGGGTTCGAGTAATCCTTCCCAGGCCACAGCTGGCAATGATCCGCATCCTTGGGTAGGTCAGACTGCTCAAAGCCAGTTGGCTTGTCATCCACGACTGAATGTTGCGGTGTGTCCCACCGGCCAAAGCAGAGGTCGATGCCTCCAACGAATGCCACAGTATGGTCAACGATGCAAATTTTCTCGTGGTGGGCGAAGAAGAATTGATTCTTCTTAAACTGGTTTGGTGATCTTTGAACGAATACATTCGGGTGCAGGTCGAGCATTGAGAATTTGGTGAATTCGGAGTCAATAGGAATAGCAGCCTCAACGTTTCTGTAAATAATAATGAATATCTTTACACCTTCTCTGGCTTTTTTCTGAAGCAGTCTATCCAGACGCCACTTTTGACTGATTGCGGCAGGTCTCCGCATATATAATTGAGGGCTAAGCCACCAGTCGTGGATATAGATGACATCTTTTGCCATGTTTATGGCTCGAGAGACATTCCACATATAATCTCGACCATCAACGAGCCACTGAGCGTAGACATCACTACGCACCGGTGCGAAGCTTCCGAATCTGTTGGGTTTTGCCCATGGAGTGTTGCTCAACATAAAGTTCAAAGACTCTTCAAACTGACGGAGTTGGCGCTCGTTCTTAGCTAGAAGTTTAATCTTTCGTTCCGAGTTCTGCAATTTCAGGCCATGATGCTGAGGGTGTTTCGCAGAAGTTTCTGCCTGTGCCATGATCTCTTTTGTATTAAATTCTTTGAACTTGCGTCGTTTCTTCCGGATCTCAAATTTGGAGTCCACCAGATAGACATCATAAATATGCATATTCTCTGGCGAATCAACACAAACAATGTAGCTGTGCCTCACCAGGAACCATTTTGGAGAGTGACGGGAGAAGAAATTCTTCGGGGTGAGCATTCTCCTAACGTCTAAACCCTTGGACGATTGAATTACGAGAAATCCTTCTTTGCCGTGATAGCTTCCCTCGGCCGCTAATCGTACGCCAAGGGCAGAAAGCTCAAGGAACCTACAGAGGCGATTGCTATCAGCCCGAAAGATGAGCCATCGAATCATCTCTTGCAGATACTGTTCTAATTTTCTGCGTTGCTTCTCGTTGTAAATCCTTTTTTGCTGGGCAGCCTGGCCGCCACTGATGAGGGCTCCTGTGTTAGGATCTGTTGTGAAAACACTAGACTTCCTCCGTGCTCCCGCCAGTGACGGTCGCCTCTTCTTCTTTTTCTGTTCTGGTTCACTATGCGTTGCCTCTCCAGCTGTATCATCAGCACGAATCGCGTCGGCTTCATCCTCGTCACTCTCGCCGAGCCCACGAACGCCCCTGAAGTACGGAAATGCCGACTTAGGGAATCGAGGTTGCTTTGGTCTTGAATCAACATCACTTCGCAGCTGTATATATTTGTCGCTGCTACCCTGAATCTTGTAGCGAAGGTGCAAGTTCGCAAAGTCTCGAAGGGATCGATGAATGACCCATTTCATACGGTTCAAGCCACTGCCGTATTCAAGTTCGATCCTGAAGACGAGATGCCTCTCTGTATCTGTAGGGTCGTCCAGACTTGGGTTGCTATCTGTCACACGTAACTTCAACTGCTCTAGAAGAACAGGAATTCTCTTGTTTCCATGCTCATCTCGCTGGATCATGCTGGCAAGCATTAGTGCTGCAGGGGCACCAGCGCGGAGTTCTGCCATCAGCTCTGCCGACTTGAGATAGTCAACCTTGTGCTCCTCTTTCTTCTGCCCTAGCAGCTTTAGGCCATGCTTTAAAATGCGCCATCTCTGTGCACCAAATGTTGTTGCACGCTCTGCTGTGAGAAACGGTCTCCTTACACCGGTTCCATCGCCGTCACTCTGCCCTCCTCCCAGCCCAGTAAATGCGCGCCTGAAGTTGCTTGGCCTCCTCGAGGTCGCCGCACTATCACCCTCTGGAGCCCGTGAGCCTGACATCCATGTGCTGCCATGTCTCCAGGATCTATGGCCACCCAGGCGGTCCCGGCCTTCGCCTTCAGAAACATGGCCTCGCTGCTCCAGAGAACCATCAGTCGCACGCCGACTCAAGCCAAAGTTTGGTCGGCTAAACCCCCCCGGAGAGTCCACATGCGTCCCATTCCGTGCTCGAGGTGTGTTTGGTACGGTTAAGCTGCCACCTATAGACTTTCGAAATCGTCGCTTCCGCTTGACTCTTTTATTGTCAGGGGCAACTCCTTCATCAGCTGTTTGCTCTGCATCTGCATCTGCATCCGCATCAGCGTCACTCCCTCCTTCTTCTTGCAAAGTCTGTGGGAATCTGGGCGTTCGATCGGCAACGGGAGACAGAGGCGCAGATACTGTACCCTCCTCAAACGAGTTCGCAGTATTGCTTGCATTCCTAGTATGTCCTTGTGACCCACTTGTAGTAGCTAATGCCTTCAGCTTCGACATCAAAGATTGTCCTCGCTTGCTTGGAGTTTCCGCATCGTCGAAGCCCCATGAATCCTGCCGTGAGCGTTCTGCATAGTCGACAACATCAACACCTGGTTCCCTAGCAAATTGAACGCTTCGTCTACCGGGGGGCGTAGATGACCCGGCCACAGCAGTCGTATTGTCGAGAATGTTCGGTGCCAAAGCAGGTGGTGCTGGCTTGAGGGCCGAGGGCCTCTGAAGCATACCAGCTGAAGTAGGTGTCCGTAGGGATGATGGTGAATTGCTGCTGTTGTGCGCCATTCCTCCATTCATATAATCCGGTGCCTCCGCCGCCGCGCTCAGCTTCGATCGTAGTTCCGAGAGTCGTACGGCCGCCGCTCCATTGCCGTTGGTAGCCAACGGTGAATCGGGGTCAGGGCTTCGCGTCATTGGCGACAGCGATTCATCGTTGCGTTCGGCCATTCCGGGCGGCTTTCGAAATCCCCTCCTAGCCAGATATGTTGCAGAAGGTAAGTTTTGTCCCTCCTACGCGGATTGCCGTCCTCCTGTTAAGGCGCAGGCGTTGCAGATTGCTGACGAGCTGGCCTCTCGCATCCCTAGACGTCCCACACACCGCAGTGCCAGTATCAAGCTGGGGTTAGAGTAAATGGTAGCAGCGGGTCTAGTACTTCATCCAGCAACGGCCGTAGACTTAGACAAACTATCACGGAATTGGGAAGGAGGATGGAAGTAATTGGGTTGGCAGATGGCGGCCAGCAGCTGGACGAGAGACTGTATTCGAGGGCTTGCAAGCTAGCACTTGGAACGCTCAGCTACCAGAGAATCCAAAGCTTGGGATGCCACGAATTGACCCAAAGGAGAAGATGAGGTGAAAAGGTGCAGCGTGTTGGTTAGAATGTCGAGGGTGAACCACGTTAATTTCCCTGGTCTGGTCGTCTAAGATACAGCACAGGGTACCTACGCAAACTGATGATGCAGGAGTACTGGATACTTACTCTATGCCGGAAATAACTAGCTACATCAGGTACCCAGTACATGGTACCTTAATCGATAAGAGTAGCTCTGCGGTTTCGTCCAGTGAAATTTAAGTATTGATACCTTTATTTCAGGCAAATATTATATGGCAAATAGGTACTAATACCTAGATCGGCGCTTTGACCCTTGTCTTCTCTTCAATCTCAACAGCTTTGATCATCTGGAATCCCTCCATTTTCCGCTGTCGTTCTCTCTACTTTGTAAGTTACATTGGAATAGCTCCAAATCGATCCAATTACCACAGGCCACCTGACCCCTGCCGGCGGCCATGTGGTAGAGGTGATTTAGAATCCTTCCTGGCGTGACAAAAGGCCGCTCCAAAACCGGCCCCATTCCTACGTTATTATCTCTAAGGACTCAGGTGCATATACAGCGAAGCAATACAAAGTTTTTTCTTATTATAACGCTTCTCCTATACCCCCTCGTACATCTATCTCCCTTTTTTAGCTCGCACTTCGGGTCAACAGGTATTTCCTGTCTGGACGGCCGGTTTTCAATCCTCGCTCCCGAGCATGTCCAAAGCACCTCCTCTCCTCCTCCCCAAGACAATCTCCATCTCGGGCCTCCTCGTGGACGTCTACGGCGTGGATGAATTGCCGCCATCATGTGAATCTGTCTCCTGCTTATGGCTCTTACATGGGCGAACTCGGTCCAAGGAGGACATGGCCGAAACGGCTTCCACGTGCATTCGCCATTGGAAGCAAAGGCCAGTCGACGATACCACGACGACACGAGGCCTGCTCTGTGTGAGCTTCGATCAGCGCAATCATGGGACTCGGCAGACCAGTGCAATTGCAAACCAGGGATGGATGGAGAATGACAACCATGCCGTGGATATGTACAGGTGGGTGGCATCATCTCACGGAATGCTTACTGCACCGCTCTGCCAGCTTGTTCTTCTATTCTGATCACTGCTATAGTATCATCCATGGCACTGCCCTTGATACTAGTTTTCTAATAGACCACTTGGCCTCTTATGTCTTCCCACCCCCAAATGCCCCTGTTATCGACCAGCACCTCGTCATGGGCGTTTCCCTTGGGGGCCATGCTACATGGCAGGTCTTCTTCAATGATCCTCGGGTCACAGGAGGGATAGTTATTGTTGGGTGTCCAGATTTTATGTGTACGTCTCTGTTCACCTCATAATATATACCACATGCAAGTTAGTTCGATGGCCTGGTAACACCAGATTAAGAACATAGTCGATGCAGTTCACTGCCCTTGACTGCTCGTCAGGGGTCATTCCCGACTTCGTTTATACTAACCTCCCAACAGACCTCATGTCTGATCGAGCTCAACTCTCCGAACGCGAAGCATATCTAACATCTAATGGCACTCAATTCTTTGGGAGCAAAGATTTCCCAGATACCCTCATCTCCAGCGTCCTGAAACGAGATCCAAAAGCACTGCTTTTCGGCAGAGGCGAGGTCACACATAGGCCTTCCGAGATCGAGCAAAGATACCTCCGCGGGATCCTCGACTCCTGCGTCAGAGGCAAGAGCTTGCTGATCTGCTCCGGAGGCGATGATAAGTTGGTCCCCTATCGCTGCTCTGAACCTTTCCTGCGGTTTGTCGAAGAGGCAACGCAGAGCTGGTACAGTGATGGAGATTTGCACATTGAGGACATTGTGTACCCAGGAGTGGGACATGAATACACTGTCGAGATGATCAATGCCACCTCCATGTTTGTCACAGATGCCATGAGTGGCGCAGCTGGCAATTTAGGACCGAAGATGTCCAAAATTTAGTTTTATCAACCAAATTACCCGAATTTCTCCTGGCTATTCAGAGAATCTCTCTACTTTCGATACTGCCATAATGTGAAGCAGTATAATTTAAGGCCTACTACTTCACTCCCAAGGCTGGATCTCATCCTTCAAATACTCCTCCGAGCCATGCCCAAAGTCCACTATCTTACTGCGGATCTGACTTCTCTCTCTATCTGCCTCCGAGTCAAACATCAATTGGCCAACCTCGAAGTAATTCCTCTGCCATCTTTTTCTCCTCAGAACTTCACTCTTCCCAAACCCATCCCGCTTCCAAACCATAAAGCCCCTCTCCCTCTCTCCCCTCCTCACCTCTGCAGCCCTCTCCCCGTCCCATTCTTCGGAACCCTCTCTCATATACCCTGGATCAATCCCAACAAACTCTACCCTATCCCTCGGCCACCTCATTGTCGCAACATGCAACTCCAAAAACCTCTCTCTCTTGAACTCGTGACTCACAATCGTAACATGCTCCGGCCAAAGGCCGGCACATTTCCAGAATCTGAGCACGGAAAACACCAGATTCCCAAATGAATCCAGCGATTGCTCCTCCAACACAATTCTCTCCCTTACCTCCTCCTTCCCATACCCTTCTAGGATCCCCCAGAAGTCATTATCCTGCGCCAAGTCTAGATACGACTGCGCTTCGGACTTCTGCGTTTCGCTCCTGGTGCGAGACCCGGAAAAGATGAGCAGGTTGGAGGGGGAGGAGACCAGCATGCGGAGACCTGCTTGGATGTGCTGCGTGAACACGATGGACTCGCCGATTTGGAAGGGCGAGAGCAGCCATTCCGCCTCGTGAAGCCCGTTTGTTGACCGGAGAGGTAGATGGCGTGGCAACAGACGATAATGAGATGCGTGACTGCGGGTGTCATGAGCGAGTGTATAGCATTGCTGGTTTTTTTTATTTGCGGGTTGAGTATTCTAATTGTCTATTTTTATATTTTATTGTTTATTTGGTCCGAGGTGTATTAAGACCAGGAGTGGTTGAGATTATTCATGGTGCAAGGGTCATTTTGTCGGTGTGTGGGGGGGGGGGGGATTGTACATGAAGATAAGATTTCAGCAATTGATAATCCGGTGTCTGAATGAATTTTATCCTGACATCGCCAATTCCTACACAATCGAAGTAAATCGAGGCCAGATAATATATTTTCCCTTTTGCCAGTCACCTCTGTCATATTCAGTATGACTTCAGATTCAGATTCAGTTTCAGTGCTATTTGTGTGTTTAGGTAGGAGTGTATTAAGTTATTTATCAACGTACCATACCAGAATCGCTGAGCCGCCGCAGGAAACATCTGCCGTTCCACCATGGCCCAAGGCGTCTTCCAGTCTATCGTCTCTAAACAACCTTACGAAGGTCTTATCAGCAATATAGACAGCTGCGGGACTGGGGCGTATCATGTTGGCAGCAATCCCGATTCACGTACTATGTCCACCCTCGAAGACCATGGCATTGCCGACTACAAGCACACCGCACGAAAGGTAGGACAGCCCAGTATCTAGCTTTGAAGACCCCCTTTGACTCAACTTCAGATTCATACCTCGGATTTTGAGAAGTTCGATTTTATATTTGCTATGGACAGAGACAACCGTATGGCCCTCCCTTGCCTCTACGCGGTCACCGCTTCTCCTGCCCAGGTAGACGCAACTAACCCTAAAAATCACGCAGTGCACGACCTCCAGTACATCCAGCGACGGGTAGGCAGCAAGGCCCGGGCTAAGGTGATGCTATTTGGGAGTTTCTCCGGGCGCAAGCACTCGGAGGAGATCAGTGACCCTTACTACGGCGCGCGCGACGGTTTTGATGTGGCGTATGAGCAGTGTGTCAGGTTCTCCAAGAATTTCTTGACGCAGACGTTCCCGCAAGCCAAGCCCTGAAGGAGATGAGAGATACGAATCGCTGCTCCTTCCGGCGGTGGGGCCAAGGAGCAGCAGCGTACGGAGTATGGGGAAAGGAGGATCGACAGGACCCTTCATCAGCGCGGGTTAATCCATCAGGCAGACAAGACCAGAGGCGAACGGCATGGCAAGCGTTCACAGCAGAAGAGCAACACCACATGTCTGTAGTACGAGAGTATCTAATGCATAAGTGGCCACCAGCATAGCCATCTCGAGCCACTGACTGCCATGGTCAATTCCAGGAAGAGCCGCGGTACACGATGAATGCCACAGGAGGAGAACATGACAGGACCAATCCCCTCTGGGACCCATGCCCCTTTCCCATACGATTAATTGCCTCGTCGTCACTCCGCCTGCTGCGTGCGTGGCTTTCCAGCTGGTGGTGCCCAGAAGCGTGTGGCTGTGCTGGCCGGGAGAGATGCTCTACCCAGTTTGCGCGAGGCAAGTTTCGAGCGCACTTGCGCAGCTGGATGACATGAATCCATCCATTCAGGCTCGTATCGCTCATGTCGTATGGCTCTGCTGTATCTTTATCATCGCTCCTGAGCACAAAGAGCCCCGAGTTGTTCTTTTGTTCTTCCCTTTTCTTTTCTTCCCTTCCGCCTTTAATTATCGGCTTTCAGGCCCCACGGTTCGCGGCGGACATCTGAAACCAGCCGACCCCCCTGGCGATAGTCGCTGGCTCCCCTAGTAAACAAGTGAAACTTCAACCTCCTCGTCGTCGTCTTTCCTCGTCTCCGGATTTCTTCTGCTGGCCCCCAAGAGCTTCCCTCCCTGCCAAGGAAGATAACAGCGAAGATGTCGTACAATCGACTAGGTATGCACTTTTCCATTGCCCCATTCGCGTTCTTAGGCGGGCTCTGTATGTGTGGTTCTGCGGTCCCTCATTGCCAGAGGATTGCGCTTTTTTGAAGAGCCGCGGTTTTCTTATTTGGACATTCATACCATGCCATTCACTACATCTCGACTTGATTACGACTGCTGGACCAATACTTCTCCTTGATCCAACGTGTTCGCGGTCACCAAAAGTCAAAACACCCTTCTTGCGCAGCTTGCAGCCTTCCTCCTACATCATTTCGAGTCTGCGATACGATTCCCCGAGTCTACTACACCTACAAGACAAATTTCATTCTGACTTCCCCTCTCTAGATCATCCTGACCAAGGTCACAATAACGACTACTACAATATGAATGAGCGCCAGGGGCGCACGCCCTCGCCGGGCCACCCGCTACAGCAAGGCTACCATCATGAGGATACAGGCCCGTACGGCCGGCCCGCGCAGTCTCCTGGGAACCTCGAAATCCCTATGGGGCCTGGACGCCATACGCCCAGCGACCGTTTGCAGCCGCAGCCTTCGGTGGGTTCTCAATACGCACGCGCTCTAGATATTTTGTTAGACATCCTTCGCTGACCGAACCCTGACAGTACTCCGTGGAGAACATAAACAACTCCTACGGCCACAACGAAGAGTACGAGCAGAGATATCCTCTAGACCCCGCACACAACTACACAGAGGACTACCACATAAACCCCGAGGAACACCATGACGCATACTATCAACAACCCTACCAACCCTCCGTCCATGAAGAACACCCCCTGACCAACTTCCCAGCCAATAATGACCCCTCATACTTCGATCATGATGACGACCACCGCCCAATCCTTCAGCAACAAGATCCATATGGCGCCCCTCAAGATCCCCAGCATCCGGCTGACTTTGTCGAGCCAGCTGTGTCGACTCCTACACCTGGACCTGGTCTGAGGAGATTCAAGACGGTCAAAGAAGTGCAGCTCTTCAATGGCAACCTTGTTCTTGATTGCCCGATCCCCCCCAAGCTCTTAAATATGGTCCCGCACGCTGAGCCACCCGAGCGAGATGAATTCACACATATGAGATACTCTGCTGCCACTTGCGATCCTGGCGAATTCTTCGAGGAGCGGTTCACCCTCCGACAGAAGCTCTTCGCAAAGCCGCGACACACGGAGCTGTTTATTGTGGTGACCATGTACAATGAGGATGATATCCTCTTCGCGCGTACCATGATGGGCGTCTTTAAGAATATCGAATTCATGTGCTCACGCAAGGACAGCAAGACGTGGGGCAAGGATGCGTGGAAGAAGATCGTGGTGTGCGTTGTCAGCGACGGTCGTGCTAAGATTAACCAGAGAACAAAGGCTGTTTTGGCAGGTATGGGAGTGTACCAAGATGGTATTGCGAAACAGCAAGTCAATGGCAAGGATGTGACGGCTCACATCTACGAGTACACCACTCAAGTTGGTATTTCCCTCAAGAAAGACCTCGTCGAGCTGCGCCCGAAGCAGCAACCAGTGCAGATGCTCTTCTGTCTCAAGGAAAAGAATCAGAAGAAGATTAATTCGCATCGTTGGTTCTTCCAAGCCTTTGGACGTGTCCTCGATCCGAATATCTGCGTTCTTATTGATGCTGGTACGAAGCCAGGCAAGGACTCCATCTACCATTTGTGGAAGGCATTCGATCTAGAGCCGATGTGTGCTGGAGCTTGTGGTGAGATTAAGGCTATGTTGGGACCTGGAGGGAAGAATCTGATGAACCCGCTTGTTGCTACTCAAAATTTCGAGTATAAGATGAGTAATATTCTGGACAAGCCTCTAGAATCGGCCTTCGGCTTCATCACTGTACTGCCCGGTGCGTTCTCGGCGTATCGATACGTTGCTTTACAGAACGATAAGGCTGGAAATGGACCCCTTGAAAGGTACTTTGCGGGCGAGAAGATGCATGGCGCCAACGCCGGTATTTTCACGGCCAACATGTACCTTGCCGAGGATCGTATCCTCTGCTTCGAGCTTGTCTCAAAGCGAAACTGCCATTGGATCCTGCAATATGTCAAATCTGCTACTGGAGAGACCGATGTCCCGGATACCATGTCAGAGCTGATCCTGCAACGACGAAGATGGTTGAACGGTAGTTTCTTCGCCGCCATATACGCCATTTCTCACGGCTATCAGATTTTCCGGAGTGACCACAGCTTCCTGCGAAAGCTGATGTTCCTGATCGAATTCGTTTACCAGACCATCAACATGATCTTTGCGTGGTTCGCAATCGGCAATTTCTTCCTCGTTTTCCACATCTTGACCACATCCCTTGGCGATAGCGACCTGCTAGGCACGGTTGGGAATATCCTTGGTGTGGTTTTTGAATGGTTGTATCTCTTTACACTGCTGACCTGTTTCGTCCTGGCATTGGGCAATCGTCCGCAAGGAACGAACTTCGCCTACATGTCCATGGTTTATTTCTGGGTTTTCATCATGGCGTAAGTTTTATTTTCCCGAGAATCATACAATTTGCTAATTAATTCTAGCTATTTGATGTTCGCATCAATATTTATCACGGTGAAATCAATCGAGAAGGAAGTGGACGCAAATGACTTTACTTGGTCGGACATCATCAAGAACCAGATCTTTTACACGCTGATCATCTCCCTGGCCTCGACGTACCTCCTCTGGTTTCTCGTGTCCTTCTTGTTCTTCGATCCATGGCATATGTTCACATCCTTCATCCAATACCTGCTCCTCACCCCAACTTACATCAACATTCTCAACGTCTACGCTTTCTGTAATACCCATGATATTACATGGGGTACAAAAGGTGATGACAAAGCCGAGAAGTTGCCTTCCGCCAACCTCAAGCCTGGTGGCAAGGTAGACGTCAACATCCCTACGGACGACACGGATCTCAATGCCCAGTACGAGGCTGAGATGCGGAAGATTATGGTCAAAGCACCCGTCGAGAAGAGAGTCCCGTCTGCGAGCGAGAAGCAGGAGGATTATTACAAGGGCTTCCGTTCGAGCGTCGTACTCTTCTGGATCGTGTGCAACTTCGGTCTCGTGGCCATCGTCCTCAGCACAGGGGGCCTGGAGCGCCTTGAATCCAACACCAACGACTCCACGAAGAGTACCATCTACATGGCCGTTGTCCTGTGGTCCGTCGCCGGACTTTCAGCGTTCAAGTTCATCGGCGCCATGTGGTTCCTGATCGTGCGCATGTTCCGCGGAGTTTAAATATTGGGAGAAGGAATGCATCATGACCATTATATGCTAGCGAGTCACTTGTGTTGATCATATAGGGCGCTGCTGGTTTTAATTTTCTTTGCTTCATATTTGCTCCAATGACTTTTTGTATGTGTACTAGGTAGTTTTCTTTTGCCGTTTTTCTTGACATGCGATGAGATACCGAATGTTGGTCGAAGGGGAGATCGATCCATTGCGATACTCATAATGCTCTCTTCCATTTTTCTCCACCCAAGCCAGGCTATGTACCTATATAGGTCTGGAATGATCAAAAAATTATACCCTTGAATTGACTTGAACATTTGCCCTTGCTCTGCCTCGCTATGCGTCGACATGAATCGCTAGACTTTGCATTCCCCTCCTCTCTCTCTGCCTCTCTTCATATCTAAGAAGCAGCTTCCGTGCCCAGCTTATCCAGCTCTGACTCGAGGAACTCTTCCGCATTGATAAGCTCTGTGCTGCCATACACCACCCTCCTCCTCGCCGCACCCTTCTCGGCCCCCGCACCGGTGCGCTGCGCCCACTCCTGCAAATTCCCATATTCGTCCATGCTGCCCCCGCCTACTGTGAACACGATCGCTTCGGAGTATCCCTGCCGCCGCTGGCCGAAGGTCGCTCCCGTTCCCGGCGCGGCGCCCATGCCGCCGGGCATCTGCTCGCCCTTCCTTGCAGCGCTTGGGGGTGGCATGGTGCCTCTGGCGTTGGCGCTGCGTGGATCGAAGTACAGGTAGTTCTCGGTCTTGGCGATGGCACTGCTGGAGGCGCCGGCGGGATCCATGATAGACTCGGTGATCTTCGTGACCGTGAGGTCGCGGTTGGCAGGGAGAAAGTTCTTAACGCCGGAGATGAGGTTCTCGAAGTTGGCACCGACGCCGGACTCCTTCAAAGAGGTGGTAAGACGTGAGGAGATATTGCTGAACCCACGGAAGAGCTCTGTGGAGGTGGATGCCTGGTTAGGAGCGGAGGATGGGGCAGAGGTCATCATGGTCATGCGTGTCGTGGCCCGGACTCTACGGAGGGTAGGTTAGCATGAAAGCTGAGTTAGAATAGAAATTCTGGAGACGGAGAACCTACTGTTTGATGTATGCGAGAGACGTGGTATCAGCGCCTGCTGTCTTTAATGCCTCTTCAAACTTCTCCATCTCGGTTCGTGAAACATCCTGCTCGGTGCTCAAAAACCATATTATGAATAACCGCAACTTGTCCATGGGGACCTGGCCTTTATCACTATCATTCAAGATCTCAAGCATCTGAGCCTTGGTCTGCTTTACGATATTCTCTTCTAATTGGAAGAAATTGTCCAGCTGTCGATTTTTTATACCAGTCAGAACACCTGCTAAAATATTCATGTGCATATCAAGAACGGCTTTCCGTTCGCGTAGCTCCGGGAGAAGAGTGATCGCTGCTTTCAAATGTTGTGCAGATGCACTTGTGTCGTTTTGCAGATCTTCTATGGACGACGCCCCGGTCTTTTTGGTAATCTCGTTGGCGTCATCCTTATACCGCATCAATTCCGCATCTATGTCCTCGGCAACCTGTGGAAACGGCACGCCAGCATTCTTGGCCCAGAAGAAGTCATTTGAAGTGAGATCATATGCCTTTTTGGTAGTGCCTTTTACAGGGCTATTTTCATCGATAGGTGTTTCTACCGTGATGCGGTTCAGCTTCATCTTAAGGACATCATGAACAAGTGATTGATACGTCCATGAATGTGAGAGCATGGGTATCAAATCAACATTTCTGTCCAGGATGATGAGCACGGGCCGTGAAGAGGGCGTTCCTGTAGCCGCACGATTGCTTGGCGCTGAGAAGAGGTTGTCTTTGGAATTAAGGATGTGATCTCGAAGTTTTCGATCCAATTTTGCTGCTATCATCTCTGCTGCAGCTCCTTTGGGACATCTTATGATAGGCATGACGGCTGCGTGAGTCAGCAGAGGTCACTGGAGGGTTGTAAAGGATTTATACCCATGGTAGCCATGACACTAAATAGGCCGCTGACAGTCCTATCTATCACATGGTCTAACTCCTCGTCCTTTGTCCGGGCGCTGTTCAGCGCCCAGTACGTGTTCTCTTTTTTCATCCCCAGGCTGAACAGGTCTGGCTCTGCGACTATGAAATTCAGGTACTGGTCATAGAACTGTGCTATGCTCTCCGATGTACCGGCTTCCACAGTTTGCCTCGCAAAGTCTTCCAACAATGGCCGAGGTATCGAGGAAAGAAAATTGATGTACGCCGGGGAGTAGAGTCCTCGTGAGAGGTCAGATGTAATTGCTTTGAGATTTGCAGCTGTAGGTTCAACAAGGTATAAAACAGGGACATCGGGAATTGGGTGTCGGTTGGAAGCTATATGCCTGGCTTGATCAGTTATAAGCTTAGCGGAAGATTTGGATTTTGGATCCAAGTCATGGCGCGGAACATACATGTGCATGGTGACCCCCCAGGTGCGCAGATCGTTCACCCGTAAGACACTGCTTATGACATCTCGTCCTAAATCGTCAAACACCAAGACTTTCCATATCGGCTCGCCATCATCGTCGAGAATCGGCACGTGGGGAAGGGCGAGACCACTGTTTGCGCCTTGATCCTGATGACCATTGCTGGATTCCTCAGACTCGTGATTCAGATTTAACATGCGCTCAATGGACCCTGGAAAGCAGACATTAGCATGAGATTTGTTGGCTCTGCGACTCGCCCTTACTGATTTGGCGGTCCCGGAGAGAATTGTGGCTTGATGCCATGGCCGCTGCTCAAGACGTTGAAAGGCTGCTAGTCAGCCAAGAAATTAGAGGGATACGATCTCATGAATTGGCGAGCAGCTCCTCCTCCAGGCCTGTGATGTGGGGGAGTTGGTGGGAAGATTTCAGCAGGGAGAAAGCTCAAGTATTCAGCAGAATAAACACCCACGCAGCATCCCACATGAAGCATAAAGGTGGTGATAATAGCTGATGCCTGACGCTGTGATCAGGCATGCAATCCGCAGTAAGGCACCAAGATATTTTGGGCGGAATCATGATTACCTAAGGCCACAGTAATCGGGAACTAAAGAGGACTAGCGCAGATACGGTGATGTTGGCGAAGTGAAGCGAAGAGTGTTTCTCATCTCCTTCCTGCAACTCCATCTCCCTCTGCCATCCCCATCATCCATCCGCCTGTCAATTACAGCACCCTTCCAGCCCTTCCGCTTCTCTTGCCATGACCATGGCAGCGACTCTTAACAGAATTACATGAATTGTACAAATGAACTGAGCCCAAATACCAAAAAGTGACTGGGTGGAACAGGTTGTTGACGGGGCAGCACCTTGCGGTTCCCGCCCTGGACACATCGTACTTTGGGGGTAAAGAGAAGGGCGCGGCACACCATAACTTCTTGCTCTTGTTTGCGCAGGATCGGAAAGTGAGTTGTGGGGATCTTGAGGCGCTTGTTGTTGCGGGATCCAAGAGGCCATCTCCAGAGCGCAAGCTCTCTGGCCTCCCTGCAGCCCTCAGCTTCGCCTCGCGGCCTGCCTAGACATAAGCTGCGTGCCGCTCTCTTTGCCCTGCTCCTGGAGAGAACCAGTCCAGAGCAGAAGGGCACGGGCGCTACAACAGAACTGGTAGATGACGAGCTGAGCTGGTCGGCGTTAACCGTATCACAGCAGATATCCGCTGGGGGTTCCTGCTCCTTGCTGTTGCGCCCGACGGGCCTTCAGACAGGCAAACACGAAGATCCAAAAAGTCACCCTAAACTCGCCTGGGTTGATGCTTGGCTGCGTTGATTGGACTCGTTTAAGTGTCCAATCATACATCCCACCATATTTTGCGCTATCCCCGATTCGATCTCACCTCCTGATCCCGGCACTGATTTTCATATCACGTGACATCAATACCTCTAATCGACCACTGTTAAAACATATCTAAGATGGAGGGTAATGTTCCTCATGATTTCCTGCAGCCGGGAGACGTCAGCTATGATGACCTCATAAATAATAGCGGGTGGCCTGTGGCTTCGGGGGATCAGTATGCCTTCACCCCTGCTCCCCCACCCCAACCGAACTATCACCAATATACTACAAGTCAACCTTCCTTCGACCAGTACCAGCAGCCATCGTATGCTACTCAGTATTCGACCTCCCCATATACTTCTCAGTATCAGCAGCCGGGAGTCTCACCTGACACTTTCGGCTCATCCTCCTACTCTGTTGAGCCTTCCCTCCAGAACCCAGCCATCTATCATGGCTCGACAGGCTCCTTCTCTTTTGCCCCACAAGAGGCTCCTACCATTGCCCCTCAATCCCTCCAGTACCATGTACCGCCCAGCCAGCCTATGCATCCTGGTGTCTCGAGCCCAACTTTCCAGCAGCCCATGAATAGCTATACGCCAATGGTGCAAGAGCAGCGGCAAGTGTTCTTCAACAATGCCCAAAGCGCTCCTCCTGTGCCGCAACCGACACCTGCCCAGTATCCGGTCGTGCAGGGCAGCTCTATGGACTACGCTCCTAAACCAGCGGTGAAGAGATCCCGTGAGGGAGAGGCATTGTCAAAACTTCCTCCACAAACCAAGGCCGAGCCGATCCGAAGTCAACCTAGAATTACCAATCTTGAGTTATATGCCAGTAACAGCACACCCCCGGGGCCTAAATTCAAGCATGCCCCATTCATGGCGTTGGGCGGGCCTCTCGTACCGGTTCCATCTAGTATGAAAGGTTGGTAACCATACCGTGTGATATTTCGTCTAGGCCTTTGACATCTGAATACTTACTAACCATTTGCCGTTGATAAATGCAGTCCCTAAATATTCGCAGCGCAAATCCAAACTTGAACAGGATCCTATTCCGGGCTTCGATATATCACGTAAGCCTTTGTGCCCTTTCATAGGTTCTGTTGCTAGGATGCAAATCTCGTGCGACAGCTGTCTTTGGTGTTTGATTATTAACAGCGCACATCACATAGGAATACTAACACCGACGCTATCATCCTCATCAAAGATTCGACCTCCAAAAGAGAAGAAGATTTTAGTGAGCAAGTATAAAGGCACCGCAAAACCTCCTGGTGATAGATTGACCAATGTTCGTGGCGAGAATGGCAGCTTATCTATATCGGTAAAGGATACTTTGTCACCAACAGACTCGAGTTCCTCCGATGAAGAGTCAAGTTCGGAAGAAGAGTCGGGCGGTGAAGATGAAGAAACGGCTCTCGCAGATATAAGCACGGTAAGCCAGAACCCCCGATGGTTAGAATCTTCTCGCAGAGTCTTCAAAAAATGGCCTTTGTATTACATACCTTGTCCCATTGGCCAAGTTCTATAAATTTGCACCTCATACCTTGCGTTATGAGTAATACCTGCAGTACTAGCAAATACTGATGTGGCTTTAGGTTCGCGAACCGACACGTCCCCCAGGCATTGTCGATGCAGCTCGTTGGGACGCAATTGGCATTGTTTGGAAGGATCCCAAATCCAGCCCTAGTGCAGATGTTATTAAAGGCGCTATTGAAGATTATGGTGCTTTCGTAGGCGCTCTCCGTGTCCAGCTGAAAGCAAACTCTACCAAAATCGAAGAAGTAGAGAAAGACTCAGCGGAAGCTACCCGCCTACGGCAAGCTCGCACGGTTCTTCTTGACTCTCTATATGAGACTATTAACGCAGCGAATACGCTGGGCTATGGGGCTATAGTGGAAAACTTAGGAGGGCATGAAAAGCTTGTTCATGGCCTGACGACAACTTTAATTGAATGTATCAAAGCCGATGATTTCCTTGGCAGATTGCCAAAGGCTATCTTTACCCTACTTGCGCGCTTTCAGACAATGACTGAAGCGCTTTTGAAAAGGCTTAGATTTGAGAGCATCCAGAAGCGTTGGAGTAAGAAAGGTGATGACCAGATTAAGAAGGACATATCTTCGATTCTGGCCAATACTACAGAAGCGAAGGAGAGAGCGTCCAAGACTAGTAAAGATGTGACGCGAGAAGAAGAGGCCAAAAAGCTTCAAGAGAAGATAGAGCTAGCCAAAGCCCGCAAGATCGATGCTGTGAAACATGCGCCAAATGTCACCTCCACAAAGAGACCTCATGAAGGAGACCCTACGACTGCTAAGCCGAACAAGAAGTTCGCTCTTGACACTTCTGCAAGTACGACCACTGCTGCAACGAAATTAGCACCGCCCAAGAAAGCTACCAACATCTTGGCAAATAATCTACTTGGAAACACGACAAAGCCAGCTGCGAAGCCACTCCCGAAGAAGCGCGAGCCTTCCCCCCCGGCCGAATCGAAGCTTGGAGCACTTTTGGCAAGCATCGCTAAACCGGCTGAACCTCCGAAAGCCCCAGAGGCACCAGCTCGTCCCCCAGAGACACCGGAGGAGAAGAAACGACGAGAACGAAAAGAGAGTAGAAGACACCTAAGAGTTCGGTTTAAGGATGATTCCGAGTTGGAACAGATCAGATTATTTAAGCATGAATTGGCTGAAGATGAAGGTCGTCAAGATGATATGCTTCGCGATGCTCATGATGATCGTTCTGAGGGAATGATGCATAAGAAACGTGTGTCCGAGAAGCTTGATGAGAGCCTTGAGGATGATGACGCTTTAGCTGGCGAGATCGAAGAGCGACCTTATCCGAATCTTGTGCCGATTGATTTTAGTGAATTGAACAAAACCACCACATTTGGATCAAGTTACACAACTAGGGGAGGGGACAAGACATTTTCAACTCCAGAGCAGCAAATACAAGAGCGCCGTGAAGCCCTCGAACTTATGGTGATCTACACTGATCCTAAAGATATCCCGCCTTCTGCCAAGGAACCACCGCAAGAAAACAAAGATATTCAACCAGAGGCCCAGCTCAAAAGACCCAACGCGCCGTGGATCGTGAATCGTCTACAAGAAATTGATACATATGGTCCGCAGTACGCTGCACAGATCTTCTTTCATCGCAGAGCTGAGACGCGAAGGGTTAATGATATGCAACTTGCGTCTTCTCTACCAGGCTCTTCCACGAATATCTCTTCAATCCTCCAACAGCTTGGGGGCCCTAAATCCTCCCAAAAATTATCGTTCACCATGGATCCATCAGATCTGCAAAACCTTACGAGTATCGTGGAATACCTGAAGTCAAAACCGTACCCTCCTACGGAGCCTCCACAATGGATGACAAACGAGGCTCAGAGAAACGATTGGTGGGCGGGCTACAGAAGAGACAATGGGAAGCAAGTGCCTACTAACCTGATGGCGCACATGCAAGTTCCTCGCTTTGAGCAGCGGATGCTAGTACCACAAATGCAACAGTATCAGCAGCAGGCACCGCAGCCCAATATGTCATCGCTTCCTCAGGCCACACACGATGTTGCCCAGCAGGTACAGGCATACCTTTCGGGTCTTGCTGCAAGTGGAAACAGAGGTACCTCTTCTCACCAGCCATACGACTTCAGTGCCTTGGTATCTGGCCATGGCCTGGGGCATGATAGTGGAAAAGACAGTCAACATTCTAGATGGGACGGAGAGTGGGAGAATGAGGTGGCCCGAAATAGCAAGCAGAGAGGGAATGATACGAAGCAGTGGGCTGGCACGCATGATAATGACTCACTTTTTGACGAAAATGGCGAGTATAAAGGCAAGAAGAAGCCGTGCAAATTCTGGAGCCAAGGAAAATGTGCCAAAGGAGCCAAATGCACCTTTCTGCACGACGAAGAGGATTAAGTCGCTAGCCCCTACGTTCGCAACATGACGTGTTTCCTTCCACCGCGGGTGATTACAGCCGACCTACACTTCGATTCATGGTTAAGTGCAGTGTGCACTGACAAGCCCATTTCTTTTGTGACAATTGTGCATGGAATGGCGTTTCGAGAGCGTGGATATACCCAAACTCTTTAACCTTTGCTGGTTTCATTCTGTGTACTTTAGATTTCGGCAACATGCGTGGTTGCCATAGCACAATAGCAATATCCAGAGCCGGTTGCATCGGCACATTTCTCGGGCGAAAATGGATCTTTGTCTATTTGGGTCGTGACATTCCGGGAGCAAGGAGTTTTGGGAGTGGCTCACCAATGCCTTACTCTGCACCCTGCAGTTAGCTGCATTTGTAGATTATAAATACCAAAACATGGAGGTTATTCACACTTCTCCGTTCACAGATACAGTCGTTTGCAAAAATGGCTTCCACTTTGCCGGGAATTTTAACTTGGCTACCCAGAAATCGCCCCTTATCTCAAAGACGAAGCCTATTCGAGAAGGAGCTAATTCAGTATGACATTCAGGCTGGCTGGTATTTTCTGGGGAAAAGCATGCTGAGCATGATGCGGATGAACTCCTTGTAATGGTGTATGACGGCACTTATGAGGTTATGGGGAGTTTATACCACGCCGTTGAAGGCGAGGCATCTTGACCGCACTGGCTCCTGTCAGTCATGATTTTCCATTTTGAATTCATTTTAATGGTTCCGAAAACCTCTGTCACAGTCAAGTTAAAATTCCAGGCCAAGAGGAAGCCATATTTGCAAACGAGCGCATTCCAATTCAGTTCTGACTTCTCTGATATCTCTGGAGATCTCATTTGGAATATGGATACATGTTCATTGCATTTCAACATCAGTGGTTGGTTGGCTATCTTCACTTCACTCGCTGTGACTCTGATTTTGGCAAGTGCTGAGTCGTTATTATTTATTTACTATGACAAGCATCTCCGGTCATTTTATCAGTAGATATTTCTAGGAAGTTTCCGCCAGGTTAACCAGGGTATGCAGCCCCATCTCCTCTTGGATCACTTCCAGCGGAGAATACAGTCACACCATCTTCCACATGGCTCCTGATCACTTGACCCCTACCAAAGACACTCCTTCTATATCCAGTTACAATCTCTGCCTGGTGTCCCATATCTCTCAGCTGCTTGCAGACACTCTCGCTTATCCCTTCCTCCAAGAACACCTTCCTTCCATTCCCATCACCAGGCATGCCCTCCGCACCAATGCAGAATCGTGGAGCGTCTAGGGCCGCCTGGGGATCGAGTTTGAAGGCCAGCATGTTCAGCAGGACCTGCACGTGGCCTTGGGGCTGCATGAACCCGCCCATTACGCCGAATACGGAGTGCAAGCTCCCGTCATGGGCGTTGGTGAGCATCGCGGGGATGATGGTGTGGTACGGCCTCTTCCCTGGTGCAATGGCGTTCGGATGGTTTGGCACGAGGCGGAAGTTTCCTCCTCGATTTTGCAGAACGAAGCCGCAGCCCTTTGGGATGATGGCGGAGCCGAAGCCATGAAAGTTCGAGTTGATGAAGGAGATACCGTTACCTTCCTTATCTGTGACAGCGAAGTAGACAGTGTCGCTGTGATTGTGCGCTGGGCTGCCGTGGTCATAGATCTTGCTGCTTGCTTTTTGGGGGTCGAAGAGCTTGGCTCGTTCGGCGAGGTACTCTTGCGAGATAAGGCCTGCGGATGGAACTTTCGAGATGTTAGGGTCTGCTACCCACCAACTTGCGTCAGCAAATGCAATTCGCAGGGCCTCTATGGTAGCGTGCAGATGCTCCACTGAATTGTGCTGGCCTTCGTTGAATGTAGGTATTTTGCCAGTCCTTTCCAATTCCTCAAGGATTCCTAAGGCCATGAGAGCGACAATTCCCTGACCGTTGGGTGGGTGTTCCCAAATCTCAACACCGTAGTTGTCATTCTTGTCTCCTTGTCTGTCTACATACTTAGCCTGCGTTTGTGCATAGCCCTGCCCTTTGAAGATTTTAGAGATTGGAGCGACGGATTCGCTACCCAAGTCCATGTGATTTATCAGATCTTCAAGTTCGAGCAGGCCACCACGATCTTGGATGACTTTAACAAGTGCTTCTGCGATCCGGCCAGTATAAAACCCTTTCTTCCCATCTTTGGCCAGTGCTCGGAAAGTGTTTGCCAGGTTTGGATTCTTGAAAATCTCACCAGACCGAGGCGCACGATATGTGCCATCTGGATTTTTCTTGAGCATTTCTGCGAAATTTGGAGATGCTGTTAGAACAGAATCTGCGCCTGCCGCCCACTGGACAAATATTAGATAGGGAAGTATGGACAACAAGGTTGCAGAAGGCATACCGATTTCGACGACAGTTCCGAAACGGGGAATCCTCTCTCCGCCAACTCAATTGCTGGAGCTAAAATCTGTTCGAGAGACAATTTTCCACTTCCAAACCTCTCAATTGTATCCACCCACCCGGCTGCAGCACCAGGTACTGTAACAGCATGCACATGATCCAAGGGGATCTCACCCTCCTCACCCTCCTTCAAACCTAAATCTTTTCGAACTTGCTCAAGAGTACATTTTAAGCCTGCACGGCCTGAGCCGTTCAGGGCCTCAACTTTCTTAGTCTTAGCATTATAAAATAGACAAAACATATCGCCACCAATTCCAGTGGAGGCAGGTTCCGTTAAATTCAAGCCAGCAGCTGCAAGATGATTAGAATCCTCCGCCCATCCCTGGAAGAGACCTACCGACGGCAACTGCAGCATCCTGTATATAGTATTAGAAGCTTTATGAAAGTGGGGTTGATGTGCGCACAGCAGAATTTCCTCCAGCTTCAAGGATCTTCAGACCGCACTTAGCAGCTAGGGGCTGCGTGCATGCAATTATGCCCTCTGTACTATGTACAACACTTCTCCTACTCGGGAAGGGCATAAACATCGGCGCCGTCCTGGCGTAGACAGAATTAATGTTTAGCGGCATTTTGACTCGTGATAGGTATATGCCTATATAAATGAGTGAGAGCTTGCTTGCTGGATATCCTTCATGATTAGCTTACAAGAAAGAACAAGAATACATGTAAGGAAATATCGAATGAAATAGCGTCTTTCCTCATAGAAACTACGAAAGAAAGGAAGAATGAAGTCAGCAAGTTGGAGATACAAATGTGATGCTAAGTAAGGAATGATTAAATGATGCTGATAGGTGGGGAGCCCAGCTGGCCTGTGTATCCCACTTTCGGGTGGATGGATACTGAGTCCGGGTGTCTCTATCAGAATTTCAAAGGCGGTGTGGCGGCAGTTTCTGATCGCGTCTCGCTGAGCCGACAAAAATTCAGGAGCAGCATCTCGCAGAAATGTAAATACACCACTTATTGCCCATTTGAGTATGTTTAGAGCGCCGTGGATTTGCCGAAGATGTCTGCATACATGCCTGAAACCTGGTAGACGGCGGCTGGTGAGATTCTCCAGTACAGGTAACTGCTTAGCTCCCGCTTTTAGAAACAACGTATACTTATATGACCACAGCCAGTAATGGCTCCTTTTCCCCTGCGCTGCTTGCGCGAGCGCGTAATATGGCATCCGAGCATGATAAATTGAGCAAGGAAATATCAGACGGGTTTGACGCCAAGATTTCGAAACGAATCGGCGAACTAAAAGGCGTCACATCAGCTCTAAAGGAATGGGAACATACACAAAACTCCCTATCAGAGCTTGAAGCCCTCCTCAACGAGCCCTCGACAGATCCAGAGCTCCGTGAGCTAGCTATTGAAGATATTGCAAGCGCCCGTTCCGAATTGGGCGCTCTTTCTAAGAACCTGACGTCCTCGCTTACTCCCAAGCACCCCTTCGAAGATCTCCCTTGTCTGATAGAAATACGGCCGGGAGCTGGAGGAAGCGAAGCAGCCATATTCGCAAGCGATTTGGTCAAAATGTATAAGTCGTATTGTGCACGGAAGAATTTTCGTGTTTCTACATTAAAATACCAGACCGCGGAAGGCGAGTCTTCTGATACGTTGCCTTTGCATGAAGCCATTTTGGAAGTTGAAAGCCCAGGGGCTTATGGAGAGCTTCGATGTGAGGCCGGCGTACACAGGGTGCAACGGGTCCCCGTGACGGAGACCAAGGGCCGGACACATACAAGTGCGGTGAGCGTGCTAGTTCTTCCCAGCTTGCCTACAAATGGCAGTGAAGGGGAGATAGACTACGACGATCCAACGAGTGATTACTACGTCAATCCAACCGAGGTGCGTACCGATGTCATGAGAGCGAGGGGGGCAGGAGGACAGCATGTCAATACTACTGATTCCGCAATTCGTCTGACCCATCTTCCCACCAATACCGTGGTGAGCATGCAAGATTCAAGATCCCAGCACAAAAATAGGGAGAAAGCTTGGCAATTACTGAGATCGAAGCTTGCACAAGCAAGAAGAGAGGCGAGGGAAGAGGAGGTCGTTGCATTGAGGAGGAATGTAATTGGAATTGCCAAGATGGGACGAGGCGACAAGATCCGGACGTACAACTGGGGACAACAGAGGGTCACGGATCATCGAACGGGTTTGAGCGTGTTCAATCTCGATGATGTGATGGACGGTGGAGAAGAGCTGGATAAGATCATGGGCAGCGTCAAAATTTGGCTGGCAGATCAGGAAATCGCTGGCTTAATAGCAGACGAGGAAGCTCGAGCATAGAAATAGGACCAGTGTGAATCGCAACATGCATCTTGCGTTTGGGTAATGGCTCCCGTTTGTCGAATATTACACATGTTCAAGAACAACATTATGGCCTTGCACCCAATAGCTTCTGAGATGTGGTTCATCGAAATAAATATATGTCCTATAATTAGAGGCATGCGGTTACTGGAACCATCAATCCACACAATGGTAACTTGTAGATATAGAATATTGTACAGTAAAGATTATAAATTCAGACTTTCCATGCTAGATAGGCAGATTGAATAATTATTTCCTTTGGAGAGAACATGAATGCTTGTCACGTGCTGCTTTCAGGGTGAAATCTAACTTTCAGCCGTCCAGATAAATCAGAGTAATACCTTACTTTTTGCATTATGAAACACCTCATTGCATCGAAATACATACACATGGGGTTTCGATCATCATGAAATGCTGTGTTTCGTCCCGTCTAGTTCTTCGGGGATGTAATTAAAAAGTATGAGACTGGGGGGAAATCGAGGTTTGTGGGTGATGGGCACGAATACCACTGCATGGATTATAGTGAGACTTTCTAAGGAGTAATTAGCGGTAATGCTTATACTTTTATGTAGTTAGACAGGCAATTCTTTGTGCAGGCGACACTACACTCGGCTATGCAAATGTTATGGACGTGAGTGGCCGTCCGTCTGGTTTCACAGGGGCAGATTCAGTCCACCAGTGTCAGGATTGGGATATCATTAAAGCCTTCTTAATTGAGAACCGATCTAGTAATAAAAGCGGTATTTTAGCTTAATATAAACAACCTCCGCTTAATTATCTTTGTCTTAGTTGATAACGTTAGGTTAAGCTCGTCTGCCTGGGAGTTACTCTCCGGGACTTGTCTCAGGAGGTACTACGGCAGAATTGGGTTCACTTAGTGACATATTCACCTAGGAAATGCATCTTAACAAGTTTTATTTTTGAGTGGATTCATGAGAAACGCCTAGATACCTAATCCCAGACTCCGCGCTTCCAAAACATCACATATAGTGTACAACAACCCTAAAGAACGTACAATGTGGCTTCTCCTAATGAAGCATCATCCTTTTTGCTAAATTAGAAGCATCAGGTCGCGGCCTGATACCGATCGCGGAAACCCGATTTCATCCGCTCTTCAGCACTCCCTGGCTGTCCCTTCGCATCCCGTCCAGCACCCCTACCAAGCCGCCACTCCTCAGCCTCTCTAGAACGATAGTCATACCTTGCTTACTGTTACCCAACTGGTTCTCTGTCTTCCGGCTTGCGATAGCCTCAATGCTCCTTTGAATGCCGATGGTGCTCCAGCTGGCTAACAGACTTCTCTTCGGCGGCTCATCATCTCCCTCGCCTAAGGCAGCTTCGCCTTTTCTCGTTGCTCTTGCGCGCAGCCTATCGCCCAGTCTGCTCTTGAAGATGACCGTTGTCACCACTCCCGTGGTGCCGGTGTCGACCTTGAAGTCATCGCTCTCGTTTGCTGGAACATTTCGCCGGTACTCCTGCTTCTCGACGACGCTCAGAATTCCTGTCCAGTCTAAATTCTTGCTCTCCGTCTTCATCCATCCCTCCTTGATATCGATCGTGCTCGATTCCAAGATGTAACTCTCGGACCGGCCGCCGCGGACGCTGCCCAGCACGCTCTTCGGCAGCAGCTTGAGGACTGCTGGCGGCAGGCGCGAGGACTTGCGATGGACTCGCAGGGTGTGTAGTCGCCCAGAAGAAGGGTCGACGGTGCGGGATATCACGTCCGTCGAGAGGACATGAGTTGAGTAGGGGTTGGGATATCGGAGGAAGTAGGCGAGGGTGACGGCTGGAAAAGAGTAGTCGTAGGTAAAGGAGGTCTCAAAGAACTTGACCATTATGGAAGAGTAGAAGATGCATCTGCGACACGATTGTACTCGACGGCGAGTATCTTTTTGAAGCTGTTGATGGTTGAAGAGGGGGATTGAGGTGTGGTGTGATGATGATGGGAGTTCTCGGGAAAAGAAAAAGATGGTTGGCCCAACCCCGGATTCTGTCTAGATCAGGACTAGCGCGAAACCAGGGGAAAGTCGGACTTGAGGGACGAGAGAACTCATACAAATTGATATTGACATCTCTGTTCCTTGGAATAGCTGTCTCTCATTAAGCTGCATTCTACCATTTCACAAGCACCGTTATTACTCTTGAAATCCAGACTGTGGGGATGAAAGATGCGCGAGAATTGGTCGCGTGCAAGTCCGGCATCATCCTGATACATGTCCAAGGCAATCCCGCACCTTCCGGAGGCAACACACTCACGTTATAGCATCAAATCCACGTCTCTTCATATTTATTCCATAATAAGAGATGTTTATAACTCGGTAGGAATGGGGTAAACACGCCATCTATACGAGGCATCTTGTGCCTTTTCGCCGTCTCGTGCTAGACGTTTCTAGTCGAGTGCAAAGGAGCTTCTAGATACGGAAAAGGAGATATAGAAGGACTCTTTTCAGAAGAATCTATAGATTGGTCCTAACCTGCAATATGTCTGGATTAAGCAGTTAATATGCCTTCTCTAAAGATTTGCAACATCGGATACTGTACCAAATCCAGAGCCAAGAGGCTAGAAAGGTGTCACAGTGGAGGAAATGATACTCTGCCTCGAGGGGCATGGCAGGATATACCTCTATCAAACACTAAATTTCGATGGAAATGGCAGAAATTGCATCATAAGTCAACGCTCCAACGGTGGAAAAGAGATATCACACTACTGTGCTGTGTCTGCAGATATATGCCCCTTATGTAGGATTATCGTACAAAACACCGACATTATTAATATTAGTGCAAGAAGAAGACGGCCTTGCGTCGCACACCCCCATCCTGTCTGTTGGTTCAGGCGTGCAGGTCATACAGCAGCGCCAGTCGACGATCTACTGTACCAGAACAATCGAAAACAGAATAAGGACTGTCTTGTCTCATGGCGCTGAAACCCATCGCTCGGTTGTAATACGACCCCGCCAGGGACCAGAATAGAAGCTGCTCAGCCACAGCCTCCGAGGCTCAGGTTCCAAAATAATACTCTGTGATGGAGCAGCTACTGATTTTGATAAGATAGGTGGGAAAAGAACACATCAATAAGAGTGTGAAAGAGGGAGATGTACATATATACACCACAGAATGGTAACAGGTAGATAGTAGCTAAAGTCAACACTTACCATATCAGCTCCAACCCCCTCCATTGGTCTCGCGTAAGCCCAACCCCACCATCAACGAGGAGCAACCCGACGACTGCGCTGACGTTGGAATGCTGCTGCACCGCCGAGCGCTTGAAGGTACTGTGCTGTGCATCCCACCGTCCAAGGACACCTCAGCCCTATGCTCACCCCTTAACAAGCACATATAACTGCTGCAGTTCACCTCCCAGCTGTTGTGCCTCCCAGCTCTCCTTGTTACTCCTATCCGAGCCAGCAGCACCTTACCCTCGCGCGCGCCTACAGTCTAATTACAGTTGGACTCAGTCACGCACAGCATCACATATATCCCCCGGCGCTCCCTTATAACTCTCCAGACGCCTGCCACTGCGCAATTTAACGCCTGTCTTTCACAAAACGCTTTCTCTCGCTCTCCAGCACCATGGCGGATCTCCAGGGAAGGAAGGTCTTCAAGGTGTTCAACCAGGACTTCATTGTGGATGAGAGATACACGGTGACCAAGGAACTTGGCCAAGGCGCTTACGGTATTGTCTGGTACGTTTATCTATGTGCTGTACACGCTCTCTTGAAATTTATACTGACGGATTGTCAACAGTGCGGCGACCAATACCCAAACTCAGGAAGGTGTTGCTATCAAGAAGGTCACCAATGTCTTCAGCAAGAAGATCCTAGCGAAGCGAGCGCTGCGAGAGATAAAGCTGCTACAACATTTTAGAGGACATCGTAACGTACGTTAGTGCTTGTAGCTGGCATAGAATTGTTCTGATAGAAACAGATTACGTGTCTCTATGACATGGATATCCCGCGTCCGGACAACTTCAACGAGACTTATCTCTATGAGGGTAAGCAAGATGGCGTATTTATCTTCTGCGAGCTAGTCTAACCTTACGACAGAGCTCATGGAATGCGATCTCGCCGCTATCATCAGATCCGGACAACCCCTCACCGATGCCCATTTCCAATCCTTCATCTATCAAATCCTGTGCGGGCTGAAATACATACACTCTGCTAATGTGCTTCACCGTGATCTGAAGCCCGGAAACTTGCTGGTCAACGCCGACTGTGAGCTGAAGATCTGCGATTTTGGTTTGGCCAGAGGCTTCTCAGTTGACCCTGAGGAGAATGCCGGATACATGACTGAATACGTCGCCACGAGATGGTACCGTGCGCCGGAGATCATGCTGAGCTTCCAGAGCTACACGAAAGCTAGTAAGTCCTCCGTGATAAGTGCTCAGGCACGTCCTAACGGGTCTCAGTCGATGTATGGTCTGTAGGATGTATCCTTGCAGAGCTGCTTGGTGGACGTCCATTCTTCAAGGGTAGAGATTATGTCGATCAGCTCAATCAGATCCTCCATATCCTTGGGACGCCCAACGAAGAAACGTTGTCCCGCATCGGCTCTCCTCGAGCACAGGAGTATGTCCGCAACTTGCCATTTATGGCCAAGCGAACCTTCCAATCTCTCTTCCCCAACGCTAACCCAGATGCCCTCGATCTGCTCAATCACATGCTGGCTTTCGACCCGTCATCACGAATCTCCGTCGAGACTGCCCTCGAACACCCGTACCTGCACATCTGGCACGACGCCTCCGACGAGCCTGGCTGCCCCACCACCTTCAACTTCGACTTCGAGGTCGTTGAAGATGTTGGCGAGATGCGCAAGATGATCTTGGAGGAGGTTCAACGATTCAGACAGCACGTGCGAATCCAACCAGGCCAGCAGCCCGCAGCCCCGGGGCCGGCAGTCCCAATTCCTCAGGGTGGTGGCTCCTGGCGCGCGGAGGACCCGCGACCACAGGAGGCGTACGGCCAAGGCGTCACGGGCTTGGAACAAGACCTCCAGGGCGGACTGGATGCTATGCACGGCTAGATTGCGGTCTCAGAAAATTGGATGGACTAGGAGGGGAATTTTTCATCTTTTTAAAGTATCTTATTTTCAGTAACAACGAGCCGACAGCGAGCCCGCCAGCGAGAAAAGACAAGAGAATGCACTTTACAGCTTCAGAATTATACCAATTGTCATCTCAGAATTTTGCATATTTCGTCTTGACTTGATGTTTCATGGATTCTTGTGATTCTGTGAATGGTGCCTAGTAGCATTATTCCTCTACAATATTCTACAGCTAAGTGTTCACCACACTCTGTCACCACTAATTCAATATGAGTTTGATGCGATGTGATTCAAGACAATTGGTTTCCAGGTTTGATTGATTGATTGATTAAATCTTGCTCCCGCTAGCTAAAATAAAGCTGTGAAGTACCCCTATTAGTTATGCCTCTAGGAAAACTAATTAATAGAATATAGATCTAGGCTCTATCCTTCTTATTGACTTAATTATCCCTTGCTGCCTACTAATACTTGCCGATTTTCACTAGAATCGTTTGTATAATAAGTCTCTGGCTACCTAGAACTGACTTTACTTAACCTAAAATTAATCCCTCCTCTGTATATCGTATAGAGGCTCTATCTACTACCATCTTCTAGAGGATAGCAGTAGAGTATATAGAATAGGATCTTCTCCTCCTGTCCATATTAGTATATAGGGGACTTGAATTCTAGTACCCTAATCTAATGTAGAGGCTAGCTAGTCCTATTTAGCTTGTATAGAACTAGACTAAAGTAAAGCTCTCTGTCTTTTATAGATTCTAGTATAGTATTAAGATCGTACGACATAGTAGTCGTCAAATAAGGACCTAATAAACCTCCGTCTTCCACCTCTTCCCCACTACTTCCTCGTTAACTCTGTTCTACTCACTCTCTTAGCCTTACATCTAGTCCTATAGTGTCTGTTTCTCCTTTATATAATTGCCGTGTATACCTATTCTGCCTACATGAAGGTTGCCCCTTATACAGAGGCTATGATCCTCTATAGTGTATACTACTAGAAGACTAGACCCATAGTACTTAGATATCTAGCGCAGGTACTTATTAACTGTTCTAAGGTTAAGGTTATCTTATGGACAAAATTTTGTAGAATTGTAGGTAAAGCAGATAAAGCTTATACCAGATCTCCGGGCCTAGCCGAGGCACTTTGAGGACGATGTCTGCTCTAGAGTACGATAGTTAATCTCTATAGAACATCTTTACGTGAGTACATTGACGTTATCCGCAAAGCCAACAGCGAGAGCCGCTGCTGCGGTGGATTACAAATATCTAGGAGTTCGGTATTATAGAACAAGAGGATCGGGGAGAGCGGTTTCCAGAATTATTTCAAAGTTCAAATATATTAAGTCCTATTTTAAGAATGACACTTGAAGTAATAAAACTACTCTTTTGAAAAGAAAGGAACAGGTCATGAATAAAAACAAATAGCCATATTGCGCCGTCTCTAATGCCCACACACTTTAACTCCTCCACTCCTCTATGCGTAGCTCATGCGTAGAACCAGTATTCAGCAGAGTATTGCACGGTGATGAGATCAGTAGATGTGCACGAGGCAGGGGCACTTCCACCAGCAGTCTCAACGCGGTATACCTGGCCCAAGCCGATGCTGGCGTCGTAGCTGGCCTTAGCGACCAGAGACAACCAGTCGACGGCGCCGGTGTTAGCAGGGCCTTTGGGGGCGTTGGCCGGGGCCTTGATATCCCCGTTCTTGGAGCCGTACAGGAGCTTGTTGACGGACTTCAGGTCGAAAGTGGGTGTGCCATCGGCGGCGAAGTAGTGGTGGCCGAGGAGGGCAAGGTAGTTGGCTGGGGGGGGAAGAGTGTAGTCTTGTCCTGCAGCTGGAGGGGCATCATTGACGGCGCTGCCAGGAATCGAGTTCAGCATATCCATGCTCCACTCTGCAAGCGGGGTGGCGTCGTAAAGAGTAGCAATAGCGCCGACGGCGACGGGGGCGGCGCCTACGCTCGCGCAAGAATAGTTCTGGATTCCTCTACCTACAGCAACGTAGACGAGAGAGAGAGTAGTTGTGGGAAGAGTAGCACCTGGGAGGGACTGGTCAGTTTGTGAGGGTTGAAAGCGGGTTGATATTATGCACGTACTAGTATTGGTTGTGGGGAGAACCAGGTCCTCAATGGGAGTTGGGCGGATCCAGTATGGAGCAGCGGCAGTGAGATGGGAGGAGATGAGGGCGAGGGCCGAAGCCTTGAGTAGAGAGGTGAATGAAGGCATGGCGAATTGGTGAATTAAGGAGTAATTAGATCAAGATCTTTCCAGAAGCCTTGACCAGGTGAAAGGCAAGTAGATGAGAGGGAAAAGTAAGAGAGAGAGAAAGGACTCTGAAGGAAGCTTTCTTGATTATTGAGGAGGATGATTGACCTGCGAGTTGATGGTCTGAAAGAGAAAAGGGAGACGACGAATATATACTTCAGCCTTTGGGCTGGGTGGCAAAGGGTTGTTCTGGTGAGCAGACGGCAGCGCTGAGATATTTTTTGACGGTGCCCTGCAGAGGAGGCTGCTTCTTAGCCAGGGCAGAGAACTCCTTGCCAGGAAGCTTCCGTCAGGTCCCCCAGACATCGTGCCACACGCCTGCTTGCTTCTTATTGTTTGCTGATCCGGCACCCTCCCCTACAAGCGCTGCTACGCCGCACCGGCCGACAACGGTACTGGTCAATTTCCTCCGCAACCCCGGGATCAAAGAGCAGTCCGAGATCGTCCCTGGCGTCAATCAGTCAATGGGACGACGAGATGAGACCCTACAAGCAGGCATCCCATCGGTCATCTAGGCACGAGATCCGAGCAATAGTTCGTGATCCCCGCGGATTCCAAACGCCAGTTGTGCGATGTCCTGTCCAAGGAAGCTCGGGGCAGCAGATAAAGTATCGTTATGGTCTGAAACACCGGCGAAAGTTTGGACAAAAGTTTCGAGTTGTTTCGAAACATTGTCCCTCGAGTCCGTGGGCTCTCGGATGTTTCCTCTCCCACCCCCAACCTCCCTGAATACTGCCCCGCTCGATCTCAGGGCCTCGCCAATATCTTTTGCAGAGGAAACTGCTCACTGGCCGCCAGGTGCTCGTGCATCGGCTCGCTCTGCGGTCTGTACCTCGTAAATGTCCCCAGTTGCATGTGGCTGACCGCTTGTGGTAGGTGCAAAAGTAAAAGTAAACTCGAGTTAAATTAATCTTCTTTTTCCGGGGGGGTTAACTACCAAAATAGCCTCGGGTGGGACCACCCAAGATAGTATATGCCTATATCCGGAGCATTTAACCCTTCTTCTTTACAATCTGCTCAGGTCCCCAACTCTCTCTTTGTCAGCAGCTAGAATTCCAAGCGAGGCGACACTTGGGCCTCTCCACTCGGACCTCTTTTCTTCACGTCATGTCGTCGTGAGCAGTCTTTCATCCGCGACGTGTCGTTGAGCGCGTCCAGAAGAGGCGTCCGCACTGTCAGGATAGAGTAGCTAGCGGGAGCGTCTAGAGGCCTCTGTGCTGGCCTTTGGTGGTGGCTTATTCGTGGGCGCCAATTCGCCATGGCCAATCGGTGCTTCAACCCGCCGTGAAGCAAGGGATGGGAAGCGCGATTCGATTCATCTAGATTTTGCCTTTGAATCAGAGAAGTTTGAGCATTTGACCGGCCTCGTGGCAGCAGGTATACACACGACGTGACACAGCATGATCGATGGTATTACGACATGCTACTGGGGCGTAGGCTTGAGTCAATGTGACCACGATTCTTGCACTACCGACGTGGAGACCAAGGCTAGTTAGTTGGGGGCGGGGGCCTCTCGCTCTGGCAATGACTGATATTGAAGGCCTGAACGTTACCCTGGATGATAAGATTTACGCGTACACTTGAAGCACCGTGCTGAGCCGCATGAAGTGAAAGAGATTTCACTATTTATGGAAAATGCCCCTTCCATTCTACTGTACATGCCTCTACTACTGAAAGTGGAGTATTAGTTACAATTGAGCCTGCAGCCCTCCAACTGCAATCCCTGGCGTGGTCTATCCCTTCAAACAGTGAGATATGACATGCCTTCCCCTCACCAGCTCTCACATAAGGCCCGAGATTAACGCATCCCAGCCCCGCTAAAGCTACCGCCTGCGCTTTGGAGTCGGCTTGCAAGCTGTGGATACTTCTCTTGCACCTCCAGTTGTGTCCGCGTGGCTTCGGCGTACGAGAGAGCATTGACAATCTCGCCTTCCGTTCGAGAGAGCTCTGCCGCCCGCTCAAAGTACTTGAGCGCCTCGGTGACCTTTCCTTGCTGTAGTAGTAGTTGCGCCATGGTGGCAACGGCAATATCACACTCGGGGTCGACTAGAGATGGTTAGTACTTTTCTTGTTGAGACGCAAGGGGCCATACTGATCAGGGCTTTCTGGCAGAGCTTTTCAGCCTCTGCGAAGTCCTGCTTCCATTGGAAGAGCGTCAGGGCCTTATTGATAAGGGGTAGCACGTTCATGCCTAGCGGTTTGGCTTTCTTTTCCATCTCCACGGCAGTGTCGAACTTTTCAATTGCCTCCTCGTATTTCCCCTGGTCCAATAACAGCTCTCCATAGTAGTTGTACACATCCGGCACCTTGCTGAAGTTCTTGGTGCATCGCCTGAACATAGCAAGAGCAGAGGCGATAGATCCCATCTTATACTGCGTGACACCGAGCTGGATGTGGGAGAAGATAAAGTCACGATCGAGATCAATGGACTTTTGGTAGTCTTTGGCCGCCTCCGCGAATTCGCCCAAGATGAAGTGTAGTTGGGCACGGTGGTAGTAGATATCTGGGTCTTCGCTGTTGTGCTCGATTGCTTTATCAAAGTCCGCCGTGGCAGCATCGTTGTTACCTATGCAAAGTCAGTGCAATGGTCGTTAATCTTACTAGGATACCAACCGAGTTCAGGGTGCATGGTCGCACGCTTAACATAGCTCTGTGTCAAGGTTGGTTGCAGTTCAATACTCTTTGTGAGGTCGCTCATCGCCCCGGCGATATCACCGCGAAGGTATCTAAAAGTGCCTCGCATATTATACGCAAAGCCCTCATGCTCTTCGAGACCACCCAAGACCAGAGCCTGGTCAAATGCGGCAGCGGCTTCCTCATAACCCTCCGCTGTCTTTTTCGCCAGACAGCCAAGACCAAGCTGAAGTTGTCCTTTCCCAGTATTCTCCGCTAATTCTACCTGATCCTCCAGCCCTGCTGGTGGAGGTCGAGCTCGGAAACTTTGCAGATAATTTGTGACAAAGTTAGGGCTCGGCAGTCGCTTCTCTTTGCTTGCAAGTATCGCCTTCGCTTTTGTCTCGGCTACCTTCTTCAGCAATCTCTCAACGGCTTCTGCGCTTTGTGTGTTCTGGAATCCTTGGATTATGCAACTTGCGGTATAGTCCAAGAGCGCCTCGCTATACTTTTCGAGATGCTCGTAGGCATTCGCTCTCCGGTTTAAGGCCTTGACGTATTCTGTGTCTATGCTAATGGCTGCCGTTGCATCTTCGATGGCCTTTTCCCATTCCTTGAGCGCAATGAAACATGCACAGCGGTTTGAATAGAAGACGGCGTCTTGTGTGCAAAGAAGAGCTTTCCCATACAGCTCAATGGCTTTTCTGTAATCCTGATTCTTGTATGCAGCGTTTCCGGCGTCCTTCAATTTTGCGGCAAACTCTTTTCTTTGCTGATCTGAGAGGCTTCCAACGGTAGTCTCGTCTACCTCAGGAAGCTCCTCGTCGGCGCTCTCGACAGTAGGCCTCTTCGACTCCGTTTCTACCGAACCTTTCTCGAGATCCGCCTTCTTTTCTGCATCCTTTTTCTTTTTCTTCTCCTTTCTACTCGATTTCTTTTGCGATTCCCGGCTAGATGTGGTGGCGCTCTGCTGTGGTGCGCGTCAGCCATGTTACTCTACTTCAGTGAAATGCGACTACGCTGCCTACCGATTCGGTCAGATAGTATGCCACGCCAGCGCCGGTTACAACTATAGCAACACCAGCAATCGTGTAGACAACGGCTTTGTGTTCGGAAGCCCAGGTAGATATCCTGTCCCATACTGATGACGGAGGTGTTGACGAAGTGAAGTCTGGGATGTTCTTCACGGGATGGGTCGAGATTGGAGCAGACATGATGAAGGGAAAACAGAAAAGAAAGGGAATACGATGCGCGATATACTCCACAAAGAAAGAAGAGAATTGACAGAAGAGCTCTCGATGGAAACGGCTCGTCGAGTCGTTGATGAGGACAAGCAGCTCAGCGCGAGAAAAAGATTCGCGCAAGCTCGGAAGTGCTCACCGGCCTGTGACGAGCGCCGGTTCAGCGCTAGGCTCGATCAGGTTCTCTGAAGTCCAGTTCCTTTAAGAGATCTATTTTGTTCAGGGTGGAGGGCGAGGTGAAGTTCACATACCATTTCAGATTGCAAATCAGACAGAAGCATTCATACGCTTTTGGTCTGAGATCAGTCTGCGTTCAAGAGGCTGTTAATTCCGACATTACGGCTCGCATTCGCCTCATCCCATCCAGAATCGGCTCCGTCGATGACTCCCGATCTTGAGATCGTCCAGAAGACATAGAACAAGTGCAAAATTTTGCCATACTGCCTTATACGTCCCATTTACATGAGTTGTCGCACAGAAACAGAATTGCGTAGATTACAGCTGTCACTCACTAAATCCTCACCGTACAAATTTCGCCCAAATCTCTCAGTCCCAAAGCCTGCTAACATCAATCCCTCAAACGATATCCACAGAGCGAGACCATAAATTTCCTTGGCTGCGTGACCCGAACGGTACTTCTTCAGTCACCTGTAAACATAAGCATCCAAACCCTAAAAGAACCACTCTCTAGAGCAACTCAATGCTAACAATGGCCAGAGTTCTAATCCCATCCTCCGGCAATGGCGACCGGGTTCCAGCTCTTCTCCTCTCTCCGTTACGATCCCCTCTTGGACCCTCTCGTTGTCAACACCGAGGCCTGGGACGGGGATCGCCCATCTGGCAGCTCCTTCTACCTGCTTCCGTATCACAGGGACCGCATGCTTCAGGCCGCAGAGCACTTTGGCTGGAACACTGCGGCATCCCGCATCAGTGGACCCGCCGGTCTCACTCGTCTGGTTTCAAAGCTCTCTGAAGCCGTTGATTTCCAGTCATCAAAACCGCTACGAATCAGAGTGTTACTGGATCAAGATGGCACCATCGCCATTGAGTCAACGCAGGTTCATGCAACAACCTCCAAGGAAGCCTTATTCCCGGATCGACTGGCCCCACCACTACTAGAAGAGTCGGGCAGATTGACTGGCGAGATGCCAAGAATACGGGATGGCGATGGGGATCCCGAGATGGAGGAGCCTTGGGTGGTGCTTTTAGACCCATCGGGAACTGAACCGTCATCTGAAACGACCTACAAGACTACAAGTAGGAGTATGTATATGGACGCGAGGAAACGAACAGATATCAAGACATTTGACGAGAAGAAAGAAGTCCTGCTTGTGAGCAATCGCGACCGGGAGATCATGGAAGGCAGTCTAACGAGTGTATATTTCTGGAGAAATGGGAGATGGACGACGCCTCCGGTATCTAGTGGTGGGCAGATGGGGACGACAAGAAGGTGGGCATTAGAGAAGGGCCTTTGCGTTGAGGGTGTTATTACTGCAGATTCTTTGGTCAATGGAGAGGAATGCTGGATCAGCAATGGTGTTAGAGGCTTCAACCGTGGGATCATCAAACTCAGTTGATGGAAGTCGTAGGCTACGGCGATTATGAATAAAAAGCCCCCCGATACTGAGAACTCAGTCACGCCCCTTTCAAGGCTCGGTATTTGAGCAAGAGGTACAGTACTTTTGTGTCATCAATGCGCCACCACTGAGGCGAGTATGGCGTACATCTACGAAGTATATCGGAGAGATAAAACTACGAGCGTGGAGCAGCCCATCCTGATGATTTTAGCACGCTGTACAGAGGCTATGCCTTTCACTCAAACAGACTATTGAACCTAGTGCGTCAGGTGATATTATCTGGGATGTCTTGCAGAAACAGTGCTTATATTTGCCCCTTCGCCGACAGGGGAAGTGAGATTGTGGGCACGACGATGGATCGTGGACCTATTATGCAGATAAACACCAACCTTGAGGCTTCTGAAGTGTGTATCATGATGGCTAGAAAATAATGGAGGGATTAAGCTTCGCCACAGAGGGGGGTTTCCAACCGTCACCCGCTGAGATTAGGCCAAACTAAAGCCACACTGACGGGCAGGAGAGGTCAAGTTCATTAAGAGAACGAGAAAGAGTACAAGCTCATATTTACTGCAAGTCGTCAGCGGGATTCCCCTGAGGCTAGCTGAAAGGATACCCCCCAAAGTCCGATGTGGCTGAATGCGGATGGTGGTGCGAGGGCAGTGTTATCTGAGACCCTCCAGCACCGAGGATAAAATGACATATCAGGTGCATAATCGCTACCGGTTAAAAAGAAAGGCGAGAGTGGGGGGTGTCTTGTAGGGAGACGAAACGAAACGTCATCTGCAAGCGCAAAGGGTCAAGATAGCTGCCATCTCGATCTGACGACCTTGATCAGCAGAGCTACGGCCAGTCCATTTGCGTTTTAGGGCCTCGTTGTTGCGAATCTGATTTGGTCCACGCTTCCCTTTCCCGTTTGTAGCAGGCTGGAGGCGGTTTGGGCTCGACAGATTGGCACCTGGCGATTGGCACTGAGGAGCCCGCTGGTAGGAAATAACAGGATACTCCTGAAGTACGAATATCCAGAACGTGATACAGGTAGACGCTTTGTACCAGGGTCCGGTGACGTCAAAAGCAGGGCGTGCTGCAACTAGCAACCAGAGCGATCAGTGCCTGGCATTCTCCTTCCCCGTATTGCGTGTACTTCGTTCGAGATATTGCAGGGTAGCATTATTCGAGGCCCCGTCATCATAGGTGGCTCAAGGTACTTGTATTATGCCGGGCGGGTTGAGGGGCGTGGAAAGCTCGGTGCGGATCATCCCTGGTTCCCGCCGAAGGGTATGTCGCTCGATGAATAATATCTTAATAATCCACTGTCACGCTGTGGCTCTCATCTGGTGTGCCGTCCCCATCCAAACAAGTCACAAAGCCATGCTCTTGCAGAGCCCAGCTGAGACACACAAGAGCTGTGCATGGAGAGCTGTAGATCCTTGAACCATGTAGCTGAAAGGCTGAACCTGCGAAGGGACGAATGAGTCGCATGCTTATTATAAGTGTGTAATGTTGTAAGTATCGAGATACAGTCGCTCGGGGGAAGATTCTCCCTGCCATGGTTTCGTCACGAAGCTATCCAGAGCTAAGTAGCTTCAGAAATATAGGGGGGGAGCAGTAGATGCTGGAATGGAGCCGCCGGGTGCTAAATCGGCACTGTGATGTGGCCTGCTAGCCTATCTAACCACTTCCTCTAGGTACCGTTAATACCGGCCCGTGTTGCGAATTTGCCCCTCAAACCCCCTGTCGCAGCCGGCGACACTGGTCTCGCGGGGATGAGATCAAGCAAACCTCGCCGGCTGAAGCCTGTTTTCTGTCTTGCTCATTACCATTTCCCCTCCCTACCCTGGGCTGTGCTCGTGGCTGTCCAGCTGCGGGCCACCAGCTGAAGTATAATAATAGTGGACTGCCTCCCCTCATCTGCTCCTCCGCTCCCCCTCTTCTATTCCTCTTCCCCTCGACTTCCTATCTCCGCAGAATACCATTCATTGGCTTCACATATCTAAATATACCTCCCATACCGTATCGGCCTATCACATACTCTCTTCAACATGTCTGCTCTTCACGGCTTGCACAAGATCAAGCTTATACCTAACAAGAACTATCAAAAATCCGGAACCAAGTCCTATGTCTTGCTACTCCGCAAGTGGGGCTTCCAGCCTACTCTGCCTGGCCCCTATACTCAGGTACAGATGATAACTAAAGAGGATGCGAACCGCCATTTGCATAGTCGTAGGAAGCATGGGGGAAGCCCTCACACCCATCCGGTGACTGTCAAGAAGTCTGGTTCCGATGACACTAGTACTTCAGAGGTGACGGCAGAGGACCAACAAAACGACTCCGAGTATCTGTGCCAGGTTCAAATCGGCACGCCACCGCAGACAGTTACCCTCGACTTCGATACAGGGTCTTCTGATCTCTGGGTAAGCAAACTTCCATATAAGTTTCCAATCCGTACATTTTTAACGTCAGTTACAGGTCTGGTCCACGGAACTATCCAAATCTATCCAGAGCAAAGGTAGTGGACATAGCATCTTCAATTCAAGCAAGTCATCTACTTTCAAGACGAAGAGCGGGTCGTCCTGGAAGATCTCATACGGTGACGGGTCTTCTGCCTCTGGTACTGTTGGCACGGATAACGTAACAATTGGCGGGCTCACAATCAAGAATCAAGCTGTTGAGCTTGCAAATCAGATGTCTACCGAGTTTCAGCAAGGAACTGGTGATGGACTTTTGGGTCTCGCATGGCCTGCTATCAACACCGTCACTCCCACGCCTGTTGCGACACCCGTGGAAAACATGATTACTCAGGAAGACATTCCTCAGTCGGCTGAACTGTTCACAGCCAAGTGAGTATTCACAATCTTTACTAATGTTTCGCGGCAACTAGGTTTCCCTTGGAACGACATCGTTGCCGATGACTGACTTCAAAATAGGTTGGGTTCGTGGAGGGATGTCAACGATCCTGATAAAGGCGATAGCTTCTACACATTCGGATATATCGATCAAGATACCGTCACAGCATCCGGACAGGAGATTGCGTATACACCTGTTGATAACTCTCAGGGCTTCTGGATGTTTGACTCCACATCGGCCACTGTCAATGGAAAGGCCGTTGATCAGTCCGGAAATACGGCCATTGCGGACACTGGAACCACTCTGGCCCTTGTGTCCGACGCCACGTGCAAAGCAATATATGATGCAATCCCGAACTCTCAATATGACTCTACCCAGCAGGGCTATGTTTTCCCCAGTAACACCACTGCCGACCAACTTCCAGTTGTGACATTTGCTGTCGGTAACACGCAATTTACTGTCCAAAAGGAGGATCTCGCCTTCGCAGATGCAGGCAATGGCATGGTGTATGGGGGTATTCAGTCTAGAGGGAGCATGACATTCGATATTCTGGGCGATACCTTTTTGAAGAGTATCTATGCTGTAAGTTCAGCTGATATGGAATGACTAGACGTTGTAGCTGACTGGAATCCTAGATCTTCGACCAGGGCAACCAGCAATTTGGCGCTGTCCAGAGAACCGAGCCCACTCAGAACCTTGCTCCACCATCCTAGTTGTGGGAATGAACTGTAATCACGACGCAATGATACGGATTTGGCGTGCTTTTTGGACGAAGAATGAACCGGGATTGCCTGTTTAACTTATTTTCCTCGAATTGCAATGAAGAATGACTATCGCTTTAAACTATGTCTGAATTGGGGGTTTATACTTCGTGCAAAAGCTCGAAAATTGGGTTCCTCCGTTTTAAAGTAGCTACACAAGATCAGCCCTGCGTAATCAGCTGAGGGTTGGCCTTTGAACTTAACTTACCCGTAGCATGCTTATGTCACATGAGTAATTGGGAGCAAACTGTATCTTCATATTCTCTCCATCACAAGCCCGGGGATGATTAAGCACTATGAGCAGTGCTTGGGCTGGCTTTGGCGACTCATTGCTGTGCTGAAGAGTAGTGACCAGTAACTGATCTGTCCTACGTGGTAGACCAATACACAGAACCTCAGTGTAAATATAAGTGTTATTTCATGCTTTCTTGGACTTGTGCACAAGTTGACAATCTGATATAACTGGATAAGGGCTACGCAAGACGGGTTCCATCAATTGATCAATCTTCAGCACCGAGTCAAGCGGGATTAAATAGCATAAATTTCCAAACGACGAACCCCCACCCCGGTCATGTACACATCAAGAACCAATACGAACTTGTCAACAAAACGCATAAAACATGTTAAAAGGTATCCCCGTCGCTACGCCTCAACGCCTTTCCCATGACCTCTCCCGAGGCCATGTGCTGGCACAAGAACGACCGCGAGAGAAAGCGAATGATGCGAAGGAAGTCGGCCCCTTTCTCCCTCATGTCCCGATACGTCCCGCAGCCACGACCCCTAGAATTTCTGCCTGCATGAGCTAAAACAATACCCAGCAATGGAAATTAAACGAACTCGAATATCAAAAAAACAAAACCATAACCCTTCTGGCCCGGCCAGTCCATTATTCTTTAGAACATCATGTTATCCCTCTCTTCTATGGATGCATACACTTGCATTTTCCGTCGGCTCAGCAAGAGTTTGTATTTACTTTCGAATGACAGCCTCATACAGCGTGATCAGCGTTCCGATCCCAGTGCCAACCAGGACCCCTTGGTAGCCACCGTAGAGGGCCGAGTTAATGCGAGCCACATGCTCGAGGTTGACGAATCCGCCAAACGTGACATCCTGCCCGAAAACGACATATGTCAACAAGGCCTTGACGATATTGAAGGTCAGAGGGTCAAAGGCATAGTTGAAATGCGTGTGGCTGCTTCGGGATTTAGGCTTACTCGTAAGGTTGACGAAGTAAGCTGCTATCAATGGAATGAAGAAAGTTGTGACAGCCCAAAGTGATGCCGGGCCCCAAAATGACGAGGTTAGCAACAAGAAGAGATCGGGGATCTTGACGGCATAGTCAGGAGTCTTCAGGAGCGAAATTGCGGGAATAGTAAACGCGTAGCGATCAGAGAGCAGCTCTGGGCGCAAGAAGTAGAGCTCGAAGAGGATGATGAGACTCTCAACGGATGCGACGGTGGAGAGGCTTTCACGAGTGGCGTGGGCTCTCTCAACGATACCTGATTCATCGAAGGCGTCAGAGACCTTGGAGCGCAAGACTTGGGTTCTGCGATCAATGGCTTCTGCAACGACAGCTGGGGACGGAGGCAGAGGCACGCTCGACGCGAACGAAAGGTTGGACAACGCAGAGGCGCGTGGTGTCCTGGTCAAAGCTGATCGTGCGCGGGCTCCTGTTGGCTCAACCTCGGAATCATCTCTAGATGGGGGTCAGTACTGATAGATTACAAAGAGGATATTCCGCGCCTCGATGCGCGTCGGGTGGGGTGCTCACGTCGCGCCTATATCTTCCGCAGCTTTGGTAACTCGGCGCCTGACCGGCTTAGTCTTGGAATCGACGTCCGATAGCGTAGATGATGCCTCCTTCTTCACGGGGGAGCTGTCAGAGCGCCTCTTGTAGAAGGAGGTGAAGCGCGAGTCCGACGAGTATTGCGCGGAGTTCTTGGTCAGGTAGTTTTCGAGTTCGAGCTCGAGCTCGGCCTTCTTCAAGCCGTCATGCCTAGCAGAAACAGAGACCGTTAGCCATGCGCGCCAGAGACACAAGTTATGCGGGCGGCGTACTCTAAGCCCAGAGACCCGGCAAGGTCTGCCAGGTCAGCCTTCTTCTGCTTTGCGAGAAAGTTCGAGCCTCCAGACATGGTGAGGTGCTAGTGAGCGCGTGTGTTGGAGGGGGAGGGAGGCTTTGCGGATATGATTCTGTCGGGCCCGTTTGCGCGACCACAATAGCGACGATGCGACGTGTTTTCAGGGGAATTGGGGAGCAGGAGGAGGGAGTTGGGGAGAAAATCAGGTGGTTGTCACTAGGAATAATGGCGGGGGCTGGGGGGATTCGTGTTGATGTTTACATCTGGATTTTAGCGCCGCTTCGCATTCGGAACCAGCGAATCATAACACGTGATTTTCCAGCTGATCGCAGAAGGAGCTGAAGGGGCGATCATTGCCGTTGCGTCCGGCTCAGTTGATTGCGGTGGAGGAGGCTGAGGGGGGCCGCCAACTACTGTTTATCATCCGCGCCTGGAATCAAGTGGCTCGACTAGCCATTGTCCCGTCTGCTATGTGAAGCTACTGCCTAAGGTAAGCTCAGATCCATCCCGCGCTCGCCACTCTCACTCTGCTGTCACGTGATGTCAACTACCCAACGCGGAATTTTGAAATGCGCCCTAGCGCCATTAAGCGAACGCACAACTCGATTTTCAACATCGAAGTTTGGGAATTTGAGCCGCGACACTAATATACCCAACTCCTCGACCACGGCATAATCGTCAAGATGGTACGTGAAAAAGCTCTTTCTCTGTCGGATGGCATTACAGTGGAATGCCCGGATAAGCACTTTAAGGACGTCCAAGGCGGCAATATCTCGGGAGGGACTCGCAAGTTCAACGCTGCAACGAACGGAAAACCTCCTGGGATCCCATGCCTATGGAGCCACAGAGTGGATGAGATATGAGATAATACAGACTCAAGATCCATATTTGTCCGATTGCTTATTTACGAGCGGTGCGGATCCAGCGAGACGCGATTCATTAGGAAGGATGAAGAGGACCAAGGTACAGAGAACGAAGAAAGTACCTTGAAGCTAACAGAAACTCCGCGCAGGTCAACGTACCCAAGACCAGACGCACATACTGCAAGGGCAAGGAGTGCAGGAAGCACACCCAACACAAGGTCACACAATACAAAGCTGGAAAGGTGCGGCAAACTACTATGTGATGAAGCAATCACTCGACTAATAGGTCCCAGGCATCCCTGTTCGCCCAAGGAAAGCGTCGATATGATCGCAAACAATCCGGTTATGGTGGTCAGACAAAACCCGTTTTCCACAAGAAGGCCAAGACAACGAAGAAGGTCGTATTGAGATTGGAGTGTACGTCGTGCAAGACGAAGGCACAGTTGGCGTTGAAGCGATGCAAGCACTTCGAACTTGGGTACGTTCGGATCTGGGGAATATAGGCCTTAATGCTAACAATGGCACAGTGGTGACAAGAAGACCAAGGGTGCTGCGTTGGTGTTCTAGATATGCGGCGACATTTCTCCTTTCGCATGGGCATGGGGCACTGGGTTTTGCGTGGATACAACGGCTAAGATGTATGGAGCAAGGCACAGCGAGGACGGAGACCTTGTATCTTATTCTACATCGTCGAATAAGCATAGCAAAATTCGCTGACACCATTATACTGTTTTGCGCTGTAACAAGAGTTGAGCCATGGATTCCGCGAAGATCAAGCATCGCACACAATACAACAAGTACGGTACATCCTTTTATATCATTGGCGATGTTGAATCTGCAAGTGCAAGATACCGTCATTCCTCTGATATGCCATCCCAGATCCAGATGTACCCGTGCCAAGTGAACCGATTAGCCATCCAAACAGCAATACCAAGCGTAGCTTCTGTATGCTAACGCAAACATTATGCTAATGTAGGTCAGCGGTGTGGATATTCAAGGTGGAGATTAAATTAGGAAGGTTAGCACGCAGCCTCTATCGACGCAACTGGGCTATCTATGGCAACATCTATAGGCTCAGTCCACCTCATTCAAAACCCTTTTCCAAGTCTTACAGTCCGGCCTCCGCCATACCACAATGTCCCCTCCCTGCAGTCTAGTCCCTTTTCCTGGCCCACAATCCACTCTGCATCCAATCTCCTATCCTCTCCTTGTTTTGGCCAGTACTCCTTCTCCAGCCACTCATTGATTTCTTCAATACCCTTGACAAACAACTTCATCTTCTCGGGAGAATCATGGTCATCCTGACGCAAGAATCGCCCGATGGTGATATGGGACGAAGGAACAACGTAGCGCGAGCCAATGTTCACTCCTGTCTTCCTGGCAATGTTGTACAAGTCCCTTCTCAAATGGTGGTAAGTGAAGTTATCATCGCCCTCAGTCCTCTCTGCTGAATCGGAAGCTGCAACAGGAAGGCTCTCGCCGGCAGCAGGGAGGAAAGAGAGAGCAATTGCTGCAGCATCATATGATAGCATGGGCTTCAGAAGCCGCGTCCGATGAGAGAAAGTGTAGTCTGTCATGGCAGCTATAGTAGCTGGTCCAATATTGTCTATGAGTGACTTGGCCTCGGCATTAGAGACAGAATGAATGATTTCCAAGGCTGTTAAATGCATATTTTCGACAGGCATGAGCCAGAGATCTACTTCCGTTAGGCAATTTCGCGATTGTGGTAAATATCCCAAGTGGGAAAGGTAGGAGTTAGGATATCTATTATAAATAAAATGAGGTTGGGAGACATACTGGGTGCCAATTCCAGCAACTTCTGTTGCAGTTTTCCTGCCAACGAACGGATATGGCTCGGTGGTCGAGCCCAGAAGACAAGACAATGCCTCGGGTCTGTGAATCCAGGCTCGATAGAGGGATCTACGAGCCGTTGAAGAATTGGATCCGTAATGAGACTGGTAAACTCTGGAGAGAGTAGCTTGGCCTTCTGCTGGCTATTGCGGGTGGTTCGGTGAGCGGAGTATCGCGACTGGAGAAGCCCCTGAAGAACTTAGTGTGTGAATTTATGAGCTTGCTTCCAAGATCAAATATAAAAATTACCATCATAAACAAGGACTACAATATAGAACACTAGAAGAAAAGGTGCCTTACAGGGTCCCCTTGAGAAGCCTCGATTAGAGCATCATACGGATTTTCGTACGCCGTAGCATCAATTCCAGAGAGATCCTCAAATTTATTTTTGCTGTCAACTGACTCAGGTAGAGGAGCAGCCGTATTCAAGGCTATATGTCCCGGCATGGTGCAAGGTCGCTGCTACGAGATGCGTTGTGAACTAAAGTCCTTCCAGAAGCCGCTCAGCTGTCTCCTAGGCTTTGGTGTCGCTTAAGAGATAACCTTGCCTCGTATTTACTAGTTAATGGACAAGGACGCTAGACAAGACGGTGTAGATCGAGCCATGGACAGTTTTCCAGCTCAAAATACAGAACAGCCACTATTTAGTGTGATCCCGCGTGCTTTTGGAGGCAACTTTGCCAGTCCTGCTGGGCTATATTTGTACGCTCTTTTCACGTTTGCTTCACAATAGAGACTTAGGAAATAACTTGGGAAATAAGGGTTTCAGTATTCTTATATCAGACCGCCTATAAGGCCATATTAAATGGCCCTGAAATTTATCTTCTCTTAAATGTGAAAGAGTTCATCATGACGGTTTTATATGACGACCCATACATAATCTTTATCTGATAATCCGTGTGTGCCTGGATCCTGGATCCACTCGCACAAGACTCTCGGTCCGAGGTTTAACCGATAGTTGCCAGAACCGGCGACGACAATAACAGACCTGTTACTGTAGCTTCGACTCTTAACTGACCATGACAGTCGCAATCTGTCATCCTTGCAACAGCTCTCCTTAATTGCCAGTATGGCGGGCTTACCCATGGCACAAGAGAAGGCTGTGTCGGATACCATGTCACTTCTGGGCACATAACACTAGCTTTTGAGCCCAGGCACGTTGCGACTCCGCTGCTGACTCTGGACCTTTATGTAGTCCTTCTCTTCAGTGGAGTCGTCATCGCTTTAATTCTCTCCCGTCAGCTTCTCAGCCTTCGACCGTGGGTAGTTCACATCCCAGACGCCAGCTATATCCGCCCCGTTGCTCGATTGCGAAGAAATGAAGCAACCGTCCATCTTAGAAGACGTATCTTCCCGCCTGGATTTCTGCATGAAGACTGTGCTCCCTCCATTCATGATTGAAAACAATGCTCTGCGGCGTGCCTTGACGAGACTCTAGCCAAGGCATCACAGAACTGTGTTAGCGATATAATCTTTCTTCCCTATGTGGACTTACTGAATGAGCTATCTTAGCCAAGTGGCCATTGAATTTCGAATGTTAATGCTTTTTTCTTATGCTTAGATTGTTCTTTGAACAGAGAAAATTTGCCGTTTATATTCGGAATTGTGGTTTACATTTGTTCAACCACGTTTCAGCTACATTATCTTATTTCCGAGTTTTGCAGCAACTGTTCGACTTGATTATTCACGAACTACACTCACCTTCCATTCTGCCCGTGACATATGTCACTGCTCCACTCTCAAGTTAACTAGCACCCGAGAGACTGAGAGTTGAAAAACTACGGTCCTCCGTATTGCAAGAAAGTGCTGTCTCTCGTGGCTCTTTCGGATGTTCAGAACTAAGGTTTATATAACCCACCGTTTTGCAAATATCTATGGCTATGATGGCTTCTGTTTCCGTATTTTTTCTAGCATTTGAGCCATCAGTTGTTGCGGACCGACTGCTACAATCTCGCTGTAAGAGATGTCTGCCATGCTCGCCCAGATGACGACAGTGTTATACTCCGCAGCCGATTGCAGTCTCTGGCTATATTGTGGTGCCAAACCTTCTGCCATAATGTTTTTTTTCCCTTCAACTTTTTGGATTACACTAGTGTGGCATCGGACGAGGCCTTAGTCAACAACTTTTTTGTTCATATGCATCTTTGCAGCGTGTACCAGTAGATTAGCGCTGTCTAGATGATTGTCGGGGTCTGATTCGCTAAGGACTTACTAGTGGATGTCTAACGCACAACGTCCTTCTACATCCAAGGAGCCTCATCATAGTTGTGATTCGGTATTCCACTTCGAAATTTTGGAGGAAAGGCCCACGAAGATTTTATCGACCTATCTTTGATATGTGCTATATGTGTGCATTTGTGGGGACCTCAAGTCCTCACACTCGCCCGTTAGTGGGGCAGAAGTGATCCATATTGACTATATATTGTGATATCGTTGTTTTGTGGATCCTTACTAGCCGTAGTGAAGTGATCTATATATGGCCTGAGAGTTCGTTAAATCTTAGTATGTGCCATTGAGGAGAATTCGCATATGGTCATGATCGTTACGACCCTAATGGGGTGCTGGCAGATTGCAGAGCTAATAAGTCCTTGGGCGATGCATGTACTTTTTCTCAGCGACACTCAACTTGCAGTTTCTCTAGAATATATTTAATCCTCATATGTGTATGGGATTGGAATAATGGTCGATTCCAGGGTGGATGTACAAAATCTCATCGCCGTGATGCTATACGTTCCAAACTAAATGACTGGCTCTTGCAGCGTCGAGCGTCTCCGAAACCGGGAGGAAATTGAACACTGCAGGTGTTGTCGACCTCGTTTCTCCTTTGAGTGTTAGTGCAAGGTGTATGTTCTTCCTCCCTGGCTGATATAGTACTGCATCGAGCTTGTATTCCTTGCTTTCCTGTTAGCAGTAGTACTGCAACCTTTCAGGCGGATGTACTTGACCCTGAACACTTTATTTGTCCTGTTTATGTCGAGTAAGTGATTTCTCATGTAAGTTCGCTGGTTATGAAGGAGGGCCGTGAGTACTCTTCATATTATCCTCGGGTTCTAGAGAATCGAATAAGCTAGTGCTCGAGTATTCTGCGTAAGTGCGACTTGACGTGCGGCTTGGTTTGTTGCGCGGGGGACTTCCTCTTGTGCATCACGTCCTTAGGCCTCAATCAGCATGTTTATACAATCTTGCACATCCCACAATCTCTCTTTCGTTCTTCACCCTCAATCAACAGAATCCTCTACAGATACCTTGCAAAACCAACTTTTCTTGCTACAGAACGTCAACTTCCCTTCGAGCTCTACGAGCTCCACACGCACTCATTTCACTTATACTCATAGTAAGTATATGTTGCTGTGCTCTCTCCAATTCAAACATGTTTTGGACTCTCCTTTCCAGATCTACTGTGGGGAGCAACGCGTCTCATCCCCTCCTCCCTCCCACCACCCCCTCCTATCCACCAAAAGGTTATATGCTGCATGAGCCCTTATTCCCTTCGTCTTCCTTTAATATACTCCTTTTCTCTTTGCCGATCAAGATAATCAATGTATCGCGTCTCGAGTCAGGCCCAGCTGCTCGTTGATTCCCCTTGCTTTGAATTTGTTCCTCCACGAACCCTAGATCGAGAACTGACATTGCCTTGGAAAGCATCATCAAAATGTCGTCAACAAAGTCGCCATCGCTTTCTTGCTCCAGCAGTGTTACGGATGATAACAACGGATTTGATCAGATGGACTTCTCAGGTGTCATAGACCCTGCTCTGCTAGCTCTATCTCATCCTACCCACGACAATAATCACTCAGCTAATGATGATGACCCAACTTCCTTATTTGTTGAAGACACCGAATCCAATCAGTCTTCGATCAACAACCTGCCAGCAGATGATGATTATGACGATGATTATGACGATGATTATGACAATGATTATGATAATGATTATGATGATACATCCTCCTCAGATCTCCCAGAAACCGAAGCTGACCAGTCTTCAACCAACAATTTTCCAGCAGACGCGGATGCCGAAGAGGCAGATAACTCCATTGAAGAATCTGACGATGATAACATCCCGGCAAAGAAGCGAAAGATTTCTGGTAAGTACACGTCTCAATCATTAATCAGAGTTCTGGCCTGATACCCGATAGGAAACGGAAGCAGACAAATTGTCAAGCAGGCTCAGAACAAGCCAACTCCCGAGTCGGGTAAGCAAGCTCATGATTTACGACAAAATAAAAGACTAATCTCTCATGATCCCAGCTCCAAGAGCTGCCATTAAAACCAGCGACAGCTACAGATATGGAATTGGATATAATGACGAACTTCCTCCTCTCTCTACCGTTAAAGAATGGTTCCAGGATCTCACAAAGGAAGCCGTTCGACTGGGTCTCCTTGATGCTGCCAAGCATTTGAACAAGCGTCCGTTAAGGGTAGCTACAATGTGCTCTGGCACTGAGAGTCCTCTGTTGGCTTTGCGCCATATATCGAAAAGTAAGTTTACCGTCCAGTATTCTCGCATGCTGTATTTAACTTTTTGCCCATGCAGACTTATGTGGCCAAAACTCCTTTAGCTTTGAGCTAGATCATCTTTTTAGTGCAGAGATTGTGCCTTATAAACAGGCGTTTATTGAGAGAAACTTCAAGCCGCCGGTGATATTTGCGGATATCACTGAGTTGTCAGAACCTCTGAAAGATAAATCTCAGCCTCGTACTGCGTAAGTTTGCCCACTGTATTCCTTTCAATACACATGCTGACAACTTTTAAGCACCACGGCTTATGGTGCGAAAGCTATAGTCCCAAGTGATCTTGACCTTTTGATGGCTGGTTTTGTTTGCAGCGACTATTCTATGCTGAACAATGCTCGAAAGGGACTAGAAGACCGCGGTGAATCTGGCGATACGTTCTACGCTATTAAGGATTATGCTCAAGAGAATAAGCCTAAGATTATCATTTTAGAGAATGTCGTCTCAGTCCCCTGGACCGATAAAAAGGCCAAATCCAAGGAGAGAGGTCTTGATGTACACTTCGAAGAGATTGGCTATAGTAGCCGCCACCTCATTCTGGACACAAAAGAGTTCTACGTTCCTCAAACTCGACGGCGCGGGTATCTAATTGCCATTCACAGAGCCAGCTTCACGGGCACGGCTGCTGAACTAATGAAGCAACTGGACAATTGGGCAGTTCTAGTTAAGAAATTGAAGCGCCATGCCAGCGTTCCTGCTGAGCGCCTCCTTCTGAAATCAGATGATCCGAAGGTTAAATTTGGTCAAGTTGATGACTTCGATCAGAAAAAGACAGTCATTAGCTGGGATCGATGTGCAAGGGGTCATGAAATGTATCGGGAGGCCCACAAGCTTGGCCAGGACCACCCCGTCACGAATTGGGCGGCCGGAGGATTTAAAAAACTTCCCGACCATTACAAGCTAGTCAAAGGTGCCACGGAGCGCGTTTGCGACACTATTGACATATCGCACTTGCGGTGTATCCGTCGAGGATTTGATGACCGATACTGGAAGTATGTATAATGCCCTACGCCCCTTGTGATACCTACTAACTTAACTTATAGCCGGGATCTCGAGTTGTCGCAAAATGTGTACCGGATAACCGATACCACATTATCTGGCATAATGCCATGCATTACTCCTACCGGATTTCCGTTTAGCACCGTTCGCGGCTGTGGTCTCACAGGATATGAGTCTCTTAAGTTCCAAGCAATGGACGCCGATACTCTCGATGTTACCAACTTGTCACAAGGCGATCTTAGAAACTTAGCTGGTAACGCCATGACATCAACCGTCGTTGGTGCTGTTATTAGCGCTGGCTTGATTGCCTTTCACAAGATCTTGGATAAGGGAACCGGTGTTGAGTCCAAGGAGAATTCAGGTCTTACTGATCTGGACACCAGCAACGAGCTCCTACTCATGAAATATAACCCTGAAAACCATCGTAAACTGCCTGTTCGCGACGCAGTAAGATGGGCATCAGAATCTCGCCGTCTATGCTATTGCGAGGGCAGAACTGAGTTAACCACAAATAAACTTCAAGAGTGTGTTATGTGCGGGCATACAACTTGCATCAGCTGTGGAGGAAACCCTAAACACCTCTATAGTCGAAAGGGCAAGCACTTACCTACTTCTCGCATACAGCCCTTCAAATTTGAAGCTGAGATCAAGAAATACATTCCAATGTCCATCTGTTTCAATATTAACCAGAGCTCTCCATCGGTCGTTCAGCTCATGCAACAAATGGAAGGAAATCGCCCAAATGACATTAAGAAGGAGACTTGGACTTTGACAATTCAAGCTATCAAGGATGCCCTATGTTCCAAAGTCTACTTCCGGGAAATCATCCGTGGCGAGTCTTGGCATATTCATTTCAGCTCATCTTTGAACAACAAGTCGGGAGCGAGACTTGAATTGGTGATAACTGATCACAACGTTGAATGGTATTTGTATGCCACTGCTTCATCGGCAGAGCCACTCGGCAGCAGACTACGAAAGTTTGTTGAGAAATATCCTTGTGCACGTATGCTACCCGTTGGAGATGATATCACCAAAGGTGACTGGGAGCTTTATATGCCAGAACTTAAATTGGTTAACGCAACAATCAAAGGCCACGGCAATCCGGTTGAATCATACAACACCCAAATAGGCCTTGAAGACGTCTCGGAGGTCTGTATTTCGAACAAATGCTCCGTAGTTATTTCGGAGATTGATCTCGGTTTGTTCGATCAGGATATTAGCGGGGAATACGAACACTCCCCTGTTTGTGGCCAAGCATATTCCTCTCTTCACGTAAAGCTCTCTACCAAAGGCTCCTCACGACCTACCTTCCTATTCTTTGACCATGAGAAGTTGTTACGCAACCCTAAAGAAGATTCGTTTATTTTCACGGATGATATTAGAAGGCTCGATTATGGAGAATATCGCCGCACCTTCGGCAGACTTAGTCCAGAGCACCATCCATCGGGAAATGAATGGGAAGCTTCCGAGTCCGTTGAATGTCTTGATGCGGATATCATGGGCGATTCTACAGATCCTGTCGTTAATACATCTACAAAGAAGAAGACCACCAAAGCACAGAAGAAAGGGCTGAAAAGGGACAATCGTACTGCGGAAACTGCTGCCGCTCCCATCTCAGACCAAATAATACTCCTAGATGAGAGTTCTGTGGAACAAAAAGTCACAATCTATAGAGATGGGTATTGGTTAAAATGCTCAGAGATTTCTATGGATCAATTGACTCAGCCTAAAGTGCAATACCAGAGGCTGATAGAGACAACCCCAGAACTAAAGGTCATCCTGTGCCACTCACAACAAGCAATATTTACATGTACGGCCGAAGTCACATGCGAGTTCAGCGATCGTTGGGTTTACGATGTCTGGACAGAACTCGATAAGTCTTCTGAAGAGGTATTTTTCAAAGAGTTTCGCTGGCTTCTAGAACAAGGCCATAGAATCTTTGATCATTGTGCAGGTACATCCAAATGGCATCCAGTTAAGGCACCGAAGTATTTATGTTCGCCATGTGCACCGAAAGCTCCCAAAGTGCTGTGGACATGCGCGGGAAACAATAAACTAGCTCCTTTTGAAGACCCTTCAGATGCCCGCGACTACGAACATGCGTTAAAAGATCGTCCAGTGCCACTGACTGTTAGATATCTAATTGATAAGCCTGCCAATATCGAGATCAAAGTGGGCATGGATCCAATAACTCTCGTTCATAGGGCATGGAGTCAACTGGCGCTCACTGGTAAAACTGAGAATATCAGCCTCTCTTGGCGCCTTATTGCAGACGACAATTCGCTGTCCAAGCCAATTTTTGGCGCTTTTACTTTACTAGACAGCCAGAATGAGCAGCCTGCTGAGAATCCTCCAGGAATAATCGCTCATCAACTCCGTCCTGAGCAGCTCCGAAACTTATCCTGGGCTATCAATCAAGAATCCGGACTTGGATCATTTACCGAGGAGGAAATTGTGGAAGATCGAATCACTCACATCAATTATCGCGCTGAAGGGAAGGCTGCGCGGAAAGTACCCGTCACTGGTGGTGTGCTCGCCCATGAAGTCGGATTTGGTAAGACGCTGGTTATGCTCGCCCTAATTGATGCTCAGTTTCAACAAGCAAAGGCACGAGAGAGTGAAGTCGTAACTGGCAGTATACCTATAAAAGCCACAATGGTACTTTGCCCAAGCCATCTCACAGGCCAGTGGCGGAAAGAGGTTCGCAAATTTCTTCCAAATTACAAAGATTACGTGCTCCGCATCGATTCTTTCCAAGATTTGAAGAGTTTCACCATTCAAGATTTTCAAGATGCCAAAATTATTATCGTGAATCGCGAATTACTCAACACCGAACTTTACGCAATGGCTGTAGCCCGATTCGCTGGCATGGTCGAACTTGATACAGGTGCATCGCAGCGACCATTTCGATGTTGGTACGCAAAGGCTCTCCAGAGGATTGCACATAATTTGGAAGCACTCAGAGCTCAACCCCATACCTTTGCTGAATATGTTAGCAATCAATTCGAACAGGATAAGATGGCTGCTCAATCAACACAGGCAGTTATTCCATCAAAGCGATTGACTGGCGCAGCTTACATGAACAAGTCCTCGAAGGCGGCGACCAAGGGATCTACGGGAAAGCGGAAGCGATCTACTAAAGCTCCAACTCTTAAACGACGTATTGACACTTTCAATCTGAAAAAGGTTACGAAGAGTAGAGATGTATCAAAAGTCACAGGTCCCATCCTTGAGCTTTTCTCATTTGCTCGTGTAGTTGTGGACGAGTATACGTACCTCGGAAACGACCCGAAGACCGACCTCAAGCAAGCAGCTACAATCTTGCAATCTATTAAAGCCAGACACAAATGGCTATTGTCAGGGACTCCAGCAATATCTGACTTTCACGACGTACAAAAGATGGCCGAATTTATTGGTATCAACTTAGGTGCCAAAGACTACACCTTGATGAAGAGAGATGTACTCAATCGCGAAGTTAGAGATATGACGCGTAAGTCTTCGTTTGCAAAATATGGTTGAAAGAAGTTAATGTCATGTAGGCACTGAAAAGTTTTTGATGTATAGAGATTCCCCTTCTCCTGCATGGCAGCAGCATCGCCACGAGCGCGCTCAAGACTTCTTAAATCACTTTGTACGAAAGGTAGACGCAATTCATTACTCCCATAGGATGCAATCCATGTACTGATGAACTATTCCAGGATATTGCACAAATTGGCCCAATTGAAACGATAGAAAATCTCGTGCTTATTGAGCATCCTGCTGCCGCGAAGGCTGTATACTATGAATTGTCGCAATTTCTAACAGACTCAGGCTTTGATCTTACTAAGCGTGTGAAGAGTGAGAATCATAAATCACAGATGATCAATGATGCTCTCTTCAAATGCCAAGATGTTGAAGAGATCTTGCTTCTTCGGGCTGCATCAGCCCACTCCGATATTGTCAAAGACACAACATTGGAGGATTCCGAGCTTTGCCAGAAGGTGGTCAAAATCAGAAAAGAGCAATATCTGGAGAAAAAGGATGAGCTTGAAGAAGCCTACAAGCTAGCCCGCCGCATCAAACTGGTTGATAAAAGTTCTGCTGGATTCTACGAAGGCTTCATAGAAATTGTCACTAACAACATACTCGGAGATAAGGAGACTTCCGACGAGATTGGGAACTTCATTTTGCAAGCCGATAAAGAACCCGTCGATCCACCTTCTGATGCGGAGAAACGTCCGACGCTGCGACAAATTTCCACTTCAATGGGCACGATGTTTAACAAGCTGGTTGGCCTTAGACGCTACTGGCGATTCGCTGAGACGATCTGTTATCTTCAGAGCGCTCAGGCTAACATCGGGCTGCAGTGTTCGAAGTGTGGCAAGAAAGGACTTCCAATTGGAAATTTGACCGTGCTCGGACAATGCGGACACCTGGTTTGCAGTGGATGCCTCCCTGCGAGCTATAAGCATTGCTCGGAGCCCAAGTGCTTGGTTCGCAACACACAATCTAGTAGGATCTCAGCTTCAGCATTCATCTCTGGAGGCAGTTCCGATGCCACTTCTAAGAGAAGTAAAATTGACCACGTTGTTAATCTAATTGATATAATCCCATCAGTCGACAAAGTGATTGTCTTTGTACAATTCCCTAAGTTACTGAAGGAGGTTCAGGAGGCCTTAGAGGCTAAGAACATCACTGTCTGTGAACTCAGCTCTAGCAACAGACCGACGGACGTTCTGGAGATGTTTGAAAACGAAGCCTCTGAGAGAGTTCTGATTCTAAATATCGGCGACGCGTCTGCGTCCGGGAGGTAAGAATGCTATTGGCTTAAAATACTCCAAATGTGCATTGCTGATTGAAATATAGCAATCTCACCGTAGCAAACCACGTTATATTCGTGGCACCATATCACACGAAAGGCTCCAATTCACAATACACATATGATGCTGCCATGACCCAAGCAATCGGCCGTGCTCGCCGATTCGGCCAGCAAAAGACCGTCTACATTTATCACTTCCTTGTCAAAGGCACCGTCGACATAGATATCATGGAATTCCGCACCTCTCGCATCGTCAAGCAAACCGGACATGATGGTGGTGCCCTTGTCCAGGGTGACCGGGAGGAGAGCGAGTTCGGCACGCCGTTCTATCAGTACGTCAGCCGTGATGATGATTGAAGTTTCAACACGTTCGTCCCCAAGTTAAAAGAAGACGTAAAATTACTGCTGTTGCATCTCTTTCTCTTTCTCTCTCTATGTCTCTCTCGTCCTCGATGGAAGCCGGGCTGGGTATAATGCTGGATAGGGGATAAGTTGATGCAGCGTAGGGCGAACATCCAACTCTCTTATGTTTCAATATCCTGTACACTAGAAACACATTTCATAAAAAGCCCCCCCAAAAAGCCAAAAAATAAAATATAATTATAAAACCTTGCAGCCCCTTGGCTGGTGACTCCTCGAAAATACAAGTGGAGATATGTGGTTTTGCAGCAAAGGTGGGCAGAGTTGTACTGGTTGGTTGGACATCACAATTAATTGGAGAGTTGGCCAAATAGTCTCGGCAAAGTGGGCAGCGGCGTGTTGGTAAGCACGCACCATAAGGCATAATGGGTTTCGGCGCGATACATCTAGGCAATTTGTTTTCCATCTTCTTTCATTAACTGCTTTATTCTTTCTTCCCTCCCGAGGATGACTACTGATCTCGAGTTGCTCAATTGATAGAGCAGTAGTATTCAGTGCGTTACAGCCGGAATATTCGGATGCAGCAGTAACAGGTCACGAGACTGCAACCAAAAGAATAAAAATGACAGGAACAGTTGAAACCACACGGCCGGGACCTGGAGAGCAATCTCCATTGCTGGGAGGCGAGCAGGTGAGAGGAACTGCAGGTAGCAATGGCGCAATTGGGCGAGTCCCGGAAGTTGCATCGTCTCCGAGAGACGCGGATACGGAAAGAGCAAATCAACATGTTGGGAAGATAAGAGGGTTCCTCATCATATTGAGCGTGTGGGGCTTAATTTTCTTGCAGGGTTAGTCTTCTGAATGTCTTTGATACTGCTCGAAGATGTGAAGCCATGAACATCGGGAAGATTCGAGTATGCTGATAAAGGGATGCTGCAGCGGCGAACATGTCTGGAATCACCACGACGCAGTCGAAGATTGCAGAGGACCTGGATTCTTTTATATACGCAAGCTGGTTCTCTTCTACTTATTTGGTATGTGGGGGTGATGAGATCCATCAATTATCTTGATATTGATATAGAACTAGATCGCTCTATCAAGTCTGGCCCCAGTATGTGCTCGGTTGGCTCAGATCTTTTCTCCACGAATTTGCATCCTCTTCTCAGCTATCCTCTTCGCGATCGGTGGGTTTGTCACCTCTCAGGCCCACAGTTTGACCATCTTCCTTCTGGGCAGAGCCATCAGCGGTTCTGGTGGGGCTGGTATGATGACCATTGCCTTGATTCTAGTTCTAGAACTCTCTAGTAAGAAAAAGAGGGGTTTGTTTGTCGGACTAGTTAATGCCGGCTTTACAACTGGTGTCTCTTTTGGTGCAGTTCTAGCTGGTGCTCTGCTGCCTGTGACAGGTTGGGTACGATTTGTTGCTATATGTGTTGAGATGCAAAATGCTCACGATTTTCCCAGAGATTCTTGTTCTGGGTTCAAGCTCCATTGGCATTAGTCGCTGCAACTGGACTCTTCTTAAGCATCCCAAGTTCTTTCACATCTGGAAAGCATGCTGGGAGTGAACGTTCAATAAAGTCCAAACTAGCCAAGGTCGATTACCTTGGTGCAGTCTTGCTAGTATGTGCACATCCATGTGAAAGGCTGATGTGGCTTGCAAACTTACTACTGCACAGATAGCTACACTCATCTCTCTCCTCTACGGACTTTCATCACCGAAGCTCCTCTGGCAGCCAATTGCACTCTCGTCATTTTTCCTCGCTAGTTTCATCGCTACAGAGGTGTATATAGCGCCAGAACCAATCATTCCTGTGATAGTTCTCAAGTCTCGTGGTGTTCTTCTTTCTTGCGTCGCACAGCTAGGAATCATGTCGGCAAGATGGATGGTACTGTTCTACTCACCCGTTTACGCAATTGCCCTGCTCGGCTGGTCGCCTGCATCAGCAGGGTCCATTTTGATTCCTACGAATGTCGGGTTCGCGATTGGAGGCTTGCTGGTTGGTTGGCTACACATCAAACGAGGTGGTAGTTTTTGGCTGTGAGTTTCGCCCCGACTTTTGTAAGTTAATAATGGGCGTGCTGACATTGAGATAAACAGCACCTGCGTTCTTGGATACTTTCTATTCTCATGCACACTAGTCCTCCTCTCGCAGATTACTAGGAAATCAACCCCAGCTTGGTCGTACTTCCTTTCGGTTTTCGTCAATGGTCTATGCACAGGAGCATCTCTAAACTACACGCTGGCTCACCTCCTCTACCAGACCCCCGCCTCCACGCATTATATAACAATCTCTCTTATGGCTACTTTTAGGGGCTTTGGCGGGTCCTTTGGATCTGCCATTGGCGGCGGCTTATTTACCAGAATATTGAGGGATGGTTTAGAGAAAGGATTCGAGGAGAATGGCGGCTTGGCAGGCAGAGAAGACTTAGTGAGGAGATTGCTTGGCAGTCCAGCTTTAGTAAAATCTCTTCATGGATCTGAAAAGGCAGTTGCCGTGGAGAGTTACACGGCGAGCCTGAGTGGCCTGCTTCTGGCCGGTGCTGGCTTGGCACTTGTCATGGTGTGCATGCAGGCTGGAACTGGCTGGAAGCACGGGGCCGAAAAAGAGGAGGCCGAGGAGCGTGATGCGGAAACTGGATCTGTGGCTGAGGAAGAATGGGAGGAAGGAATGGAACAAGGCGTTTGATTCTTGTCTGCCTTGAATAGATATATTGGATATCTGAACCGACACTAGACCTGCATTTGCTCACAGCAACCACAATCACAGAAGCATATATTCCCAAGATGTGGCCAGAATGTGCCAGCATTGTCCATCGTACGGTTGCCTTTCAATCATTACTGGTCATGGTCACCAGTTTTCACTCGTACAGGGCCTCTGTCTGTCCTCGCCAACAAAGGCGGACGAGTGCAGGTGAGCGTGCTCAGTTGTACAAGTAGACTTGCCGTGTCGGCTGAGCGATAACCTTCCTCCTTGAGATTCTTAGAAGTGGCTCGCCACATAAGATGTCTTAGTTACTCCATACTTATCTGCCATGGGATCCCCCCGGCAGCGATATCAAAATGGGCTGCGGTACTTTTTCAGGTGCGGTTGATGGGGCAACGAACACAACCCAAACCATCTGGTGGCTTTATCGGTGGGGATCACCTCTCTTTCCGCTCTGTCGGATGTCCGTGTCGTCAGGAGTCTTAGAATTGAAACAGATACATAGAGTAGGTATAGTCGGTGCCACTGCATGGTCGACAGTATTGTTTTCTGTGACTCCCATGGTTGGTTCTCAGCTCTTATACAGCTTCTTTCCCATGTCGTTGTCTTCTTCCCTCCGGTTACTCCCTCTTGATCAGAAGACCATTCTGCGTTATATCTGGCATTTAGTGAGGTGTAATTCCTTCCCATTGAAAGCCTCAGCTCACTCCTCTCTAGGACTACTCGGACTGATAGCGACCGAGCGTCTTCCATCATGCATTACATTCTTAGTCTTATTGCTCTCGGCGCTTCTGCCTCCGCGATACAGACGATCAACCAGAATTCACAATGCACGTTTCCCATGACGGCTGTTAGTGACCCCAAAGATGGTCCTGTTGAGAATGCGGCCATCGGCGAAAGTCGCATTGGTGGTGCCAATGAACAGGGTGTCTATAGCCTCAGTCCCCCTACTTTGTCTGATTCCCAGGGCCGCAACTGCGTTATTGATCCCTCTTCGGCTCAATTTTATTGTTCCCAAGGCACTCATGGAAATGCCAATTTTACAGTTGCTAGTGACGGCAACCTAATGCACAACGGAAATGCGAAATGGCTGGCATGCCTAGACGCGGATGGAAGCTACGCTATATATACTGATGCGAAGTCCGACACTACTGGTTGCAAGGTAATTACAATTAAAACGTATGTCCACAATTCCCAACTTTCTCTTTGAACAGTTATTTACTTCTCTCTCTTTAGTGGCGATGCATCTTGTAACGTCCTATCTTGCCTGGCCCCAGCTTCCACCGGGTCATCCCTGACCAGGGCGGCTTCAACATCGACTGTGTCTGTTTCACCTATATCTGCAGGGACATTATCAGCTAGTTCCACTCCGCTGGTAACTGCTTTGGATCCGTCCTGTCCGAAAGACATCTCTTCTGGAGAATTTCGCTTCCCGCTTTTAATTTTGCCAACATCTCCAGAAGCACCAGATTATGCCTTTGGAAATTCATACGTCGCATATATCTCGCCCGATAATACCACCATCTTTAACTTTGATGTCCCTGAATCGTCTCCCTACACTGGAAATTGTGCACTGTTGTTTCTCTTCCCCTACGAGTCCACTCTCAATCTACAAAACTCTCCGTTCTACTTCAGCGGGATTGAAGAGGAGGAGGGAGAGAATGGCGGTCTGGACTTTGCCTTGTTGAAAGACGTCGCTGACTCTGAGGTTACCTATAAGACAACTCCTGGAGTAGAGACGGATTATGGTAAGACGGAGATTCTGCCGGGCAACACTTACACCATTGCCACTTTCCCGTGCAAGAGTGGCGTGACTTCATATTCTGTATCCAGCGTAGGCAATGTTGAGCTGGACTACTTCCAGGATAGCGATCCGACACCTATTGGGCTCTATATTGTTCCATGTTCGTCTTGATTTGTCCGGAAAGCAAGAGGATTCGGCTCGGATTAATTAGAGGTGTTGGTCTGCGCTATAGGGGTTATCGGGCGTAAAAGGGACACGGTGACGCGAGTTATGGATTATGCTTTTGTTTTACGAGTGTATGGAGGTACGGGGAATAAGGGAATGAGGATTTTGGAAAGGAGTACAGAGAGTATATTAGGAGTAATATTTGTTGAATTAAGTCACATTACCAGGGCAGCTATCTCACGTCTCTCAAGATTTGTCAATATAGTGACACGATGTACTCTTACATGCAAATTTTCAATATCTGAAAGGAAGTACAGATTTTCGCTATACAGTCCCTGGCCGGGAGAATGGTACACCCAAAAATAGCCTGTAACCAGGGTAATTTAGTCCTAAAAATGGCAAACCATAGCCTTCTTAAGCAGTGATTCATGTTATCTAGATGATATAAGGGGCTTGAGTTTTCCTATTAAGAGCTATATAGACTAATTATCCTAATACACACTTCCTAAAGCCTTTTGCCTAGTGCTTGATATGCCCTTCTCTAGTAGTAACAAAGCCGGCTACTCTAGAAGATATAGAATCAATCAGTGTACTGATCTTATTAATTACAATACTATCCCACTCCTCTTGAATCATTTGTCCAAACTCCTTAAGAGTATAATATTTACTAGCCCTTAGTACAAGACGTGCCTTGGTAATAGACTAAAGGTTTTCGACTACATTCAGATTTAGAGGGCAAGGTGGCTAATCTATAAGAGGGATCTCTTTATCCTACAACTGCGCGAGTACTGTCTTAGTTTTGTAAACAGGCGTATTATCTTATATAAATTCCTAGTAAGTAGGGCTCGCTTCTAAGACTTAAGGCGTCTAATACTCCTCTTGGACCTATAGTAATATATACTCCAAATAGCCCTTGGGTATGACTTCGCCGAAGATATATAGTCCTAGAAATGAGTTTGCTCTTGAATTAATAACCAATTTAGCCATGGAGAGTTATACTAGCTAGCCTTTTGAATATAGGGTGTAAACAACCCTTCTGAACTGCTCGTCTATATGGCGAGTGATGAAGACGTCCTTTAGTCCACTACTCTGCATAGCGGATTTGTCCGAAAATATTGTATAATACAAGTCCTTTCCTTGCCAACTAATTCCTGTGTCCCACCTTGTAGTCTAAGCTTTGTCTGTCAGTCAGGGCTTCTTTACTGGCAAATAGTGATTCAGACTCCTAGTCTTTGCCTAGCAGTTCATTTACACTCTTTCGGGTCGAATTTAAACCCAATTCGGCTATGATAGTGCTTTAGGACTTGCATCGAGAGGCTGGAGAGTGGTGTACAAAGACGTATATCCGTTGAGACGTAACAGGGGTAAGGCGTCTTGTGGGCTCTCCTCTGGCTCAGGAGAAGGGCTTCAATTAATAATGTGTTGAACTATTGAGCGAGGAGATCTAGAACCTTTGTAATTTGGCGTTTTGTGCGCGTAAAAAGAGCATAAATGTAATCGCGTTGAGCGGTAGGAATCGCCATTGCTGGCTCCAATTCAGTCAGTCTGCAGCGTAAAGAAAGTGGGAGGGCTATCCATTTACTCGAGATTATCGATATTGCCTAATATTGCTCCATATTAAATATTGCTCAATATTAGACGCTTTACCTAAAAGGGTAGCCCTTTTATTTACAGGGACTGTAGATAGGGAGGTGAGTATTGTATAATTCTCCCGTTGTATCTTGACTCCAGTACGGTGGTCGTTAGTAACGCTGCGACTCGGCATCGCTTCGCAACAAACCTTGGTACTGTAGTGAACAATTCCCGTGACTGCAACCACCATTCTGGCCAATGATACGCAACATGTCCTCCTTTAGTAATGACATCAACGGGGACATTCATGAAATTTCAGAGAAAGAAGGGGCAGGGAAAGTTTCTGCAGTGGCCACTGAGGAAGATGGAGGGCAAGTGCAAACTCAAAAGCCCCTGACTGAAAGCAGCGCCACCCATCTGGCCCAGCTGGTTTCAAAGGTAACGGCGTTCGTGCATAAGTACATGAGCATGTATGATGGATCTCACGACTTCAATCACATCAAGAGAGTGACAGGATTGGCACATCTAATATATGAGAGACTGAAAGACGATACGCCATCGCATGTCGAAGGAATGGACTTACACGCCATTACCCTTGCCGCCCTCCTGCACGATGTTGGGGATAAGAAATACCTCGAACCAGGCCAGGACGAGAACACCCTGGTCCATGCAACACTGTTGAGCTTCGGTGCCCCGGAGGATCTGGCAGTCAAAGTCCAACGGATTGTTCTCGGTGTCTCCTATTCGTCTGAGATCAAAGACCCGGCACGGGTCAAAGCCATGATCCAGACATATCCCGAGCTGGCTATCGTCCAAGATGCAGACCGGCTGGATGCCATTGGTGCTATTGGGATCGGCAGGACGTTTACTTACGGTGGCGCGAAGACAAGAAGGTCTATGGGAGACACGATCCAACATTTCGAGGTTAAGCTGGAGAAGTTGGAGTCCATGATGAAAACCGGGCCGGGAAAGAGCTTGGCGAGAGAGAGAACTGAGAGATTGAAGGCCTTTAAGCGGTGGTGGGAGGAGGAAGAAGAAGAGTCAAGGAAATATTTCGCCCAGGACTGAGAATCGACCTTTGTCAATGCTCCATAATGATTGTCTCCTGTCCCATCTTAGGTACTCGTCTTCCTCTCTAAAACTGACTTGAGATCCATTTCATTTGCAATTTTCATTTACCAGTCATCTCCACCATCTTCTACCGCCCTTGCCTATATTTGGGCCGGTTAATCGGTCTCTGGTCACTTGCCTGCCGAGGACGTTGGGAAATTCTTACTTCCTCCATGGAAGTTTTATTTGGCAGCAAGATGCGAGTGCATGCATATCCCGGATAAAACAAAGGTCCCAACAAGACACGCCTCCTTTCTAACGCTTCCTGTGCCCATCTCCTTCCAGCGTGCCGACAGCTTGCTTGATTGCCTTCACATTACAGAGCCTTCGGAATGTGAAATATTATGCATAACAGTCTACATTACTACACTGCAGTCTAAATGTCTATCGATATTGGCAAATCTTCAACCCCGCTGTTATATTAGACCGGGAAATCTGTGTACCTGCCCAACGCGGAAGCTCTGCTTCCTGAAAACTCGTGGTGAAGGCCGTCCAGGGCAGCTAAATGCTCGGCAAATTTCATACCCCTTAGGTTCTCAGCCACAATTCTCTTCCAATCCCACTCAGTGCTTGAGGTATCATTAGCTGCTGCGGCTCCATCCTCGAGCTCAGCATCTAAGGTTTCAGGAGTCGAGTCCCCGCTCTCCTCGTTCACGGTGGCCCAGCCGCCAGGCTTCTCTGGCAAGAATCCTGAGTTTTCCAGCATCACTTCCGGGCGCACTGTAAGTCTACCGAGCTTAACCACGTACTTTGAAATCGCGCTGGCAAAGATGGCCTTCTCATCCAGCTCGTCGGATCCGGCCCTTCCATCACCCTCGAGCTTATAGCCCTTGCCACCAAACCAGCTACCGTTGCTAAGGATGTAGGAGCGGGGTCTGACGGCGCCCTTCTTCACGAAATGTGTCACGACGTAGAGCCACTTCCGATCCCAGCAGAGTAATCGCGACCACATCTCGTACCCCTGGTACATGCCGATCTCGCGCTTGAAAGTGCACTCCACGCTCCCGAGCATGATGTTAAACCGGGCTTGTACGGGCTTTCCATTCTTGTCTTGTATTAACTTCGTGAGGCGGTTGTACTGCAGCTTCGTGATGGCCGGTTGGAGGAGGCAGCATACCAGATGCGAGCGGGAGACGTCAAGGTCGGTGAAGTAGGTGGAGTTGGATTTGTGGAGGTTGTAGTCGCATTCTGTGAATGGGGAGTAGGAAGTTGTTATAGTTGGGAGGAAGATGGTCGAAGGCGCTATTTCTGTAGGGATAATGCGTTTGTTAAGCACACAATGGCCCAAGATGGCGTTGTAGACTCGAATCTGTGGTGTTCCTTAGCACCTCACTTCATTTCCATGTGATAGATAAGCACGAACCGACCACACGAACGGCCAGTTCTTGATGTTTATGAGGAGCAGCACAATCACAGCCGTCCGCGAATAGCTACCCGGACCCGTGAAGGTACGGAGGAGGAGATCGCGGTATTGTAGCCGCGAGGCTCCAGCAGCTAGAATAATGGAGGATGCGAAAATTATCGATTTCAAGGGGAGTCTGACAGCGGAGGCCATCTCGAGGGGTTCGCGGCACAGATAAGAGACAGGGGATTATATATCGGTAAACAGCGTCCATGCGAGAAGAAATGATGGTAGAAGGAGAGACAGGAAGGAGAGGTCAGGAAATGGACTTCTGGTCGTCGTGGTCCATTATTTTTTTGTGGAGAGCGCAGCCGTTCCTGAAGTGTTCCTGTGAACAATCCACTTACCTATTGCAGCCGAGGTTCGGAGTTTCTCTTGCTCCGATGACCCGATCAGTGTCCCCCCCCCACTACATGTGAAAATCCGGGGAAATTGGATAAGGATAAGGAAAAGGAAAAGTGAGGCTATTCGCAATTCCAACTTAAAGGCATTAATATTGTCGTCGAGGCCAGGGCTCGTTCTCTTCCGGGAGCGGAACCGTGACTCGCCACTCGCAGTGGTTTTGTCTGATCTTCAGGAGTATACATCCAGGTCCAGAATATCAAACTCTGTAGCAGCATCGCCCTCCATGGTGGTGTGGACCAGCTGGGCGACGGTTTCAAGGAGGGTTCTCGGTGGTCTCTAGAGTATACCCTCGCACCGTCCCAGACCTGGGGAAGTCTGGGGGGGTTACATTACACTGTGGACAAGAGACATTCTACAAACATTGTTCCTGCTCGCGTCTTGACGACTCTCAAGGGCTTAGCCGCTTGCGACTCAGAGGTACGAGGCAGGCATATCCCTTTTGGAGCCGTCTCTCATGGCGAAAATCGAGCGGTAGATGGGATTGTGGCATGAGACAGGGTTCCACCCTCGAGCCATATTTTCCACTGCCCCCAAATCCCTCACTGCATATTCGTTTCACGGCTTCCTGGGGCATGGACATGGATCCGTGAATGGGAGGGCGATTCTTCGCCTGGCTGATTCGACATGTCTCTTCTGAAATCCCCTCGACCACGAAGGACATGGCACTTGCTCGGATTCACGCCGGAAAAACCGCCCAAGGAGCGCGCGACTGTCTGAGGACGACCGAGCCCTTCTTCTCGGGCGAGAATGAAGGGATCCCAGCCCCTATGCCGTTCTGATATTCTCGTCACCCACGCCTGGCCGTCTTGGCTCCCGTCCGGAGGCTGCCTTCCCCACCCGCAGTGTTACAACACTAGCGATGATTCCAAATCCCTGGTAACGCCTATCCAGAGACAGAGACAGCCGACTAAGATCGTAGACCTAGAGATGCAAAGGACTCTGTATGTCATGGCGGGGGCCGGGACCAGGGTTGACAGCTGCAGGTGATGGCGACAGCCCATGATGGGATGGACGGCTCTTTTCTGGAAAGCGATGACGGGCGCCGCAGAAGAGGCTAGACGAGAGGCGGGGCGGCGCCAAAGCATGCTCAGCTGAAGAATGCAGAAATGGCATGCGTGATGCGAGTGGGAAAGGGTGAAACGGGGGCGAAGAACGGCCATACGGGCGGTGTGATCAGGATGGCCGTGGCGCGATAACCTGCAGGCAATTCCCGTTCCATCGGGCTTTCCTGCCATTGCCAATAGCGTCGATGGGCTCCCCAAATGCGACAGTCCTGAAATCTGTCAGTTATCACCAGCTGTCAAGATAATGAATTACCCGGCAGCAGAACCCAGAACAACGAGACGCCACCATTGGATATCGGGCCTGCAGAGGATCTGCCTCACGGCCCCGGCACGCAAAGAAGCAGATGCAATGCAGTTGCAAGCCTCGACAATCAACAGCCCAGATCGGCGTTGGCGTGCAGTCTTTGGTACTGGCCGATAACTCCGACGGTAGTATCTCCGTCTGTGCGCTGCCGCCTACAACATAACAGATCATAAATTTGGATGCGCTCCCACGGCGGCGGTAAGCAGCAGCAGGGCCAGCACATATGCCCACGGGTTGGACCAGGATGGCGCCGGCACATCAATCACATGGACCATGGCCCGCTTCACAGCAAGACCCGGTGCTGGACTCTGGAATCTGGACACTGCCCGTTGTATAATTACTGTTCCTAACGCTCTGAGGCGGTCCACCTATGTACAAAAGCGGGCGCCAAATCGCTCTGAGGCCTGGCCCTCGATGTATATGTACCTCCAACCCTCGTAGCCACACTGTCCAAAACAGACTGCCTCTTCCCGTGTCCGCAATACGCCGTAGAGAGAGAAAATTAAAACTAGCTGCACAAGGATATATAAATATTCAGTTTGCCGCCGCCGACCTAGAAATCGCCAGAATATAAAGTGCTGAGAGATTTCCCAGATGTGAATTTGTCGCTCCCCTCGCTTTGCGCTTCAAGACGATAATGATGACGCTGATAATGCTGATGCTGATGCTGATAATGATGTGACAGAGCGCTCCAGGTCACGGCCTATTGCTTAAGCGTAGTAAAGTAAACATGGACGCGTTGTAAAGCGAGACCTTTTAGAGGCATCTACGCCACCGCTGAAAATGATGCTGAGAAAAAGCCGCCCACCCCCGTAGATTTCCAGTCGTCAATGCAATATGTACGTCATGCTGCTAAACACAGAAAATAAAGTACGAGATCCTCCAACGTAAAACTAATCTAAATTACCATATACCGGTTGTGCCGACATGTGGCTGATGTGATATCTAGCCTCGAGCCATGAGGACATCTCCACTTGACTGACTGCCGAAACTTGAGCTTACGCTTCCAATATGGGTCAGGTCCTTCTCTTGCACAAGACCCGTTACCCGACCCGTGTGTGAAAGTATTTTGTAGTCAATGTAAAGAGCAGAGGACCGGTGGGCGTGCAATCGGAGAAACCAAAGGGTTTTGATTGACAGCTCGCGAAGTTCATCCCTCGATATAAAGCGCGATAGGATGGGATCCATATACGCGGCCTGAAGAGTCATAATATTGCCCCATTGCCTGCAAAAATTGGAGTCAGCTCTAAACAGTCGAAAGACGTAACGCAACAGACAGAACGTACGCATGTGCCGTGCCCCAGATATTTGTGACTATTAGCCGATCTTTCCCTATCTCACCTATCCCGTGAAAGGCAACAGTGCTCTTGATAAGAGCCTTTATACACTGCTCTGCATACTGAATAATTATCGGCTCGATCTCAGCGTCTACGCTAGATGCAGGAGCCAATACGGTCGCAGCGCTGTTTGAATTTTGTTCATCTTGAGCCATAGACATTTCAGACGAGCGCTGTAATATCTTCAATACAAAATCTCGATAGGTGATGACTCGCGCCCCATAGAACTTGGCTCGTAACCGCGCACCAAGGATGTCCCTCGCGAATAGGTCTTCCGCATTATTATCATCCCACTTCAGGTTGGGTGCAATTGTATTGAATTGATCAAGCACATGCTCACATGCTTTGACCATGGCAATGTAGTTGGGCTTATCTCCTTGTGCATCTGTGACGAGTCAGCAACGTTCTTGTGTTCCTTCCCAGCTTCACACACCGTCCGGGTTGTAGAACATTGCATGCAGCATGTTGAGATGCTTTCGCAAATACAGCTGGGCAGAGTAGCTTTCTAAAACCACGTCATTGATCCCATCGGCACTGGCTGCCTGTAAATTAGGATGCGGCATGTCCTCTTCATAGGTCAAGATGCCGGAGTGAGGGTAAGGTAGCTCGGCAAGGATGTCACTTCATACTGTAAGCTTCCGCACGGCGTTTATTCTCAGGCGAAATCTTACCTCTCGAGCTGCAAGCATGTCCAGAATGCAAAGACTATCGGGTTGTCCCTGTGCGGAATCATCGCGCCACTTTTCTTTAATCTCTGTAGTCGGTCGAGCTTTCTATAATATGCATCAGCCTAGTTAGTAAATTCAGACAGGGTGGACATTACGGTCTCAGGATGTGTTGTAGGGCACGGCAAGCATTGTTGATGTAGGAATGACTCTCACAAACTCGCCCTAGCTGGCCGTGATATAAACCAGCAAGAATGTTAGCGTGAACGTGTTGAAGGCTGTTACCGCCATTTTGGTTGCCAAGAATATCAGTCGCGAGGGCAAAGTATGGCAGACCCGGTATGATGTCTAGGTTTCTGGTCTTAGTGCGATTTTTAACGAAGTAAGGCGTGCCATCTGAGGACGTTCTTCGGCTGCGCGAGAATATTCGCTCTCCGTCGTGCGGAGAAGGCAATCCTGTCGAGGCGGACAGGGTAGGAGAAGTCTGGGCGGGAGAACGTGGGTGGCCATTGCGCATCTGCGGCGAGCCCGCCACCAACTGGTCGTCGTTTTGCAGATATGATATGTCGGGGATTTTTCTTTTATGCTCGCATATTTCTCCCAAGGCCATCACCAGTAGGACAAGGGCCGTGCTAATTGATCGAAATGGGTGACCAGGTTTAAGGTCAGCGCTGCCTGGTACCTCTGGGCTCTCTCCTGCAACCACAGGAGACCTCTTCCGTTTTTGCCCAGGTGACTCTGGGTTTCGACTGCTGCCCACGAAGCTTGCTGTCGGACCACGTATGTTCGATGCATACCCAGCCACGCCGTCGCCCTGCCTGGGTTTTATATTGCTGGCGGGAATAGACCTAAGGAACATGTCAACTAGGGCGTTAAGGTGCCGGGGCACCAGAATCGGGTGCATAATATTGAGGTTATTGTTGTAGCTTTCCACGTATTTAATCACCGTGTCGCGGCTAAAATCAGGCATTCCCTCGGTATCAATGACCGTTCCTCGCTGCACGGGTGGGGAGTTGTCGTCGGCGCCAGGTGTCAGTCCTCCAACCTGGCCCCATTCTTCTCCAGCAGGGGAAGAGACGTCCGAATTGGCGTCGCTGGGTGTGCTTTCCGAGCCATAATCTACCAAGGGTTCCCTCTCATAACCTGGTGGGCGATCTACACCTTCTCCTCGACCGTAGAGTCGTAAAACCCCACGCCTCGCTTCTTGGAGGATGGGGTATTTTTCATTCTTGATTTTTTCCTGCATGATAATCCCTTGGGCCAACTTGGCAATTGCTGGCTCAAGGAGGAGCCGGGCGGCTGGAGTCGTATGGTTGACGGGAATTGACGGTTTGCCAGGGCGCACGTCGTCCCCGACCTCCTCCTCCTCTTCGTCCGCGACGGGGGCAGGTAGAATATTCAGCTCCTCTTCTACTGTCTCTGGCGCGGGATACTCCCCAGGAGTAGCTGCAAGCACAGGCTCGGCCTTTGCAGAGTGCGGGGATTGGGAGCCGGCCGGCTCCCGTTCGAACAGCGGCACGGCAATATCGTCACGAAGCTCCTGCTTGAGTCGGGCTTCTGCGTCTTGGGTGTATGATGCAAACTCCTCCTCCTGTTCGCTCGATCTGCGAGGTGCGCCCTCAAGTCTAGCAAGCCTACCATCTATTGCCTTTAACCCACCCTCTAGTCTCGCCTCCAGACGTAATAAGCCCTCCATAATATCAGCGGACGCTTTGTCCACCCTAGTTTTATTAGCGTATGGCTCAACGCCTGCACGTAGAAGAATAGTGAAGAAGGGGAGCGTACTGTTTTGGGGGGGGATCTCGATAGACGCAGGTGGTTCCCTTGTCCTTGCAACTGCCACAATGGGGCCTCCCTTCATCGCATTTTGCCTTGAGAGTCCGGCAGCTGTCACAGGCCTGCGCGGCCCTCTGCGCCTTCTTCTTGCCCATTGCCGCGTTGACGGCAGCCGCGGTAGAGGAGTACGGGATGCTCTGGTACGGATCTCTCGTCTGTGGCGGGAACCCATTGTACCCGCCATACGGCTCCGGGCCGGCCATTGGACTCTGCGGAGGGGGAAACGGTGACCGAAACTGAGTAGTCACTGAGGGCGAGGGGTCCAGGTGAGGATGGTGGAATCTATCTGGAAGCGGCGCGGCCACGCCATGTTCTGGAGCGGTCGCGGTCACCGGTGGCCTGTACTGCGGCGGAGGAGGCTCGTCGGCGGGGTCCCTCTTGATCATTGCGTCTCGCGATCCAGTGTATGGAGGGGCAGGAGGGTGCTGAGGATTGGGACGGTACCCATGAGAGGGACCTGGCGGAGGCACTCGTGGATCGGGGTCGTACTGGCCGTGTTCGGAGAGGCGTCGGTGGGTGTCTAACGGGTGCGGTTGAGGCTCAGGGCGTGGAAACGGAGACACATGCTGATATTGAGTAGCAGGAGGAGGAGGAAGTTGAGGCAGTTCTCGTGATTGTTGGGCACTCCACGATCCTATGCGCGGTCGTTTCTGGTCATGCTGTCCATGGTCCATCATATCGTTCTCCCACACACACACGACTCAGGCGGACTCAGCAATCGAGGGCTATACGGCAGTCGAGCGCCGCGGCTGGTTACAGGCTCAGAGCTAACACCGCTCTGCAGAGGACCATCTGTGCTAGAAGGGGGACCGTCTGACGTACTGACGGGCTGGGTCATGTGTATCATGTAATGGCTCCAGCGTGGCCGAGGTCCTTTTCGCACCCGAGTCGAGTGTGGTTGTCTGGGGAGGAAGAGGAGGATCAGCGAGGGTGCTCAGGCAAAGCCCGTCATCGAGGGTGGAGTAGGAACTGTGGTGAGGCGTGTTACCCCCGTTCCAGAGGTGAGAAGTCGACGGAAGACCGATCCTCACTAGCACTAGATGTTTACCAGTCCCACAATGCGCTTGGGGTGGGGATCGGCGAGCGAGCGAGGGTGACCTTTTGGGGTGGCTGCAACAAGAGCTGCAGCCCCGTGTGTGCCTGTTGTTCGAGGAGGGCCGTAATTCGTATCTCCGAAGAGGATGGCGCGGGCGTCTGAAGGCGGTCGATTCGATCGACGGGTGAGGACGGGACGCGGCAGACTGGAGGTCTGATAGCTTCGACGTTCACCGTCGAGGGTGACCAGTCATGAGCGAGTAGCTGGCTGGCGGAAGGGGAAGGGGTGTGGATGCGAGTACGAAAAGTACAGAAGTGTACTTGTTCGGCAGATGGAGGCAGCTGTAGCGAGGTTGCGAGGGTCGAGGGGAGCAAGCAACGACCCGATAAGAAGCTAGAGAGGAGAGTGTCCCGCCCCTGCGAGAGGGAAGAAGAATAATGGGGATTCCGTGGACCGAGACGGCGCAGTCGAGGGTCTCCCACTGGTGGTGAAATACGCTGGGGGCGAGGGAGGAGGTTAGGAGGTGGGATTAGGGATACAGTAGCACGAAGTGCCCGAGATCCCACGAGCTGGTACTCGGGCCAGGGGATCGCTTTAGGTAAGCCGAGCAGGGTCGATAGGCACCCCAAAACAGGCAGACTAACCCGTGGACGGAGACTTTTCTGGGCGGATCGAGGGGTGAGGGGTGGTGGTTGTCCTGTGCACCGTCCGCCTAGGGGGGAGGATTTGTACCGTGGTATGGGTCACGGCCAGGAGCAGGAATGCAGCTGCCCTCCCACGCACACACACACACACACACACCATCCGGAGCACCGTGCTGCTTGTACTGTAGATACGGTACCGCCGGTATGTTTCCAGGTGGGATTCTCGGTCAGTGAGGCCTGGAGAACAGGCTGACTCCCTGCGCGCTGGAAGTCAGCTATGTGCAGCACTTGCTGCACGCTGGCCGCACAGGTCGTGACCGCGTGGGTACAGGAGGGAGCTACCCTCGCCCAAGCTCCCTCCTCCCAGCAACAGCTTTGGGCTCCAAGGGGCAAGGGGTGGGTGGCCACCGACTGCTGGGTGCACGACGGCAGCAAATGGCTGCTGGCGACCGTCGCCCACGGAACTGCCACGATATGCGTTCCTCCGCAGCCTGCACTGTAACCAGACCTCGACGAGGCTAACTGCGTGCTTGGTGCGGAAGTTGTTGTCGCTCCAGCAGACACGGACGAGGACGCCCCCTGCTGGGGTTGCGGCAGGCTCGTCCTGTCGTTCCTCGCCCGTCGCACGGCGATGGTACCGTGATCACCGTGGTCCGGACAATAGCAGCAGGCGAGGCGGGGGCGTCTCAACTGTAGGGTGGTCCGCGCAGGTCGACAATAATAATTACGGTATTATTATTGCTGTCTGCTGGGTAGGCCTGGTCTGCTAGGGCGCTGAAAAAGCTTTCCCGAGTCATGTACCTTCGCCCTGAACCGGTTTTGCCGGGGAGATCCAAATTTGCGGACGCGGGCTCCTGGTCCGTCTCGTGCTCCAGATTGGCAGGCCTCCTGGTCCCAGAGGAAGCCCCAATCTACCAGGACCAAGGAGATGGGAACCTCCCCCTCGCCGTCAGCGCAGTTTGTGTGGTCTCGCCTAGGCTCGGGCCATTCCTCGACACTGGCAGCGTGGCGTGAAGCGGAAATGAGATCGCGGTTAGCCACACGCCCAACCCGCCCAGCGCGCCGTGGGACCCGCACGGCCGTGACCCTGGCCCTCTCGCGCTCGCGCAGGCCTCGAGCAACTTTGCTTGCCCAGTAATCCTTTCTCGTTTGGGTCTGCGCTAAAGAAGCCGTCTCTTTGTCAGTCATCCGAGGGAAGCCTTTCGCGAGACTGGTGCGGGAGACGCGAGGTGGGAAGCGGGTGCAAGGCTTGAGCATGTCTTGGATGGCAGGATGGCGGGGACTCCCTCTATATTGGATTATCTACCTTTGCGTGGCCAGCAGTGGTCATTACAGCAGGCGCACAGCGTCTCATTCATCTACTTGGGTCGCCGAGAGAGGAAGGCGACTACGACTACTTCGTATTGCACCGCAAATCTGCCATATTCTTCAGTAACCTCCTCGCTGCGCTCTGTGCTTGCATTCTGCGAAATGGCCGTCCACCCGACATGACGAGTCACTGACACTTGTCGGCCGCGGCACGGTTGCTCGATGCTGGCGGCAACACCCTCAGGCACGCTCGGTCTTGGGGGCGAGAACGTGTGAAGGCTCTAAGATGACGGACGAGCTTCGACCCCCTTGAGTATGCCATTGTGGTGATGATATTCATGGACTTTGACTTGTGGCGTCTTCAAGGCGATGCAACTCCGTAGTACTATTGGACGAAAATGTCGGTGAAACATGTAGTGATCACGCGTAAAGCTAGTGGCAGAAATCCAACGTGCAACACTACGGAGCGAAGTCCTTGCGGCCTTGTCAGCTCGGCAGAGAAGGGATAACAAGAGGCGGCATACAGGTATTTCATTGGTGACCCTATAACCTGGTACCTAGTCCAGGTCAAGCAAATGCGGAACGTCACCCATGCTCAGCATTAAGCCATCTTTGAGCTGATCCCCAAGATAAGTCGTATGTGACAAGATATTCAACTCTTCGGATTTCTCCTCCGGGGCCGTCGTTGAGAATTGAGGGGACATGCCAATCGGCGATATCTTCTCGCCGCGAGGCTGATGGATAGCCGGACCGTCAAACTGATTAAGAAGCTCATGCAGCAAGCACACTTTGTATTGTCCAAGACTGCAAGTACAGGGCTAGATTTGGATAGCGTGATGACCCAAGTTGAGATCAAGCAATATCTTCCCTTTCGTCTATCCTCCTCCTTTTAGAGGATCGCCCATTACGACGCCTCTCATGCGAGCCACCTGCAGCTGATGTCAAGCTAGACCCCTTAACTCCTTGTCCTTCGGTGAAGACAAGATCTCCTGTCTGTCCTAGAACATCACGTGTCGCTTCTTCCATCAATATACCTAGGGCCAGCAGCGCTGTCTCATCCATGCTTCGCCAGTCTCCAGCACCTTTACGTCTGGTAGCCCGTGAGTAAAAGTCAGACGTGTAGCAGTGAAGGGCCTTGAGAAGGTCCGAGTCAGGGAGCTCGGTTGTCAAGTCTCGTTCGTTCGCAAAGTAGATGTCAGACTCGACATATCTCGTTGGCGCATTCTTTTGCCGGAACAATACAGCTTCTGGGGAGACTGCCATCGTAGATGTAGAGGTTGTGTCTCGATTAGGTGCATAGACCAATTTCTTAGGTATAAAGCCTGCAGAAGAGATGCGACCTTGGAGGGGTAATGTCAGCGAAAGGAACAGCTATATAAAAATTCCGATATGGAGCATCTACCTGCTACTGCATCGTACACTGTAGCTCTTCTATGTCCTTTCTTTGCGGGAATCGACTCCTCTTGCTTATTGTCTGGGTTGAGGAATGCATTCTGTGATCGTGATTTGGATGTCATGGTGGTTGTCAGGAAGTGCCGATTTCACGAGCCTCGCATCTACTTTTTGGTAAGGTGGACGTCAGCCGCTTGTCTCAGCCTCGATAGGCTTCGTAAACTATATACGACACTCAACACCACACTGGACTTCAGCATCCACCGGCTCAGCACTTATACCAATACAGATGCATGAATCGGTTGCTCTTTGACCGATCAACGGGTAGTCTTGGCCCTCATGCCTTCGCAAGGATCCAGAGCTCGCAGCGTCTTCACGCCATTGTGCCAGCTCCAAGGCTGCTCTTTGATGGCGGGGAGAAGGAGGTTGTACCAAGGGCAGGCGCAACAGAGGAACCTAACTCTCAGGATGGAGAGGTGGAGGAGAAATCTTGGACACATCAGGCAGGAGTAAATGCGTTGGCCATAGATATTGATGGCAAACTGTACGAACCCCCTCCATTTCATCGCCTATATGCTCACCCAAACAGTCTCGCGTCAGGCGGGGCTGACTCCTCAATCAAACTGTGGAATCTTGAGGGTATACCGCAAGGGATAGTAAACACTTCTCGGCCTTCAGGGGCTGTCTCCAGGTAAGTCCTTCACAGTGCGCCTGCCTGCCCATTAATAACGATGTCAGATCCGCATCAACACATAAATTCGGCATCACTCATCTCAGCTTCTATCCCTTCGATTCCGCAGCCTTCCTTTCGTCATCCTACGACCATCACCTAAAACTGTATGCTACTGAGTCACTTGTGCCATCCGCTGACTTCGACCTGCGATCCATTATATACACCCATTCAATTTCCCCAATTGCTAGTCACCTCTTGGTCGCCTGCGCTACCCAGCTTCCAACAGTCCGCTTAATAGACCTGCGCTCCGGTTCTAGCACCCATTCGCTGGCTGGTCATCATGGAGCTCTGCTCTCTGTAGCTTGGAGTCCCACGGTTGAGCATATTCTTGCCAGCGGCGGCGTGGATGGCTCAATACGTATCTGGGATATTAGAAAAAGCTCCGGTTCGCTGGGCGTGCTAGACATGGAGGATTCCGTCGGAATTGCCGGTTTTGATGGCATGGGAAGAGGAGCCCGGGGTCGAGATAGGGGCAAAGCACATCAGGGGACAGTCAATGGCATTACGTGGACAGATAACGGATCGTACATTGTTTCTGCTGGACACGATGAACGTGTGCGCGTATGGGATGCTGCTCTAGGCGCAAACACTCTTGCAAGTTTTGGCCCCACGCTCAAAAATGGTCACCTCTCGAGCCTACCTTTGATTGCATCGCCGACTTCTCTGACTGCACCCCGCAAGGAAGTACTGTTTTATCCAAATGAGAGAGAACTTCTCATGTTTGAGTTGCATGAAGGGAAACTTTTGAAGCGACTGAGGGTTCCTGGCCCTGCACTAGCAGCAGTGAGATCAAGAACTGGACAGAGAAGTATCAAGAATCGGATTACAGCTCTTGTATGGAGAAGTGCTGTAGATGGAATCTACTCAGCCCATTCCGATGGCCAGATAAGAGCGTGGGTTCCGAGAACGAAGGATGATGTTATAGCTGATCAAGAAGAAGAGGAAAACTCAAGAGGCCAGCTTGCCGATGAAGACGCGACGGGCAAGAGGAAACGTCAAGTTCTTGATGATGTGTTCAATAGCTTAACAAGACAGAAAATAAGCTTTGGTTGAGCTCTTTTTATTATGGTATTAGTTTTAACTGTGTCTGCATTGGTTATCCCTGAACCCAAAAACCTCCGTACGTCCAATTTTCTTGTCTTACCGTCTTCTCCACTACTATCATAACGCCTCAAACTGTCTCCTTGTCTTTTTCATCGCCAGCCACGACTTTTGTTACAGCTTCTTCACTCCGTTCCTTCAGATCTTTTCTCTTTCTCCTCTTATCAACGGCCTCCCTCCAGCTTTTGCCCCAAAAGACCGCAGCGCCTGTCCCAAGGCTACCCCCAATCAGGAACACAGCACTGATCGTGGAGAACCAACCCACGCCGATTGCCTCCACGGCTGGGAGAACTGTCGCACTCGCCAACGCCGCGAAGATATATCTGATCATGTAGTTGCCTGCAATGACCTCGGCACTGCGACCTTGCATAACATCAAGACAGTAGGTATTCAAGCTCGGGAAGCAGAAAAGCTGTGCTACTCCTTGGAGAAACATCATAATAACAGGTAAGGGTATACCACCGACCTTCTTCTCAACTGACCATCCATAGATCAGCATACAAGCCGGTATGACAATTCCGATAAAAGGGAGCGAAGATCGGAGGCGGTCTTCTGGTATGCGGGTCCCGTTACGTTTCTTTTGCCAGAGAATAGTCGTGTAATCAGCGTAACGTCCACCCACGAACGTACCAGCGAGGTAACCGCATCCTGGGGCTAGATAGAATAGACCTGACTGGATTGGAGACACAAGATTGAAGCGTGGGTTCAGAGTATATCGGATAGGGGTAAGTAACGAGTACATGTTCCAGACAAGAGACGACGATGCCAAGGCAATCACGATAAGGTTGGGGTATCTGTACAACTTCACCACACGCCAAGGGTTTGTCATCTCCCAGAGGACTGAAGCTTTCTTCCTGAGCGGAAGGCCAACTAGGTCATCGGATTTCATACGGTGAGCAGTCTCGGGCAGCAGGAAGTAGGCCCCAACGAACGCACCTCCTGCAAGAGCGGTTTGGAGGTAGAATATGACGCGCCACGACTGGTATGTGACTATTATACCTCCAATAAAGGGACCAACCGCCGGACCAATTAACGTTCCGGACAAGAACCAGCCCATAGCCGTAGCACGCTCAGTGGGTCTGTATATGTCGCCTATGCAAGAGGCTCCGATAGTTAGGAATGATGTTCCTTCAAAGGCAGTGAGTATGCGGAATACATAAAAGGTAGCGAGGTTGGGAGATAAGGCAGTTCCAAGAGAGCAGCCTAAGAATAGGAAGGCAGTTATAATGCAGACCTGAAAGACTAGTTAGCATAACTAGAGAATGAAATTGCGGGTGTATGAGACTTGGCGGCATCAGTTGAGCCCCACATCCGACTCTTTGTCTCCGTAAGTCAGTTTTGACTAGTCTGCAGCGGCAGGGCGAGGGATATTAAATCAATGGATCCCAGAAACAGTAGATATCTTGGAGAGTCGCCGATGGTGACGCCGCCTTCTGCCTGTATTTGCCACGATTTAAGAGTTTTAAAGAGTAGGGAGGACACTCACAATTCTTCTTCCGTAGACCTGGCTCAGTGGCCCCCAAAAGCAAGGGGAGAAGCCCATGAATAACATATAGAGCGCATTGCTCAAATTTATGATAGAACCCGTGGTATCATAGGTAGCTGCTACCTCAGGGACAGCAGAGAGAACTGTAGTGCTCGAAACTGGGGCTAAGAGGCCGCAATAAGACAACAGAGCAACAATAATCAGCTTTCGTGAGTGCGATAGTCGATCATATACCTCGTCCGGTACCTCCACATAGGAGGAAGTATGCTCTATAGGTGCATCATGCGAGTGCGAGACATGGGAAGGAATAGCTGCGAGAGCATGGGACGGCCCTTGATGAGAAGGGTCGTTGTGTGAGCCCATGATGTGGATGGACAGTGTACCATTTTGTCGGTTCTCTAGAGGAATTTCTCCCAACACATCTTCTGCGCTCTTAGGGTGGCTCCGGAACATGATGAAATTGAAGACTTAATTCACCTCTTGGCAATTCAGTAACATTATAGATTAGAGACAAGTAGTGAGAAACGTCCCTTTCCGAGGTCATAAAAGGCAACAGCTGAGGTACTTTAGCCGTGCAATTGAACTACAGATGCGTGAAGGAAATGGAAGAGGATATATACGAGTGACGGTGAGTAGCAAGAGTGGAATGGCACAAGATAAAAGCCCTCAAACGCTCATGGTGCCGAACGTCGGCCGCGGCAATTGATATGCGACATAGATCCACACTTGAAAATGAAGCCCTCGTAGGCAAAAAACCAGCAGTCTAGCCCTACTTGGGCGCAATTAAAGCAGAACCACCCTCCATTATGCATTAATTACTGCTTAGTGTAGAATTTTTTGAATTTTGGTCCAAAATTTGACAGATTCTCCTGTTGATTTGCCCATAAGGTTTTGCCCCTATGAGAAAAATCATTGCAGCCATGAGTGTCTTTTGCCGAGTTACTGCCGCTAATAGGTAGATTCAGGACATGGCCCACTTACCGTGCGGGTATATGTTGGCCCAAGAGTGGGATCGTGGATAAGATATACGTATAGAGCAGTACCTTTCGAAGTATACTGGGTCTAGACAAGAAAATGGACAAACCTGTGCGTTATCGGCCTCTGAGACCATAGGGAAAAAACCCCATGATCTAGGTACCAGAACATCATCTCTTTCAACGCTAGAGAAGAGACTCTCAGAGAGCAAAATGTGTGTCAAGAATGGCATAATGCTGCAACCTGCACTAATGTACAGTAACAATTGATGGAGTGACACAGATTAGGAGACATGGCATCTTGGATAAGAAGAGGCTATAGGTGTTGTTGTTACCTGGAGACATAACAAACGTTTGCAATGTGGAGTTTCTCAGCCTTGCGAAACCCGGCCTAACTATATTAAGCCTGCAACACCCAGCCTTCACATCCACGACTCAACTTTCTCCCCGTATTCCAGAGGGCAGAACGCGCAATGCAGGCCCGAATCTGGGCGTCTTCTATTCCTCTACATATCACACATCCGTCCTCGCCCACGCCATATCTCATCCAAGTGCCCCGACTCTCATATCTGCCCCTCCTCCTTCCCCGCCTGACCTCATTCTTCGGGCCTTGCTCCAGCTTCTCATACCAGGACATACCACTCAAGAACCTGCCGGTTGGGCTACTTTGTGATCTCTACCAACCAGAGCTACCATGGCGTCTGACCCTCGGAGACGGACCTCTCTTCGATATTCATGACACTTATATCAATAGTGTGAAAGAGGTGGGCTTGCATTCAGCCTCACTGACGTGGGGTGAACTAACAGGTGCGCTAGGCTGATTTTGTCCGGAATGGAAGTGCAAAGGGAATCATGTCGATGTCGAAAGAGAACTCCACGCAGCTGTGGAATTCGGTTCAAGATAGTTCGCTCTCTCCTCCCCTTTGGAGCCTAGTATCAAGCTTACGGGATATCACAGATGATTTCAATGCCTATAACAGAATCAACAAGATCCTCCTCAACCCAGCAACCCCATTGAAACACATCCCACTACGAGTATACATACCCTCCTCGCCCACAGCCTCCGCAGAACTTGGCTCGTTTAAGATCATCCAGTCCTTGATACCACCAATGACCCCGAAGCGGGAAGTGCAGACGCTGGGATCGGCGCTAAATAGTATAATTCCTTCCCTGTTCCCGAGCAGGAGGGACCCTATACTCGCAGAACCTATGTTACATGGAGCTCCGATACCCTTCGGAGCTCCGTTGGAGGAGATCATGAGGGAAGCAGCGTATGCGGATGGGTGGATACATCTCAGCGTTTCATTGACGGACGCGTAGTGGCCCATAGAACATGGAAATTTATAATTCAGAGTATAAAGGGCATTAAAGTCTAGAGATCGGGAAAGGATATGCTTAGCCCCAGTGTTTCAACTCTGCTCTCGACCGTGGCCTTACGTGCATCGTTAATGATATCCGGGGATGATATTTACATTATATTTACAATAATAACTATAGGTATCCACAAACTAACTTAAGTGATTCAAGTTATCCTGCGCAGTAAATGGCTCCCCTATTTGAAGTAAGCAGGAATTCTGTGGTAATTTGGACCGCACGTACCAATATTAAAATTATCTAACAGAATCAGATTAGGCGACCTTCCCCAGGTCGAAATGCACAGATCTGACTGCTCGCCAATACTCCCGCTTCCTGTTGCGGCATTGGTGGATGCATCATCCGCCACATCGGGGATATAAATGCCAAACAAGTCAATATCTTTGAAGTGATTGACAATCATCATGAGCCCGTCTCCGTTCGATCCTGGTGGGCGATCGAGGGCGCAGGATGAGAAGCTGGTCACATCGTAGGCCGTCTCGAAGAAGTAAGTAAACTCATCATTAATGTACGGGACCTGAGAAGTATCCGCAAGATAATCTGCACACGACGGGGTTAGGTCTGTGCTCGAAGTTATAGTGGAAAGGGGCAACCAACCAAGGAACATGACTAGCCGAGATCCCTGGTCGATCAGCTCTTGAAGTGTCGGCCACTCGTCAATGGCGAGTTGACTTGGGAGTGTATAGGCGTATTGGTCTAGACCAGTGGTGGTCATTGCGGTGCCAAACAACGACACATCGACTCGGTCGCCATTGGTGAGGAGGAGAGTAACAACCTCATTTGGATTAGAGTCCATCCACGTCTTGATGGTCGTCAGATAGTCAGTTAGCAACCCGGCATTCAGCTCAGTGCAGCTAGTGTGGCACATGTACAAATCTCCATTCATCTGATGTGTCTGGCCCTGGAGGAAACGGATACCTGCGTCGAGTTGGTCGGAAACGGACTCCAGCTGATTGTCCGTAGGGAGGATGCCGACGAAGGCAGAGTCGTGCGCTCCTACTTGTGTCACGTTGGAGTAGGATCGCGAGCACAAGGCAGCGTTGCCATTGCAGCCACCTGCAGATACGGTCTGGCCCATGATGACGAATGACGAGGCGCAAATCCAGCTCAAGAAGCGCATATTCGAGTCTCTTGACACTGGGAACCTGGGTGAACGGCCGTACGGAAGCTGGATACTAACCCATCTTTATACACTTTCCCCTGAGGCCCAGCTTCTGCCCCAAGCGTTTTCTATGAGCCATCTTTTACGACAGCCCATGCCCTGTCAACGCTTTGGGATTGGTTCATGCGTCCGGAGGTTTCACGGAGAGGCGTCGAGGCGCATTGAAGGATCATCAATGCACCCTTCCCAGGACGTATGGTTCGCCGGTTCTATAACGGGACCAGAACATTAACTTCTAGGACAAGCAGGAGGTCGTGGGAAGAGTTGGCGTTATGACTGGGGTTGTGATTTGGCCTTCCCCCTTGGGTTGAGGGGTTGGATCTGGGAGCTAGATGCCCCCGGATACTTTGAGTGCTGACCAGCATAAATCACCATGGCATTGCCGTGCTGTAATAGGTCAATTGCTCTGGGCGCTCCTGCCCTTGCAGAGGGTGGCACCTAATGCAAGGGTTATTCAAACAGCATGTGATGGACGCAAAGGCATCTCCGCGCGTCCTCTCCATATTCAGGTTCAAGTGGTATTCGATATATTCTGATGGCAGAGGCGATAACAGAATACAACGGTGCCCGTTGAAGCGCCTAAGCGCGGAGGAGGGTGATATTGTTGGTAGGTCGTGAGGAACATGCACCATTTGTCACACATGAATGGGGGATCCGACACATTTTGTACTTCTCTATTTATCCGCCGTTCGGCAGATAAAAGTATTTACTACCAGAACAAATCTGTCAACCCCATAGCAGTATCCATCGTAACTCCCTCTCTACTTCTGAAGCAACTCTCAAGCAATCCTCAAAATGGCTATTCGAGTCGCCATTATCGGCAGTGGCATTTTCGTAAAAGACTCCCACTTGGTCAGTTGTTCCTCCAGTTGTCTGCCCCTCACTAACCCCGCCCCAAGCTAGCGATTCAACAAACATCTATTCTCACTCTCAAGGCCGTATACTCGCGCTCTCTGGCCTCTGCCAAGTCTTTGGGTGTCGATGTTGACCTGTATTCTGACGATTCTGGTGTGGGAAAGAGGTACGACGACTTGCTCCTCCGCGACGACATCGATGCTCTGATACTCGCCCTGCCCATCACTAAACAACCCGAGTATATTGAAGCCGCTCTTGCCGCCGGTAAACACGTGCTCTCTGAGAAGCCGATTGCAGGAGATATCAAACGTGCGGAGCAGCTGATTCAATTCTACAAGAGCGACAAGGTAAAGGGCAATGCAACATGGGGAGTGGCAGAAAACTTCCGATTCCTGGACAGTTTTCTATACGCGAGACAGGAGGTTGAGAAATTGGGCAGAATCCTAGGGTTCCGGACGAAGCAGTTCGGCAATATCAAAGTTAGCGATAAATATTATAGTGAGTATTTTGCCCTCCGTTTCTCGCCATTTTGGCTTCTGATGATATAGATACGGCATGGCGCACGAAGCCTGACTACCAAGGAGGTTTCACGCTGGACGGAGGTGTGCATTTTGTTGCTGGCACCAGATTACTTCTGGGTGAAGAAGCGAAACCGACTGCTGTATCTGCATTCACGACTCTCCTGCAAGAACATTTACCGCCTGTTGATACTATCAACGCCATCTGGAGTACCAAATCTGGTATCTCAGGGACCTATTCCAATTCCTTCGGTACCACATTCTCAGGAAGCGAATATACAATTGCCTGCGAGAAAGGGACCGTAACCATCGTGGGAAGTAAGGTGATAATCACAGAGGGCGAGCAGAAACTTGGAAAGTCTTCTGAGAAAGAGTTTCCTGATGAGGGTAACGGTGTGAGACAAGAAGTGGGAGCTTGGGCCCAGGCTCTCATAGATGGAGTTCCGAATCCAAGGCAATCTCCTGAACACGCCCTCGCCGATCTAGAGATCCTCGAGAAGATGCTCATAAGTGGGGCTGAACATGGGAAGGTCGAAACTCTACAGTTCCAAGTTTAATTGTCTTCTTGTAAATCAAAGACCCTGTGCTAGCGTCATTGTTCCTAGCTGCCACACCTAGGCAGCAGACCTCTATAGTGTTTGGGTCTATGAATATATTACTTCTTATCCTTGCCAAATATAAGCATATGAGCCTCATCCCACCATCCAGAACTCCGACGCTTCATGCAGCCACCTCAGTGAATTTAAAGTGATATCCGTCACTAATCCCACCTATCCTAATCCGTCTATGATTCAACGACGTTCTCTCCGCCGCAGAGCTATTGTCTCTGATCCACGTAGGCTCTCTGCGTGCGGCGTTAGTAGTTATTGGATAGCAAAGGAGTGGAGACGGACCTATATGGCGACGAAGAGTTTCATGTTGCCGCTGCCTCTCTGTTCTTTGCATATCCTCTAATAGAGTGATGACCAACGCCCGAGCACGAACACGAGTGCGAACACACCATGCTCGAACACGGGCGTACCATACCAGAACTGGGGACTTGAAGTACTTCCAAAGCCACTTACAGGGTCTGACAAGGCTGTAGATAAACAGTCCGATAGTGACCACTGCGAAATATGACCAGCTGTAGTCCATGCGGTAAGATAAGCGGTGACCCCTGATATGATTAATTCATTTTCTGGACAAGCATGGATCATACAGACTTACAGGAATCCATTGATAACGGCGCTGACAACCACAAGACGGCCTAGCCAAACATGGGTCGTGGTGAAGCGTCTGGTAGGAAGTCTCTTGACGTAGTATCGGGAGAGTTTGAATCCGAGTCCAAATTCAACGAGAACCCCTACCATGATGAGGATGCCAAGGATCTGATGAGCAGTAGCATACCTCCTAGTCTGTAACTTTGTTAGTATGTACAACTTCTATGTAATGGGAAGCACAAATTACTCGGTTATACAGTGCAGCGCAGTGCATTCCAGAGAGAAAGCCAAAGAGCGCCACACCAGCAGCCATGGTTTCACAAACACTATGCCAGACATGCTTTTTTGCGATATGCATCATAGCCATCCCACATGGCATAATTACCAGCATAGACACAAAATTGAGATAAGCGTGGACGGCCCCCATAACGTATTTGTCAGTAGAGTAACTATCCAGTATGGTGCCAGACGAGTTGGTAGTGGGCAGATCGGGAACCCGCGCCGGACCAACAGCCTGTGTCAAGTCCATAGTGAATGATCCGTATGCAGCATGAATGATGACGCTGGCTGTAACAGAGTTGGAGCGGAAGCTTTGAAGTGGGCCACGGCCAAAGATGAAAGGGGCATTGGTATTACCAGGACTGATCCATCCCCCATTCCAACTTCTGCACCCGTGGCAAACTGCGTTAGCCAGCATCCTACCGCCGGAGATGCCGGTACCTGGGAGAAGGGTAACATTAATGTCCGAGGAATAGGATGGCTCGACATAGCTGTATGAGAGCCTAGGACTCAAAGTAATGTTGTTTCCGCTGGCGTCTGTATAGATCATGAAAATCAGAGCGTTGAACATCTGATCATTGCCCATGCCCACGGCCTAGCACTGTCAGCATTAACCGCCCACGAGAGATCGATGTACAAACGGCCCATGAAATATTGCTCCATGCAGACAAACTGAAGTACAGATCAGTACTTCCATCGTCAGGAAGATTGAGCGCAAAGGCCAAGGCATTGTTTGGGGAGCAGAAAGCAGAGTATCCATTTGTAGACACCTCGATGGGCGTCCCCTGCACGATCAGGGGTAAGAGCGCTGCCAAGATGGTTAGTTCAGCGTCCCTGGATTTCATCCACAGGTACAAGGACAATCTGGTAGGGATCCACGCACCCGCCGTCACCACTACAGAGCTTAATCGGACCATGGTTGTTTGCCTTGAGAGTGAGTGTTAGATTGTCAAGCCAAAGTTCGCGGGGGGAGGACTGAGATGGAGAGACTGGTGGTGGAATAAGTGAGGCCCGTCGCGCTTGAAGTCACAGCGATCAAGATTCACTTCGGTCCCGATCTGCTTCTCTGTCTTGATCTTACTAGAACATTCGAAATTAGTGAGAGGCTCGGTCTTGTGCACGTACAAAATACTTAAGTATGTCTCGTCTTCATTTCTTAGTACAACCAGGGTATCTAACGTGAGTCTAAGGAGGTATACGAACTCGCTCCAAGCTGGTCACGAGAGTCATTGATTGACAGACGCCGTGCGCATTTGCTCTCTATTAATCCTCTCAGCTTCTTCTTCCGCCTCACCATCTCCTTCAAGTCGAATTTCGTGTCCATCTCCCTCTCTTACGAAATTACTGGCAACACAGCAAACGCCCGCAATTCCAGCCAGTCCCCAGAATACTGCCCCGACGCAGCCCACTTCCAGTCCTTGTCCGTATAGAAATCCTCCTAGAGCAGGTCCAATGGTTCTTGCGCCAGAACTAACACTCTGGCCTATGCCGTGGATTGTCCCAAGCACTGAGGGGTGGGGTGAGCAGTTGTTGACCAGGATGGTGGAAGCAGGGCCAGCGAAGGTGCGGGCAACAGTTACAATAAATAACAACCCAGTTAGTGCGATCCAAATTAAGGGTCCTGTTTTTTGACTCGGTGGAGGCGTGGTGGATGGGATTAGAGCCAGAAATGGAATGATGATGTAGGCCAAAGGAAACCAGTACAAGAAGATGCGCCAACTGCGAACGGTGCCGATCCGGGCGTTAATGATTGGGTAAATGACAAGCTGGAGAGTGATCCCAATGGTCCCTAGGATTGCCATGGCCATTCCAACGGATCGAGGCGGCAGACCAATGCCTCCCGTGAAAAGTAAAGGTGGATGGGGCGTATAATTTGGTGGATAGGGTTTATCGGGATTGTATACAGGAGTTGAAAGGAAAGAGTACCAGATTGACTGAAAAGTTCCATTTAAGCCAGCGAGGAGGGAATGCGCAATTAAAGTGCTGACGACGTTATGGGTGAAGATGCGGTGAAATGGAAGTTTGCTCCTGTAGCGTGGAGCCACCAATTTGAGTTTCTTGGCCGGTGGGAGTAGGGCTCCTTCAACTGAGTTAGATTCCTCCCCAGTGCTAATTCTTTCATAGCCACTAGCCTCCATTCCTCTGAGACGACGGAAGAAGGCCGCTACTCTACGGCCAGTTTGTATCCCAACGTCATCTCTGTCTCGAAAAGAGTCGTGAGTCTAAAGTCGTCAGCAAAATTCAAAGTGTTACTATGACGAGTACTTACCTCCTCCAAGCCAAAGAACACCAGGAGTAGAGCAGAGCACAAGAAAATAGCACTTAAAAGATTGGGCGGGGAGTAGGGATATTTCTCTAGCCACCGAATGCCGCCGAACAGATCCGGATAGTTGGCAGCGGGATCAGAAGTAATGCCTCCAATGAGTGGACCTACAATAACACCAATATTCGCACACATAGGCAGCAACAAGAAGGCTCGTGATTGGTATCTACTTGAAATTAGTATGCTATATGATGTATGGCTTTCATTGCTTACTTCTTCTCTCGAACGATCTCGCTAATCATGGTCCTCATGACCCCGAGATTCCCATTCAACGCACCACCCATCAAGCGAAAGACTAAGGCAACCCAAAAGCTCTTTGAGAATCCGAACCCAACTGAAGAAAGCATAGTCCCGAAGAGTCCTATTAAGATGATACTTTTACGTCCCGCTCGGTCAGACCATCGGCCCCATAACATGGCAGTGCATAGTTGTGCAGCGGCAAAGGCTCCTTGCATAACGCCAGCTTGAGAAGCAATGACAGAGTCTGGGAGGGACATGTCAAAGGATTTGAGTTGGTAGAATAGATAAGACTAGTAGATGTCAGAGTTGCCATTTAGTGATTTTGATTGAATTCACCCGTAGAGAACTCTGGACCAATGGCTCCGAAAACCTTGCAATAGTCAAGATCGCCAATTGGCTTTTATGAGGCAGACTAGACCATGTAACGACAGTATTTTTCTCTTTCTTTGGACGCACTTCTAGGTGCAGAGACTCTTCATCTTCTTCAATAAAGGACCTCCGCCGCTCCCGGTCATGCAATGGCTCTCTGTGTGGACTAGGTTGCTCATAATCCGTTCCGTGGACAGTCGTGTCCGCCGAATTCGTGCTGGTGCTATCGCTATTGTCTTGTATGACGGCCCCATAGCTCGCCACGGGAGTTCTCGACATTGTGGCCCGCCGAGAATGGTTCATAGAATCATGTGATCAAAAGTCCGGGCTAGACAGTTGCCAAAAAGGGGTCTGGTTCAAGTACGATGCTTTGAGGCGTCTTTCTGACTCCCAATACAGCTGCGACAACTTCAATATTCTCCGAAGCGAGTGTCCAGATGCAGGCACCTGATGGCCGCCTTCAAAATGGAAAGGAGAGAGAAAAGAGAATGGAAAGATTTGTCTTGGTCTTTCACAGCCACTGAGACTCGCGTTCTGGCCGGTTACGGAATGGCGAATTAATCTTAGTAAGCACATCATCTCCTAACGGCTTGTTCATTTCATCGAACTTCTAATACCCCAGACTTCTATTCATGGTGTATTTAATCCAGAAGACACTCAGGAAGCCTAAATGTAGGGACTTCCAGAAACCAAGGTATGAATCCACCGATTGGGTTGGCAGTCGATCGGCATGGAGACGGATGTAACATTGTCTCACCACTGGTCGAGTTGGTATCAATAATCTCTCTATGGGGTCATTTTTGAGTTATAGCTCGTCAGGTATTCTCTCAAGTGAGTCGAGTAGACTTCAGAAGGGCTGCAGGGTTGGAGCAAGAGTGATGAAATATCGCGTGGGGATGCAGCTCTGTCCGGATTTCTACTCTCTAGCCACCACCGCAGCTTTCTCTCATATCCTGTCTGTTTTGTTTTGCGATATGGTCACTTTGGGTACCTCTGCATTACAGAGGCAACGCGCTTATGAAGACTGGCCCAACTTGGGCCTATGTTGGGTTGCCAGCTTGATGACTAGTTGGACCTTCGCGCCCCACTGGAGCTTGCTTAAGCATTGCGACTAAGATGAATTCACGACACATGAATGACCGAAAACGACATAGCAGCGGCCAAGCAAACGGAGGGCAAAGATGATACGGCTTCGCAATCCAAAGGCAATAGAACTGATATCTTGACACATCTTATCGAAAGCCGAGGCTGCGATAAGAGATGAATCAGAGGGACAAACTGACGTGCTGAGAGCTCTATATGGGCACAGACATGATAGTTCACTGCTTCAGGCATGCCCTTAGATATATACTATGAATGCTGTTGATTCGAGACAATTTTGGAGAAGTTGAGCCAAGTCACGTGATACCTACCTGAGTGACGGGGATGGACCTTGGGTCTTACTCTCTACAAGTACTGTATGAAGTAGGCACTATGCAAGTAGGCACAAGAGCCTACGCCATCTGCCAGGTAGAATGCAGCTGAATGGAAATGGAGAATGGGGTGAAATCAGAGCGAGATCTAGAGCTAGTTCGAGCTCTCACCGCTTCTTTGCTGTCTTCCGTGGTCGCCTCCATTTGCTATCTGACTGCACATTTTAAGGCCTGCCGGACCTCGGGCGAACGCATGAACAGCTTGCACGCGTCCCTTTGCGGGGCGAGCCGCTGTTTGACCGCTTTGTTGTCATTCTTACTATCCACACCGCTGTCCAGGTCTCGTGCTCCACCACTGCTAGATAAATGGTGCAGGCACCACTTCTGCAAGATTCCTCTGAATTAATGCATGTTATGCATGCTGGAGGCAGATTAAATTTACAGGATGCACTCGGTTGGCTGGTAGCAACAGCTCGGCGGTTTGTTGACAACAAACTTCTAAATCGGGCACAAGACGTGTCTTCACCGTCTTCTGGGCGATTCGCAATGTCTATCAATGCTGTATATATACATATATCCCATCCTACGAATACTTTTCACTACATCTGTCACAGTCCCCTTAAGTCTTGACATTCCACATTTGAAGAGTTCCAATTCCCGCATTCCAGTTCCTAACCTTTGAGCCAAATACTCTGGAAATGGCTGCCGCAGTCCTCCCATCCATGCAAGGTCTCACCCTTGACCGTGAGATAATGCCACCCTCCCCAGTCTCTCAGAACTCCACCAGACATGGCAGATCTAGGCATGGTGGAAGTATGGCAAAAAGCAAGGCCAGGGGTCGAGGATACAGCGTCGTGGATGAGCGGGAAGGCCTGATTGCAAAAGCTTTGAGCCGAGCCCTCAAGCGAACTGTGGAGGAAGATGACAAACAGGAGGAAGGAGATGGCAAGCTTGTAGCTGATTCAGAGGGATGGGTTGATTGCGAAGAAGTGGTGAGTTCATGAACATAACTTTTCATACTAGTTCTGACTATCAATAGCTGGAACAACCTACACTTGCCGCGCTTCAAGTCACTCTTTCCGAGCTCCAAGCTCTTGTTTCCTCCCCTTCATCCAAATCTCGTTTCTCATTGAAGCCCTTACCCGAAGCTGAAAAAGATTCCTCCGACGCGTCCGACTACCTTATCCGTGCCAATCCCATCCAATCCACCCAAGCCGTTTCTGCTCCTACAGCTGCAACTCTTATTCCTCTCACAACCGAATCTGATGATATCCCAGACCTAATTATTTACGAGACTTCCTACGCCAATTATCCCCTCATTCTCGCTTCTGGCGGTATCAAGCGAGCTGGCGGACAAGCTCATTTGCAATTCTCTCCTCTGAAAATCCAGGAAGATGGCACAGAAATTCGCCCATCTAACGACATTGACGTGTCTATCTACATTGATCTTCGAGCTGTTATGGCGGCAAACGACAAGATAACGTGGGCCCGAGCTGAAAATGGCAACATTCTCACTGAAGGCGATGCCATTGGGGCTATTGATAAGAAGTATTGGAAGAGGGTTGTGGCGAGAAGGGCTGACATCGGGATTTTGTATGAAGATGGGGAGGTCAGGAAGGAAGTTCCCATTGGACTTCGTGGTAAGGGTGTAAAGGGGAAGAGAGGGGGTGGAAAGGGTAAGACTCGTGGTTTGAAAGAGATGAAAGCCACGAGCGAGGATGATAGTACCGGAAGCGACTAGACTCTTCCACTGTGGAAGCAATTGTAGAGTGGATTGCAGGTAGCATGGCGGCATCATATTCTTAGCATTGGCCATGGGTAAGCCAGCCGGGTAGCAACAGGAATAGCATAGTACAGTACAATATGGATTGTCCAAGCTTCGGTTCCAGGTTTTCCTGCTGTGCGCCTGAAAGGTACCATCAGCACCTAAAGCTCGTCGTCGTCGTCTTGTTCAAGCTCATCACACAAAGCTTTTTCGTAAACGTAATTGTTACGTTCACTCTCCATTTCTAGATCCGCCAATAGATCCTTTCTCTTCAGGTAAAACCTCTCCAGACAATCCGTCCTCTGTTTCTGAGTCCATCCTTCAACAACGAGAGCGAATTCAGTTGCATTGGCAAAACCAAAGGCCTTAGCCATTGTACAGAATTGCCGCATCATAACGTCTTCAGAAGGGTGGAATTGATATTGAATAGTACCTGGCGTTGTGGATAACGTCTCTGCAAAGAGTTTCTGCTCTCCTATCTCAACGTCGTTGCCGGTTTCTTCCGCCCGACGACTTAGGTGCTCCTCAACCCTTGATGATCCTATAACCTCTGAGTTTTCGTGTGTATACTCTACTCCGGCAGAAGACAGGATTGCCATTATAGGGTCGGCCTTGGGCCGGGATTTTGCTCTTCTTTCCTTCGGCTGATCTTCTTCAGTGAGCAGTGCGGCAAGTTGGCTCATAGCTCCATCCCCATCATCATTATCCACCTTTAAAGGGTCATCTTCGTCATTTAAGGCATCTTCCATGTTCAGTTCAATCATCTGGACGCCTTTTCTAGCCTCGGCAATATTGGTCTTGTTGACAATGTCCCTGAGGAAAATATCCTCCGCGTGGTAGGAGAGAAGATTATCCAGCCCGAATATCTCCCCTTTCTGATATTTGTTTTTCTGAACACCCTTGAAATAGCGGCGTTCTGTTGATGCATTGTATCCAATATTGGCCTGTTGCTGCTTATAGATCTGACGAGCGTAGACGACTTCCTCGATAGTTCCAGCGGATACAAGTCGAAAGACTTCGACGTCTCGAAGCTGCCCTATGCGATATGCTCTATCTTGAGCTTGTAAATCGTAACTGGGATTCCAATTTGGATCAAAGATGACAACTTTGTTGGCACTTGTGATATTTAACCCGACACCTATGTAATGTCAGATATATGATGGGGAAATTCAAAATCTCTACTTACCTCCCGCTCTAGTAGAGATTAGGAAGACAAATTGCCCAGTATCAGAATTAAATTCATCCACGGCCTTCTGGCGGTCCTCATTTGCCATTGACCCGCTCAAGAAACTGACGTTATAGCTGGTGTTGCCAAACAGAAGCTGCAGCATTTTTAAAAGTCGTACACTGTGAGAGAATATCAAGACCTTATCACCATTCTCGTACCAGAACTTCAAAAGTTTTTTGAGGATGCTCCACTGTACGAAAGTTATATTAGCGAAGAACGCAATGAGTATGAATTTAGGCCCGAATACCTTTCCACAGAATTCTGGTTTCGCCAGATTGAAGAGGGAATCGCGATTGGCATATAATTCTTGCCATCCGCTTGGCACCACTTTTTGAAGAAACTCTAGATCCCTGTCTTGCTTCTCAGGTGGATCTTGGGAGTTTGGTATGAGGAGAGCTAAGTGATTGGATAGCTTCTGAAGATTTGTAATAACAGGGAAGACCAGAGACTACTAAAATATGAGCATTTAAATAATGTAGTCGATAGAAGACGGTCGACTTACGGTCCATTTCGTATTTGTACCAGGCAAACTGGTATAGCAACACCAGCCTGCCTTCTTTCCAGAGTTACAATCACACGGTTGTGAAGAGCCTCTGACTAATTCGACCACATCACTATCCAGAAATAACTTGTATGAAATCTTTTGAGTCTCTGTAAGCGGACAGAATACTACTCTGTCTGTCTTCTTAGGAAGTTGATGAGCGATAAGACTCTTCATTCGACGCAGAAAGAACTGGGGCAAAAGATTTTGGACCAACTTCTTTGCTGTAATGCGAGCCTGCTTAAGCTGATAGAATGTAGCGTCATGACTTGCAAAATTAGATACCCTAGTCCCGACGGCGGCGCAGGGCTAACTTACGACTGGCCTGTTCTTAAAGGCTTGCTAATGCTAGATTCCCATATAGACAGTGGTCCAAATCGGCCTGGATTCGTCCAGTTAAGGAGTGTCCATAACTCTTCGTATTTATTTTGTATCGCTGTTCCAGTGAGTCCAATCCTACATAACGCATTTACCTGGTCCATTGCTTGGGTTATCTGCGAGGATCGTTCTTTGATCTGGTGGCACTCGTCGGCTACGACACAATCCCATGAGATCAGATTTATTTGATCCTTATGGTTTTTATATGTCGTATAAGTAGTAATAACGACCTCTAATCGCCCGGATGTAGCGGTTTGCAGGACAGACTCCTTTTCCAGTTTTGTGCCATGGAACTTGTCAACGTGCCACCACCCCCAGCGGGATAGTTCATTTTTCCAATTCTCAATTAAGGACCCTGGACATATGATCAGTACCCGGGGATACCAAGGCCTGTCCGGTGCTCGTCTCATCTTCCTCATGCGTTTAGCATCTCTCTCATCCCCTGTTTTTCCAAATGCTGCTGTTAGAAAAGCCGCAACCTGTACGGTCTTTCCCAAACCCATATCATCCCCTAAGATGCCACCCTTTTGATAAACGAACAGTTCGTGAAGAAACGAAACGCCATCAATTTGATAGTCTCGTAAGTACTGCGCGATGGATGCCGGAATAATGCCAGCTGAGCGTGGAAGCTGGATGTCTTTGTATGGCCGTGACGGATCAACTGTTTTAGGAAAATCGGGGCGCTCTTCAAGATCTGCAAGCCTTTCGTCATCTGAAAACACTATATCATTATAACGCGGCGGGAGTTGAAGTCCGGCGGTATTCAGAGCTTGGTACTGATCATCAAACTCTTTACGTCTTGTGACTAAGTATTCGGGAATTTCACCATCAACGACGTCGTCGCCAGACGCATCTCCCCACGCCCTCTCTTGGACCTTGGATGTCGCTCCAACAAGCGGTTTTCTCCTGCTGGTGCTGAGACTTTGCTTGGCTTTTTGGTTTTGCTTTCTTTTTGCCGCGGCCGTTCTTTGACGTTTTGTCTTCTTCCGATTCTTGAATTTCTCGTAGGCGTTATCATCAGCCTCATCGTCAGAGAACTGAACTTTAAAGCCCGGGACTTTCTTGCCACTGCTACTGTTCGAAGATTTCACGTCTATAATCTCAATATCTGAATCCGTCTCGTCACTTGACGGAGCACCAATGATTTCTAGAAGCAAGTTAGATAAATGATGTATGAGAATATAGAGGTAGTGAAACCGACTCTCAATATACTGATCAGTGGTCATTAGACTTAACCCTGTTTCATTTCTAGAGATGAAACTCTCGTCTTCAGTACTCCCACCATCTTCGTTGCCGCCTAGGCGCGCCATATGCTCGTGACGATAAAGCGATGCTGATGCGAGACTACACAAAAGGTACCCAGGTCCATGGAACAACGACTAGTGATATGGTTTCATTTGCCTGCATTATTCTTGAAGGCATGTTCTTTGTTAATTGTTCAGTACTTCGCAATAAGATGGATTCTGTTTGGAAATGACGAACGCTCTCACATGGCACGGTATTAGGTTTAAAGCTGAGTCATGTGACACGAGACCCAAATTCGTATCGTGGTATGCTGCAAAACCTCAGGTCTGAAAGGTTATTATCTAGTACGCAAAGGTGTATGTACATTTCTAATTCTTCGTCAACCCCGTATCTCAAATCATCGTTTGCACTTTAGATCTTTAGATGACTAACGCCGTCTGAATCGGCTCATCCATATATTGTAATTGAGCGTCACAGCAACCAGTACCTTCTAGATGCCATACCCAAAACGCAGTGGAGAAAGCCAAAATGCTACACTATCTCAGGATTCTCATCTCTGACCGCTTCGACTAGCTTTTCCATGCCCCCAACTTCAGTCGCTCCGGACATCCCTTCAGGAGGGAGGGCCCACGACGGTAGAGGGCTAACATAACTCCAGGCTCCAGAAGCATCCTCATAGCGCAAACTATGGAGCCACAGGGAAAGTTCTTGTTCGCCAGGATCTGTGTAAAGTGGAGTCGAACAGACATCACAAAGTTCGCCGGACATCTTCTCTGCTTTTTTTTTGTTATAATCGTCTACCATCTCGTCATGGTACGCCACAGCATCTGCAACCTCGGATTTGCCCATCTTGGAGAGACGTGTAATAATATCTTCGTCGGTATCTTGAGACGCATCAGCATCGTTAGCACCTAACGTTGCTCCCCACACTCGCTGGTTGCAATATATTGGGTCATTTGCTATGGGGTGCCCAAGGAACTGCAAATGGACCCGCAACTGGTGTGTCCGGCCAGTTACTGGGAGACATCGTACAATGGAGTACCCTTCCTTCCTTAGCCACGGCCTTTGCTCCTCAAACTTTGCTTGCTCTGGCGTAGTGGGCTCATCCGGCGTATTAGGACATGTAGGTGGATAGTACGCAAGCCTGTGAAATACCGTCTTCGCAGCTTTTCCATTCGCTCGAACTCGGTTGAGACCGAGTTTTGGTGATATTTGTAATATTGGCATGTTGCAGACAACCGTTTCTTCTGGAAACTCTCCTTTAACTCGAGCGATATACTCCTTCCTTACCGTCCGGTCTGATATTTGCAAACTTAACTCCTCTGCTGCTTTCGGGTGTTTAGCGATAAACATTACTCCGCTCGTCAGCCGGTCTAGCCTGTTGCATGGCAAAGGGTTCCAGGTATGGCCGCGTTCTGCTCGCATTATCTCGACCACCGAGTTATAGTTATAACGTCCAGCAGGGTGGACAGGGACGCCGGAAGGTTTATTAATAACAATCATGTCATCATCCTCGTGCAAAACAGATATTGGCAATGCAGTGACGGGAGGCTCATGTCGATGTAGTGTGTGAGATATAATGTCTCCATTTTTGACAATATGTTGTGGCGTCGGGACTGGCTTGCCATTTACCGTAACCGCTCCTCGTTCAATGGCATCTTTCTAAGTCTGTTAGGTATGCCTCTCCTCCGGGAAATATGATACATACATAATATTCAAGTGGTCTGTCGCGAAATTCGCTGGCAAATATGTCCAGAAGCTCTCGTCCTCTCCATCGCTCTTTGCAATACGTGTTGTAAGTATAGTGATACGGCGCAACTCGCCGTAGCCCATTTTCAAGATAGTATGGTCTGGGCCATGGATCACAAGGCGTGATTATAACTGGGGGTGGCTCTTTGAAAGGTTTCTTCTCGTCCAATGCCGGATAGCCTTGTGGCACGGCCACCAGCGCCATTGTCGGATTCGCTTTTAGAGCTCGCCGTGAAAGAAGGGCGAGGAAACGTGATGAGTGAGCCAGTGGGGCGGCAGTTATGCAAGACGTCTTGCGAATATGTGAATGCGAAGAGAAGCTCTCTATTGTCTTCTTTCATGCGAAACTCACTGTGGAACATTTACAGAAAGCGGTGGCAGAAAATCTTAATTAGGAATAAGCCAACGCTGTTGGTACCGAGGCATATGTGAGGTCGGTCAACAAACCTCCTCTCATCATTTCTGCCGGTGTCATTTTGCTGTGAATCCGGCATATTTGCAAAGCGAATTTCAAACCAATGGCAAACAGAGACCTGAGAAATAGGAGGAGGAAAGATTATGGCTATATCCTGGAATACAGGACAAGATGGTACCAACATGTCCAATCGACATCCTTGTCGTTCAACTAATCGGTAAATTTTAAGGTCTGATAATGACATGTACGATCATATGAACAACAGCATCTATAATTTCTTATACGATTCCGTGGTCAACACTTACCTCATTGAAAACTGTGGGCTGCAACCTCCTACATCATCTCAGTACGGCCTGGTGGTCCACTCACACAGCGACTACTTCGGTTCAATCGCGTTCCCTGCCGTTGCCGAGCTTGCGTTAAGAGTCAACAAGCTAGGCAAGAGTAGTGTCACATACGAAATTGCTTTATTCGAACGAGGGGTCGAGGAAGTCAAAGCTGTTGGCGAGTTTGTGCATGTGTTTGTCAACAGGTCGACCAAACGACCAGCTGCGGATGGCATGAACACAAGCATCAGAGACGGACTTCAACAGATCTTAATACAGCAATCCAAACTATAAGACTAAGCTTTCATGGACGTATATGTCACCTGTCTCAGTGAAATGCTTCCTAGTCCTCAAACCATGGCTTATGATCCTCAACGAACTGCTCCCAGCTTGTCAGTTTGTCAGTCAGCTGTTCCAAAGTCCAGTCCAAATCAGCTTGCCCCGTTGGGCCAAAGTACGCATATACGGTAATTAAACCTCTCGCCCCTTTCATCGCTACTTCCAGGGCAGGCGGCAATGAGCTCGGCCCAGATAGAGCTGGCCGGATTTCTTTTCCTGTTACCTTTGACCACGTCTTCACTATCTCTACAAGGGTGTAGAATTTCGCGGCGCAAGTGAAACTTTTTCTGTTGTAAAAGTCTGGCTCCAGAAGTGCCGGAGCAATGAATTTCCCTGCGTCTCTGATATCGATCATTGGAAGATGGGAGTCTGGTTGTATGTTTGGCTACCATGTGTATTATATCAAAATTTCGTCACCGAAAAGTTCTCGGATATGTTTGAAGTTGCATTATGGCAGCGAGTCGTTCTGCGTGCAGTCCACACGGAACAATTCGTCCGGAGTGCTGTAATTGCAATCGGAGCACTAAGCAGGCACTTAGAAGCAAGCCATCTAAGTCATGAAGAAGTATATGGATGGGATACTCTCTAATGCAATATAATCAAGCTATCACACTGCTCAGTCAGCGTCTCAAAAGCTCAGCACACAACTGGGAGCTTGCAATTCTTGAGGCTTTCCTTTCCACTGCTTTTGAAGTTATGCAGGGCCGTGAGGGTCGAGCAAAAATGCACATGCGCAGCGCGTTTGCTATTTTAAAATCTTCTCCATGGAGTTCTACGCATCAAATAGCTGCCTTGGCCGTGTATCTAAGAGATCTTTGCTAACTTGGGACATCGACCCTCCCAGCTTCTCGTCAGCTACAGACATCATTTCCCTTCTCAATGCCCTCTCCAAGCTCGACCCTCAAGCTTCGACCGCTCAGTAATTTTTTATGTTAAAATTACTATATTTTTCCATTAATTTTACAAAGATTACTTGAAAAATTATGCCCTAAATAGCCTTGCGTCCTCACAAGTGCCAAATTTGCCATTAAAATTTGCGGCCCTCGGGAAAGCACGCGAGTGCTTCATCTCAATCACCAACCCAGTGCATTCCGTACTGTGCAGAGCCTCCTTGGAGAACAAAACCTTGCCATATTCGCCGCTATCGACTCCGTTAGCCTTGGAGCTGTCGAGGATCCAGAGTGGTCGCGATTCATGGCTCGACTGTTTCAATGATTTTGCATCACATAATCCACCTACGAATGTAAAAAATTGCGCCAGCATCCAAGTCTTCCAAATAAATCACCTTGTAGCACATATTCAGACGCAACGGTATATTTTCGAGATGGAGTCGGCACCGACTCCAAGGAAAGCTTTGCAGATTATCTACGTCTATGCAAAGAGTCATGACTAAATTTGCAACAGACGAGTACTGAAGTAAACTCATACGAAGACCCGCGCTGTATTCCACATGGCAGTTGTCGTTTGACCATATCGAGCGGGAGAGTGAGCTTTCTGAACAGCTTCTTAGGCTTTGGGCATATTTTGATAACCAGTTATATGGTTTGAGCTTGTGCGAGAAGGGAGGCCAGCCTGTCTAGAGTGGCTCTCCCAGTTAACTGAAGAAGACCTCAGTGTCAACCAGGTGGTGAGAGTACTGTGCGATCACGGGCTTGTGGAAGTAGACAAGGCCTTGGAAGCAAGCGATATTGAATCGAGGGGTTATGGTATGCACATCCGTGTACACTCATGGACCGTCCATATTCTCAATAAAGATGGGACACCGAAATGGCAGATGTTGCAGTGGAGTGTGTAGGGTCGACGAAGACGGCAGACAAAGGATTCACACTCTCGGTTATCTGTATTCAGAGATTGGCAGGGGCAGCGAGGCTTTAGATAATATGGTTAAGTAGTGGTGGTGAATTGTAAGTTTTCTAACATGGAATGTCTAGAAGAATCGTGTGCAATCTGCAGTAGTGCAACCGACTTTGGTTCCAGAATATTTCTCGTTATGGAGGAGTCCCGTGTTTCCCGCCTCGCAATTCCGGAACTCTGCCGTATTTCTCGGTAGATGCAAGAAATAATTCCCCACCCCCACTCCCGACCCGGGACTCGAGTTTATTCCCGAAGCCACTGGTTCAAGTGCGATGCGGAGCAAAGGAGGCAAAAACTTCTCGGACTCTTGGCATCTCCAGACGGCTCTCGAATCGGGGTCCCTTCGGTCGCATTTCCCTCTTACCCCACCTTGGAAGTGGAGATTCCCCATACCAGAGTCGCCGTTCGGGAAATCACAGACGGCCAGGCGGGCCGGGTGATAGCTCGTAATCTTGCTGGCTGGAAAAGGGAGATGGAGATCAGCAGTGGATGATGGAGTATTTATTATCCAGCACCCGCCGCTGGTTTTGGGGCTATTGTAACTACCCCGTAAAAAAAAAAAAGTGCCCAAAGCATCTTGACTCCGACCGGCCGCGCTTTGAATCGAGCCGGGACAATTGCAACGGCATTGAGCGATGGGCGACCAAGATGACTTCGAGAAGGGCATTGCCGCCGGAGAGATTGAGTCCGGTTCTGATGGCAAAGGGCCAACAACTACCTCCGAGAGAGAGAACCCAGCTGCTGCGGAGGCACTCCGAACACGATCGCTCCAAGCCCCCGAGTTTATTCGCAATATGACACCGGAGGAGAGGGCCGCGGTTGAGGCCAGACTGAAGTGGAAGATTGATTTGCGGTTGATGCCAATGATAATATTGAGTACGTGGTGATAATGGTATTCTGATTTTGCGACTCCTCCAAGGAGTGGCTGTTCGCTCGTCTCGGCTACATCCCCGACCCCAGATTCTGGACAATGGTAGAAAAAGTCTGACTTGTTTCTATTCCAGTGTATATCATGAATTACTTAGATAGAGTGAGTATCTCGGGGTTGGCGACAAATATGGTACCTAACTGTTGCAGAATAACATCGCTGCTGCCAAGCTGGCGGGGATATTGACCGATTTGCATCTGGAAGGTGTGCAGTTTCAGGTATGCTTTTATTTATTCACGAATAATACGTCAGTGTTAACTCAACGCTAGACATCAGTTAGTATCCTCTTTGTGGGCTATCTGCTGATGCAAGTCCCGTCGAATCTTCTCCTCAATAAACTCGGAAAACCCAGTCTCTACCTCCCTACTTGCATGGTGATATGGGGGTTGATTTCGGGACTCACAGCTGCATGCCAAAACTATGGCGGTCTTATTGCTTGCCGCTTCATGTTGGGTTTTGTTGAGGCGGCTTACTTTGTGAGTTGCATGCTAGATTTGTCTTGTTCCTGCTGACTGTATGTGACAGCCTGGGTGTCTCTATTATCTATCGTGTTGGTATACGAGGCAAGAACTAGGATTCCGAACGGCAATGTTCTACTCTGGCGCGTTGATTAGCGGAGCTTTCTCAGGTCTTATCGCAGCTGGCATTAAGGCCAACATGGATGGCACTCGAGGGTTACGCGCATGGAGGTGGTTGTTCATTATCGAAGGGACCCTGACTGTCGTAATTGCTTTGGCCTCTTACTTCATTCTCCCGAACTTCCCTCGAACCACGCCATGGCTCACCGAAGAGGAGCGAGCACTAGCCATTTGGAGATTAGAGGAAGACGTTGGTGAAGACGATTGGGTGAATAGTCAGACCCAGACATTTAAGGATGGAGCCAAGCTTGCGTTTTCGGACATCAAGACCTACGTTCTTTTGTTTTTGCTATTTGGGATTGTTGCATCTGGATCTGTTACGAACTTTTTCCCGTAAGTCGACCTAGCTCCAAGTCTTACTTTACTAAGCCTGACATCTTAGAACGGTCGTTGCGACGCTTAACAAAAGCTCTGTCGACACGCTACTTCTCACGGCTCCTCCATATGTGCTTGCAGTTATTTCGACCTTTTTGAACTCATGGCATGCAGGTAGGTCATCTTGTTTGGGTTTTAAATGAACAAAATAACTGATATATCTTAGACCGAACCGGAGAACGCTACTTCCACATTACTATCCCTCTCTACTTTGCCATCGCCGCCTTTATCCTTGCGGCGGCCACCACAAGTATCGCTCCGCGATACGTTGCAATGATGATTATGGTTCCGGGCGTGTATAGTGGATACGTCGTGGCTTTGGCATGGATCAGCAACTCTCTCCCACGCCCGCCAGCCAAGCGTGCTGCCGCTCTTGCATTCATCAACGCCGTGTCGAACACAAGTTCGATTTATGCAAGTTATATGTATTCTGACAAGGATGGTGAGACGTTTTCCCTAACCCTTCTTTCATAGACACAAATGCTAATAGCAATCCAGCACCGAGATTTGTGGTTGCAATGAGCGTGAATTGCGCAATGTGTGCCATGGCCATCATAGCAGCGACAGTTCAGAGATTCATTCTTGTCCGTTTGAACAAAAAGCTGGAAATGGGTATTTTCGTCGAAGGAGCAATTAATGCTGTGCCTACCGAGGCTGGGCAGAAGGGATTCCGTTTTAAGATTTAATGTCCAGAGTTTATGACAACGTTAATCCCTCTCCTGTATGCGAGAATTGTAGCTAGAATATATCTCACGTCCTTGCCCACGGAATTCTTAGCTTGGCCTACAGTCCGTGATCAAAATGTGGAAACATGCAGCTACAACAATATGATGTAAATTTGCTCTAGTTAACTACGTTATGCAAGCTTAATTAAGAGGCGTTCCCAACCTAGCCATTTACCCAACTTAGACACGGGAAGATAGGGGCTCGGCTAACAGCGAGGGCCTCCTTTTGGCCTAGATGCAGAAAAGCCTCAAGCCCCATGAGCAACGCATTTCTCACTGCCGATGCTGACTGACTACCGGGGCATCAGGTAGAAGCTAGCCAAGCCTACATGTGTTCCGTTAGCATTCCATGCGGAATATAACGCTGCCCTGGGAAAGAATTAACCTGTCTAAACACTACGTGACTTTACGGACTATAGGTATAATAAAAGGGCCAGACAAAAAGATATTTCAAATTTAAGGCAACAATCTGACATTTCTGCGATAACCCAACCCTCTGATTCAGTCCGGTGCTACATATTTTACGATTGTGCAAAATTAGCTACTGATCATGTTGTGACCGCAAATGCTGCCGCAAGACAATCAAGGGCAATACCCTGCGAGATAGAATCGGCCGTTGAGTATGGCCCTGCCCAATACAACCCCACCAGGCAGTCTCCATTGGTTATTTGGAGGTCATTGTTCCAGATAGATTGTGCGTTGGTCTCCAGAAATTGAACCCATTGCGTGTTTCCACGGGCCAGCTGGAGCTTCCTGAGGTTCTTGACGAACGGACCCTTAAATTCTTCACCGCTATCCGAGCAAGACGTGGTCCGATCACAGCTGTCCATGAGGATGCCGTTTGAATTTGTTAGCGGCGACCCATTGGCTGTGACCGCGTTTGCGATATTCGCGGCCAGATCTAGGTATGTGCTGTTGCCTGTGGCATGATATAGCTCTGCCGCGGCACCTAGAATAACACCTTGATTGTACGAATATATAATTCCGGTAGGCTTGCACGTTGTGTAGTCGACGCCGTCAACAACAAAATGATCTGAGTTCACAACGCCTATGTTAAAAAACCAATCCCAGCCTGCCATGGCGGCATCCAGATAAGGCTGTCTCTGGTCTGCGGATACGCGGTTGGCGAGTCCTGCCCCGAGCTGAATATATAGTGCTAGTAAAGTCATTCTCAACATACATTAGCGGAGAAGCTAAATACGAGCATACCATTGGCAATAGAGGCGATATAACTCTTGTCCTTTTCCCACCATATTCCCCCTCCGCAGGGCGTCGTCCATCCGCCCTTCATATCATTGAAAATGAGAATCGCCTGATTTAAGTAGTCCGAATCATTAGTGAGGTCATATATGTTAAGCCACGCCAGACCCCACCATCCCTCATCGTCGTAATATTCGTTCAAGAAATTGGGGTACCCTTGTGAAATTGGTGCATTGTTGAAAGTGGTAGCAAATGTCGAATAGTATATTGGCTTATAGTCCGCATTCAGAGCAGAATAATCAGCGAGGGCAGATATCATGTTCGCAGATTCCCACCACATATTGTCCCACACGCCGGTAGTCGTGTTGTATGATCTCATTAGCTGATCACTGCAAGCACACATTAGGGCCGTTCCATTTCGCACGTTCTGGAATTATATTGACGAGAGCAAAAACTTCACACTTACCAAGTGCAGAGCGCATTTTGTTCATACGATGTCGCGTCCGCCATGACGTATAACACAATAGAAAGAATAGAAGTAATACAGAGAATAAGCGACATGATGGATAAAGGTCACATAAGGAAGGAAACTCGAAGAGGGCATCCAAAACGGCGCCGAAGAGATTTATATGAACGATAACTATCCTAACCTATATACTTCCAAGATATCCCATGCACATTTAAGTGCACGCAATCGCCTAGGTCAGGTTATTCACCATCACGAAGGATGACATTGTGACGAACTCGGTTGGCCCTTACACAAGTCAATGGAACCCCCTATTAAGGGCACATGTGGAGAGGCCCTGAAAGTATACCACGAGAGTAAGAAAGCTGTCAACTGCCTGGCAGATGAGCAATTACTAGGTATATGCAGAGTTACACACATGAAGGTTAAACCTGAGCACTAACTTCAAGCTTCCACGTATATTCACATAGCACCGGCACCACGGTGCGGCTGTGATTTGATAGCTGCCTATACTTGTGACCTTAGGATCGGCGAGGGAGACCCTCAGTGCCAAGTGAATATCTTGTTTTCTGTTTCAGGGTGATTCCAAGCATAAACCTTATCATCCTATTCAGCCTGTTTTTGACGCTGTTCGAAATTATGACGTGGGTTCCGTTGCGCCAAAAGGGATCGGAAACCGCCGCACGGCTTCGCCTCCAAGCTTCTTCAAGATCTCTTGTGGGGACCCCGTGTGGACTTGACTCGGCGATACTTATACATGGCTGAACGGTGCAGGCACTCGCGTCTTGCAGCTAGCTGTAATCAGGCAGTGGAGGAAACTGACAGCGCTGGCTATACCTGTGGGCCTTGGCGGAGCTTCTCACAGTGCGCATGAGCTATGGGGCTGCACACGCAGTACGAAATACACCTTTTGCGGCGGCGAGGCGTGGGGCATGGGATGCTGTCATCGTCAACGCGCCATCTATTCAGGCATTTGAGGAAGCCCTCCCCAAACCAACGCCTATCTAACAAGGCTATCGATCCTACCTTAATGTTCAATGTCTTCTGTCACACCCACACTTGGCATATATGTTCTGTATAGATGGCCCGATTGGAATGCGTATGACTAGGAGTGCTTCGAGTGTAGAATATCATATCGCGATCGAAGAATCGCAGGAAGATCATGCGGCTCGCTAGAGAACACAAGGCTTCAGGCACTGGGTGCGGCCTCTCGAATATCAACTTTAGGCCCCGTGCCGATATTGCTCATGCGATCGCTGCAGCAGATGCCGTAGATCCAATACTATCTCGCGATTGCACAATCCTGAGATCTTGGGATCTGAGGTTGCATCGCGTCTGCACGGAAACATCTTTGGGGTTGATCATGAGGCCGTTTTGGGGGCTTAGCGACGTCTGCCAGCATCTCATGCTACTGAAGCCCCAAGACCGCCAACAATCACAGCCAGACATTTCTATCTAGCTACTGACCCTCTCTGCCATCTACGAATGTCAAACCTAGTCTCTGTGGCCAGGGTTTTAATTTAACTACTACGCAGCCGTCACCTAATATTCAGAGATGACGTTCGGTAAAGGAGACATGAAGGCCACCCGCAGAAATAAGACGATTCTATTGTGTTCTAGTAAACAGGATCCTAAGATCGCGGGCTGAACACGGAAAACTCCAATAGCCTGTTACCCTCCTATGAGTATGTATCGACTCTGGGCCTCTTGTTCTCAAGTATCTCTGGTACTGTACAATGCCTGGATTTGTTTTTTTTAGCCAACAAATTCCGTATCCTGCAAAGCACCTCATACCAGTTGCTCTTCTTACGGCACGTATTTATACCAATCTGTGGGCAGTCACTGTCTATATAGCTTTACCCTTTCTTTTCTTGTCATTGTCAGAAATTCGGGCCTTCTTCGCTGTGGCTTTCGTAGCGGATTTTGCAACAGGCTTCGCAACAGATTTCGCGGTAGATTTTGAAGCGGGTTTTGATTTGGCGGTAGTCCTTAGGGCCACCTTAGGAGTGGGCTTTGCAGCGGACTTTCCAATGCCCTTTGAAGTTCTCTTTGTTGTGGACTTTGCTGCAGGGGTTGCCGTGGCCTTTTGAGAGGCTAGTTCAGTGGCTTTTTCGTTAACTTCTTCACTGGCCTCTGTAGTTGCAATGGCTCTCATATTGGACCTAGATCTGGTTTTATTTTTAATTCTCATTGACGTGTGTCCTGGAGAAGCGTCGGGCTCTCGTTCTGTGTCCCCATTCATTGCTGCAGCCAAAGGAGAGGAACCACCGCTTGCCGTTCCATATGCGTTTAGTGCTTGGGAGTGGTGAGAAGGGGTCGTGATCATGGCTGACGCCGCAATATGTGACGAAGCGGCAGCCAAAAGGGATGTTGGAGCGGGCGAAGAATTTCTCGGCCGAGATTGTGGCAAGTTTTGCGTATTAAATGCCGTATTAACCTGCGTACGAAGAAGTACAGGCTCTTGTGAATGTGAAGTTTGACTTTGCGTCAGAACTTCAGGAGGTGGGATACTCTCCCTTTGTGACTGATCTGGAGATGTCGGGCCAGAAGACTGTGGAAGTTGCATAGACTGGAATTTCTCCGGTATTGAAGCAGATATGGAACGAATCTGTGGATACCATGTAAATAATGGAAGTTTCACGGCCTTGGCTTCTTGACGTCTAATAGGGAGTAGAGTAGAGGTGGGCCGTCCGTGTGGAGGTGCCATAGACGATATAGCCGGTACGTGTTGGGGACGTTTCCCTCTCCCTGGCGCTTGAGAAGATTTTCTGCGTGCTGGATATCTTGGGCCATGCTGCTGTTTTGGTAAACCTACACGTTTTTCAATGCGGCAGCTTCTATGGGTCAAGCTGGAAACTCTGTTTACGATTGGAAAGCGTAATTGCACCTTTTCCATGCTAATAGGTTCTGCATCACCCGTATTTCCGTGCAAATTTCTGCTGATTTCAAAAATATACCAGTCTGGTACACCAGATTGGCGAAGTCCTGCAAGGCCGTGTAGCCAGTTGTGCCGCTGGCTTTCCTTCCATAAACTTCGACAACCGTCAGCGGTGTTTCGAGCATCGTAATGCAGATTGCAACAGAGCACTCGAATGACTGGTTCTATCTTGGGATAGCTCATGACGACTTTAATTATTTTGGAAATCTTGATGCGCGAAGCTCCGTATTCTCTGTCTAGCTTGTCCTGTGTCTTCGGAGTGATGAGGAAGATCGACCCAAATGTTCCAGTGTTTCTCCACTCAAATGTGCCATTCCCATGCATTGGAAAGACTACCGGACCATTTACAACAATTCCATTATATTTTATGGGGCTGGGTCGTATATTTGCTTCTCCTGATCCAATCAGTTAGCCCAGCAACGTTTGAGAGAAGTGATATCGAGGACGGGCCTAGAGAGTTGATATGCCAAGTCCAGTTATCGAGGAATCCAATCCCAACAACTTGAGAATCCGGATACTTGTCTTTAAACTCCATAAAATTGAGATGATCTCCATAACTGAAGTATAATATATTTAGTCGAGTCTGCCCTGGGACTAACCGGGCTGACTGGGTTGGCAGAGCTTCGTTCAGTATTTCCTGCACCTGAGCCACGCTCATTGTGTCGCGTGGGTTTGATATCTCTGTCCGTATCTACTGTAGCCTAAGTCAGTGTTATTTTGTATGCGGATGACACTGCAAGGTTGCTAAAGTTTTGTTGTGATTTAACTGTTGTGTGTTTTGACTGTGGTAAAGTGAATGGCTGTGGATAACATAAGTCGCGAGACGACGCTGTTTATTTTGATACATTGACTTTGAAATAGTGAATACGCACTTAGAGTCATCCAGCTATGTCAGCATTAGAGACTGAAGTATCGAGAATTTTACTTATGGACCTGCGAACTACTGCTCATACACCTCCTATGTTAGTCACGAGTTACAATACAAATGGAGAGTGATATAGCGGTGAAGGATACCCTTTACACCTGAAAGTGAAACACACGAGTTTAGTCACTCCAGAAAGAATACCGGACGCTCTACTGTGAGGGCCAATAACTAGAAATTCTATACCGGCATTTATTTATGCGTTGAGATGGTGACCCGTCGTTTGAAACGACGAAAGGGGGGAATTACGCGGACCTGGTGAACACAATCAGCAGAGTTGAACGCATGCCAACGTCAATTTTTGCAACTATGCAAAGAATGGGATTGTAATTATCAATTACCAGCAGTTGTTTTACAGTCTAGTCCTAGTGGTATTCCCTACGCAGTATGTATCGCCTCAGTGTTTTCTACACCCTCAAAGCCAATGAAAGCAAGATATTTACAAATCCGCTATACCCCAACCATTCTTGGTTATGAGACTCTCCAATTCTTTTGTGCAGCCATAAACGGTATCATAATGCGCCTCATCCTCGCACTCGCTGCCATTGCTCATAATACATTGGCCGAGTTTTTGACCGACGTATTTACCTTCGTAGAACGCACCTAGTTTAATCAGTATACTAAGAGACACAAATGAGGTAATACTGAGGCCAACACACCCTGCAGAAATGCAAAATACTCCGCACTCGTAGCCTCTCCAGCAAAATACAGCCGTCCAAGATTTGCCCGTAGGTTCTGATGTGTTTCGACACTCATACCAGGAGGCCAGTTAGAATAGCTTCCATAGGCCCAAGGTTCCCTACTCCACCGCGGGTACATAAAGTCAATTGGATCGGGAATATGATCGCCAAACATACTCTTCAAAATCGCCATAATCTGTGCCTGTGTCACCTCATCCGGTTGAGATTCTGCTTGATAGCTTTGTGGTCCAACAATCATAACGACCAAGATGCCTGATTTGTTCAAAACTCCAGGGAGAGATAGGGATTGCCAGACGGGATATCTGCCTCGCTCCACTGGATCTGCATATAGGAAGAATTGCGTATTGGGATCCCAGAACTGCTTGTCAGGGGGAAATTGCAGGAATATCTTGGTAAAGGTTCCCATTTGCATACCTTCAATCCCTTCTTGCTTCCAGCGCGGGAAAGGTGGCACGAAGTTAACAGCACCATTCTGCAGGACTCCTAAGCTGAAGGTACAGATTGCGTAGGAGGCGGTTATACAGCCTCTGTCCTTCGTAGTAATAGTTACGAAATCTCGAGCCGAGTAGTCGATGTCAGTTACGTTGGTGTTTAGTAGTAGGCGGTTATCGTCCATGTTAAGAAAGGTGAAAGCCTCATCTCGGATAATGGTATTGTATCCACGCGAATCAGAAACATAGTTGTTAGCATTGCTAAAGCGATGAAAACTTCTATTGTAATTCTATGAGGTGAATATTAGTTTACTTTCATGAGATAAGTTCCGCACACGCCGAGAACTTACCACAACTGCGAAAGTTTGAGAGGTCTGATCTGGACTATGGGAATATTCCCAATCAAACTTCCAAAACTCAGAAGCTTGATGAAGCATGCTCTTCTTAGGCTTCCAACCCGCAAGTGATAGCCCAACCCGGAACGCACGATCCTGATGTCCCTGTGACATCATTAAGTCAGTATCTCTTTCCAACAGCGAGTATGCATTGTCATACTCGTTGAAGAGATTCGTATAATCGTTTTCTCCGTTGTGGTCGTAGGTGATAACGGAGGATAAATTCGAGTATGTAGTGGTCAGGTTGTACTTCTGAGCTAGAAGCCAGATTGGATTCTCTGGGCCATTTGTAGACCCCAATCCTTGGACCCAGCTGGCGCCGAGCTCGACAGTATATGGATAGCCATTTGAATCGGTGCCGAAGTTTGCATGCTTCACGCGACCTCCAATGTGAGGGTTAACATCTACAATAACGAAGTCCGTTACAGAGATATTTGTCAGAGATTGTGCCGCCGCAATTCCGGCCATTCCAGCTCCGAGGACAGCCACTGAAGTCTTCCGGCAAGAGCCTTTGAATTCCTTCTGAGCCGCTTGATCCATGAGAGCATCGTCGATGGCATTCAGTAGGGGTGGAGCAATAGCTAATTGAATGGCCAAAAGGCCAACAATGTACTTGTAGGAGAGTGGCAGCATCGCCGGTCCGTCGATTTGGAAGTAATGGGAATAGCTTTGAAGCTCGAATTCGTACAGCTCGAAAAAATGTAAGGGGGTGACGCAGGAGCGAATGACAAATGAGAAAGGAATGAAGACGAGGATTGATAAGGAAGAAGGATAAAAGAAGAGTCGCTCAAAAGAAAGAACGGATCTTCATTTTTCCTATGCGTCTGCTCGCATTGCTTCGCTGGCATGCGCCTTGTGATGAGGCATGTCATTACTTAAACTGACGTGACAGAACCTAGAGCTTCTTTGCGGCTCTGAATTCGTTGCAATATACATAGCACTTTATGGCCATAGGGAGGATTTCCTTCCCCGTCATAAAATATGTAAAACTCAGGAATTTTTGCATGCCTCTCGAAGAGGTGAATTGTTGTGCAGGGCTGAAGCTAATAAACCGCCTTTCCTGGACATCTCACCCCTCATTTACTGAGTTAGATGGTAGAATAAAGCTAAGGTAAATTCAACTTTTTTCTTCGTCAAATAGTTTAGCCATTGCTGGCGGCAATTTCTATCTGGTATAGGAATAGCAATAGCAATAGCACTAAGCTTCAGTGGGCAGACAATAAACACGATATATAGCTTGCACCTACTTTAATCATAGAGGCTATCCTGAAGTATGTGATATATGGAATATTTGTTCGGTATACGCATAGGTAAAAGTTTCACCCACTATAAGGAAATATATTGATATTTCCGAAGTGGAAGCTCGCAATCACTATTATGCAAGGCAAAATGGACGGCTAAAATCAGAACAAAGACAGCGAGAATCAGCTTTTGGCATTCACTTCATCCATATGTCGGACCTGATAATGGAAGAGTCAGTGGTTTGACTTCTCAATATCACAGACTGCTATGCGCGGGCCATTGGCTCCTGCGTTGGACGACTCATTCGACTCATCAGCCAGCCCTTGCAAGGTTAACAATTACAGGAGCGAGACTTAATAAGAAGGATTTCGTGAAGAGAACACAGCACGTTGCTGCCCGAGACGGAATTCTCGTGCACCAAACTCGAGTGAGGGACTCGGAAACTAAATAAAACGATCAGTATTGGGAATGACGGAGTACCACTCACTAGTAACAGGTCCCGTAGGACGCGAATATGGAAGTCCGCAAGATGCATTTCGCGTATAGTAGATATAGATACATGTATCTTCTATGTATTATCGTACTGAATATGTAGCTGGGGAATGCAGGTCTGTAAGGGGTAGATTAAAGGATGGTCGGCGAGAGAATTAACGAACTGGATGGTATACACCTTACGGGCTTCAACGGCTGAGGCTAAAATACACATCTTGTAACCAAGAAGACATTTTATCTGGCCATTAGGCATAATTGAGATATTGAGATGGAAAGACGTAGTAAGAAGAGATCATTTCGACAGGGGGGTTATCCGAGCGACTTTCCAGCGGGTCTCAGTGAAATGCTCTGTGTTTAGCTGGAGATGGATTCTCATAAACTTTGTGTGCTAACTGCATTGCAACATGAAATTTGACTCGAGATTAAGTTCTAGTTAGTTAACTGTTAAGGAAATATATATCTCTATCTGCTTACATGGATGCAGGATGACGAAAGTCACGTGACATGTGCTTGTTCATCTTGGTGCCACAATCCGATAAGATAACACTTAAAATTTTATAACTATCTCCAAATCTCCAGATTTCCTGCCCCGCTCCAGCACAAAGAGAGACGATGGGGAAATTCAAGCAAGGGAAACGCAATAGCGCGGCTGCTACCTCATCTCCTTATTCCAAAGCGCAAGCCACCACCAATAATGTCTTTAAATTCAACACCAATGTCGGCCAGCACATCCTAAAAAATCCATCAATAGCTGACGCAATCGTCGCCAAAGCGAACCTCAAGCCTGAAGATGTGGTGCTCGAGGTTGGTCCCGGCACAGGGAATCTTACTGTGAGGATATTGGAGAAAGCAAAAAAGGTTATTGCTGTGGAGTTAGATCCTCGAATGGCGGCCGAGGTAACAAAGAGAGTGCAAGGGAAACCGGAACAAAAGAAATTGGAAGTTCTACTGGGGGACGTGATCAAGACCGAGTTGCCGCATTTTGATGTTTGCATCAGTAATACGCCTTATCAAGTAAGGCCATTCTCTAATTATGCAGAAATAGTGATACTGACGAGAGCAGATTTCAAGTCCCCTAGTTTTCAAGTTACTCGCCCTCAAAAACGCTCCTCGGACTTCGATTCTAATGTTTCAGCGTGAATTCGCTCTCCGTCTCACTGCAAGACCGGGGGATGCTCTCTACTGTCGGCTGTCAGTCAACGCCCAGTTTTGGGCGAAGATTACCCATGTCATGAAAGTTGGGAAGAATAACTTCAAGCCGCCACCACAAGTCGAGTCATCCGTTGTTCGAATTGAGCCGAAAACTGGGCCCGATCGGCCAGGCGTTAGTTGGGATGAGTGGGATGGCATGTTACGGATTTGCTTTGTGAGGAAGAACCGCACCATGAGAGCAAGTTGGCTAGGCACAAAAGAAGTACTGGCAATGTTGGAGAGAAATTACAGAGTATACTGTGCGTTGAATAACATTACGCTAGACGATACTGTGATTGGAGAGGAAGATGAGATGGACGTTGACGAGGGGATGGGGATTGATGACGACGGAGATGAATGGGCCGGGATCAATGATGAAGAAGACGATATGCCTGAATTCTTCAAGGAAGAGGCTCAAAAATCAGCGAATCAGACTCCTACCAAAACTAAGAGCAAGAGAAAGAAGACGAGGGTCGCTGAATTGGTCCGAGAGAAGATACGAAAGGTTTTAGAGGACGTTACCGAGCTGGCAGATCAAAGGGCGGGGAAGTGTGATGAGAATGATTTCCTGAAACTTTTATACGCATTCAACCAGGAGGGTATACATTTTGCTTAATTTGTAAGTTGTTTTAGGGAGAAGAGACTGGTTTGGCATGGCGTTGGTGGGCATCGACGACTGGAAGCAAGGCATATTATGCCCTGTCAATTAGGTAGGTTGAAAGAATTCGAGAAGTCTGCCGTGTCTCTTCGCATGTGGCATAAATATGGTTCGACGGCAAGCAACACTGCATTATACAACGCAAATATCAAACGGCCATATAGAAAGACGCGAAAATGAGCCAATGGCTCAAAAAGACCCCCAAAAAACACAGTGGTATCTATATCACGTATGGCTTCCCTTAACGATGACAATAACGCCTTTATCTCTTACAGATGCCCGAACCAACCCAACTGCCATTAACCCCTCGTAGAACTCCTAGCCGGTTCCTTGCCTTTTGATTTCTTTCTGACTGGCTGATATGCATCATTAAAATTCATGACAACACCCAAGAAACGCATGTCCACATCTTGCTGAAATGCCAAATCGCCCAGCAAGAAACAGAGTCGTGAACGGAAGTGTCCCCCCAGCGCTTGCAACCGTTCCTGCAAGATTGGAAACTCATCTGATATTGACTCATCTCCTGGAGGAATGGGGGTGGAATCAAGATGGCGAGGACCACGTCGTGTAGTGGCTGGTGTATTGACGAATGCTCCTTCATCATCTTCTCGTCTGCCTCGCATCTCTGTGCGAACATCCGCCCCTTGACGTCTTGTAAACTCGGACACAGACCAGCTGTACAAGCCATCGACAGCATCCCTGCAATCCAGCATCAGTCGCAGGATCTCACCGAGCTGAACCATGAAAATGTTCTCTTCATTCTCGCCATGATTTTTCTTCTTTGCCCCAAGAAGGCCTTTATGCGTTATTGCATTCAGATATTTCGTATGCGCTTTGATGAGATCGTCCAAGGTACATCCATCCTTGTGGATAGCAGCTTGAAGCTCGTCCCAGGAGCTCTCAATGACTTCGAAGAGGATATAGTATTGTAGCTGGCCAATGAAATGTATCATCTCCGCCAAGACACCCCTTGTCAATTTCCACGCCTGTGTAACATTTGCATCTTCGCCTTGGAGAACACCTCGTGCCCCGGTCATACACTTTCTCCATGTCGAAGCTAAGGCGAACTCAACACGTTTCAGCCGCCAGAGGAAGTTGAAGACTTTGAGGTATTGCCTATTGCCCCATTCAGTAACCACCACATCAACCGGCGCGTCAATTTTGTATTCCAAAGTAAAACAGTCCCAGCCTATATCACCATGTGAAAGTTGAAGCATTCTAGCATCTAATCTTCGCAACACTTCTGGCGAGTCATACTGGGCGTTAGAACCACGGATTGCGTGCTCGAGCTGTGCAGTCAAAGTATGTCGATACTGTGCACCTGCAGGACGATCAAGATTAGAAGAGAGGGACTCCATAAGTAAGGCGATAAAGTCTCCTTGCCCAAGCAGGATATAATTCTTCAGAGCTTTAAGGTGATGGAACAAGTGAAACTTCTCTGCCATTAGATGAATTAGACGAGCCATTGTGGTCTTGTAGGCTTCATCAATCCATGTCTCTAGAGTCTCGGTGTCACCATACCGTAGCTCTTTAGATGTTGCTTTGGAGTACTCCTCCACCCACTGAGAATCTCCACATCCATATCGAATAAAATTCAAGGACTTGCCAATCAGGAAGACTTTCTGAGCAAATTCCTGAGTAATGATGCTTGGGACCATATCCTCATTGAGAACGTACTTGTCTTCCCAGACACTGCTCGCTGCTCCTCGACTTTTTCCATCATTTATATCATTGATCGCATTAGGGTCCTGCTCCGAGACGAAGAACTCATGGTATGGATCAGATAGCTCGCCATCATAAATCCACTGCCGTAGCATGTCATAAAAAGGCCGTGTAAAGTGAATCAATAATCGTTCTGCAAATGCACCTACCATAGGGTCTCCATGAGAGGAAGAAAAACCATGGATGAGGGAAATAAGCTGTCCACCCCTCTTGTTTTTGGACTCCTCACTTATTAGACTCATTAAGCGTAGACCCATTGTCGCCTCTCGGGTCCAGACCACACATCTTTTCAGTGTAACCCCAGCCTTGCCAATCCCCCCTCTCGGCTCTTTTTCATCCAAAGATGCTAGGGATTGCCGGATTTGACTTTCCAGTGTAGCAACGAGCCCAAGGTAAGATCGCAGTTCGCTTGCAATAGCTGCTCGCAAACTTTGGCCAAGTAAGCCTCCATCAGAGGTTTTAACAAAGGAATCTAGAACCCTATACAGCAGAGACGGCTCAGCCAAAGTATTAAGGATAGATATTATGGGAACTGGTAAAGACGGCGGTAGTGACATTGTCGAGTTTGTAGTAAACGGTAGGTTAGTCGATGAAAGGCCTTGGAGCGTGAAGGGCAAGTCCCTCAGGAGAGCTATTTCCGGAGGGTTGATTTCGACATAGTTTTCGGATAGTAAGGCGGTCTTTAGTGCGACTGCTCCACGTTGGGCTGCAGAGGTTTTGGCAAACGTTTGTTCCTCATTTCTTTCCCGCTGTTCCCCTGCCCATGTTGGTAGTTTTTTTAATCCTTCGGGCGCAAAGGCATCCTGGAATGGGACTTCTTCTCTATTTGAAGCATATCTGGGTGAGGTCTGGTGTCGTCCGTCCTCTGTGTCTTTGATTCCCCGATTCTTAATAGGACTCTTGAAAGAGCTTGTCAGTGCTGGAGGTATGGACGACTGAGAGCCCCCAAGTTGGTAGAGAAAGTACAGAACGGCCCATTTCTGTGATATCACAGGAACAGACAGAAGTCGGCTATATAAATTTGTGAATCGAAGGGCGTCTTCTGGGCTTGTATTCTCTTGTATTAATCGTTTCTTGATCAGGTCTGACGCTTGATTTATATCAGCGACAACAGCGGAGGACTTTGAGCTATAGATCCCACTATTAGCCTGGAGGACATGTTGCAATGTGAATTTTTGAGACACCATACCTTCCAAGAACTTCCCTAACAAAGTCAATAGCATTTTGCTCTCTTTCCTCTGCTGCCACTGGATCCTCACCGGGTACGTCAACTAATAACCGTCGTACTAGGCGGTCGATACCATCGCCGACGCGACGACTTCTAGAAGACATGATCGCATTGCTGTAGAAAATATTTGCAACTTGGTTCACGGTGGATGCGATCTCTCTGGGTCTTCTTATCAGCAATGTTTGGTCAAACGCGCTGGAAATAGTGACGAGTTATACGCGACAGGTTGACTTAGCTAAATCCACACCATGATCAATAGTCTCACGTTCGACTTCTGAACGTCATGTGTCAAACTGCCACAAAACGGTACATCTCCAGCCATCGACCGCAACCTCATACGGTGTCGAATCATCGCGATACTGTATTTTGGGAGTTGTCTGGTCTTGCGATTTTCATGGGCCTTTGATCATCTCGCAAGTCGCGCTGTAGAGGCCGCTCCAGGCGCGACTCTCAAGATGCCCGACATCGACCCAGCGGCTTTGAGCCGGCCCTCTATCATCTCGACAACTCCTATTCTACCTCCTAAGACTATCGGCGCATCAATGCAAAGTGCCCCCAAGGTCTCCAAGAGTAACCATGTCCCTGCGCGCATTGATCTGGAGCCATTGTATACGGCGCTCAAAGTTGCGATTGGCGAGCATTGGGCGACATACAAGGAATCTATCAGCCTGTTTATTATGGGTAAGTGCATCATCCGTTTCATGATAGTATAGTTTCACATTGTTTAGACTCCAATTACCTACTGTTTTTTTGGGCTAACTGCTCTTGCCTTTGCAGGCCAGTTGAATCAAGCCGAGTTGTCAGCACGAATAGATAACTTTCTACTTACGCCCACGGGCGAAACAGAGCATCTACATAACCAGCTCATTGCTGCGATATATGGAAATGTCACGCGAGAAATGCCAGACCAAGGTGTGGCTAGCTGGGTTAGCGCAAATGATAAGCCTACCACAGGTACTGGAAGCAAACCTGTCAGTGGCGATGCAGCGGAACAACGACTAAAAGTCGAGGTTATGCAATTACCAAGTCGAGATCGGAGGCGGTTGAAAGATATATCCCAAAATGATGTAAGTTGGATAGAGTTCCGGTTGCCAACTCTTTTTTTTCTCGGAAGTCAATTAACAAGTCTGTTTCTCAGTTTGATCCATTCAATGCATTACCAGACCTCTTTGGAGAAATGCATAAGAAGAAACCTTTAAAAAGCTCAGAAGCTGTACCTTCTAGTGCTGGCGGATTAAACAAGACAAGTACGTTCCCGTTTAACCATATCAAGCTAGTGATTGGAAACAAATACTAAGAAACCTACAGACTGGGACATTGAAATTCGCAAACGATTCGCACATCCGTTAGCTTCAGAGTCTGGAGAATTTCCAGACTCATCTACAATTGAAACCCGCATGCTTCCCATCTGCTACGAAACTGGGCTAGTTTCTGGACATGCACAAGACGCATCTTATTTCATGTCTGTAGCTACAGAAACCTTTATAAAGGAAGTTCTCTCGTCCATTTTCAGCAAGACTCGCAGTAATGGCCCAGGAGTCCTGGGAAGTGCCGGCACTGGAGGTGGGGCTAGCTGGATCCAATCGCACAAGTATCGAGCCCAGCTAGAGAAGGAAGAGGAGGCTTTCCTAAGAGGCGAGGTTCAAAGAGATAAAAATGGGCTCCTCCCTACAGAGGCGAAAGCTGCAAGCGAACGTGGCCCACTAGGAATGGCTGATGTCCGTACAGCCCTCGAAATGGGAGACTGTGGCCTAGGTCAGATGCCAGTTGTGGTTCAGCAAATTATGTCGGGCTACCGAGAGGGCGAGCTGGAAGCCTACAACGACTTCTCTTGGCCCGATGGCTATACCCCTTATATACCAATCGATGTGGATACGGATGAAGATATCCAAATGGGCGGTATCAATGGTGCCAATGGGGTCAACGGTATCAATGGCGTGAAGGACCTCGACCTGCCCGGTGAGGCCGACGAGTTTGGTTGGGAAGGCAGTGAACATGAGAGTAAGATTGCCCTGGACAATCTACTAGATTCATGTCTGGCGTAGGCGGTATGCCGTCATGTTCAACCGTCTTGCATAGATGGCGTTTCGTCTAGATTTTTTTCCTTCGCACGGTGCATTGCATGTTATTACTGGCGTCTGTGGAACCGAGCTGCATATTCTTGGTTTGTATTGTACAAAGTTAGTCGAAAGGCATGGGAGGATGGGCGTCTTTAGGTGGAGGGAATCATGCACGCAGACGATACCCAGGATTTGGTGGCACCCGCCTTCAGTTATGAGTCAGAAGGTCATGTCATGTAATTTTTTCCAATAGAGCTTCATTCGAGGGCTTGCTGATGAATTTTATGCTTTGGCGCATTTACCTGTACAAAAAATATAAATCAGAAATACACATAAGACATACTGGAGCGAGTTTCTTGATATGTAAATGACTATCTAGGCTCCCGTCTATTAATGTGTCTTTCAATGTGCTGCCTACTGACCTCGACTGCACACAAAGAAGTAGTGGCGGAATCCTGGAAACAATTGCAGGCTACAAGGCGGCCGATTTGAGAGCCCTAATGATTGGTGGCGGCCCGCCGTTTCGCGACTGCCTCAGCCTCGTCGTTGCTGTGGTTGTGTGGGCCTCCTCTATTATCCCTCTCAGGAACACTTACGAACCACCATAATAGAGTCATTCTGATCTCCATTCCCCCTTCCAAACCCATTCTTGTCTCGCAACTGCATGCGCTGAAGCTCTTGTGAACATGCCAATCACCATTGACAAAATCCTTGCCGCCTCACCCAATACTGAGCGGGGCCGCCCAACTCAGCTCTCGTCGGATCCCAAAGGAGAGCGCATCGCATATGCTGTAAGCGTTCCAGGTTGCACTCTTATGTGAGGTTCTGCTAACTTGGCTATCAGTCAGGGAAATCTATCTTTCTTCGATCCATCGATGACCCTTCTGCCAGCAGGCAGTATATTGAGCACACAACCGCGACGACTGTCGCACGTTTCTCCCCCTCCGGCTACTATGTGGCATCTGGTGACGTTTCTGGTACGGTAAAGGTGTGGGATGCTATCGAGGGTGTTAATACAAAGGGTGCGGTTGCCATAGATCTCCGTACCAACTTGAATTGTCTTAATAACTGGCCCAGGCACCTATCCAATAATATCAGGGCGAATAAATGACATTGCTTGGGATGGAGACTCTCAACGACTCATTGCTGTGGGTGATGGACGCGAGAAATATGGCCACTGCATCACCGCCGATAGTGGTAACTCAGTGGGAGAGATTAGCGGACATTCCGCAGTTATTAATGCGGTTTCAATCCGCCAGCAACGGCCCTTGCGAGCAGCCACGGGAGCGGATGATAGCAGCATAGTCTTCTTGCATGGGGCGCCATTTAAGTATGCAAACAAACTTGGCGGACTACATAAGGGGTATGTCTACGGTGTGGGCTTTTCGCCAGACGGGAATCATCTTGTTAGCGTTGGCGCAGATCGCAGAATACAGCTCTACGATGGTAAAACTGGGGAGGCTACAATGCAAATAGGCGAGGGGGAGCATAAAGGAAGTATTTTTGGAGTTTCCTGGGCAAAAGACTCCAAGCGTATTGTCACAGCCAGCGCAGATCAAACTGTCAAGCTTTGGGATGTGGAAGCGGGGAAGGTAGTTCAAAGTTGGCGATTTGGAGGAGAAGAAAACGTCAGTATTCCTGACCAACAAGTTGGAGTTGTATGGCCGGCAGGACGGAGCGATGGTATAGTAATCAGCTTGAATCTGGCTGGAGACCTAAATTACCTTGCGGAGGGAAGCCAGAAGCCGACAAGGGTTGTCCAAGGACACAATAAGAGTATTACCGCTCTTGGGACCGGAAATAGCGGTAGGAGCCAGACTTTCTGGACTGGAAGTTTTGAGGGAGGAGTCTGCTCCTGGGATAGCGACTCAGGACTTGGCTCTCGGGTTGAAGGCTCGTCCCACACTAACCAGGTCGCAGCGTTCACTGCTACACCGTCAAGAGTTTACAGTGTCGCATGGGACGACACGCTGCGAATTGCTGATACAGCCGGCAATATTTTTATCGGAGAAGCATCAAAGCTGACTGCTCAACCTCGATCAATGGCTTCTGCAGACGGGCGACTTTTTGTTGCCACTGCTTCAGGCATAGATATCTTCTCCAAGGACAGTCTTGTCGGATCTTTTCCAACTAAAAACTTTACGCCTACGGCGATTTCCGCGCACGGCTCTCTGGTAGCAGTCGGATCAGATGCAAATACCGTATACATCTACACTATTGATGCGAGCAATAAACTGACACAAAAGGATAAGTTGGAAAATTCTACTGCCGCGATTACGGTGTTATCGTTTTCACCAAATGGTGCCTTCCTAGCAGCTGGTAATTCATCTGGCAAGATTGCGGTCTATGACACTAGTTCCTGGGATATAAAGACCGATCGGTGGTCTGCTCATACCTCGAGAGTATTGAGCATTTCCTGGAATTCGGCGTCAACCCATGCCGTAACAGGTAGTCTAGATACGAATGTGTTTGTCTGGAGCTTGGCATCTCCAGGAAAGAGAGTTAAAGCTGCCAATGCTCATAAAGATGGCGTGTTCGGAACGTGTTGGCTTGATGGCGGAAAGAAAGTCGCAACCGCAGGTGGTGATGCTGCGCTGAAGATCTGGAATGTTTCAAACCTCGAATAGACATGCTATGCAAGGGCTAAGAATATGAATTATGAGTTCTCCATCTTAAATGAATTCCGGCATCAACGGGCTCTTTGGTTGTTCAGTTACAGTGGATATATTTAGGTAGCGGCCTTATAAGCGCCAGGGGTAACGAGTGCCTTCCGAAGCGCCAGGAACCGCTTCAACCTTCGCCGAAACAACGCATCCATTGGACCTCCTTGCCCGATCAGTTACCTTATCAAGACGGCGGTCAAATAAGCATCCAGGGCTGTGGGTTCGTGTCCACCATATAATAACGCGATATTCTGTTGTGCTGAGACAATCTGTAGAGCTACGTATGGCCGACCTATTTCAGCCAACCACGACCAACGCAAAATAGTCATGCTAAATATTTTCTTCTTGCTCTTATCCGTCGACTTTAACAGTTATCACCGACATTTAGATATCATCCAATTCCTGTCGCTCTCAACTTTAATCAACAGCAGTCACAAATTTTCAAAGCAATCGCCACGTCCGCAGTAATTCTCTCGTACGTGAAATCAGTCTCCAAATAGCAAGATGTCAACAACATATGCTCCCTCCATAAATGAGGATTCACCTCGTCCACCTCTAGTGCGCGAGAATTCGATACAGACACGTTATATAACCATGCTACTGGATCTCGACAGTATTTCCAATACATACAATCTCTATGCTTCTTTCTCTACTTGGATCTTACTAGCTGGATGTAATATTCAATCAGCCAAGACGTCCGTCATCTTGCTAACTATCAATACAGTTATTATCTTACCTAGCACCTTCACCTCGCTGAGCACACTGAATGAGAATCCAACGATCTCTTCCTCACAGGTCGCATCTGCTGTGCTGAAGGAGGTCAAGAATGTCCCTCTGTTGTACCTCGCGGCCTTCTGTTCTGGTATTGGCTCAGTGGGCATGCTCTGGCTGTGGTATAAGTACCGCGCTAATTATGTCTGGATCATCAACAAAATTTTTCTACCTGGTTGCTTACATAGTCTTGCGGGACTTATTTCGACATTTGTGAATGTGTACTCATCACAACATGGGCATTGGAGTGTTACCGCGTGGGCTACAGCCGCTGCCACAGGCGGTGCTATGCTTATTACCGGTACGCTGTATTCGATATACAACTTCTCAATACTAGCAAAGGTGAAGAAGAGCCACGAAGATGAAATGCAACAGTTCAATAAAATCATTGTGTGAAGGAAAGTGTGGTATGGAGAATCCCTCGCAAACTCAGCGCCAAGCTTTCACGCAGGTCGTGTAGCTTTGGGTCATGGAAAACGTTGCGAGTAAAAATGGGATGTCATTCTCTGGAATACAATTTGGCGGAGCATTTGAAAGCGTCAAACCACTTAATATAGAAATATAATAGACCTCCACCAGGATCGCCTCATTTACACATGGTCATGTTCTCCCTGTACTCTGGACCAGACCGCCATCCACGATTATCTCTGTGCCAGTTATGTATGCTGCTTCATCACTGGCCAAAAAGAGGGCAGCATTCGCAACGTCCCATGCAGTCCCCATCTTACCCATTGGTACCTGGCTATCTCGAACTTTGCAATACCCTTCATAGTCTCCCCCGGCGTACTTGTCGGCCAGCATCTTCACCAATGGCGTGTTGATCAGTCCCGGTACAACGGTATTTAACCTCACCCCCTTATCCGCATATATCACCGCCGTTGTCCTCGTGAAGGAGAGAATCGCGGCCTTTGTGGTAGAGTACGCGACCTGCGGTTTACCTATATACCGGAGCCCGGAAACGGAGCTGATGTTGACAATGTTTCCACCCGATTTTTGCGCTGCCATGATCGGAAGTACAAGGTGGCTAGTCAGGTATACGGATTTGAGATTAACGTCCATCTGCTTGTCCCAGACTTCTTCCGTGATGCTCGCTGGATCGCCTGGTTCGCTCCTTCCCACGTTGTTCACCAAAATATCTATACGGCCGTGCTTTTTCATACAAGCACCCACGAATTCCTTCATAGATTCCGAGGAGGTCGCGTCGCCATGCATAACCGTAATATCAGTCCCGGCGTTTTCTGCGAGAATTGAAGCTCTTGAAGTTTCGGCTGCTTCAAGGGACAAGTCGCAGCCAAAAAGTTTGGCTCCTTGCCGTGCAAATAATGTTGCTGTTGCTATTCCATTACCCCATCCCTGTCCAACGCAGCCAATTCCAGTAATGAGTACTACTCGACCAGTAAGGTCGTGCATTTTACGCGTGATTGGAGGAGTCTCGATGTTCGCCATAGTGAATATTACGACAGACGGTACGTTATATTTCAAGGGAATTGAATACCAGTGCTCAGCGTGTTGAAGGCAGTTCAAATATCTCGAGTTGAGATTTAAAAGTCGATATCAGAATGTGGGGTAACGAAGGTGGGGGCAGTCGCCTTCAATTGTAACACAGCCAAGGCCCGCGGGCTCTATAAAACGCCAACGCTATGCACCAAATATATACATTGTGATAAGTTCCTCAGGGCATTTCAACCATCAACATTTCTAACATGCCGCTTGTCTGTATTGCTTGCTGGGACCTTTCGACTTCCTTTCGCACTCGCCGGTGCAACAATTTCGTCATCTGTGTGAGTTCTGACGAGCCTCCCAAATGCTCCGAGTAAATATCTAAGAGCAATAATGCTGCGTCGACGCATACTTTGACGTATCGAGGATCCGTGATGTGTTTCATAACCCACTTGAAGATTGGCTGGACTGTAGTCTCATCCCGGCCTTGTAACGCTGATCGCAAGGCACTTCTGTGCCGTAGTGCTATTAGGAGGCTGAGGACGGTAACCGACGGAAGCCCACGAGAAAGCGCTTTGTCAAGTGCTAGGGAGTATCGCCCTTTGCGAAGGTCGCTTTCCCAAGGAGCCTCGGGTTTCCCTTTCCCACGCTTGTTGCCCTCGATTATAACATCTGCACCCTCGCCCAAGAAATCTCGACCTCGGAGTTTCTTAGATATTCCTTTTTTTCGTCCCCTTCTATTCTTCTTATCATACTCGTCGAGTTTACCCTCTATGAGAGCTTGCATTTCCTTCGCCCTCTCGCGTTCTTTGACTTTTTGTTGACCAGAGAGACGTGTTCGGATTGACAACACTCCAGACTCCATACCCACAACTAAATGCTTATCCTCACGGCTGGCTCCCCCGCTTATGACACTGACAGACAATACTGGGGCGGGATATTTGGAACCAGCAACGACGTTCCAGCCGGTGGTTTCAAATACCTTAACATGGCCATCCAGACCACCACTGACAAGCCTTGTCCCATTTGACGCTAGGCACAGTGCAGTCACGGTTTTCTGGTGGTTTTTGAGCAGGTGTAGAGGCTTCCCAGCCACTAAATCGAGCACCGATATTTGATTTTCAGCAGACGCTAGGACTGTTGTCCCGGATGGCATTGGGAGGACGGTCTCGACTGGTGCGGCGTGTTTGAAGACCATTGCCGCTCGGTTTGGTAGTCTGGGGTCCCAGAGTCTAACTGTCTCATCGTAACTACCAGTCACGATCATATTTGACATTGGTCCTGGCATGAAACTGCCACTCCGTACATAATCCGTGTGTCCAATAAATGTCATCGTACTCTCTTGGCTGGGTAGGTCCCATAACCGAACCGTTCTGTCGTCGCTAGCACTCATGAGTGTTGTCAATTCATTCGGCGAGAATTTGGTCATCCAGACAGGTTGCTTGTGCTCATCCCATGTTTTTAGAATAGCTCTTGAGTTCACATCAAATAATTGAATCTTGCCAGTTTCGTCACCGGCAACCATGATTTTGCCATCTCGCCGGATCTCTCCACTGTGCGCAACATCCGAAAATCTAGTAAAAGTCTTGACGAGTTTTCGGGTTCGAATTGAGAATAGCTGCACTCGAGTGCCAGCCGTGACTGCAAAATGGTCATTGTTCGACGGTAGGAGAGGATTGCTGGGTGGAGGCGGGTATGAGATGTGGGTTACAGGTGATTGTGAGGGGACGTTTTGTGACGATCTAAAGCCTTTCCAGTATTGTTGCTCGGGAGTTATGGGTGAGGGTCCACTTGGGAGCTTCACCTGCTGGAGTTTTGTTACTGGCGCCGCCATTGTATAGAGCACATTGACATTCGCGGGGGGTTGCAATGTGAAATCTAGCAGAGAACCTGCAGAACAAGAAAAGTAGAAGCATCTTCGGAAGGCTATTTTTCACGGCCGCTCTAGTCTTATAATGGCTAGCGTATATTTAAAGATTCTCCGGCCGTCCTTGGTCGTTCCGAAACCTGGCAACTCCGTTTCTGGACTAGTGTTTTATTTGTCAGCTTTGGCAAGACTCCCATTCTTCTTCCTTTAAGCTCCGCCTTCTTCCATCTTCCGTTGTCAACTCACCGAACACTACACAACAATCATCGAAACCATCGCCATTTCATCGACTTATCGCCTGTCGCATCATAGGTTTGTTTGTCGTGGCTTGGAAATAGGGGAGGAGACAACTTTTGGGGGAGAAAAGACAAGAAAAGAAAAGAGTGAATGTTGTCGTAGTGAATGGGTGATTTTGCCTGGTGGGAGGAATCAACAATCAATTCTAATACGTCGCATTGTCAAACATCGCAGCCTAGCTGCAATCTTGTACATCCTTTCCTTTCAGAGCTTTGTTCGTTTCACGAGTTATCTCAGTGATTGCAATCAGATTTGATTTCACCTCGTTCTCTCGAGCGGAAAAAGAAGAAGAATCTTGATCCTGCAACGGTCGCATCTACGAACACTCATACCTCTTCCCTCTCACTTCGACTACTAACCCCTCGAGCGCCTTTTTGTGCTCGTAAGTGCCTTGGACTAGCTCCACTTTCGTACTTTCCGATCAGGATAGCGAACGTCCCTCTCAACCTCGATATATTTTGCAATTACAAACCGTCAACATGACGTCTTCAGTATTCTTCAAGTTCAAGTCCCAGAAAGAGCCATCAAGAGTGGAGTTTGACGGAACTGGTATCTCCGTATTTGAGCTCAAGCGTGATATAATCATCAAGAGTGGCCTTGGTGACGGAACAGATTTCGACCTTGCAATTTATAACGAAGATGGCAAAGAAGGTAAGCATCGCAGTTAGTAAAAACTAGTTATTTGGAGGACTGACTGATATGGCTGTAGAATATGATGATGATACAACTATTATTCCTCGCTCAACGTCTATCATCGCCCGCCGGTTGCCACCCATCAAGCCAGGTGCTGGTCGAGCCGCCAGGTATATGTCGGGTAAGATGCCAGTGACCGCCAAGAACACCTCACGAAAGGAGCAGCTACCTAGCAGATCCATCACTATGCCATCCTCTGGCACAAATGGTCTCTCGCAAATGAATACTGCCATGACCGAAGAACAGCGAATGGCAGCCATGTTTCAAGCCCAGAGTGACCAGTGGTCTGCTCAACAAGAAGAGATGGCCCAGTAAGCCCACTTGCCTACTACATGACGAATCATCTATACTAACATTACAAAGTCAAACTCCGGTCTTCCGACCAGGTGGCAAGAAGCAGGCTCCTACAAACGTACCCGACCATGAGCCCCCCACGGGATATATCTGCTATCGATGTGGCGAAAAAGGTCACTGGATTCAGTTGTGTCCTACAAACGACGACCCTAATTTCGACAACAAGCCGAGAGTCAAGCGCACGACTGGTATCCCTAGATCCTTCCTTAAGACGGTAGAGAAGCCTATGGTGTTGAGCAACGATGGGACGGCAGATGATACAAAACTCCCGTCGGGAGTGATGGTTAATGCAGAGGGAGAGTTTGTGATTGCTGAACCAGACAAAGCATCGTGGGAAAAGTTTCAAGCCAAGACCAAGTCCTCTGCTGCTGCGCAAGAGGCTGCTGCGTTCGGAGACCAGGAGCTTCGGGATAGGGGACTAGAATGTCCTATCGACAAAAGAATATTCATAGATCCAATGAAGACGCCTTGTTGTGAGAAGACGTATTGCAATGATTGCATTACTAACGCGCTTATCGAGAGCGACTTCACTTGTCCAGGGTGCCAAACTGATGGAGTATTGATCGATGACCTTAAACCTGATGATGAGGCAACCATAAAGATTAAAGCATACCTAGAGGAGAAGACTGCAGCCAAGAGGGCTCAGGAAAGGGTTAAGAGCCCGAGTATAAAGCCTGAGAGCCCGAGGGCCAATGAGGAGGAGAAAATCAAAGAGGAAGTGCAGGCCTCGGACGAGGTAAAGGACATGGAGACGAAGGTCAAATCCGCAACACCGTCGCCAAAGTCGCCTGCAGCAGTTAAGTCTCCAGAGAAGTCAAAGTCCCCAGCACCCGATTCCGAATATGCAAAAGAGGAGCCGAAGGCGAAGAAACGGCCGGCAGACGAGCTCCTCGAGAATCCGAAGATACCCAAGGGCCCCAAGGCCATGCAGCAGCAGGAGTCGCAAAATCAGGCTATGACACAGCAGCAAACCATGATGAACGGGATGCCTGGTATGGGTATGGGTGTAGGCATGCCTGGATTCCCTAACATGCCGTTTGATATGTCAGGGCAGTACTTTGGTGGCAATGGCTTTGGGGGCATGCCCATGATGAATGGGTTTGGTATGGGTATGGGTATGGGTATGGGGATGGGGATGGCCAACCCGATGATGATGAACCCTATGATGGGAGGAGGGATGAATGGGTTTGGCGGGTATCCTAACATGAATGGAATGAACGGATTCGGTGGCGCGGGCTTTGGTATGGGCAATATGGGAGGTATGATGAATAGCAACATGGGCAATGGGATGCAAGGCAACGGAGGGGTCGTTGGTGGAGCAGTAGGGGGGTTCTCGAATCAACAGAAGACCGTCTTTGCTGAGCCACTGCCGAATGAAGAAGATAATGCCTATTTTCGCCAGCCAGTTAACCCGCACCGGCACCAGGGCCGGCAACGACGAGCACGACCGAGCGACTACACTGAGCTGTAGATGCGTAGACCGTGGCCCACTTCCTGACATCATTACGGATCATCGACTGTATCTGCCCAGCTCATAAAATTTCACAATGTGCGTGGTCAGCAACACACCGAGCAGCACTACCTCTTCTTATCTTCTCCAGCATTTGCGGCGGCGTTTACGGCTCGGGACGCTTGCATAAGACCCCATCTTCCCCCATAGTATAGGCGGCATCAGCATACATGGGATAGAGTTTGTATTTTATCTACGGCATGGCGCTCTCTGGGGTAAGAGAGATGGCATGCCACGACATAGCATAGGTCATGGTTCACATATCTGGGGAATAGCTCATATGCTGACCCAGGAAGGCTTCTGTAGCCGGTTACAAATTGTAGTAAATGGGAAAAAAATCCTTCTCCAAAATCTAGTCCCCTTTCATTCCTAAAATGCCCGTGAGGAATGTGATATACACGTGAAAATACAAGCCACACAACCAACCACATTGAAATCCATCTTCCCGAAATGGATCCGTCGGATACCGTAATGCAACAGAGTGCTGTTATACAGTTATACAGTTATACAGGTCCCTCAGTACCCGGCGGCATAGCCCTACGCGGCACATCCCTCAGCAGCATCACATCTCACATCGACGGATCGCCATCCGTACCTGGATTGTCATAATACGGACGTCCCGACGGTTTGGTTTCTGGGTACTCTTGCCAAGTGGGCCTGGAGTCTGGGGACGGGTGACGGGGGGACGGGGAAGGAAGGGAAAGCTGCCGGGCCGCCTCGTTGTGCAGTACCTTAACCTACATTCCCTATGTACTACGTACTGTGCTTGCATGTCTGCCGGTGACTGGCTACGCGATACAACTTCTGGTACCAAAGCACAGTGAGATCTTACCTCTTTCGTCGTACAACACCCCGTACCCTGACGAAGTAAGGCATAGGGGCGGCGGTTGGCACCTAAGCCACCGGGCATGCATTTCCTGATCGGGCTCGCATTGGGCCTTTCATTTCGGGTTGGCAGAGCGGAATTGTGGGTTCCAGGGATCTTTTGACGCTGGACCTGGGGCTTCCTTTGCTTCTTCTTGTTCTTCCGGGGGAAGTTAGCCCCCGTCGTCCGGGATACTGAAAGTAATGCCGCAGGGGAGATGTGGATCGTGGTGAAAGGGGAGCAGAAGGGGGAATGGAATGTCAAAACTCAGACCTGGAGGCTTGAGCTTGGGCCTGGACCCGAGTCCGACCGTTCTGACTATTAGGCATGCTGTCCCTGCGGAAGAGGCGTGCGTGTAAGAGCAGGAGGGATCAAGGAGGTCCAGCTCCCTATTGAACAAGAGTGTGGAGGCGGCCATTGACCACGTATACCCCGAGCCCCAGGCCCAAAGCCCTTCAAACCCGATCGCCTACAGCCATGGAGGCTGCTGCCTCTTCTGGTCAGACTGGCCACGACTGGCCACGACGGGCAACACGGTGAGAAGAGAAGCGAATAAGCAGGCTGAGAATTCGCCATCATGAGCCTTATCTCCCACGTACTCCGCCAGACCGGCCAACATCGTCCAGCACTCGCTGTACGGAGGGGACAATCTTACAGAAGGCAGCAGACGCCCCCACGGAGGTAGCGCCAACGGCTGATCGTCCGTCGCCGCGGATTCCGGACAGCCTGGGACGAAGCCACGCGGACTGGGCCACAAGCCAGGAAATCCTCCCCCGGAAAACACCCCCCCCCCTCCTCCACGTCCTGCGTCGTCTGTGTGTCAGAGTATTTTTCTCTCTTGCAGGTCCGTCCGTTATCACACAAACTGGCCGAGCGGAGAAGGACGAGAGAAAAATGTCGGGTTCCGGGGCGTTGCTGCGTGCAGATACGGGGAAGACAGCCGGCGCCTAGACACATGGCATACCCGCGTTATTGGGTCGACGGCCTACCCCAAAGAGTAAGGCACGGCAAATCATCGATGCTGAAAGGGGGAGCTGGAATACGGGGTGCATGGGGATGGGGGAACATGGTTCGGGACGGTGGGTGTTGCACGGTGACCGTATGTGATGGGGTGTTCTGTTTGCGGAGACCAGACGCCGAGACCACAGCAACCTGGGACCGGTTGCAGTCTGGGGCCGCCTCCGGGAGCTGGGAGGTCGCTGTTCCTCCGTGCCTAGTGAGATGATGGACCTATAGAGCCGGTGCGTTTGTCTTTCATCCCATCCCTCTGCTGTTATGCTACGTTGCCCTGGGTCGGATTACCTGGGCTGCCATTGCCTTCTTCCTACTGGGCTGGCCGGGGAAATGAAGGACAGGTTTTATTTTAGACACGAAATGCACCAGAGCAGCCTGGCTGGAGCTGGCTGGAGCTGGCTGGCTAGGTTAAATACGTGGGCATTCCCATCTCCCTTCCATCCCTCCTCCCGTTCTCTCTCGTGTCTCCTTTCCTCATCAGCCACGCCTCGCCGCCCTTTTGGAGATTTGATTTGAGTCCGGGTCGTGCCTCCCTACCACCACCGCCGCCAGCAGGAGAGCCAAGAGACCCGGGGCGCACCGCAGTGCCGTATCGGCCGTCATCCATCTTACCCACGTCTTCGTCTTCTTACTCGCAGCCTCGGTCGTGAAAGCTCCCAGTTTTGTGTTTCTCCGAGGCTGACCCCCAACATCAGCTGGTGTACCCCCAAGGACATCCACCCACGCAGAGCTGCCACCCCCCAACCGGAAGGGCGAACACATAACTCTATAAAAAAGGTCCCACGGTCCCCAGAGCGTTCATTTTCACATCTCGGGCAATACGATAATACCTCCTAAGTCGAAACCCGCAACAACTTGACACCACCCAATATCAGACATCCCCCGAAGAAAGAAACAAATACCAGATAATCGCCTGCAGCCATGCCCTCCCAAACACCCACGCCCATCGCGCTCCCCATCCCCCGCCGCCGGAGCCCGCTCCTCTCCCACCCGTCCTTCGTCCAGGACATCCCGCTCTGCCTCTCCTCGACGCTGGACCTCAAGGCCAAGGCGCCATACACCTTTATCGACCGCGCCGGGCAGAATGACTACAGCCCGCCCGCGCCCCCACCCCCTTCCCCTGTCAACTTCCCCACCGAGAGCTGGAGCACCGCATGCGCCATCCGCCGATAGGCGCGCTGTGGGTGCGCTGCGGTGTGCATCTACAGCATGCAAGCAAAGAGAGCTACCGAGCTAGGAGGAGCTGGTGGATAGGGAACTCTGCGGCGATAAGGGCCAGGGTCAGATGGTGTCTGGTATCGGGGAGCGTGGGGGACGGGACACGTGATGCTTGCCTGTCTTGGTTTCCCGGGTCGGTGAGATGGCGTGTGATGCACCTCGCGCTGGTCTTGCGCTCGCTGTCACTCACGGTTGCGGGGACAAGGAGGGCAAGTCTCTCCTGTTTGGGCGGTCGATAGATATGACAGCCTTACCTTGTCATCGCCTGCCTAAAGAAATAAGACGCCCTCACGCGCGCTGTGGTTGGGTTGGAGTCCAAAAGTCGTTTTTTGTTTTCTTGCTTTGCTGTCTTCTCTCTCTTCCACTGCTGCTTTTAAATTTATCGTCTGGAAGTGACTACCGGGTGGAGAGAAAGAGTGTATTTGTATGCTGCATTGGTTTTGGCACTTGCACAGCGTGGGGTGTATATGGGTCTTTTCTCCTTTACCTGTCGTGCCTCAGTGGAACGGAAGGGTCTCTTGTTCAAAGCGGCTGAGGGCTTACACTATCGTTTGTTAATGCATTGTTGAATTGCATTATGTATTGTAGGAGGCTGAGACTAATGAGAAGTACTCTGTAATAGTCATACTTGATCGTAATCTCGCAGACCCCCTGAGAATCTCGCTCGCTTAAAGTGTGACAAGCGAAGCCGCCCCTGAGCACTTCAGACAGCCCAAATCCTCTTCATTGCGTTTAGTTCGCACAATACGGACGTATGCTTTCAGAGTCGAGTTATTTAATTGGCTCTAGATATATATTTGTCAAAGGTCCATATCGAACAGTGATTAAAATATCTACCGAAGAGTGCTCAGCGAGAAGGGCAGGTTGCGAACTCTCCTCCCTAACCAAAAAAAATATCGTCTACACCACCACAAATAACGAAAACAAAACTACTGCGAGAGGTATAGAGAAGCAAAAACAAAATAGAACGAAAAAGGAAGAAGATAAAAAAAAAGATTTCTTTTCTCCTTGGGCTTTTCACCGATCCGCTGGGTGACTTCTCCCTAGTTCCTCTTCTGTCGAGGGATCTGATCTATCCGATTGGGCTGTCCCTGGGGCACGGTATAGTCAGGTAGTTTTCTCCGCCAAACTCCCACCTCTTTCTTGTTGCCTCTTAGGCGAGAGAAAAACGCTTAACTTGGATTATAAGGTTAGTATCTTGGTTGGGAAGTGAATCTTGCGAAGCAGGAGAACGGGAGAACCTCGGTCCGGATGGGAAGGGCATTCGTCTCCGTGATGGCTCAGGAATATGCTGTATATATATTGAGACCCCGGGCCTTTTGGGCGTCATCATGAGAGCTGTTTAAATTTCATAGATCAGGACACTATTTAGCAGTCTCTGTTGTCGTTCTAAATACCTCAGTTGTTGGCGCCGTGCATCAATGCATGGCGCTTGGAATTTCTGCAATCACCTGATTGAACTCTAAACGACAAGTTTACCTCCTGAGCGGCCCATAATACACTCAATCAGTCCCTACGCTCTGTACAGGCATTGACATCAGGCAATATACATATATGCAGTGCGTATCAGAGGACGGGACAAAGTGTGTGAGAGTGGTATTTCGGATTCTTCTGATAAAGTTACAAGAGCTACGAGAGTATATACAATGGGTAGGACTGGCCGAACGTCTTCTCCAGCCCCGAGAACCCATAAGCCTAATATGTACTCTGTTGATTTCAGACACAACCAGCTATTTCTTAACCAGTGGCAATCTTCTGGAGCTGGCTGAAAGCGCCGTTAAAAATATCAGAATCTCCGCCATAAGCATAACTGTCTGAGTTTTGCCAGATGGTCTGGAATGGCCAGCCGCCAGGGATGGTTCCGGGGGAGGAGGCGTATCTGGCCAGGACCAGAGGGGAGGTGGAGGAGAAGGTCGCGCTGTTGCCCGTGCACTGGCTCCACCAGTCTGCTGTGCTGTAGATCATGGGGTAGCGGGTTGTCTTAGCGTGGTAGGTGTTCGAGAAATCTTGGATCCAAGCCACCATGGCCGACTGGCTGAGGCCGTAGCAGGTAGCACCGCTTGGGTTGTACTCGATGTCGAGCATGCCGGGGAGAGTGATTCCGTCACCAGACCACCCACCTCCGTGGGCGAGGAAGTAGGTGGCTTGAGTGGCGCCAGAGCTGGTATCCGGGTGGGCAAAGTGATAGCCGCCACGGATGAAGCCAGCGTTCGTAGCCCCAACGTAGTGGTTGGAGAACCCGGGATCGATGTAATCCGTGCCTTCTGTGGCCTGTAATGATATTATTAGCTGCTATTTCACAGAAAGCAATAAATACAACACAAGCGAGACCTGACCTTGATAATCACAAAGCGAGCACCGCTGTTGTATGCACCAGCGAAGTCGATAGTCCCCTGATAGTTGGAGATATCAAAACCCTGGACCGAGGCGCGTGCTTCGATCTCAGAAGGGGTGGGGACGGCGCTGGCAAGTAGGGCCAGGGACGCCACAGCGGAGGCTTTAGAGAACTTCATGGTCAAGACAGAAAGACGATATCCCTTGCAGAGAAGGTGATAGACTGGACTTGTCGGTGGAGAGAACACTAGACCAGAGGATGAACCTCCTTATATATCGCAGGATCTTGGCGGCCTCTCCGCTCTGGAGGCAAGAGACGGTACGGTACATGACATACCCATTGCCGTGCCACATCTTCCCGTCCCGTTGGCTTACAGATGGGGCCAGCTTGGGAGGAGCTATATCTGATCTCTTGTCTGCCCGCCCTGAAATTAGCGTCGATCGGTGCCGTCCGTTCGTCATGCTGTGTCTAAACGGCAGGTGGAAACTCAAATCTGAGTATTTCCAGAGCGGGGATCTTCATGCGCGCTATTAGGGTCCTCTAGGTACAACGTGCGCTTTTGTGTGGTGCCATGGTGATTTTCGTTTCCCCGGCCCTGAAGTCTTGTTCTAGAAGGGAAGGTTGTTAGAAGATTCCCTGAGACTCTTCCCGTCCATGATCATCGGTTTTCCCTCTGCAAAATTTATATTTTTAGAAATGCCGCTGTAGCCGGGTTGAGAATGTCCAGAACAATCGTTTAATAACAAATCCGTCTGCATTCCAATAACAGTACGGAAAGGGATACAGTTCGGATCTTGGCCGTTGAAATTTCCAAGCTGGCCGTTGCTCGTTTCAGTATCTCGGAGCTGAAGGGCTGGCGCAAGGTCTTCAGATTATCCAGCCCACTCTTTGAGACCGCACGCTGTGTGCTGTACTAGATTAGCCAAAACCACTGTTCCCGTTAGTCAGTTTAGTCTTCATTTCCGGTCTTCCCTACACAGGAGTATGCGCTGTGCATCGTCCACTCCCCGAAGCACCATCATCTTATGGGGGGTGGGGGGATGTTTGCTGCAACGATCCAAGTTGGTCCTTTGCTAGGAGAGGCATTCTTATCGGACAATTCTGAACTCCGATGGCAGGCTATGCTCCTCGTAAGATAGATCCAATGAAAAAGCAGGAGTGCTGAGACAGTACTTTGCTGTTATGAGACCATCCATAAAATTTGGGGGAAGTGAACACGCGGGAGCACGAGAACGTTTCACCTCCCTCGGACTACGTAACTGGCAAATCTTGCCCTTTCAGACTGAATCTTCGCCTCTCCTGACCTTCCAGAACTCATCCATCGGTACATTGACTCTTTATGTATTTCCCGCCTCGAGGTCTTGAGCGGGAGACGACCTTGCTGCTGCCCGCCTCGGCATATTATCAGCCACCACGATAACTTAAATGCTTAAACGAGCAACCCAAATTATACATCCTGATGCCAGGTAACATAGATGGTAAGATATGTTGGGCGCTTTTGCAAAAGAAAGACGGCGATTAGGGATCGAGCCATAAGGCAATATCCAAATTCCAGATTCAGATACCATATTACCGATCATCCTCTTAAGGTTTGGAGCTCCAAGCTACCTCTATGTGGGGTAGAATACGAACCTCGGCTCTTGATATAACACTCGGACGACATCAACCCATTTCGCAACAACTCGGTGACCTGCAAGGTGAATTGATAATTGATAATCTAATTCATTTGATTATTATTTCTGAAGGTAACGCATCTCACCATGGCGCAACAGACGGAGATCATCCTCTATCATTACCCGTACTCGCCGTACGCCAAAAGGCAAGTGACGACGCCAGCTTCAAGGCTCGACCAATCTAACTGCCTGCAGAATCGTATGGTATCTCAACCTCCGTGGCATTCCCTACACTCAATGCGTATACTCCCCTTACTCAATTGACCCAGATCTCAAATTGTTAATTCTGATCAGCTCCAACCCCCGATACTTCCCCGGCCTGACGTCGTCGCCATAGGTACCTCCTATCGGCGCATCCCCATTGTAGCCATCGGGCGGGACATCTACAATGACACGCGCTTGATCCTCTCCAAGCTTGAAATCCTCTACCCATCGCACAAACGCATCTCTACCTCGGACCCGGAGAAGCAGGCGCTCGAGCGACTGCTCGAGAACTGGGCCGTGGACGGCGGCTTGTTCGTGCGTGCGTCCCAGCTACTACCTTCCAGCCTGCCGCTGTTGAAGGACCCCAGGTTTACCAAGGACCGCGAGGACTACACCGGCCGGTCCTGGACGAAGGAGAATATGGACCGCGGACGCCCGGAGGCGCTGGTGGAGATCCGACGCGCGTTTGAGTTGTTGGAAACGACCTTGCTGGCGGATGGGAGGGACTGGATTCTGGGGACGGAGGGGCCTGGGTTAGGGGATATCGAAGGTGAGTTCAATTTTCTGCGATTTTGCCTGTCTCTCTCTACATTCAAGTTGGAGAGCAATTTGCTCTCACAATGGGAGTTATATTTGCTGATAGTGTAATTTATGGTACAGCCATCTGGCCATTTCACTGGCTGATAACCTTGAAGGAGGCACTACCGCCATCATACATCTCAGCGAAGGACTTCCCTAAGGTGTTTGCGTGGGTTGCACGCTTCCACAAGGCGGCCACGGAGTCAGCGAAGACATGTGGCAAGCCGAAGACGATCACTGGCAAGGAAGCCGTAGCCATCATCGAGAGGTCAGAGTTTGTAGAGGTCGAGGGAGAAGTAGAGGCTGGCGACCCATTGGGGCTGGCAAAGGGGGACACGGTTGAGGTATGGCCTACCGACTCGGGGTTTAATCACAAGGATCGAGGGAGCCTGGTTAGCCTGTGTGGGAGGGAGGTGGTGATCGAGTCAAAGACAGAGGGGGGGACGACGGTGCGGGTGCACGCTCCCCGACATGGATTCCGGGTGAAGAGTGCTGGGGGCGGAGGGACAAAGCTTTGAGGTAGTATCTGATGAAGAGATACCTAGGTCGGATACATCTTGGCCGAGGGGGTTGTACAAGTATCTACAGCACCTGATTCCCTATTTTTTGCCACCAGTGTTATGTACACATTGATTGCTGCTGGTAAGCCGAAAATATAAGAAAAGGGACCACATCGACGTTTCCAAACTATTATATATGATGGATTCCTTCATTGCGAGATGTCGATATACACTTTTGCCGTACCGAGCTCTACGAGTGAGCCGTATTGTGACTGCACGTGCTGAATACAAGTGTCGGCGGCGGTCCTCCCTCTTCATCCACCATGGAGCCTTTCTGACAGTGGATCTGGTCGTGTTGGCGAGCCAAAAGGGGCGCGATGGCACCATTTTACTATTACGAGTCGACCGGAGGAAATACAGCGGGGTCATTGTAACGCAGCACCGGTAAACGCAGCAACGCCATGCCGCATCGGGCATCTTCCACCCCATAAAACGGAGCGGAGAGGAAACGGCGGCGCGGTGATTCGCCCATGGCCTCCTCTCGCACTGGGAATCTGGGCCTACCAGGTCCCGTTATCATGGGACGGCGGTGGGTGGGCGGCGTCGGGTTACCTAAGCCGCGCCATGCCGGATCGGGAGGCTGCCAGAAGAAAAGGACTTTCTTGTCTCTCCTACACGTCATCTCGTCGTCATTTCTCTCTTTCTCTCTCCCCCATCAAACCACTCGCCCTCTTCCACGCGCACGCATCCCATAGTGTCCGCTGTCCAGAGCCGCATCGCTCTTCAGTCGCTCCCGTCCCAGTGCCGCCCACCAGCGAGTGCGCTCGTCGAAGCCCTCCCATCACGCATCCACTCGACTCGTGAGAGAGGGAGAAGAGTGCGCCCGGTTCTGTGAGGACTCGCGCGCCCGCTTAAAACCCCCCGAGTCAGCCAAGTCGTGACTTTTTCCTCCCGTCGCCAAACCCCCCTCGACACCCCCAAAGTCGTATACGTCACACTGCTTCAACCAAGCCTGAACAACTCGCACCTCTCAACCAACAACCAGCACCAAGAGGCCCCGTCGCTGTTGGCATTCCTGAGCCTCAGAGACGTTGACCGGCCACGCTGGAGGCCCATTGCCGTCGCTGCTCGCGCCTGACAAATCCCCAATCCCATGGTCTGCGGGAACGGTGCGCGCCCTCATCCTCCCTCCTGCAGCAGCGCCCTCACGCACTGAACCGCTCCGCCTTGTACACGAGTGGACAACTCCACGATCCGATCACGAACCACAGCCCAGACTGCCCCAGCCCGCCTACGGCGTCCCAATCTCTCGAGCCACACTCCCGTCGCGCACCGCCATCGAGTCGCCCCGGTCGCCGAAACGAAAATAAAAAGTTGGTAGGTGTCCAGCAGCCTGTGAAGGGACGGTGGAAGAGCGTTGCGCGCGCCGTTGTGTGCGAGCTGAAAGGACTAGATATTAACGCGAGTGTAGTGAGGTCATCGACCCTCTGACGTCCATCTGAACCATCATCGATTCGCCCTGCCTCAGCGCCCACCGCGCCCTCCACCCGAACCAGGCCGCCCACGCTCCTTCCAGACCATCTTCTCTCAGAGTCGCCGGCACTCAGTTTCGTCATTGTTGGTCGGCTCGCCGCAGCTCTCCCCAAACAACAAAAACTGTCTTACCTCTCCCTCCCGACCTCTCATTACGTTTCCCAGCTCAAGCCATGGGCAACTCTCCCCCAGACGCCGCCACAAAAGCCTCCTCGAAGTCGCCAGTGCAGGCTTCTGCCTCGCCATTACAACCAGGTACGTCCTTTCCAACCCTAGCTATCCGTCCCCTCTCAAGTGTGTACCTTTTGCGAGAGCAATTTTTTCTATTTTTACTGCGGTACTCGGCAGGAACGCGCGCTAACGTCGACGAAGATCTTGCTGCAACTAAGCAGGATGAGACAGTAAAGGCCGAATCGTCTACAAATACAGAACCTCTCGCGCCTCCCCCGAGACCTGACCCGTCGGCTGCTGTCTCGCAGACGCCCGACTACTTCTCCGTTGCGCACGACGGCTCCCTCTCCTACGAGACGAATCCCTTCGAACACTCCTTCGCCAGCGGCAGTGCTACTGCCACGGTCCGTACAGGCGGGGACCAGACTCCCGGTGGTACAAAACTCCCGTCCGTCGCCGCCCTCACCTCCCCCTCTGGCATCCTCGGATCGGGCGCCACACCGAACTTCTGGGGCAGCCTCCGCTCAGGGCCGCTCAGTCCTGCTATGCTCTCGGGTCCGCAGAAGGACGATTATTTCAGCGACGGCCATCACCTTCGAGGAGGGTTCCCTACCCCGAATGAGTCCAGCCTGAGGTCGGGTCTGACTCCCGGTGGTGGTGGATCGATGTTCCCCGAGCCCAGCCCCAACTCGCAGGCGCTGTTCAATCAGCTCGCCGGCGCTGCAACGCCCGGGACCCTCGATTTCCAGCGCACCGCACTGAATGCCCAGAGGAAGATTCCACACTCGCAGCCCAGCGTGACCTCGCAACCACAAGACCTCTCCAACGGCATGGAGGCGAAGCCCCAGGCGGCTGGTCCATTCGACCAACACGATGCGAACGATGCGGCGAACGGCCTGTTCCTCCTCGCCCAAGCCCAGACCCGCAATGGCGCCCAGCTCTCGGGTCAGTACACCATGGCTCCGCAGATGCCCGTGCACGCCCACCCCCAACCCTTAATGCAGATGGGTGCAACATCCGCCGAGGCCTCGCCTACCATGGCGAACGAGACCACCGATGGTCGGCGAGTAAGCGTCATGAGTACGCAGTCTGATGAGAATGATCAGACGAATCGGCCCAACACGCGGGGCAAAGGCAAGAGACACTCCACCAGCCAGCCAACTCAGACGACCGGCCGACGCAAAGCAGAAGAGACCACCGCTAAGAGTCAGGCAGGGAAGAAGATGAAGGGGAATAATGGCCTCGCCATGGAACCCGAGCCACCGTCTGAGGATGAGCAAGATGACAAGGATGATTATAATAATGCGAACGGCAAGAAGATGACCGATGAAGAGAAGCGGAAGAACTTCCTAGAGAGGAACAGGTTTGTCATGCCGCTTCTAGCGTAGTGCCTGTAAAGCAGTACTAACATGAATCCAGGGTTGCTGCACTGAAGTGCCGACAGCGAAAGAAGCAATGGCTTGCAAACCTGCAGCAGAAGGTCGAGATCTTCAGTACCGAGAACGATGCGCTCAGCGCGCAAATCCAGTCGTTACGGGATGAGGTTGTCAATCTCAAGACGCTCCTGCTGGCCCATAAAGATTGCCCCGTTACCCAGCAACAAGGCATGCAAGGCATGCTACCTGAGCACGTCATGGGCGGATATGCCGGACAGATGAACCCCTATGGTATTGCGGCAGCCATGAACAATCAGCAGGTCATGGCAAACCAGCAGGCCATGCAGGCGCGCCGTTACTCGTAAGGCATCTCCCCTTGGAGATAGAGCCTTTAAAAGTTCAAAAACATTAAAAGGGGGTGGGCTGGAGTTATGGCGTTCACTGCTGTCCATCTGGACAGAGATTTGCTGCGATGCTCTGTAGTTAGGGGCCACACAGGATAGCGTACCATTGCGGCCCTCAGCTGGGGGCGCGGGGTGGCAACGCGTATCCTGAGGCTGGCTTTCTTGCATAGCACCCGTTGAGAGGACCTAGGACGATGCACATAATTTTGGCGCTGGGGCTTGGGATCACACCACAAACATGTGTAGAATTAGTCTTTACTTTTTTTGCTCGTTGTGTTGTATGCGGAGGATGGTTGAGTATTGCATAATGGAATCCGGGGCGGACGGCCTTTTGTACATATGGAATGCACACGCATACACGGTCCCGCGGTCGAGCGGGCTGGCGCATGGGGTGCTAATTTATTTGGTTTTCCGGCCGGAGGATTCGGGGGTTTGCAGCAGGGGGAGGGTTGCAATTGCGGTGTAGTATATCATAGAATCCACTTGCGTAGTTGATCTTATTTGCATCTAGCGTTAGTGAGTGCATAGGGTATGTGTTGTGAGTGCCCGAATCAGGGCCAGGTAAGCAAGGAGCGTGCCCTAAGCCAGAAATCTTTGATACGCCTCCTGGGGATATAGGAGATGGCATCGGGAAGTATAGATGGGAGGCGTCGATCCGCATTCAATGCATTCCAGGCAGATTTCATAAGCCTGTCTAGGAACAAGTAGTTGGCATTCCTCCCTCCATTCTTAATACTCTGAGTATCCTGGTCTGTGAAGACGACTCGCCACAGGGAGGAGTGGCACTCCCTGGTCGTGTGTCACGTCCTCTCTCGTAAAGGCTTCACATGGCTAAGGCAAGATCTTAGGCGCGAGCACGGGATGATTGTTTGCGAGTGGTGGGAGATCGATGAGTGAATCAACCACCGGGATGGCCTCCCCCTTTGTTATCTGTACTCTTTGCAGATATATGCAGTTCTCCTGGCTGGTCGAATAGGAAAATAAATACCCAGCATGAATCGTCGGTACCTCTTCTGCCAGTCGTCGCTTAGAAATGCGCCGGCGTCTTTTCTCCATCCGCCTACCAGGAAAGCGCAGGGATCCCGGAAAAGGTGTGAAGCGCGACCAGGCCCATATTTCTATTTCAGCCTCCAGTCCTCCACGAAACATCTCCAGATCTGCCACCAACCCACTTCTCCTTCTCCATCTTGTTCATCGGCGTGCAGGTATCACCCACTGCTCCGGCCTCGATACCGCCAGAGTCCGCCCCTTTCACTCTTCTCGTTGCCGCAGGCGGTACATCTCCGTTCACATCTGCCCGCTGCATGATCTGCCACGAAATCTTGCCTCCCCCATCCTCAACCCTCGCCCGCCAACCCGTCGCATCTCGGCCGTCCGCCCAGACCTCTCCCCGACATGGCTCACCGTCACCGGAAGGACCTGGCGGCTTCTCGACGGCGGGTGGAGGACGAAGGCGATGAGGAGGGCACACTTGACGTCGGCGACCTCGATGACGACTCGCTGAGTGAGGGGTCCGTCACCACTGACGACGACGAGCTGCATGAGGGTGACGAGTCCATCCCCGCGGGAGATTCGGAGACGTCGCCGAATCTGCTAAAAGCCAACGGCAAGAAGGGCAAACGGCCGCCTAAGGATGGGACCACGAAAGCGAGCAACGGCGCTACTCCGGGAGGCAAGAAAGTCGGGCAAAATGGGGTCAGCGATATGGATATGATGCTCAACGGCCTCCAGCTGTCAGAGAAAGACAGCAATGTCGAGGGCGTGCGCTATGAGGACCTGCGGGAGGACGCCGAACTGCTGGAGCCGTCCCCGGCGGTGGTCAATTCCACGGCCCAGATGGATCAGCCGCCAGAAGGGCCTTACGAGCGTAGGCGGAGGGAGCACGAGGAGTACAAGAAGAAGAGGGATGAGGACCCAGCCTTTGTGCCAAACCGAGGAGCGTTCTTCATGCACGACCATCGCCATGCTGGGCCGGCTGCCAACGGATTCCGGCCGTTTGGGAGAGGGAGAGGGAGAGGAAAAGCGGGAATTGGGGGCCCATATGCACCCATCAAGTAAGTGATTCAGAAGTTGTGGGAAGATAGAGATTATATCCTGACCCTTGCCAGCCAAATTCCCCAACCTTTCGAACCCACCGATGCTCCCTGGGCACATGACATGCACGACACAATCAGTGCACCCAGTCCTCAACTCCAAGCGACGGGTTATATCAATGGCACAGCAGCAGCGCGAATACCCGTGAAGGCCCCATCGAGCACACCACCCAACCGGGAACTCTCCACTACCAAACATATCGGCAACGTCCAGGTGCGTGTCTTCTTCGCAAACATGGAGGAGCCGTTGGTGTTCCCCGGCGTCCCCGTCAAGCAATACACCCTCCTCCCAGATCACCGCCCCCCTCTCCGCCGAGATAAGCAGGTTCGCATCTCTCTTCCCGACCACCCACCTCGGTACATTTGGCCGGCCACCGAGCGATCCTTTATCTTTATCCCACGAGCCATGCGGCCGAACCAACAGGGCTTCGGACGCGGAAGGAGGCCAGGTCTCGGCTCCATTGGCGGATACTCGAGACGTACAAGCGTGTGGGGTGGGAGTGTATACGGTAGCGTGTACAGCCCAAGCGTCGCCATGAGCCGCAGGTCATCACTTGCTCGTGAGGTTAATAGGGAGAGTCTCATCTCGCCGGCCGGCTCGACGATGTCCAGGCCACCGATGCAGGTAGACGTGTCGAGGCCGATTGTGAAACTTCCTCCAGCGACCCAACCTGTCCCGCCGCCGCAACCTGCAGAGGAAGAGATAGGAGCTGGAGAGCTACAGCAGAATGGCAATGCTGTAGCATCTACATCAATTGAAGACCTCCCTCCTCCGCAGACTTATCCGCTTCCCCAGAAGCCAACCTTCCGAGAGAACCGACCAAATGCCATCCCCATGCACCAGCCGCGGCCTCAAAAGGCAGTGTCGGTAGCCGATATCGAGTCGCCGGCCACACTCTCATTCAACGCACCCCAGCCTCAGCAACAGCCTTTCCATCACCAGGTCCCCATCCAGATGAACGGCAACGGCCAAGCGCATGAGGCCATGTTGCACACGCGACACGCATCCTATCCCAGCCAGGCCTCAACCGGTACTCCCCTGTCACAGATACCAGAGCGGGCCATCCATGCACAGCCATTCCAACCCAATCCTTACCAGCCGCCATCGCAGAATTATTATCCTCAACCTTACCAAGTTATGCAATCGGCTCAGGGATATTATTACCCGCAGGGGTTCAACCATCCCATGGGGGCCTCTGGCCCTACTCAGTCCATCCCTGGGCAGCAGCCTCCGCAGCACGCTCCATCACAGCAAGCTGCATCGTTCGGGCAGCCAGGGCAACCGTCGGACGCGGCACAAGGAGGGGCTCCGCCGAACCTGGTGGCCCAGGAAGTTAACGGCATGGTGTACTACTACGACGCCGCTCACATCCCCGCGGTAGCCTCCTTCCCAGCGTACGCGGCACCGCAGGCGTACCCTCTACAACCGGTTGGTGGCGTGGTGGGCATGGGCGGGATGATGACGCCGAGTCCTGACGGGTTCTACTACCCACAGGGCACGCAAGGCGTGGTCTACTACCCGCAGTAGCCGCAAAAGCACAGCAGCATTGTTCTTCTCCCCCTTCTTTTTGGCGGACCTAATCTATGTTATTAAGTGTCTCTAATGCTCTCTCAGCGAATCCGATTTTCTGGCATGGGTTTCATTGTGCGTTTGGAAGCGCTTGCCGCTCTGATTGAGTCCCGTTTTGCAACTGCACACAAACACCACACGTAAAGATATTATTGTTTGCTTTTTATGTTCTCCCTCCTGGAATGGAGCCTTCCCCTTCTAGTGTTCGAAGAGAGTGTTTTGTTTTTTTTGCTGGGATCGGGGAGGAAGGCTCTTGCAGGCACCGGCGTCCCGGCAGCCTGCGGGTTCTCGTCCTTTGGTGCATAATCTTCTCAGCGGTGGCGGAAGAGGAGGAACGGGGTGGAAGTACAACCGAGAGGAGCACGTACTGGCAGCAGCAGAGTAGGCGTCGGAGTAGCTGTTAAATAAGATTAAGTGGATATACTGTATTACAGGATCATATTCTAGTGTTTTGCCGTGGACGACATATGCGGTGAGGTTCTATGTTGGTGCTGGTATCTGTGCCTACCTTCTTTCCCCTTGCCACCGGTCGTGCTCTCATCCCTTTGTGTTACCCACATGTATACCTACCGAACCTATCCTGAAGGTTCAGGTCAGCACCCCAGAGAACCAGTGGCCAGAACGACCGCCACCAATCTAGGCTGGCCAGCAGGTGCACAGAAGATGGTTCGTCAGCTCGCAGGCAGCCAGGGTGGGACTGGACAGAGCGAGGCGTGATTTGATTGACGTTGAATGGGCTGCGAGACTAGCTAGGGAGGTCACATTAAAGCAGTGTGTCTAGAAGTTGGTAATAAATGTCTGATGTGATTATATATTCCTTTATCCACCTCGATGGCGTGTGGCAAGTAGAGTAAAGGCCCGTAATGGATTTGGATCGGTCCCGAAGCACGCCTTACTGACGGGCGACAAGCACACTCTCACACACACTCTCTAGTCTTCGGATCTGCCTCTTCATCGACAGTCACGACCCTCTCCAACCCAGCCAACCGATCTGGGGAGAGATCAGCCTTGCGTCTGAGACTCCTCACCGCGAGCTTGGGGTTGGGGACGGGCGTCGTACAGGCGCCAGCGGGATCGGCGTCGGTGGAGTCGCCGGCGGAGACGACGAAGGTGTAGAAGGCAGAAGAGGCGTACAACAAGGGGAATAAGAAAAGAAGAGGAGCCACGAGAGAGATACTGCACCTTTGTCATCCTCCTTCCCTCTTCTCTTTGCCTCTTTCTCGAGGGTTCTCCTCTCTTTCCCGTGTGTATTAGACATCGTCAGGCTGCTGCAAGTCGTCAGAGGGGGAAGGCTGCCGCATATAAAACACACACGATTAACTTATACGGCCCCCTTACATAACACAAAAGGATAACTTAACTTACTTAGTTAATGTCGTTACAGTAATGTTGGTGCCTTATTCCCGCCCGTAGAGGTCGCCCCCACCAGGCGTATGCCTGCCTGATTCCCCAATAAATACCCGTCGTATGTCTCCCCTAATTCCTCGCCTATTTTGGCTGACGACAGCGCTGCCTTGAGCTCTTCTCCTCTTATCGACCTCCCACCTCCTCACTTCTCTCCTTCTCCTCTTTCTCTCTCTCCCTCCTACGACCAGCTCGAGGTACCTGACTTGACTTCCTCCCGCCGCCCGTGTCCGTCTTCATCCATCTCAGATCCCACCATCAACACTGCCTGCTGGTCCCTTCACCTGGACCTATCACCGCACGGCTGTCACGGCCTCGCGATAGGCCCCCGTCGATCCGGAGTAGCTGCCTCACGTCACCGCTCACCCTGCCCGTCGTCCCTCCTCACCTACAACATCCCATCCATCCATCACCAACATCCACCGCTGCATCCGCCGCCATGGCCACACACTCGACCACCAGCCCAGACACCCTCATCACTCTCAAGATCAACATCGACGGCACCAACAAGCGGTTCAAGCTGCCCCTCCGTGATCTTGGCGCTAGCACGCTGCCGGGCAAGGTATGTCCTCTGGTTGTTGCACAAGCTCCGCCTTTTGCTTCCTCCTCCCCCCTTCCGCACCCTTCGACCTCCGCACTGCGTGTCTGCAGAGACCGCCTGCATGGTCGGATGGAGATAAGCACCGTCCCCGCGTGAAGTGAAGATCACCTGCTTACGTACCCCCCTTTGGTCTACAGCTGCGTTCCCTGCTCGAGATACCTCCCTCCTCCGATGCCGTCTTCGAACGCTACTCCGACAGCGCCGCTGCCTTCATTACCCTTGACCCGGCCAATGCTTCCGTCTATAAGCAGCTCTATCGTGCCGCCAAGGCGAAGCTGAAGCTGCGTCTGAAGGTCACTGTCACGGACAAAGAACCTATCATCCCCAGGCCGGCAACTGTCGAGGATGAGGAACCCAGCCCAGCGGAAGAGACGCCAGTGTCCGACTACCACGCAGAACCCAGCCCCGTACCTGTTCCATCTGCAGAGGATCTAGTTGTCGATGCCACTGAGCGGTCCCCAGATATGAACGTTGGCCGGCTCCAGCGCGAGTTCGAGCAGATGATGATGAACCCTTCCCGATCTGGCTCCAGCCTTGTATGCCCGGTCGTGAGCTCCTCCTGTGCGAGCAAGGACACATCAGATGCACCCATTGCCACGGCCTGCTCGAGCCACCAGGTGCCGGTCACCGTCACCAGAGGCGCCTCCGCCCGTGAGAAGTGGTTTGCCGAACTTGCTGGCGTGACCCACGAGCGCCAGAATGCACTCCGCAACAAGACTGGTGCACCATCCCCTTCCACCCCATCAGTCTTCTCTGTCTATTGCAACAACTGCCACGGCGTCATACCCGACGAACACTACCACTGCAGCATCTGTGATACGGGTGACTTTGACCTCTGCCAGTCCTGTGTCAATGCTGGTGTCCTCTGCCGCGACGAGAGCCACTGGTTGATCAAGCGCTTCCTACGAAACGGCAAGGTCATTACTAGCACGACCGAGACCATCGCACCCAAGCCCGCTGCCACTGAATCTAAAACCACCCTGGTCCAGCCCGAGGAGGAGCAGGAGGAGCAGGAGGAGCAGGAGGAGGAGGAGGAGGAGGAAGAAGACAGCACTGCTACTCGTACTTGCAACTGCTGCATTCAAGGTATGTCTAATATTACCATCAAAAAGATGGTACTAACCTCTTGTTGCAGAATGGTCCGAGGATAAGTTCGTCACCTGTGTTACCTGCGAAGACTTCGACCTCTGCATTCCTTGCCACGTTGCCTTGAGGCACGGTCATGACCCAAAGCACGCCTTCATCCCTGCTCTGGAGGGCACGAAGCTCGACCTGGTTGCCGAGGCCCTCCTCGCGCCCGGCCGGAATAAGAGCCACAATGCCATCTGTGATGGCTGTGACAAGTACATCTACGGTGTCCGTCACAAGTGCATGGACTGCCCAGACTGGGACTACTGCTCCACGTGCGTCGTCAACGCCAGCTTCATTCATCCCATGCACAAATTTGTCCCACTCTATGAGCCCTCAGAAGTCCAAGTGCGGTACACCAACACTGCGCGCCACGTGGGAATCTACTGCGATGGACCTCTCTGCAATTCTGCTAGGGGCGCCCAGACCTACATTGTTGGAGACCGATATAAGTGTGCAGTCTGCCACGACACCGACTTCTGTGCCAGTTGCGAGGCTAATCCCTCGAACCCACATAACAAGACTCATCCTCTCATCAAGTTCAAGACGCCTGTCCGCAACGTGTCTGTCACTACCATGGGTGACCATGATGATGGCCGGCCCCTGCCAGTGATGGGTGACCGACGCAGCAGCCGCACCATATCCAAGGCTACCGAGACGACGCCTGCCCCATCCGCTAATGCTGCTACGCAAGTCCAGACCGTGGCTGATCTCAAGCCGACCGAATCGAAGGTGGAGGTTGTTGAGCCCGTGGAGGCGAAGGAGCTTCCTGCTACTGCCAACGAGGATGACCTCACTGCCTACTTCGTCCGTGACGCCGTTCCTGATGGAACTGTCCTCCCACCTAACACCGTCTTCGAGCAGACGTGGTATCTGCGCAACGGCGGCAATAAGACGTGGCCTGCGGGATGCACCGTCAAGTTCACTGGTGGTGATAACATGTGCGCTGTGGACCCCCAGCACCCAGCCAGCATTCACGAGCTGGTCTCTGCCGGCGAGAGCACCACCTGCTACACAGATGTCACCCCAGGCCAGGAAGCCGGCTTCACGGTCTTGCTGAGGACACCCAGCAGGCCCGGCACTTTCATCTCCTACTGGCGCCTCACCACCCCCAGCGGGAACAAGTTCGGCCACCGACTGTGGTGCGATATCAGGGTTGGCGGAAGCACTCAAACCGTCCAGGAGGAACCCGATGAGAAAGCTGAAGAGGAGTCCAAGGAGGAGGTCGTCGAGGAGACCAAGGACGCCGGCGAAGGCAGCCAAATGATCTTCCCTAAGCTTGAGAAAGAGTCTCCCGAGGCTAGCATTCAGATGGAGGCCCCGGCCGCTGCCGAGGAGCCTCAAGAGGAAGCAGACGACTTCGATGAGTTCGTTGACGAGTCACTCGACAACGAGACCGAGGATGGGTTCATGACGGATGAGGAGTACGATATTCTCGATGCTAGCGACGAAGAGTACCTCGCCGAGCAGGAGAAAGCCATGAAGAAATAAATGCAGTGAAGCATTAACATCGTCGAGGGCCTTGTGCGGAGTAGAGCACGAGGAAACAGAGGCGCAAGATTGACACACTAATTGAATTTGGCAACGGGATTAGGTGCTATTGGGGATATTGACGAGGGACCAATTGTTTTTTTAATTTCTCTCCTTTTTTTTCTCTTCTCCTTACAATCATACGTGTACTGCGCGGCCTTTTTTGCTTCCTCTGGTCAAGTCATGGGGCGATGATGATGAATTGCAGCTCTACAGATGCTAGCTAGCTATGCATGCATGTAAGAAAAATGGCCCGCAAAGCGCCGGAGGAGCCAAAAGCGGACGGACAAACCGACAGACAGAAGAACATTGCCGGATCTTTCGATCTCTACTCAGTCTGCGTTTGGGTTAGGTTGGGTGGGGGCAAATTCGGTAGTAACAACTCATTCAAGTAATGAAATGGCATCTAACAATCTGGGTATGATATATTATTTACATTCAGATGTATCGTAGGTCTGGCGTCATTGTATATCTCTGTTGCTACGACTCTTATTATGGCGACTCAGTGACTGAGCCTCCGTAACTACGTCACTATTACCATTCCCTCCGCTATCACGCCCTGTTACTTCGATCCGTATTACAATATAGCTCTATCACTATATCGCAATTAGTCTGTTTTATTACTGCGCATCCCACTACCATGTCCATATCTTCGTTGCGACGACCATGCCCCTAGAATCTCTATCACTATATTTACAAACGCTCACTCCTTTTACCACTAGCCGCGTCCAAGGTTAACTATATAATCCCTACCTCCTTCCTGTCTACCTCCTCTTCTCCCCCTTAATGCCTCTATGCCCTTCCATACAGTCGGGGTTTTGGGTAGAGTGCGACTGTGACGAGCAGCGCCGCTCTATTCTCCTTTAGGATTGACAGCCGGAGGGCATGGTGGTGAAGATGTCATTAATTATGGATGGGTAGAAATGAAAAGCAGCGTAGAGATTGTTAAGAGGAGTGAAGGGAACTAGACGTGATTATGAACAGATGACAACGGGTCGCGCATGAAGGGGTATAAACTGGGGGAGCGTTAAGTTTCTTAGATGCCAACTCTGCGCTGAATTGGCAAGACCGGGTATGTTTAGCGCACTCTGTGATCAGACTGTTTCATTCCATTTTAACCTACCTTCCATTGCAAAGCGTTGAGAAGAAGACGTGCGACTATCGACTATAAGTGAGTAATTGTCGTCAGCAAGAAACTATACAAGAGTAACCAAGGTACTATTAGTTATTGACTTTCGTTCACGGGCTATCAGTTATCAGCTATAGGATACCGGAGATGGCCTGGTGGTTAGATATTCCATGGTGGAAGTGCTTAGCAATGAGAGACAGTGAGAAGGCGGAAGGTAGATAGGAGATAATCATTGGAGATCAGACCGATATGTGTGTTGAGGCATGTGTCGAGTATATTAATGCAGAGAGAAGGTGGCCACTTTATCACCATTGGAGACGAGGGGGAAATTCTGAGGCAGGATGGAGTTGGCGGGATATATTTGTCTAGATTCATCGCTACTATATACCTGTAAACTCTTCCTGATATCTGGTGACATGATCCTCTCTTGCTTGATAAATGCCTTAAACCTCTCACGATAACCCATAAACGGTTATAAAAGGTCTCAAAAAGTAGTCTTCTTGCCCGTGCTCTCTACAATGCCGCCAGTCAATCGTGCAGCATAGGGCTGACGGTACTCCGCCTTAGATGGGACAAGCTTGCCAGGTGCATCGGCCACCTTTGTCTCTGCCCCAGATTGTTGAGCCGCTGTTCTCTTCGTGCCGTCCTTGCCATAGCGTTTTTTATACCTAACCTGAGCGTCCTCTGCAAACTCGATTTTCAGTGGTCTGCCTTTCATCTTATTCACCCACCACTTCCTCGTCTTGACTTTCTTCACTTTCGGTTCGGCGGCCGCTTCGCTCTCCGATTCAGAGGCATCAGATGCCTCTTCTTCAATCTTCACAAACCCACGGACCGCCGCCTGGGCAGCCTCTAATTCCTCAAATACTGCCCACGCATAGCCCTTGCACTTCCCAGAATCCTCAAAGGTCGCAACCTTGACACTCTCGACTGGGCCACACTTCTGGAAATGCTCCTTGATGATTTCCTCCGTAGTGTCAAAGGCCAAATTTCCTAAGAAAACTCTCTTGCTTGGAGGTTTACCATCGTTTCGGCTCTCCTCCTTGGTTTTCTCCGGCCTGCCATCGAAGGATTTGTGATCCTTGATCAACAATCTTCGGCCAGAGAGAAGCTGCTCTGATAACTCAATGGCCATGACAGCGCCCTCCGCAGTTGAAAAATCAACATATGCGAACCCCTTATTATGTATCATCTTGCCTACTTTCGGTTTATCGTCTCCGTTGGCAGGCTTCTTATCATTCGGGCCAGGCATGTGGATTCTCGTGATCATGTCGTCTGTGATATCGGAGTATTCAACCAGGTACTTCCGCAAGTCTGCCTTCGACACTGTCCAGGCTAGGTTACCGATCCATACGCAATGCTCGGACCTCTTCTCCCCCTCTGGCTTATTGGTTGACTCTGGCTCTGGTGTTGATTCGGCTCCAGACCTAGAGGGTGGAAGTGGCTTGCCTTTCTTCAATTGTCGGAGGGCTTTCTTCGAGGGAGGTTCGGGAGCGTTGATGTCAACTTCGATTTCACCTGCAAGAGCATTCCGCTTTTTAGATGACGACTTTTCAGGCGTATCTGCAGGCTCATCTTGCGTTTCCGCAGGATCCTTTTCATTTCTACTTCCGTCTTCCTCACAATCTTCCGGTGTATGTCTGGATTTTTTTCTTGGTCGATCAGATGTGATATCTAACGCAGGAGAACTGGTTTCTCCAACCGAATTCAAGCTTTCTAAAGTCGAAAATGTGGCTTCGTCAACTTTGTGTGGCTTCTCTGAGGAGACAGGTTCGTCTGCAGTCGAGGCTTTCCTCTTCGAACCGGATTTATGTTTAGGCATTTCTACAGAAATCTGAAGAGTGAAGCAGCCTCGGTTTAATTAAGTATCGTCGCAAAACCGGCAAGACACCTGCCTGGAGTAGTTAAGGCACTGAAAAGAGACTTGTTAGTACACTGCCTTTGATTGCCCTGAGCTTTGGAGTAATCAATTATTGCTAGGAAGGACTAGATCTGTCCCTGAAGAGGATAGAAACACTGTGGCAGTCGATTTAATTGAAAAGCTGTCAAGTATCCATGTTCCCGGGGGGGGGGATTCAGGTTTATTCGACTATCGAACGCAGTCTCTATAGAAAAATTCGGGTGGTTATCGGCAGAATAATAATCTGTTTCAGAAACTAATCTACATCAGAAATAGCTGCGGGAGCTAGGCAAGGATTGCTGATGCCTCACACAATGTGAATGCCTTAAATTCGTTCAGCCCAGATACATCACAAATGAATGATCGCGACTGGAGAACAACTTCAAGCTTTACACAACCCACAACCTCTTTCGCCGCCAAACTCGTGTACGGCTACACGAAGGCATCTCAGCGTTCTGCTTTTCCCCTACTGTAGAAAGTTATGGATGCCAATGGGGAGGGAGCTCCTAGGCCCGTGCCTGAGAATACTCTCAAGGGCGGCGAGGTCGACAAGCCCAGCAACCATGAGGAGGGCAGGGCAACCTACAGATCATTCAAGTACGTGTCTGTTGCTTCATTGTGTAGACTCCACCACCCTTCAAACCCTTAACCACTCTGGGCTCCAGATGCACAACCAGAAACGCTAGTAGAAGGCACCAAGTCGTTACTGACATGCGACTAATTAGGAAGAAGTATCGAAAGATGCGAATCAAGTTCGATTCAAAAATGCAGGAGAGCAATCTTCTCTGTGCGAAAGAGCAGCAGGGCGCAGATACTGCGAAGCGGCTTGCCCAAGAGAACGAGTTAGTGGAAACCGAGTCTCCTATGAGCACATCTAACAGTTGCTATACAGCCAATTACTCGAATTTCTCCTGGATATGAATAATGCTCCTCAAATTCCAGCTGAGAAACGCATCGAATTAAATACCGAGACACCGAGCCTCTCAGCCGTCCCAGCCCTCATTAGTGCCGACGAGCTCTCGGATGCCTCGCAGGTCAACACCCCGAACGGCCAGGCCATCTATAATGAGATACGCGCAATGATGGATGAGAAAGTCCGCCTGAAGGTTATACCCGAGCCTTTGAAATCTCTTGCCCTACTTATGTCCATCACGCCCCACCTCTCAACCAGCAACGGCAACGCTCTTCCCCCGGCTGTCCGTGAGAATGTTGAAACACTCGAAGGCTATTCCGCCCCAATCTCCTACCTCACCGCCGAACAGATTGATGAATACCTATACGATGTCGATGCCTCACTCGGATCCGTCCCATCAGCGAATCCCCATGCCAGTCCCCACCAGGAACTCGCCCTTCGCAACCCTCACAGCGTGTACAACTGGTTGAGGCGCAACGAGCCTAAAATCTTCCTGCAAGACGGCGAGGGGAGCGAGAAGTCCATGGGTAAACCCGGATCTCTACGTGGGGCAGGAAAGCGTGCTAGTATGCCAGCCCCGAGCAAGCTTGACGCGTTAGAGATTGTCGAGGAGGACGGCATGCGCTATGACCCCACCATCAGTGGCCTTGAGCCTGCAAAGGGGAAGAGGAAGAGAGAGGATGACGGAGGTTATCACCCCAAATCAGGAGCACCTAGCGATGGGAAAGTGAAGAAATCCCGGCCGAGGAAGAAGAAGGCTGAAGGAGAGGCTGTGGCCGCACCTCCGACTTCAAAGAGGGGTAAGAAAGCCAGGAACTCATCTCCTGGGGCCGAGGCGGCTTCTACTGCTGCAAATCTCGCATGATTGTACTTTTACTGCTACTATTACTATGGGGGATAGAGGATGAGTGATGGGATGGCTGGAGAGGCTCTAAGAATCCGTGGCGTTACTGTTGGATGGCGGGTGGAATGGCGGGTGGGGCCAATTCTCCTATTTGGAAGGGAGATGGTGTAATGTATGACAAGAAGCATAGCAATGGAGCACTCGGTACGTTTGAAACATGATTCCTCGAGGCAATGATTGGTATTGTCCATCCCATGCAATAAACTATGTACAGTTCAGAGGTGTGTAAACTATGTAATGGGATGCTCTAATCATGTTTGATCTCGCATCTTTGATCTAGCCAAACCCGGCAAATGTCTAGAAAGGGACGAGTGGTATCAAGTCTATCCCATCTATAGTTTCTGCTTCAGGATGCTCTTCATCCGCCTCTCTACTGCATTCATGTACTCCGTCGTCGTAACGTAGTCTTCGCGCGCCGTCTTTCCGCACGACAGCGCCAAATCTTTCGTCATGATGCCATCGATGTCCACGGTATCGATGCACGCCTGCTCCAGGCTCTCCGCGAATGCAACGAGCTCGGGGGTGCCGTCCAGCTCTCCTCGCTTAACCAATCCTCGCGTCCAGGCGAAGATCGAGGCGATGGGGTTGGTGGACGTCTCATTGCCTTTCTGGTGCTCGCGATAGTGTCGGGTGACGGTCCCGTGGGCGGCCTCGGACTCGAAGGTCTTACCGTCGGGAGTGATGAGCACGGAGGTCATCAGGCCCAGGGAGCCAAATCCTTGGGCTACAACGTCCGATTGCACGTCTCCATCGTAATCTGCAGTATATCAGCAGCTGCATGCAGCATCGGACACCGGAGAAATGGAGGTGCGGGGGAAACCGGGGACTGTCTTACTCTTTAAAGCCATCACATATCCACCAGAGCTCTTCATCATCTGTGCCACCATGTCATCTATCAGTCTATGCTCGTACCAAATCTTCTTTGCCTCGAACTCCGCCTTATACGTCGTGTCATAGATCGTCTGGAAGATGTCCTTGAAGCGCCCATCGTACTTCTTCAGGATCGTGTTTTTAGTGCTCAGGTACAACGGGAGGGACTTGCTCAGCGCCAGCTTGAAACTCGCGTGTGCAAATCCTTCAATGGACTCGTCGGTGTTGTACTGTGTCTGAGCCACGCCACCTCCGTTCTTAAACTGGAAGACTTCCACCTCCTGAGGCTCGCCATTTTCTGGAGTGAAGACCATCTTGAGTGTGCCATTACCCTCCACCACCAGGTCCTTTGCTCGGTACTGGTCTCCGAAGGCGTGACGACCAATGATGATGGGCTCCTTCCATCCTGGCACGAGTCTAGGGATCCGAGGAATGACGATGGGTTCGCGGAAGACGGTGCCTCCCAAGGCATTTCGGATGGTACCATTCGGAGACAGCCACACTATAGTAAAGTCAGTAAGTGAGACGGCGGCTATTTGCTTGAGTCCTTACTCTTCTTCAGGTGGAATTCCTTCACACGGGCCTCGTCCGGCGTGATGGTTGCGCACTTCACGCCCACCGAGTACTCCTTGATCGCCTCGGCCGCATCGAGGGTGACCTGGTCATTGGTCTCATCTCTGTAAGGCAGTCCCAGGTCGTAGTACTTGAGGTCGATGTCCAAGTACGGGTGGATGAACTTGTCCTTGATGTCCTTCCAGATGATCCGGGTCATCTCATCCCCATCCAACTCCACGACGGGGTTCTTTACCTTGATCTTCTTGAAATTTGCAGTCATATTTCTGGACTGTGTGAAAGCTGGGCCGAATCTGGCTGCGGTGCGGGCGAAAGGAGGTGATTGAAGCCGTGCAGGCACAGCAGGTCCGAAGCTGCAGCCGCGCGAGAGGAGAGAGCGGGCAGCGGTGTTCATGTTGAATAACAGCACGTTTTCGTGCAAGGGAGGGTTTGTTATCTATTAGCTCGTGGAGGGTTTTCGTTCCGCAGCTCAGCTCTTGCTGTCGGGAGAGGGGCGCTGTTCCGCGGCGATGCTCGGTATAAACACTGGGAGCGGGGACAGCCATATTGCGGGCCTAGGGAAGCACTGTAGCCGACTGCTATAACCGGTCAGGAAGATAGGAGGAATTGCAAATTGCATGGCTCTGCGATCTGGCATCTTGCAACACTCTCAACTGGACATATTCCAGTCAGAGAATCTTCAGTCCCTGGAGGCTCTGCACACCGACTATCGACATCGCAGATCTCCTTCGGCACAGAACCTGGGGATTCCGGTGAAGACGCCCGCCGTTTTTACCCGATTGATCACGTGATAAATGGTTTATTGTCACGTGAAATAAGTATCTCACGCAGAGCGCGTCAGTAAGATGGAAAAGGAGAAACAAAGATAGACATTGTTAAAATTGAAATCGTTAAATAGGTAGGCAGAATATGTGATTCTCTACTACCTCTCTATCCATCCCACAGAGGACGCCTTCCGTCTCCATGTCTATAAACCGCTGAGGGCGGAACCTCGACACCCGCTGTAGATATAATAACAGCCACCCTTAGGTAAGATACAGCAGTACCAGGCTAAGGTATGGGGAAGATTGTATTCTATAACCGTCCCATAAAAGCCCCGTCAGAGATCCAAGCCCATAGCTAAGGTCAAAGAGTACTGAAGGATAGATCCCCGACTCCAGAGGTAGAAATAGAACGCCACATTGATCGATTAACTCCTACCCGCTGAACGCCCGTTAGTGTTACCTCCCATAGAAATTTGCCCTTTCCGTACACAGAATTGTCGAGGTTCATCTTGCTTAATCAAGCATCCCCGTCATATCACGATTGGGCCGTGTGAAATCCCTAGTATTCCGAGTAGCTGGTGTGGTAGCTCATGCTATAAGTCATGTCTTCCGCAGGCTCCGGTTCATAGGAGTACTCTGAGTCTTGTCTCGTGCTGCATGTAGGGCAAGATAACCAATTGTCATTTTCGCCCTTTATCCATAAAGCGCCGCTACATATTGTGCAGCCCGTTGGCAAGAGGTCTGTAGTCTCGTTGTATGAGCCTATATCGTAATCATAATGCTCCCTCTTCCCCTCTCGCCGGGTTATGCGATCTTGCTCACATGCTCCGTTGCATCGCCGGCACTCCCAACCATCGTGATCGACGCGCACTCTTGACAAGCACTTAGCACATCGCCACCAGTTGGCACTGATATTGCGCTCCGCAAGCCAACTCTCCTGGGCCCGTTTCCACTTCTGAACATCTTCCTTCTTTGCTCGTTTGGCCTGACCAAGGTCTTCCTTATGGTAGTCTCTCAGGTGGTCTCTGTAGTGATCCTTTCTCGTGAAAGGCTCTGTTGCTCGATCGCACTTCGGGTAATCACATTCGAAGCGCTCCCTTAGATCTGCAGAAGCATGGACGTTCCGGTAGTGACGTTCAAGGTCGGCGGGTCGATTGAAAGGCTTCTTTGCTTGACACCCAGGAAACTGACAGGGGTATGTACCCTTTGGGCAATTTCTGTGTTGTATTAGAAATAAAATCTATTGACATCTGTAGTGGACGCAGCTTACCTTGGTGAGTCGAGGTACACTCTTTCCGGTGTCTCGGCTGTCACGCTATAATGAGTTTGCAGTTCCAAGTATGGCTCCTTTCCCTTGATAACTACAAAATTGTAGAGCTCTACCAGCACATAGTCCTTAGTCCAGCCAAGTGTGGAAGGGGTTTCTCGACGTTCGTATTCACGGCGGCCAAAGCTTGCTTGCGATGTCTGACTATATGAACCAGGACTGAAGGATGACGAAGCAGAGTAGATGGCGCCGTAAATGGGTGAGTTGCTCATCTCGTAGTCAAATGAAGCCCCATGGTCATCGTAGGATGATGACATGGTAGTTATAGAAGGGACCGTCGACAGATCAGTCGTATCGGTATACCCCGATCTTGTACTGTGCGTGCTTTGGTCAGAGAGTGTCACCATCATATCCGCTCCGCCTGGCGATGCCATTCCCGGTGCCGTGGGCCAGTTGCTCTCGCGCTGCTTTCGGATACTTCTCGGTTTCGAGCCTTGCTGAAACCCATAGTAAAAGTGTTCCCGTGAGTCCATTTGAGGCAGTGCTGTGGTCCCCCTTTAGCGGTATTAGCCCACATATCTTATTGCAGGACCCGCGACCAAGGCTTTACTGAGTGTTCTAGATTGGAGAACGAGGTAAAGTGACTGAGCTTACCCTGGTGTAAAACAGGTATAGGGAATTCGATGAATAAGTTTTTGGCTTCTGGTCAACTTTGACTGGGGTGGTGCTAGGAGGTAGTGAGATTAGGGAGCTTGAACCATGATTTGAGAGGTACCATGTCGGTGGAATGGCATATGTAATATAGATGGAGGATATACTCCCGGTGAGGCTACTACACCAAAAGTAGTCGCCTAATGGTTTATCAACGTGAGCAAGGATCAAGCCTTAGTCTTGAGGACCCTCAACGTATCAAGATGCCTTGTGTGCGTCCAATACTAGATCTGGCAATGTCAAACGGGATGGGCGAGCTTCGAGTGAAAGGCATTAACGCATCCAAACGAGACACAGCCTCGTTTCCATTGACTGGACAGGGTATCATCCTACAGCAGCCTTCCAATGCACGTCAGGACCCCGATCGTCTGCGACTGGGCCAACCCAGATTGGGCCACCGATATCCACTTGGTACCCAGCAATCGAAGCTTTAGAACCTTCCACGACCACGGCCCGTGTGCCCCCAAGACTCCGCGCGACGAGGTGCAGTCTAGCTGTAAAGGAGCAAAATGCCTCAAACAGCGCAGAGCCTCGTCCTCAACCTGACCCAGAAGTGCGCTAAGGACCGGGAAAAGGCAGGGAAAAGGTACAGAACATAGGAACAGACGGCAGCTGCTTGACCTGATCAAGGAGGACCTGCAGCCTTAATGGGGCGACACAGCTGACCTGGGGGAGGGGACCAGCAATGACTCGGGAATTATAGTGCCAGATCTTCCGCTGACCCTGCCCAAGAGCCTACCACCCACACCATACCTAACCGAACCTGTGTGCTGCAGACGCTCAACAGCGAGTGTTAGATATTTCGCGCAAATTTTAATAAATTTCCTTTTTTTCTTGACTCATTCCCTGAAGCCAAGCCCAAGCGGGTGTCGTAATGCTGCCACCGATTCGGGCAGTTCCTGAGCAGCGGCCTGCGTGGGATGCAGCAGCAGACCCACCTGTGGTTTCGAAACAGTTACGAGTCTGTGATTTGAGGAAGAGACAGAGAGGTACACGGCGAAGTGATGGATCCCGCCAGAGCTGACCGCGTCGACCGGTCTGCAATTGGGGAATTGGGGACTTGGGGACTGGGCGAGAGTGCTGATGGCTGCGTGGTGGAGTTGGGTTAGGTAAGGTACGGGTCGGCGCGACCATTGGGATGGAGATCTTGGAGGTCATGATGGCGCTGTGCAGGACGGGAAGGACAGCGGGTGCCGTTATGAGAGAGGGCGCAGACGCCCAGCGAGTCTGCCTTGTCAGCCGTTGCTGCTTAGGGGGAAGGAGGAGAAAGAGATGTGGGCGAGGCGGACGACATGAAGGCGGCCGGTGTGCGCGCGATTTGTGATCCCTGGCTCATGACGCCCAGGGAACATGGATGTGGAGAGCGCCGAGCGCTGGCGGGTCATCATCCCCGGAACCAAAGGGAAAGGGTGGAAGGGCTGGCGGCTAGGCTGAGCGTAGAGCATTGATGGGTGTCGAGGATGGCAGTTGAAGAAGGTGTTGCGAGATGAAACCACGCTCCCCCCCCCTCCGTAGGCGAATACTGGTCGCATAGAACTTTAGATTCTACATGACGCTCATCTGATTTTCGACGTGTCGTAACGTGTCGTATATAATAGATTCTGCCATGGCTTCTCGCGGTAGAGTCGCCCTCGATGCCGGCGACTTGGCCATCCAAAGGCTGGGGCTGTGTCGCGGAGGACTTCGGCGCCAGGAATCATGGTCGTGGTGGGACACCGAGGCAACAAGAATAAGTTGTGCGGAGTGGCGACGAGGTTATATGCTGGACAGCGATTATATATCCCAAGGATGATGCTGATGATGAGGGCCATAAGCCATTATAACTCTGGTCAGGCTGGGGCCTTCTTTGGGCATTGATGCATTGCAGTGGAACCAGAGCGTGAGGTGGGTGAACTCTTGGCCAATCCGTAGCCTCGTCCAAATGCGGTAAATAACTGGTCAGATTTATCCTCGATTTGACGCTCTGAGGATGTGCGAAGCGAATCAACTTGATCGTTCGTTGATTTAGGCACTCTACTGCTTACAGGATGTCGTGGTCGCTTCACAATTCAGAGCTGGTTACGGCTCAACAGTCCGGACTTGCGAATATGCGCATGTATATTAACACTGTTCATACAGACACCGTGATGAGAGGCAGTCCCACGCCTCCACCAGGTGAACGCACTATTTGCTAAACACGTCACCGTCTATTATCTCAGCCAGACCGAGATCGGGGCCATGCCATACGTCAATGCCCAACTCAAACCCCATTAGACGCCCTCGTGCCTGTAACTCATACATCGTCCTCGAGGAACTTATACACGAACTTGAAGTCGGCCTTCCTCCGATTCATCCTGAACCATGCAGTGGTTAGCATATGTAATGATAAATATGACAGAAAATAAGATTTTAAATAGCTAGAAGCCGTACCATGTGCTCTCATAGTCGAAGAACCGATATGTGCCTTGTTCAAACTCCTCCGTGATGGTTTTGGGCTCCTCGTGCCGCTGGAACCATGTCTGGTACTGCTTGTGGAAACGCCAGCTCTGGTCCTTCAGCGCCTTTGCTGCCAGGTACTGCTGATATGTGCCCTGCTTGTAGTAGAAGACGTAGAAGAGCGTATCCGGATCAATACGGGCGTATAATCGAGGATCGTCGAAGACAGGGTCCAGATCTTGAGGGTAGTACGATGGCGTATTGCACCTTACATCCGGCTTATGACTTCGAGGGGCAGCGATATCTAACATATCTAACGCATTGGCTTGTGACGCCACAAGCATCCTTTGCGCGGATTGCGTCGGGGCGTTTGAGACACGGCGTTGTGTGGCCTCGAAAGACTGCAGAAGGTCTTGCAAGCCTGATGGGAGGTGATATATCGACTCATCTGGATCTTCAGCAGTGTCGATACCATTTGCAATACCATTCGCTTGTGATGGACCTATTTCAATAGTCAGGCTCTTGAAACACCAACATAACATAAAATAACAAACCTTTGGAATTCTCAGCCGCTTCTGATACAGGTGCGGGTTGAGCCTTTGCAACTGGACCTTGCGAAGCTACTGGCTTGACACTGTTGGCCTTCTCAAAATTCGCTGCTTGTGATGCGACTGCGGCCGCACTTGCCTGGCTCAGCGCCGGCGACTTCGTCTGAGAAGTCGGCGTAGCTTCAGCGGCTGGAACTGTTTGTCTGGTGGCCTGCGCCGGGCTAGCAACCAGTTGGGCATTGGCCACTTTAGGTGATGCGGTGGCGCTGACCAATCCTGGTGTCCGTCCTGCGAGCGACGGAATTGCGGGGTGGGCAGAGGCAGCACTGGGCGGTGGGAGAGTTTCTGGCGGCGGAGGTAACGGCGCAATTCCCATGTTACTCTTTTCACTCGCTGCTGCTGCTGCCGCCGCCGACGCGTATTTTAGCGTCTCTCCAGCAGGTCGGGTTGGTAGTGCGGCTGGCTTCATACTTGTGGAGCCATTGGATATATTGGATAAGGGCGTATGAAGAGTAGCCAGTGTCGGTAGAGGGCTTTTCATTTGCGTCGACGGCCTTCTTGCAGCAGTAATAGGAACTTCCGCGGCTGGTGCAGGTTTCGATTTGCCAGGTATAGATCTTGTATCCGGTTCGGGGGCTTCTTCTTGTACCGACTGCGTGTCTTGTGAGGATACACGGTCATTCTCATTGTTCATGCCATAGTTGTCCTCTTCTTCTTGGAGATTGAGATCATCGTACATCTCATCATCCTCCATGAAATCTTCATTCATACCATCCGTAACATAGTATCGAATTGTCTCCTCCAGGTCGGTGACTTGTTCCGTTTCCACTGCGCCGTTTTCAAGAGATCGTTTAATAAGTTCCAACTTCCCTTGATGCCATTTATGTCGTTCCGTTATCCTCTCAATTTCTGCCATCCGATCTGCTTTGGAGGTCTGGTTCTTTCCCTTCTTCATGGTTGCCTGTATCGATTCACCTTCGGCCTCTAGCGTCTCTATTTGGCGCTCCAGGTCGTCAACCATATTACCAAGGAACTCGCAAGCCTCTATCTTCGCCCGCTCCTTAGGATCCAGCTTTGCCGCTGCCGATAAGCCCTCTTTTGAGTATGCCTTTGTCTTCATCGCCTTCTCAACAGCCTTGAACTTCTCCATTTGCTGCAGACGAGTCAGACGTCATTACGACAAACTGATGTGCGCCACTTACCGTCTCTATCAACTTTCGCTTCTCCATAAGGGGACCTTTGTCCTTGATGTCATTGCTAGCGGCCCACGTCTTGATCTGATCTCGAAGCCGTTGTAGCTTCTTGATCTCTCTCTTGAGGTTATCCTCCAGCTTCTCCTTCTGAGCAGCGTTTGTAGACTGCTCGATCTTCTCGTAGATCGATTCGAACTCTGCGACTCCTTCCTCGACCTTCTTGAAGCATTTGTCGACTTCCTGTTGGAGTTTCCTTGCAGCCATTGTGTGGGAGGATAGCGCGCTCTGGGTGTGGACTTGGGGATGTTTGATTGCTGTTGTGTACACGGATCTAGCGTAGTTTGTTCGCTAGCCGACCCCATGCGTAGATCAGACGGAAGAATGGGGCGCGTCGAGGAGTTATGTATCACGTAACAGGAGCTCAGCTAGAGTTTTTCGTCCGAGGGGTTGTTGTTGATGGAGTTGCGTTTGCACACGGTTTTCTATGAGGCGTGCTAGATGCTTAATGCGAGGTTGCAAGGCACTCGCTTCCGCTCAGCCAAGTTGCAAGGGTAATAATGCGGAGCGAACAACAACGTCTTTTCCCGTTCTTAGAGCAAGTAAATGAGATTCAGATTACAATATTTTAGAGAATTCGTTCCTACGAGCAACGGGTCCAATTCTGCATCTCTCATTTGGTTGCCTGTCTTGTGAAGTGGCTTCCGCAGCGAAACCATGTCGCCCATTACATCATTTTAACTTCACCCACTCCATGATGGATCCTCAAACTATAACAGTACTGTAATATGCCAGTAAAAACACTCTGTATTCTCAAAGATAGTGGTTTCAACCACCCCCTACATGCTTCGCGACTAGACTAGAATTCCAAATACAGTCTGAGATAACTCAAATCGAGGGGTTTCAGCATCCATAACATGTGCTCCTTCACGCAGTCTATGGAATTAGTATTCAGGGCTTCAGTATCAGCACCAGTCAGTATTTGAGTTGGTTACTCAGCACCGAAACTGGACTAGCTTCTGGATACCGCAACACTCGTCCTAAGCCGAAAGAGGCTTTCCGCTAGCGATTGGAGACAGCATTCATCCTTTGGGTTAATATCTATCTCTTTCCACGGATACAGGGCCTGAATAATATGAAAGGTCAGGATCTCTCATACGCCCCACTAAGAGATGTTCTGACCTCGATCAGCCATTCTCCAACGGGTGCTGAGTGCCTCAGTCACTGTCGATAAGCAATTGATATCTTCAGTTGGAAAAGGTATCCTCGTCTTTGCAGCTGTGGCCAATGGCGATACCGAGAGGGACGCAGACGCATTAGCTGCAAAAGTGTTGAAGATGAGGCTGTGGGACGACGAGGCAGGAGGCAGAGTATGCTCATAATTATCTCTGTATACATATCCAACGTCAATATCTGATCATTTAACAGTGGAAGATGAGTGTTCAAGATATCCGTGGGGAGATTCTATGTGGTACTTGAGCTAGCCCCCCCAGATCTCGTCACGGCCTCACGCCTCGTTAGTTTCTCAGTTCACTCTACTTGCTTCCACGAAGAAGGGATCCAAGCCAGATTTTCATGGAGCTGTAGGAGGAGAGCAGGCGAGAGTTCTCTATCAGCGCTTTGTCTCACAGGTCCAGCAAGGATATGAACTAGAGAAGGTGAAGGATGGCGTATTTCAGGCAATGATGGTAAGCAATTTAAGTCGGGTCGCCAAGCTTACTGACATAAGATTAAGGAGGTTGCACTCGTGAACGATGGACCGGTGAGCTCCATAGCCGTGCTTAATATCAGTTGCTGACAAGCCACAGGTTACCCTAGAAATATCAGCAGGGCCAAGCGGGGTGAAGACAATGTCGGGAGAATCAGATACGCCGGTGTCTGAGGAGTCGTAATGATTATTTTCTAGACGTAGCTTTGGTGCGATCCTCAATTGTGAGTCATGGTTCAATCTATCAGCACAAATTCTTAGGAAATCACATTCTTACAGAAGCTTTTGAGTATGTAGAGCATTAGGATACAAATAGAATTATAGAGGTTTTGAACAGGAGCTCTCCAAGGAGACAATAGTGTAGCTTGTAAAGAGGGAGAATGTCGGAGAAAGGTAGTTCCGGTGTTTGGCATGTTTGCACCACCACCGCACACAATTCACTAGAAGCTTCCAGGAAACCCGCTCAAGGCTGGAAGAAAACAAATGTTGGACGAGCTTGCTACAAATTTCTAACAAACGCCTCTCACACCCTCCAATACACAAGACATAAAAATAACAAAGTAGACCAATATGGCGGAAACCAATAAGCGGAGCCGTGTCTTCTTCGACATTACGATTGGCGGCAGGAAGGAGGGCCGGATCACCTTTGAGCTCTACGATGATGTTGTGCCCAAGACTGCAGATAATTTCCGAGCCCTATGCACGGGCGAGAAGGGCGTCGGCAAGGCAGGAAAGGAGCTTCACTACAAGGGTTCCATCTTCCACCGAGTAATCAAACAATTCATGATCCAGGGCGGTGATTTCACTGAGGGTAATGGCACAGGCGGAGAGTCCATCTACGGCACCAAATTCGACGATGAGAACTTCCAACTCAAGCATGAGAAGCCCTTCCTGCTCTCCATGGCCAATGCTGGTCCAGGTACTTTCTTCCACATCTCTGCCGACGCCTGCGAGATCGATCTGCTGACGTCCTAATCCCAGGAACTAACGGGTCTCAATTCTTCATCACGACCGTCCCCACTCCTCACCTTGACGGCAAGCACGTCGTCTTTGGCGAGGTCCTGAGCGGCAAATCTCTCGTCCGCAAGATCGAGAACCTCCCAACGGAGACCGGCGACAAGCCTGTCAAGACCGTGGCCATCGCCGATTGCGGCCAGCTCACAGGCGATGAAGCCGAAGGTGCTGGCCAGAAGGTTGCGGACTCGACCGGCGACCCATACGAGGACTACCCTGAAGACCAGGCGGCGAGAGAGGCGACCCCGAGCCAGATCCTCAAGATTGCAACGGACTTGAAGGGCTTTGGCAACACTGCGTTCAAGGCTGGCGACCTAGACCTGGGTCTGGAGAAGTATCAGAAGGGCCTGCGTTACCTGAATGAGGACCCGAGCTTGGATGGCGAGTCGGCTGAGACCAAGACGGCTTTTAATGCCCTACGGGTCACTCTGAACTCCAACTCAGCTCTGCTCTCGAACAAGCTAAAGGCATACGAAGATGCTCGGCGATTCGCGACGTCGGCTTTGGAAGTCGCCGGCATCGCGGATGCCGAGAAGGCCAAAGCTCTATACCGTCGTGCCATCGCGGAGGTCGCCCTAAAGGATGAGGACAGCGCTCTGAAAGACTTGCAGGAGGCGAGTAAGTTGGCTCCCAACGACGCCGCTGTGAGCAAGGAGTTGGCGGCAGTTAAAAAGGTTACCACAGAGAGAGCTAGGCGGGAGAAGGCTGCCTACAGCAAGGCATTCGCTTGAGGACTTATGTGCACACCACCGATCAACGGGTGATGTGGTTTTTACAAAGACGATGATGAGAACTACGAATGGGAAAATGGAGTTGCGTCTACCTAATCTTCGGAGTAGCGAGGAACTGCTGCTAAAGGTTGTCAAGATTCTCTGCACCATAAAAATGAGCTATAAAGTATAGGCCGTTTATGCATCTTGCAGAATTCCAAAACAAAAATTAAAATCAAACTTCAAATGAAAGATTGCATGTCCCGCCCAGCTCTAGGAATATTTGATGCGACACCACTAATGCACTTAACAAACGCTCCCTCCAGAACTTTTCAAATGCATCAACAAAAAGTTAAAAAAAAGTTTATGCTCCATTCCCAACTGATTTCGGGCTGGACACCCTGCCCTTAACCAATACTCCCGGATTCTCTCCCTTTCCTTTCCTCTTAAGTCCGCCAAATATATTCCGCGATTGTTTCGGGGTCTCTCTCTGGCCCTTCCCCGACGATGACGACCGTGAAGTATCTGTAGACTCGTTCGCCCTTTTAGGTTCGTTCTCCTTGCTTGGAGGTTGGTGCGTGTGACCTTGCTTTTCTCGCTTTTCGCCATAGGGGCCATCGCTGCCAGAAGATCCTGGTGCAGAATGTTGGGCAAGACCAGTGTGTTCGGCTTGGGTGGGGCTGTAAATTTCAGGCACCGTGCTGACCACATCCTCTATTACAGTACTCTCTATCTGCCCCACGACGTTGTCTAGTTCAGTAGAAGGTTGGTCCACGAGGCGATCACCCTCGGCTTGACGCAAACATTCGTCCGTGCGGCGTTGTAGGTCTATACAGAGTTCATTGAAATGGAGGAGATCGGCCTCAGTTCCAGTAGGGGGGGTTTCATTTGATGTGGCACCTGTCCACAGCGTCACTAAGGCTGCAAAGTTACGCCCACTGTCTATCAGATACGGCAACGATGGGAATCCTTCTTTTGCTGGTGCTGGTAAACGAGCAAGGACCATTATAGGCGTTGAGTAAGATGCAGATAATGGAAAGATTTGGCTTCCTAGTGATGGAATTGAACAGATACCATCGATGAATCCTTTTAGAGCCTGTCGGTGGCTGATGAGGAACTTATTCATTGGCGCCATCCACTCCTCCTTTTGACCGAAAGTAGATAAATTCGCCAGTGCCTGTAAACTCTTCGCAATCAGTGTGAGCGTCCGCTGGGCTTTGGGTTGAGGAGCATCGGGCAGAAGCCCAAAGAGTTTGGGATTCAATAGTGCTGGACAGAAAAATCGCAAGAATAGGAATCCAGACACACTGGTATAAGTTACGGTTCGTAAGAAGTCGCCATACCGGTCCTCCGCCACAGCACGAATGTACTTGAAAATCTGTCGCATCTCAGGCGGACATTCATTCACCGATTCCGCGATGCTCTCCCAGATGTCCGTTGTGAAGGACATGAGGCGGCTCCAATTTTTGCTAATATCCTCGCCCTGGGATATTCGAGATGGGTCAACTTCGCAATCGGTATTCAGCGAATCGATCTCCAATATCTTCTCACATAAGACATCTTCCAGATATTCGTTGCCCAGTCGTCTCATGTGATAATCCAAAGCCTGGGTAAGCAAGGAGTTGCCTCGAAATAGCAGGTTTGCCTCGCCCTGGAGGGATTTCCCCATATCTCGAACAGAAAGCTCTCGTTCACTGACAGCCGCTTCGTTGGAACTGACCCTCCTACTCCATCTGATGCGGTTAACGGGTATCTCTTTGGTAATGCCGTCAATTTCTTCCTCTACCAAGGATATGAGCCATTCTCCAGACTGCCCGGAGACCTGAAATATATTCATCAGGATCTCGGAAAGCCTTTTGAGGTTTGTAGGCATGGCTTGAGAAATCCGCACTGTCAAGCCAGTATTAAATCGATGAAGCATATCAGATATCTCCTTGTAGTCTCGGTAAAGAAGTACCGCAACTTCATCAACACGGACCTTTAGGAACAAGTCTCCGGAATATTCTAGCTTATCATCTTGTATTGGAAACCATGCCTCATGATCCTTCCCTTTCTCGAGTTTGTCCAGTGATATATTAAGAGTCCCCCAAATAACCTCGGAGGACTTCTCTAAAATATGGACGCCTGAGGAAGAAGGGAATTTATGTGTTGGGGTCTCTGCACACGCAGTTCTTTTCAAGACAAGTGAGAGCACGGGTAAAGATGCAGGGAGATTGAGGAATTCGTAGTCTTCTCGCCAGAACGGATATTGCGTGTTTATTTTAGTTATGGTTCGTGCTCGTGTTTCGCCATCAAGTATCGCCTCGACGAAATAGTCACCCACAGTAGATTCTGGTTCTGGCCTTGTTGAGTTATTTCCAGACCCTTCGGTATCTACACTGGGTCGGCGAACACGAGCTTCCACAACTCGTAAATTGAGGGACTTCTCAATTCTAAACATACCATCTGTGGCAGGTGGGTATTCAGCCTGTTCAGGGTCACCATAGTCGAGGGGTACCTGAGGGCCATAGATCTCTGGTATGGAGAAGGCGCGCAACAAAGAGAACCATACTTCGTAGTGTATCCGTGATTCAAAGGCGAGATATACGGGCCGGAATATCGATAACTGAGTCGATGTCGAGGCATACTGAGGGAATATGGCGATGCAAAATTTCTCTCCAAGAACAGATTTATCAAGTCGTTGAATCGCAGACCGCGAAAGCTGCCACAGTTGAATGACAGACAGAAGAGTAGTATCGTTTTCTGAGAGGAGCTTGAACTCGCCGTTATCTTGAAATATGCATGACACCTTGCGCCAGGATGAACGGGTTGTTGAAATGGGGTCTCGGGTAGAAGGTCGTCGCATAATTGTGGACGGAGACAACGCCGGACCCTTATCCCAGAGGAGCAGTTGGGCAATCTTTATAATGCTCGGACTTCCACTTGTGTCTGTGGATGAAGCGTCATCAACTAGAGCCAAGTTTGAAGGGCCAGCCGCAATTGGAGCGCTTCGCACCTCTTGCCAGCATAACAGTGCAGCGAGCCAAAGATCGAATTCCTCTTCGACCAATGGGCATATCAGGAGTTCTGTCTGTCGATCCGAGATATGGAGGCATTTTATCGATTTCTCCTTCAACTGCACGGGCTGGACCAGGCATCCCCGAAGGTCTTGGATAAGAACGAGGTGGAATGGCCCTCTATCGTCACCATCATAGCTCAATGAGCCTTTTGCCTCGTTGATATAGCAAATTCCCGAGAGCCAGGATTGATGTCCGGCAGTTTGGTGCTCGACTTCACCTCTCATACGGCCGCACAATTTCTTCATTAGCATTAATAAATTGTTAACATCATTTGTAGCCACTGGAGAAGGAAGAGAGTCTATGGACGGAATATCTATCGTAGGCGCTTGGGGGGGAACTGACTGAGACGCCTTTCGCACAAGGCGACGATTGCCTTTGGTAGAATTTGACTTCTGCAGCTGTTGATGCGGCGGCGGAGTAGTTATTGATGGGATGCCAAAGCCATTTGATACCTCTGGCCGAGGCTCCACATCGTGGTACGAGGATAACATTGCGGCATGTACAGAACCAATTCGGCTGCGTCCTTTCGACGCGCTGGTCGAGGTCGAAGGCTTGCGAGAAGGCTCATGAACAGTGTTTGTCCGTTGTCTCGACAGCAGACTGACTGGGGGCGCAGTGTTGCCTTCTCTTGAACGACCACTCTTCGGCGATTCAGTGCTGTCTGGATCTTGAAATACCATCCCGCGACGGCGGTCTCTACCCTTTTCCCCGGAAACGCGAGTTCGTGGCGACGTCTGTATGAGAGGGACGTCAGTGCTTCTCGACTTGGCATCCGAAGCTGAGCGCCCTCCCTCCCGCTCTCCTAGAGTATCTGGTGTCACAACTCGAATACTACTATTTCCTTTTGGCCGCATAACATGTCCTGGGCTCTTGGAACGCCCGCGACTGCCAGCTCTCTCTGGTTGTGCTGCAGGTCCACCTTCCACGGCCTCGTCCTGCGCCGCCCCTCTATCTTGTTTCTTGCTCGCAATTCCCGGAGAAACCGTGCTGCTCATCGGGCAATTTTTCTTTGCTTAGGGGTTGCAGTATTATCATGCCGCGAAGGGGTAGCAGTCGACCCCTGTGGGGAAGCCGGCGACGGCAGTCTGTGGGTAGGAGATGTCGACTCGGGCATGGGCGCCGTCCTCCTGATTTTGTGGCTTCTCCTCTGCGGAATGCTGGAAGCTGCCGGCTCTTGATATGTAAATTCCTGGGGTAGAGGCTGGAACGGTAAGGGATGGAGATGGGAGTCTTGGTCAGGTACGTCGGCAGCACGCACTGAAGCTCCCACTTACGGCGGAGTGACGTCTTCCCGGTCCTTTCGGCCCAGCAGCAGCGAAGAGCGCGACGGTATTCGAAATGTCAATCTCAAGCCACCGTTCACCCTTCTGCATGCTCACTTGCAGAGCAACCTGAACTCGATGTCTCAGCCTCGAGCCCAGCGCGAGCTTGGGGCTTCTGGGGGGTTCGTGGACGGGCGAGCTGAGCTTCGCCGCTAGCGTGGAGGTGGGGTAACCAAAGCTCCCCTGCCTGTGCTGCGAGGAGGTGGAGGGCGGTCGACGGATGGGATCTCGAGCTGGGAAACCCGCAGAGACGGCACGGCAAGAGACAGAAACGGGCAACCAAGTCTCTGTCTCCTCTTTACGTGGCAGCGTCGTGGAGTTGTGGGGAGGCGGGTCTTCGCATGCACTACTGCTGGCGGGTTGGAGAACAGCTGCAGTCCAACAAGGAGAAGAGACAAGAAGCGCGCTTACATACGTTGGTCGAGGGCAATGAGGTAAAGGTAGGGTAATAAGGTCAGGTAAAGGTAATGAGAGTTCTTGGAGAGACCCTGTAAAAAAATATGACTATCCACTAACGAGGCGGGCGTGGGATGCGTCGGTACAAGACTGCAGGTACAGTACAGCACTTTTGCTGTACTGTACATACTTTGTCTTGCAGAAATGGGCCATATGTCCTGCCCTGACTCGGGAGTGCAGGCCCGGTGCAAGTCTTGCTGATGCTGATGCTCTGGTGCTGGTGCTGCTGCTGATGGCTTGCGCTTTCACGCACCCCACCCCCCCTTCATAGCATTTCCGCATCCAGCCATTAGCCCTCGGCGTTCTGGAATATCACACGCCTAGCCCGTCCTGTGTGCTATCTCCGCAAAAGCAATGAGCGATCCTATGCGTGGGCGAGGGAGATCCAGAGGCCGTGCAGGCCCGCCATGCTCAGGGGGGATCCCGCCAGCCGTGTTCACAGTGGCCGCTCATTTCCGTACGCGATGTGATACTCTTCTTATTTTGTCACGTATCGGCCAGGATCCTGCTAGCTGGCTTCGACCGTCATAAATATTGGAGGCGAATCGTATCAAGACTAAAAGCCTTCTCCCATCCCGGCCTGGCGGATATTGGTTTCCAGGAAAAGGGGAGTGATCTGTGCAGTGCTGTGCTGTACGTCAGTTATGGCCCCTGCCTCGGAGATAGCGATGCGCTGGGGAGAATGAGACACTCGCTATCAGAAGGAAATAAAATGGCTTCATCCAGTATTATTGCCAGGGGTGTTTTGCCTGCCTATAATAATGCAATGTAAAAAATGTATCATTATGCGGTGCAAGAAAGCGACCAGTAAGCTCGACCCACTCCTCGCATTGCTGGTAGAGTTGAAACTCCCCACAGTACTATTGTACCTACCTATCCTATGTATCTACGACTCAGCTCATCAAAATACAGACATCGGTCGTAGCCAGAACCCCATGCAAGCAAAAACAGGCTGAAGAAGGAAAAGGGAAAGGAAGCACGCCCAGTCAGAACTCCGTGATCCTAAACCAAACAAACATCCCAGATGTTGCAGATAGATACCTGTCCCTCTACTCCAATCTCTGCCCTGCCCAGTTTCTGCCCAAGGTATCCCTGCTAGAAATAAACCTATTTCCGGTCGAGTCAGATCAAGCCACGATCATGAATCGCTACAGACGTTTACTTGAACGATCGGTCAGAAAGGCCATCTGGGCTAGAGGGGCTCAGTGGTTGGCTTCTGATGCCGCTGAGGTCGCCACTCTCGGTTCGCCGGAGGGCCTGCCTCATTGTTTCTATCGTCAGTTCTCCGCTGGGACTCGGAAACGCAAGCGTGGGACTCCCCAGAGGCCGCGCCCTGGGTGAGAGGTCGATGCCCTTGACGGACGCTGACTTGCTCGTTGGAGGCGAGGTTCCCACCCCCGAAGACGAGATCGGGGACCTGATTGGAGAGGGTGACCGGTTGTGTCCTGAAGACAATGAGCTGAGGCCTGCAACATAGATTGAATCTCGACTGCCAGCATGGTCCATATGTTCAGATTGCACAATATCGGAAAATGAGATAAAGCTTAGCCGGCGTACATCGGCGCTGTCGAGAGCCCCGTAGTTAGATGCTGCGTCGTCTTTATCTGGGTGTGCAATCATTTCGTCGGCCCATACTCCTGGTGTTGCCTCGGTACCTCCCACGCCCGTAACTGTCACCGCTGCAGGTTGGTGGGAGGAGTGCATGACAATCTCAACAGCGTCTGGATCAAGTGTACTATTCGTAATGGCTTCTGAAGAAGCATCCAGCACAGGTGGTATATGATTTTCTGTCTGGATGTGCGATGGAATGGCTGGGGAGGCGGGAACCTGTACAGCACTCTCTTGAACATCGCGTTCGAATATCTGAGATCCGGCAGGTGATACTATTCGTGGGGAGGATGAGTAGAGGTTACGGTGCGGTGATGAGGGCGATCGGTACGGGTGGTTTGCGCGAGATGGAGATATCGGCGTAGCAGCCTGAACTCTTTGTGCAGTAGGTTGTGCAATTGGAACATCGGCAGTAGCAGCGGTTCCATTCGGTATGGATTCGACATCGCCTACTCCTTTCGCCTTTTCATCATCCTTCTTCTTCTTCCCAAAACCAAACAGTCTTCGCTTCCCCGCTTTGGCGCCTCCTGCCGTTATCTCGAAACCGGAACGGTCAACTTCGCTGCTGTCGCTCTCTGTAGATCTTGGCACCGGACGACTTGTAGACTCTTGGAAACCTTCGCCCAGTAAAGGCACCTTCGAGATATTCGTTGGCTGCTGAGCAGTCGGAACGGGGGTGCTCGGCGTAAGCGTACTGGCTTCAGAGGTGTTCATGATGCAGACTGTAGATCTTTGTGTGGAGCGTTCTCAGGGCCTAGGAGTATGCAAGACGCGATAGCAATCCTGAAGAGCATCAGCTTATCTTTGTTTCCAGGGCGCATTACGTAGGGCTGCTGGGAAGTTTGCACTGCCCAGTCCTTCATATCGGAAAATGAGAAGGCTTACCTCGCGACCAGGGAGTCTACTGTCGTACAGCTCTCCCAGCCGGGACAGTAGAAACAGAGTGGTGAGTGAAAGGCCTAACACGACCGAGCAATTAGAAACATCATATGCGGCAGTGCCCATCAAACCATTGGCGGTGTCAGTTGTTATGTTTGAAAGTCGAGCATTGACATGAGGTGAAGGCATTTGCACAGCGATTATCCCTATTTCCAGGTCTCATGACGCGGAGCGACCGATTCAGGGGTCGTCGCCACGTCATTGGCCGACTTTGCCGTTTAGCGACGGGTCGAAAAATCGTGGACATCGTCGCCGAGAATTGAAGCTCTACTCTCGATCTTCGCTTCCTCTGCTTGTCCCAAACGACTGTGGTCAAGCAATGGACTCCGCATTACTAAGGAGGCCTCTCATCGGCCTCATCTCATCGAGGCCGCAATGCCTATTCTGCCTCACCTCTGTCGCGCGACGGCACGAGTCCTCCACACGGCGTACCAAGCATCGTCTCAACATTAAGCCAGACTCGTCCTTCATTCAATCTAAGAACTCCCCAAATCATGACCACATCATCTTCAATCCTCCTTCATCAGCCCCATCAGTACTTTATACACCTTCCATATTCATCCCCAAGGAGGACAAGCGAAAGCAGTTATTAGCGTCTATTGAAGCACAAACAAAACCCACGCGACTGCCACCTGTTATTGAGAAATTCAAGGCAATGGGCGTCAGGTACCACCTTACCGAAGCAGAGATTGAAGAGATATACACATTGCGAAGTACGGATCCTTTCACATGGACGGCACCGAAGCTGGCGAGAAAGTTCAATTGCTCCACGTTCTTTGTCCGAATGTGCTGCGAGGCCTCGGAGGAATTTAAGGAGCAGGAAAAGAAAAAGGTCGAGGAAGGCAGGGCGAAATGGGGTGTGAGGAAGATGAGGGCATTCGAGGATAGGGTGAAGAGGAAGGAGCTTGCACTTCGTGACGGATAAGTGGTGCGAAAGGAACTGTCATAGCCGGCGTACATGTTGGCGGGAGCATGATTGTTATATTTGACACTTGAGCATGTGCTCGGAGCGCTGCAATCATCAACCGGACCTGTTGTACACAGAGTGCATCACATCTTGGTCCGGGCCATTCATTTGTGTATACAAGGACGGGGGTATCTGCTCATCAAAAGAGCACTGTAGGAATATTTGTAAAGAAATATGAAATCTGATATCCAATTCAAATATGGCTTATTTCCTGTCCTATTTCTAAAGCTCATGTCTTATCTGCCTAAGGAGTTGTGACTTTGGTTAACTCCACATATCAACGATGTACAGATCAGAATCTCACCAAGCGCTGGTGAGCGAGAAATATAGCTGCATAAGTTCTATTTCCTAACCCTGTAAGCATCTTTGAAAGTGGCTCGTCGAATATTGCCTCTATTCTGCCTCTATTCTAGTTCACTTAAAGTAGCCCTAGCTGGTCGATTCATAATGACATGCCGGCTAAATCCCTTGCCCTCCCCACCTCTATAGTCTGATAGATTTAGGATAAATTTCTCATACTCGAGAAATCCATGCCTCTTATATAGAGGCTCACCATCTTCCGAGGCAGCGAGAACGGTTTGTATTCCTGCCTCATCTGCCTCCTGGAGCCCATCGCTTAGCAATTTTGACCCAACCCCACGCCGTTGTGCTTTAGGGGAAACGGCGAGCACATTGAGCTCTAGTATCTTTGTCAGACCTCGAGTTCTTACTACATGGACTTGTACAGCCGGTTGCATCCATGAGTAAAAACACCTTTAAAACTTACTCAAATAGTCCTTCTCTCCACTAGACAGCTTCATAAGCTCCTCACCCCTAACAATTCCATCCACAAAAAGTTCGGGACAGGCGAAGCCGGTCAAATTCCTACCCTTATCCTTTCCCTCCGTAATAACGACATCCCCAGCAGTAAATCTGCTCCAGCTAGCAAGGCCAACTATCTCTTCTTTGCCATCTAAATCAATCATCGCTGCTTTCGTAATTCTAACAACTTCCCCAGGAATGTGTGAAACTCCCATCGTCTGAGCACGCTGGATGATGTCCGCTTCGGAGGGTCGCCCAAACGCTACCAAACCAAACTCGTTGTTCTCAAATGCGGCAAATTCGACGCGAGCCAGGGCCTCCATATCAGATGGCTGAGCAGGCAGGACCTTAATGGTAGAGGATACCATGTTTTATACTTCACTATGTTCGGAGAATGTAAGAATGCTCAGCGGTAGAGGAAGGCGGAGAAGCGAGAACCAACACCTTCTAGAATAAACTTTCAGCCCCCACCAGATATAATTACGTATAATAGACCGGGAGGCAACCATCTTAATATAATAGCATATTAACCAGTTTCTGAAGCAACATACTATGGTAATACCAAGCCGCGTCCTAATAGCGTACTTCAAGAACCTAGGGAGGATAGGGTTAGAGCTAGCTGGCCGCCCCTGAATTAAACGAATCCCATCGATACCTCTACCGTGATGAGACGGCTCCTGAGAAAATGCCGCATTTGAATATCCAGATATTGAAAATCATTGACATGAAGAGCTCTTTAAATTTCATTTCGTTTACATTTATCTCAATGCGCGTGTCAAGCATCGAGTCCACCCAAGACGGTCCAGTCAACTCCAACGCCCCATTTTATCCCTTCTATCGCCACCTCCCACACTGGACTTTTGATTCCTACCGTCTTCCCCACCTCGACCTTACTACTTTTCTGCAATCCCGTGCCAGTTCCCTCTCCGGCGAGTATGACATTTACGATTCCCAGGGAATCAATCATGGAATCCGCATCTTCAGACAGGATCTGGCGACCCCTCACAAGCGTGAAGCCCGCTCTCCCGCCCCCACCGATCTCATCGACCATAAGCCTTAATAACCACGGGCCGCCACTTTTCATTATCGAACTCGACGGTATTGATGACTCGATATTTACTAACCAGTCTCTAACTTCAGCAGCTAACCCGCCAGGCACATATTTCTTGCCGCGTCTATGCGGCGAGAACTGGTCTGGGAATGGATCCGTAGTTTGTTCCTGTTCTTGTGGATCAGGCGGCCGAAACCGAGGGGGCTTGAGGAACGTAGATTCGTTTGATTGTATTGCTGATTGTGTGGAGCTCAGAAACCGAGGTGCAGCAGAAGAGACTGGGCGGCGGGATGCTGGAGGAGAAACCACGGCGGCAGGAGGAGAGGATATCTGTGCGCCCTCGGGAACCTCACGTTCCTCCAGGTCTTGGCCATCATCTTCTAAATCTGGAGAAGATGAAAATCGACGGCGCTTTGGATGGCGCTCTTGTATCATTAAATCCTGATCTGTATCTGTAGACAGGTATCCGAGATCCATCTCTTGGTCATCTGTCTCAATTGAATCATGAAAATCATGACTATCTTCAATGCTCACTGACGGGTGGTGGATGGCATCTTCTCGTTTTGCGACTGGGCGTCCTGGAGTCAGGAATTGCGTTGCAGACGGCGTAGATGGAGGAACACTGGGTTTTCCTGCGGGTTTGAATCGCGGAGTGGCATTGAATTGCTGCGAGCTTGTATACGACGGCTGCTCTACTGCTATCGGTGTCTTTCGCACAGCATGCTGCTTCTTGACCACAAACCGATGGGGTGACGGCGTCTATAATATCTGAAGTCAGATATACATGTATATCGTAATTCGTGGAAGGGGCACTCGCCACTGGAGGAGGGGGCATTTTGTGATACGGGTGTCATAAGCCATAAGCTTGACAATCTAGGCCGGGAGCTGGATCTTCAGCTCTAATAGTAACAAGTTCGCTTCTTCAAGCTAGAGTAGACTTATCGTTTCTCAAAATAGAAGTTATGAACCTCATATGGCCTTTAAAATATGCGCTACTTGAAGGTCCTTAAGAAGCGGGGTGTCGCCTCGCTATTGTTTCCAAGTACGGCAGCCGCTTACTACTAGAGCAAGTGGAGAGACACTTGTGTTCTATAAAACATCATCAGACATCCACTTGTATTAGGAGTTTAGATTTACGTTCTAGACTTAAACTAAGCATCCATCGCTGAGATTTATCCTGACTCCTACCAAAGCATGATTTCAAAGTACATGTTAATTATGTATAGTTTGAGCTACCTTTAATACACGTTCGCAGTTAGAATAACTCTTTTTCTATGAAAGGATACATTATCTAAAAAGCCATTCTACAAGGACCCTAAACTCCAATGTAGTCCCGGAAATAGAAAGAAGATCAACAAAATCAAGCTCTTCGTCACCTTCATATCTATTGCAAACCTCAGCAGTTGCTACGCCCCCCGCCCCCACTCCCCAAGGGGTTTCTCCTTTCATCTCGCCAAAGAGGCTAGGAAAGAGAGTTGTAAATGGCAACGATGGGCACGCAACGATTCTAACCCATAATACAATGAACAAAAAAACAATAAAAAGCTTAGCATACTGAGAACGAATCCAATTCCCCTGTATTTGTGATAGGTCTATCGCTGGTGGCGTAATATGTCTAACGACAGTCTGTTCAGGTGCTACGCTCGGTATCTGGTATTCGAGGATTGGCATCTTGTTTGTTTGTATCAAATGCAGGTTCGGTTTGGTTCCATATCATTTGAACCAAGGAATCCACAATATACTCTGCTCGCTCGAGTACTCTTTTAGGGTCATCGGCCCAGACTATGAGACGTCGTTGGTCTTTAATGAAGGCTCCAAAATGGTGTTTCTGGCCGCTTGATAAGAGCGCCACCGAAGGTAGAACCTGAATCCGGAGGTCATCTGTAAGTGGGACACAGTCCGCCGAGTGCCGTGTCAGGAAGAGGTTGATGAGTAGTGTGCTCACAGTAATGGCGCACTTACAGTCCATTAGCTTGCAAACATCTAAAGATAGAAGAAGGAAGATCATACTCGCACATTCATGGCTACAATTTGGTTGTAAAACTCAGAAGAATCATTTTTCAAAGTTTCAGGACAGCAAGTAAAGCTACCTCGGCCTTTCTTTAAAACAGCGCCTTCACCTGGTAATGATCCGGACCAGAGCCTCTCCATCTGCGTCTGTCGAAGCCAGTTGACCATGATAGTGGATCGGATGTCTCTTACAGCGTCTTGCGATGAATTTCTGAAATCACCTTGTGGATAACCAGTTGCTGGGGCAGACCACCTACAAGATGCCGAGCTCCCCTGCATAGAATGTTCTGGCACAGACACAGTATAATTCAAGTCCGAAGGTGTTAACTGCCTTTGCAAAGAATCTGCTGACAGAGACTGAGTAGACCCTGAACCTTCTGGGACAGAATTTACTCGTCCAGATTGTGCTGGTGTAGGATACATTGGACTAGATTTTGCCTGACCAGAGTGGGTAGGCACAGGCTGAGTCAGGGCAGAGGGCGTGGGTCTGGACTGCGTGGGTGTGAAGCTTACCACTGTATGATATTCCGGTATAGGCTGTAGCCGACGTGGATCAGAGCGCATTGACGTAAGGCGCGATGAGCTGGAGCGAGTCGGTGCAGGACGGGTAGGAACAGAGAGCCTTGGCGCCGGGTCAGTAGGGAGAGTAATTGTCTGTATGTTGGAAACCGAGGCCGATCTTGTAACAGGAGGCTTTACAGCTGTCCAGTTATTATCAGCTGTCTCGCCATCCGAAGCAGAGCCTGGTGGTAGAGGATGTGTTCCTGTAGGCATTGCATACGCGCTGGGAACTGGCACGTCTACGTCAATAGGAAGTTCCTCAGAGGATGGTTTAATAATAGGGGATACTCCTAAGCCAGTGTGGTTTTCTGCTTTGGGGTCGTAGTAGTTGCCATTGGTGGCGAACATTGTGAAAATTGACGGGCTTGCTGGGGTTAACCTGAGACCCAGTGTTCCTCCAGCCAGAACTTAGAAATAACCAGAATGAAAGGTCAGGCGAGTTGACTGTCGATTACAGTTAGAGAGAAAGATAACGAGAGATCGACGAGTAGGACAAACGTATCACGGGACTGATTGCGTTGGAAGGGAGGTTGCGGTATTGAAAGCTCGATCAACAGGGAAGAGAAAGAAGGGAATGTGTAGGTGTACAGAGTGCGCCTTTACAATAATTCTTCTCGAAGGTTGCCCTAATAGCGAAGAGGGAGCAGCACTCGAGTCGTCATTAGGGACGCGGCCCGCTAATTCTCATCGTCATGATTCAGATCTAAGAGGGGGTAGTTCCTGTCCTCAACTAGGAACAGGCGGCGACTTGCTTAATATATGAGTAGCCAGCAGTAATACATGCACGCATATATGTAAGAAGCAATGCTCGTGTTAATAAAAGTTGTACAGAGACAGGAACGTTCGAATCTTAGTGTTGAGCGGAACATAAAACCTTTGTATTGGAATGGACTGCAATCCGGCCGCAATATAAGGGAGCTCGGAAAATTGGTCACAGCTTGTAACAGCAGATTTGTGAACTATCAACAAAAGTAACAAAGTGAATCCAGAAGGGATGGAGGTCGGTTTCAAGCAGCCATGATTAGAACAGCTACGGTGTAGCTTCCGAGTGTCTAATGCTTCACTAAAAGGGGCTAAGCGCGATGAAGAGGGATCACGAGTCATGTTATTATGGTGTCCAGCTTCTGTGTGGCAATGCTAGAGCGTAACTTAACGATATCAAGATTGCATATAGTTGATGAGGTGGATGGGCAAAAGAGACTGACGAGGTGATGTTGGTTCTGCTTGGCCCTCGAATGGGTACTATCAGTTCGAGAGAATTCGCCTTAGTAAGCATTAGCCGATATTCCACCTCTTGACCACAGACTCGAAAGACACGACATCCTCCAGGTTCAGCCCTCAGTGTGTATGAGTGTTTCTATTTTGCATCCTCTCTTCTGAGACTTGCAATGGTGCTGTATCGCAAGTACAATCAGCACATCAGTTAGCTGCTTACCTCTTCACTTTCAGTCACAAGGACAACACCTCAAGATTAGTGGAACTGGGCCAGTCACAATCGTGACTTAACTGACGATGTCAATCCTGTTAGGGACGGCTAGCAGCTAGGAGTCTGGTGAAATTTTGTAAAAGATGTCCTCTTATTATTTACTATTACAGTTCCCTTGGCACTAGTAACTGTCACATGACAGAACAAGAATCCAAATCGCCATGTGAGAGCCATACGTTGTCGCCCGAAACGTACGTAGCGAAGATGAGATCCAGTAGGGAGTAATTGGCAAAGAAGGAATGAAGAGAGTGGGGCAGATGTTCGAAGTCATATAATCACTCTTGGGATAGAAATGCCCACTTTCACGTTCAATTGCGGGAAATCCCTACCCCCTTTCATGTGCTGTTTCACGTTGATATCATGATTGCTTGTGCCTTGTGCGTGCCTGGCTTTGCGTGTGCACACAGCCGTAAAGGAGAACTTTCACATGTACTGAACGTGCTGGAAACGGAATTAGATAGAAGCTGCCACACAATTCGGCTACTTCGTCCGCGGCTGGCATATACTCCAGACACGATTGAGGCGGTATTGCAGGAAGATTTGTGACACCGCTGCTTGTGGGCAGTGGGGCCGGTGGTGCCCGAAGACTTGCGTGACAACATAGGTCTCATTTGGACTGGAGAGGGCTTGGGGTAATGTGGTCAGGTGCAACAATATTCCTTTTTCTTGGCTGGGCTGCTTTGCGATGTGTAAACATGGCGCTCGTCCCTCATATATTACTCGACCGTATTACTCTGGATATCGTTCCGTACCATAGTCTCTCACTTGCCCAGCCTAAACCCCACACTCCCTGTGCTGATGGCACCCCGGACTCGGAAGGCCCCAATCTCGACATATGCACGCGACACTGGGCCGGGAGTGCCTGGGCCTGCTGATTGGCCTACACCGTCGTAGAGACATATCGAGACATCCGCTGCATTCAGCCCCCACGCTGGCATGGATCTATGCCTTTCGTGGAGATATTGAACTCGGATCGTGTTGTTATCCATTCGCTCTGCTCTTATCGATCAACTCCGGGGGTGGCGATAGCATTTCCGGGAGCACTTCAACTACCGACTTCTACAGCCACGCCGCTGGTCTAACCAACTCCACCACCTCCGAGCTCCGACGATCTCTCACCTTCCATCGATTAAGTCCATTTTATTGCTCGCTCTCCCTGTGGAACGCCTTATAATCATACTCTCCTCTCAGGCACCACTCACACCAAGGCGTCACTCTTTCCCCGTTGATAGTTGCCTCTATCCGATCCGGAAAGCTTGTCTTTTGCATTCGTCGTCCTCAACTCCTAAACCATCCCAGGAGCAAGTCTCACGATGACCTCTCCATTGACGAAGCAACGCACCTCTAGCGATGTCGACCCATATTCTGCAGCGCATATCTACTATGCGGAGCCACATTATCAGCCAAAGAACCACTATAGAACACGAACATATTCATCTGTGGGCTAAACGACTTGTCCCCCCCAAGACTTTGGCTAACATCTGTGACTCCTAGAACCAGAGCTCTGCATCTCTTCGTCCTATCATTGAATTGAAGCAGCCGAGGAGGCGAGGTAGCCACGGTAATTGCCCGCCTATGCTGACCTTCTATCCCGAGGTTTCTAATCTTCTCCTTTCCAGATGAAACGACCTTGCTCCAGCGGAGGTTCAAGATCGATGTCGAGGGTACATTAAAGGCTCTTTCAGAGCAAGAAGACACCGATGGGAACATGCAAATTACCATTGAAGACAATGGACCGAAGGTAAGGGATACACCGATTTCGAGGAGACGAGAAGTCCTAACGTGTTTTGAATAGGTGATGACGCTAGGTACGGCTGCCTCGAATGGCTATAACAAAGTCGAGATTCGAGGGACCTATATGCTGTCAAATCTATTGCAAGAACTACACCTCGCCAAGGAGTACGGCCACGCGACAATTGTTCTCGATGAAGCACGCCTGAACGAGAATCCTGTTAACCGACTCTCGAGACTCATCAAGGATTCCTTTTGGGATGGGCTTACACGAAGAATTGATGGATCTGTGATCGAGATCGCTGGGCGTGATCCGAAAGACTGGACAGATGATCCTCGACCGCGAATATACATTCCTCGTGGAGCTCCGGAACAGTACGCCTACTATAAGCAGGTGATGATCGATCGTCCGGAAATTAGGCTTGAAGTGTGCCTGCTTCCTGAGAATATCACACCTGAGAGTGTAAGGGATATGAATGAAAAACCAGGGCTCCTGGCTGTGGCGATGGAAGAGCATGTCGACCCTGAAACAGGTGCCAAGACTCTCAAGGGGTTACCATTTGTAGTTCCGGGGGGTAGGTTCAACGAGCTTTATGGGTGGGATTCTTATATGGAATCACTTGGCTTAATTGTCAACGGTAAAGTTCACCTAGCAAAGTCGATGGTGGAAAATTTCTGCTTTTGTATCAAGCACTATGGCAAAATTCTAAACGCCACAAGATCGTACTACCTCTGCCGCTCCCAGCCGCCCTTCCTTACAGACATGGCATTGCGAGTTTATTATGAGATTCGTACTGAACAAGGCGCAATTGATTTCCTCCGTACGTCCATTTTGGCGGCAATAAAGGAATATCATAGCGTATGGATGGCTGAGCCACGATATGACCCTATCACTGGTCTCTCGCGATACCGTCCAGAGGGTCTCGGAATCCCTCCCGAGACTGAGCCAAGTCACTTCACCCATATCTTGGAACCCTATGCCCGGAAACATGGAGTGACATTCAAGGAGTTCGTTAGTGGCTACAATGCAGGAACTATCAAAGAGCCGGAGCTCGATGAATACTTCCTGCACGACCGGGCAGTGCGAGAATCGGGGCACGACACATCATATCGACTGGAGAAACGTTGTGCTAACCTGGCCACCATTGATCTCAACTCTCTTTTGTACAAGTACGAGAGGGATATCAGTCACGCCATCAGGAGTATCTTTAACGACAAATTCCCCATTCCTGCCGAGTTCTGCGTTGGGTCAATGAAGCCCGGCCAATTGGAGACATCATCAGTGTGGGATCGCCGCGCCAAGAGGCGCAAGGCTGCCATAGATAAGTACCTTTGGAATGCCGAGAATGGTATGTACTTTGACTACGATACCATTAAGCAGGAACAGTCAGACTATGAGAGCTGTACTACGTTCTGGGCGATGTGGGCTGGTGTCGCGACACCAAGCCAGGCGGCCACTCTAGTGGAAAAAGCGCTTCCAAAGTTCGAGGCAGCCGGAGGGTTGGTCTCTGGGACGGAGAAGTCTCGTGGAAAGATCTCACTGGATCGGCCCAATAGACAATGGGATTATCCTTATGGATGGGCGCCGCAGCAGATACTAGCTTGGACTGGCCTTCAACGATACAGGTTCCACGAGGAGGCAGAGCGCCTGGCGTACAAGTGGCTGTTTATGATGACCAAAGCATTTGTCGATTTCAATGGTGTCGTTGTCGAAAAGTATGATGTTACGAGACTGGTGGACCCACATCGTGTAGATGCTGAGTATGGAAACCAAGGCCTGGACTTCAAGGGCGTTGCTAAGGAGGGGTAAGTCTGATATCTCTTCGGGTGAAATATCCAGCTAATGTATAAAGGTTTGGATGGGTCAACGCCAGCTACGTCTACGGCCTCCAGATGACCAACGCCCATATGCGACGAGCTTTGGGCACGTTGACCCCATGGGATCAGTATGCGAAAGCTACCTCCCACAGCGCCATCCCTGAGATTTAAATGCATATTACTACGCTGTCCGAAAAGGCCCTTTGCTCGGGTGGCAAATTCTTAGTCAGGAAACATTTCCAAGTCGTGGATTTGGCTCTTTTTAACAAAGATTATAGCCTAGTATCGACGGGATGTCATTATCTTCTCCTTAATCATCACCAAATTGGGACGCTCTATACCCAGATTGACTACCACGTTATTGTGGACGGCACCATTACTTGCAACCCCGTGTTTAGGGCTGGCGTTTTGCTGTTTACATATTTGCATGGCACTCGCAATGCAGCAACGGCGATGTTGGGTGGCAGGAACTTGTTTGGAGTATTTTTTTGCACTATTCTGTCCTGGTTCACGTTTATGACGAATGTACGAGTCGGCTTGGGGCACAGAAAAGGGCGCACAGAGACCAGATGAGTGGAATAGAATTGGCTAGACATTTGTTGTAGAAACCCCTTTCATGCCGACTCTTTACTGGTCTCTCTGTGTGTTTGGAGTTCTATTATTTAGCTTTCATTCTCTTTGCACCGTGCTACCTCTTTCTTTTACATATATTCAAAAGAGATCATCATACACTCCAGCAGCAACCGCATTCTCATCTATGTAATCTTACATATTGCAGTGTACTCGACGCAGCCTAAACTGGACCATATGCATCTCGCACCTCCTGCCCTGCGGATGATGGGCATGTCACAATGTTTTGATGTCAACGATAAATTCCCGGGAGACTTCTCCGTTTCGCCACGGCCGAATGCGGGGAGCTTGTGCGCTGCCAGGCACAGCCAATCAGGTTGCCGAACGGAGTGCCTCGGCTCATCGCTCAAGCCCTGTCCCCGAACGGGGAATGTGGATGGAAGCCGCGACAACTCGTCATAGCTGGGACGAATATTCACATGCTACAGTCCATATAATTCCTGCTCTTTTATTGCGTTGGACTCCACTCGCGGTAACAGATCACACGTGCGTGTGGGAATCTGTACCTTTGCAGAGGAGGAACTGGGTGTTCAATTCTGAAAGAGATGCTGCTTCATATCAGAACAGAGGCGTCGAGGGGTCGATTCTTGGGGCCAGACAGGAATGAGCGAGGTCGGCAGGGTGGCCAATCAGGCGGGATCTTCTGCGGCTGGCCTATGGAGGCAAGGCTTTGCTCTGCGTCTCACGCTTCTGCTTCTGGATTCTCGCTGCACCGAGGATCAAAACTGCTACTGTGAGTAATACCCGCTAGTCCGATGTCCTCCGGTTTAAGTATGTCTCCTTCTGCCGTTTCCTCTCATCGGTCCATAGCCAAAACCAAAATAAGTTGAGTTGTTTACTCACTCGATTCTTCTCCCCATTTCCTTCTCTTCTCTTTCCACAAGACGTCACTACCCTCGACGTCATCTGTGCACCGCAGGTACGAAAATCTCCAACTCTCCACTCTGTTTGCTCCAAGATCCTACCAGACACCATGGCTTTCAACAACATGGTCAATGTGGCTGTCGACCCCGACCTGGAGGAGAAGCTCTTCCTGGACGAGGTGGCGGCTGTGAAGAAGTGGTGGGCAGACTCCCGATGGAGATATACCAAGAGGCCCTTCACAGCCGAACAAATTGTGGCCAAGCGGGGTAATCTGAAGATTGAGTATGCCAGCAATACGCAATCGAAGAAACTATGGAAGATCCTGGAGGGAAGATTCCAGGTACGTTTTCGTGACCAAACTGGCGAGGGAAATACTAACTCTAATTGCAACAGAACAAAGATGCAAGTTACACGTATGGCTGTTTGGAGCCGACCATGTTGACCCAGATGGCGAAATACCTCGATACTGTTTACGTTTCCGGGTGGCAGTCCTCTTCCACAGCCTCTTCCTCTGATGAACCTGGCCCAGATCTGGCAGATTACCCATATGTGAGTCAAAGATTCACAAAATCTTTGGAGAGCGGGTACTGACCTCTACCAGACCACCGTCCCGAACAAAGTCTCCCATCTGTTCATGGCACAGCTCTTCCATGACCGCAAACAGCGCGAGGAGCGCATCACCACCTTATCAAAAGCTGATCGCAGCAAACTCGCCAATATCGACTACCTGCGCCCAATCATTGCCGACGCGGATACAGGACACGGAGGTTTGACTGCTGTTATGAAGCTGACAAAACTTTTCATTGAGAAGGGTGCTGCCGGCATTCACATCGAGGACCAGGCACCTGGTACCAAGAAGTGTGGACATATGGCCGGAAAAGTGTTGGTCCCTATCAGCGAACATATCAATCGCCTGGTTTCCATTCGTGCCCAGGCCGATATTATGGGTAAGTTTATCGAGCTTTTGAAGATCTCCTATACTGACAGAGCTAAAGGATCTGATCTTCTTGCGATTGCCCGAACCGATGCCGAAGCCGCCACCCTCATTACTACCACCATTGACCCCCGTGACCATGCGTACATTATTGGCTCAACGAACCCAAACATTCAACCTCTCAATGACCTCATGATTGCCGCTGAGCGAGCCGGGAAGTCTGGCGCACAACTCCAAGCAGTTGAGGATCAATGGACCGCCCAAGCTGGTCTTAAAGTCTTCAACGACGCTGTTGTCGACGTTATCAATGCTAGTTCCAGTCCCAGCAAAAAGCAGTTAGTGGCCAAGTTCTTGAAAGAAGTAAAGGGCAAGAGCAACAGTGAAGCCAGAGCCCTTGCTAAGGGCATCACCGGTGTTGACATTTCCTGGGATTGGGATAGCCCAAGAACCAGAGAAGGCTACTACAGACTCCAGGGTGGCTGCGAGTGTGCTATCAACAGAGCCGTTGCATATGCGCCATACGCCGATGCTATCTGGATGGAGAGCAAATTGCCAGACTATAAGCAAGCGGAGGAGTTCGCAAGGGGCGTCCACGCGGTCTACCCCGAACAGAAGTAAGTGCCCAGAGAGACTGTCATAAGGCTGTACTAATGGGAAATCAGGCTGGCCTACAATCTCTCACCTTCCTTCAACTGGAAGTCCGCTATGCCCCGCGAAGAGCAACTGACCTACATCCAGCGCCTGAGCAAACTCGGATACTGCTGGCAGTTCATCACACTTGCCGGTCTGCACACGACCGCGCTGATCTCTGATCAATTCGCCAAGGCATACAGCAAGCAGGGCATGCGCGCGTACGGCGAGCTCGTTCAGGAGCCCGAGATGGACGGAGGGGTCGACGTGGTCAAGCATCAGAAGTGGTCTGGCGCAAACTACGTGGATGAATTGCTGAAGATGGTACAGGGTGGCGTGAGTAGCACCAGCGCGATGGGTAAAGGTGTGACGGAGGACCAGTTCCATTAGATGGGAAAAGTTGCTGTTGTGATTTGGGCATTTTTGTATTCAACAGATATCAATGGGAATGTACGCATTGCATCTACACTTTATCGAACCGTGTGTTTGAGGGTTCAGCTGATATGAGCACGGTCAAAAATTTCTTCTGGTGACATTGTCATCCCCCCCGTATCCAACCTCTTCTTTGTGGCAGCGAGAGTCTCCCACGCCTTTGAGGTCTAGACTGGTCTGCACTGGGAGGTAGTACTCTCCTTATCTTCTTTAAAGTGCAGGGTGATGGCTATATATACTACCAAGCTATGTCTAATGAGCATGCGAATGAAATGGCGAGGAAGAAACATGGATATCATCGGCTTCTTGTTCACTCAGCTCCTCTAGCAGATCCTGCCTACCTGAGGTATTCACTTAATCCCGCACCCTCTGTTATCTAATACGCATGAAGTCCCTTGGCACCTCACCACTGCAGGCCAATGGAGTTTCTAGCTGCCTCTTGACAACATGCAGAATCCTCACGGAGGTATATCTCGAGTGGGTAGAGTCGGTAGAACCGACAACGGGTCATGGCCTGCGTGGCTTCCGGACTTCACAGTGAGGAGCGGGCCGCATCTAACTTCAATCAGATATATCCCATTCTTGATGCATTTCGAAAGGGATAGAGCAGCAGTGGGACGCGGCCTATCAGCCCATGCAGACGCCAGAGCCATTCTGAGCGTTGTGAAGAAGTTGATCTGGTGACGTGATAAGTTTATACAGGGTAAGCAGCCACCGAACCGTCCAGGCACCGCACATCCTCACACCCTTGCCGGAAGGAATCCCCCACCGCATTATAAGACTGAATCTTGATTATCCTCCACCGCCACCTTACGTGCCCCTTTCATTAATCCCTCATCAAGCCAACGATAATACGCGCTGCACGGCAGCTTCAATGGGCACTCTTCGTACCCGTCGTTTCTCTCTGCGTTTTCTAGAGTGTGTGTCCGAGGACGAGTTAGGCGGGTGAAGGAAGCGCGTGTTTCCCTGAACCGATAACGAACGAGGCGAGACAGCCGACGAGAAGCAGGGAAATCAGAGACGCCAAGATAGGTCAACCATGGCAGTCTTCGTTGATCTGGAAGAGGAAACCGAGCCTCCAGAAGGCCAGACTGGCAATGCGAGAGCGCACTGGGAAGTGAGGGATCGCAATGCCCATCCCGCCTTGAAGAACCGCGAGCTGCGGGGTATGGAGGGGAAGAAGGTCATGGCGGCGAAGGAGGGAGAGGACAACGATGGAGAGGAGGTCCGGCCCAATCCTAATAGGAATATGATCACTCAGGCATTGGGCTGTTATCCGTGAGCCTCTCTCCTCTCATATCATATCAATTGTCGCTTTTCTCCTCACGGTGGCTTGCGCTTGTTTGCGGGGTGCAGGACTGACTGCGTTGATCCTTAGGATCGTCATCTCCATTGCCTCACATATAGATCTGAACACCCTGGATGCCCTGGCTATTACGTGCCGCCAGATCAGGGCTAATCTGCTGCAATTCCGAACGCAGCTCCTAGCCTCGACATTGCACTGCGTGAATGAGGATGTGGAGATCAATCCAGAGCACACGTTCAGATACAGGGCTCGGGCGGCAGACTGGTACTTCTTGGAAACTGGAGGTGGTAGCGGAGGAGTGGGTAAGGTCGGCGATTGTGCACGAGATATGGTAGGCGGATGCAGGCGCTGTGGGACTGTTGTTTGTCGAGTGAGTGTTCCGTGTTACTCAATTATTCTTCTATATAGATGCTAACCAATATTCATAGAACTGCACGATCAAACCCCCTGCGCCAGTCCAGCTCCGTCACCGCCATCGACGCATTTGTAAGACCTGCTCACGCGCTCCTCTGTCGTCGCTCATCAATCCCTCCTTCCACCCGGACTCGTCCCCTTCTATGTCGCCCGTTGGCGCCGAGACCCTTAAGCAAGTTGTCTGTACGTGTCCCACTGCCGGAGTCTGGCTTTGCCAGCCCTGCGGCCGAAGTCTGCGCAGTGCAGATCTGGAGTATGAGAGCATCTGGAAGTGGCGCACTCGATACCTACCGTCTCTCGGCGGCCTGGGTGTCGGCATCGGCGAGGGGAATCGAGGCGTGCCCTGTGGTCGCGGAGGAGAGTGCGTTGGAGCACGCGAAGTCGAACAGGAGACGGACTGCGATGCCGAAGATGCTCGGGAATTCGAAAATGTTCCACGCAGCGTCAGCCCGTCCTCGTCGAGCCCTGGCAGTGGCACAGGGAGTCTATCGCACGGTCAGATGGGTCCGGGGTACACCAGACACGAGATCGAAGGGATAGGAGGCGTGGTGAAGAGGAAGCTGGTGAAGATGGTTAAGGTCGGCGCCGGGGTACCAGAGTTTGGGGATGAGAAGGAAATGGGCAAGTTCCTCGTGCGAGAGGTGGAAGGGAGGGCAAGGAGTTGGTGCGGCTGGTGCTGGAGGGTCATTCCTGGCCAGGAGGATAATGCTCAGCTGCAGTGATAATTGGAACACTGGGAGTTGGAGTGTGTAGGCTTTACTGGAACGACAGCATAAAATACCGATGCATGGGAATGGAAACACCATTACTAAGTCTGTACTGAACGAGACCACGAATAGAAATGTCAGGCATTCTGGAATCGAGAACATTCTGACCCTTGAGAGCCTTTCGAATTCACTGACTCAGGGCTGCATCAAGATGCACGTGGGCAAGGTGTGATAAAAAGGGCGTGCTAAGCCAGTGATGGTGTTGTGCTAAATTATGGAAATGGTTTTCCGTTTCTACAAATGCGCAATGATATCCTACTATGCTATGTCTATGGAAGCAGGTGCTCTTGCTCTGCTCCTGTGGTTGTTGACCTACGACCACTTCTTCTCCAGTCCAATAATACGCCCCACAGTCTGGGAGAACGATATACCCAGTGACATAGCATACCAGCAATAAATCCAACACCGTCATTCTTAAAAGCCAGAAGGCCTCCAACTGTCATAAACATGACTGTCCATCTTTGGACTCTTTCCTCATCCGTTAGCTCTCTATGCCTTTGATGGTTGTCTAAAGCAGGATGGCTGTTCGTGCCATATTCTGCAGTCTCCCATAGATCTCTTGCACCGTGATTCAAACCCTCCCCAACTTTCGCCAGTTCAAGACCAGCAGCCAGAACCATAATGCCCAAAAGGCTTTTAGGGTATACCGTTAAAAGTCTGACCAGACTCTCGCCAAAGAAGAGGCCAAGAAGGATCTTAAATAGCCCAAGAATGATAATGCTTGCTCCGCTTCGGGCACCAAATCGATACTGGGCAGCTAAGCCACCAGAGCCATGGCATACAGGCATAGAGCCAAACCATCCACCAATCAAGTTCATGAGTGAAACACTGATACCAATGGAGGTGACTTCTGGGGTCGGCAGCTCTGGGAAAAGGTCAGCGGACAGATAGCTCACAGCGATGATAGAGTTTAGAGTTGTTAGAGGTATCTGGCCTAGCCCGGCGTCTAAAGCCCCGGTTTCGAACTCCGCCCAGGACGGGAGATAGATTTGCGGACGCCACAGCATGAAAGATGGTAAGCTGTCAAGTCCTGCAATGAAAATGGACAAGACAAGGCCTACGAGGAAGACCAATAGTGCATAAGGAGCCCTCGGAAATCTCTGTGTTGAGAGGAGAGCCAGGAATGCGAGAATGGACCATATCAGATTATCGGCGGCATTGGGTACTGTCCATCCCAGCGGTTGGAGAAGGCCTGTTCCAGCAGAAATGACAAGAGAGAGCCCGGCGCCAACCTGGATACCTTTTACTACAGGCGTGGGAATGGCTCGCGCGAACCATTGTAAAAGACCAGTGACACTGAAGATGAATACGACGCCGGATGTTGTGAAGCCAGCGGAAACGATTTCGCCTGGGGAGAACTTCCTTGCTAGGGCTACAGCAGCGATAGCCTTAGCGTTATCAGTCTTACGCTGTAGTTGGCAAGAGGGGCAATAATTATACATACTTTCATAGGCTGAACTGGTAAAGGTATACCGAAGATCACACCCGTTAGTATATTCCACAGGCCGGAGAAGACGAGAGTGCTGGATAGTGAGATGGAGTTGTTGATAGCAAGAGCTATCATGAGAGGTAGAAGAGTCCCCAGGTCCCCTAATGATCCTGAGATCTCAGAAATGGGGGACTTTCGCACGGCAGCGACATTATTTAAGTGAAGTCGACGAATATTGGAGAAGTCCATCACGAGAGGAGAACAACGACGTTCGTCTTGTGACGAAGCCTTCTGTTTTGCGGGCCCAGGTTGTCGGGGTTAATAGAGCTGGGTCATATGTTCCGCGCTGGCGATATCCCATCACCAAATACCTTGAAAGCATGGAATAAGACTGAACGAACAACAGCGTATTATGAGTCTAACGATGACTCTCATGCTCAGTTATGTCTGGCCACATGAAGATGGAGGTGGGGTGAGGCAAGCTGGGCGTGGGTTTAAGTAACTAGAAGGGTTGATTTATCACAAGCCCTCGCCGCGTGTCGCGTCTTTATATTGAGACGCGTGATATCCTGAACAATTAAACACCATTCCTCGCCGTACAACCATTGACGACTCAACGATAATGAATTAGTTATAGGTGTAACTATGCCTTCTTTATGACTTATTACATTTCACCATCTCTCCGGCAAACCAAAATGGCCTCCAGAGAGTCCTCTCCAGCGAACGAGTCCTCCCAAACCAGTCCAGTTCAGTTGACTCCGAACTCAAAAGTAAAGGCTCTCTTGGCATCATTTGACGATGATTCAGACAGTGAGGGGATATCTATCTCTGCAAGACCGAGGCTGAGCCACGCCATCTCGAAGAATCCTACGGCACAATCTCTTGCTTCAGCAAGCACGGAAACGTCCATTCACAACTTAGCTACCCAAAATCCTGAAACTGATTCAGCGGCTGATGTGGATGATGATGACGAAGATGATATCCGCCCGATAGGTCGTTTGGCTGCCAGAATGCAAGTGGCCGAGGACAATTCAGAGTTGAAAGTTGAAAAGGCGGACAATGCCCGTGAGAGTGTGAAGAGGATGCTCTTGACTAAGAGCAAGTTCCAGGAGCCAGTTGCTGGGGACAAGGGCTCGGAGAGCGATAATGAGAGCGATGCATCAGTCGTGCCAAGGAAACGGAAGATCAGGGCTCCGCGGCCTGGTACGCCTACTTCGAGTCTAGAGAGCCGCCCTGGCTCACCCGCTCTCTTCGTCTCGCCTTCGAACTCCGCTGCCCCTGCCAGTGACGTGTCTGATGCTGAGGAGCTTCCTCTGAATCCGCTCGAGAATGAGCGTTTCAAAGCTCTGGTGGAAAAGAAGCGCCAAGAGCGCCTTGAAAAAGAGGCTCGGGAGGCGGAGGAGAAGGCGAAGAGAATAGCAGAACGGAGGGAGCAGGCTGCAGTCCTAGAGGAGGAGGACATAAATGACGATTTTGTCGACCAGCGCCTGACCCAGCAGACCAAGCCCACCCGTAAAGCGGGCAAGAAAGCAATTGAAAAAATAGCCCAGGAAACACAACGTTTGAGTCGAAATATGCAACTAACTCACGAAGCTAAGACAAGAAAGAAGATTACCAAGGCAGACTTATTTAAACGATTTAATTTCAAGGCCCCAGGAAGCACAGAACAGAAAACTCAAGCCGAGCCGACAAGTTCGAGCCCCGCACCTCAGTCTGATATAGAGATGCACGATACTCCTCCGACGTCCCCTGCCTCTCATGCAGGCAGTCATGAAAAACAATTAGCAGTCATCGAGGCGTCGAATATTTTGCCCAGGGTGGAAAATCAGCTTCAGACAGAAGAGGATGAGGCATTACCGACTCTAGAAGAAGCTCTAGCTTCCATTTCACGGAAAAACTTGGACAAAGGCAAAGGGAAGGCAATAGAAGACACTTCGACAGTTGACGAGGTAGTGAAGAAGCCACTCTTCAAGCAACGACCCATTCGTGTCCGGCCGCCAATCCTTTCAAATGGGAAAGCCTCAGCATTGGATGATTCGGACAGTGATCTAGAGATTGTGACAGCGAAGTCTCCGGATGCTAGGAAAAAGAAATTGGATAATATATTCAATCGCGTTCCTATCAAGGAAGCCAAAGAACCTCATTCTCTTGTAGCACTGAAGATGCTCGCTCACCTCAAATCTTCTGGGAAACGTAATTTGGGTAGAAATCAGGCGCCTTCCTTGACGACCACCGAACTGCAGCTCTCATTACAACAACGTGCCAGACAGCAAGCTGCACGTGAAAGAGAAGAAAGATTGGAAGCTTTGAAGGCCAAAGGTATTATTATACACACTGCGGAGGAAAGAGAGAAAGCGTTGGCTGAGGTAGAAGATCTTATGGCAAAAGCCCGACGCGAAGGAGAAGAGATAAGACGCAAGGAAAGGGAGGCTGCAAGAAGGGAACGAAGAGAGAAAGGCGAGGAAGGCGAACAAGACCCACTTGGAGAGAGCAGTGACGATGAGGACTGGAAGGATGAAAAGAACAGTGAAGAGCTATCCGGGTCTGGTTCGGAAGATGAAGAAGAGGGCGCAAGCGATGCAAGTGGCGAGGAAGAAGACGACGATGAGGATGAGGGCGATGAAGAGGAAGGGGATGATGAGCATGCAAAGCTCACTGTTACAAATCCTATATTCGATGACGAAGCCGATGAGACCAATGACGATGAAGCTGAGGCCCAATCTCCAATTGAAGAAAAGAATGCTGAAGCTGGCTATATAGAAGATGATCTAGACGACGAAAATCTTCTCGTTAACCAGCAAAGTCGTCGGGCAAGGAAATTCAATGTCATTTCCGACGACGAGGATGAAGAAGAATGGAATCCAGCAATTGAAACGCCACCAGCTCCACGAACAAACTCTTTTGCGCTTCTCTACACAGAGTCCCCGAAAGCGCCAAATTCAGTTCTTCGTTCTGCCACGAAGACATTCATTCCAGGGTTGACGGTTGCCGGCCCAGCCGGCCTTGGTCTGACTCAAATATTTGCTGGCACTATGGACGAAAGTCAAGCGGACTATCGAGATGAGGCGTCGACGGCCCCAAACTCTATGTCTAAATCCGGTGCTAAGCTAAGCTCTCTAGCATTCCTTCGAGGGTTGCCAGCTCCGGATCTGCCACCATTTGTGCCCACGATGGAGGACGACTCTCAGGACGTCGTTGTAGACAGCCAAACTGGCATCGGCCATACCACTGAGTCACAATCTCTGGAAACCCAGAATCAAGCCCTGCAACTAGAGTTTAAACAGTCACAAGTGCATGGTTTTGATAGTCTTGTTGATCCCATGGCAACCCAATTTTCAGAATTCCCAGAAGCGACTCAAGATGCTGGCTTCCAGCATATGACTCCAATCAGGGGGCGCTTTGTTGAAGCCCCGCCATCAACGATTGACACAGTGGTGATGGGACAAACATCTACTCCACATTCGCTGGAGGAAACTCAGGTTGCCAAGAAGAAGGGCAAGTTACGGCGACGAGTGCAGCTTGCCACATTTTCAGATGAGGAAGATGCAGGAGCTGCTGCACACGCAAACGAACAGGAAGATGAGTTTGAAATATCTGCCAATGTATTCGACGTCATGCGCAAAGCCTCCAAGAAAAAGAATATACTTGTGGACGATTTTGACAAAAAGACCAGCAAGGCCAAGGAAATGATCCACGAACAAGCCGAGGAATCCGAGGATGAATATGCAGGGTTAGGTGGGGCCAGTGATGATGAGAGTGGTGGTGAGGAAGATGAGTATGTTAAAGAGATGATCGACGACGAAGGGGGTAAAGATGTGGACGAGAGCAAACTTGCTGCATTCTATGCGTAAGTGCATCAATATAATTTCTAAATTATTGCTAATGCGATGTAGCGACCGTGAGAGGGCGAATGATGAGAAACAAGTTGAGAAGCTTTATAGTGATATTACTAAAGGGATGCTTCGCCGAAAGCGCGGAGCTGACTATGAGCTCTCTGATTCTGATGATGGAGGGGAGGCTCGAAAGCGTATGAAACGCAAGGAGTTTGCCAAAATGCGCAAGGCTCTTCTGGCAGATGAGCGCATTGGCAAGATTGCGGAGAATCCTAAGAAACAAGCTTTCCTAAGAGCCATTGAAGATCGTGGGAGCGAAGATGAACTAGATTTTCTTAGCCAGTACGCCGATCAAGACGAGGGTGTTGATTCTCAAACATCCCAGGCAGACGTCTCTCAACGAGTCCCAGACAGCCAGCCAGACACAGCAATGGGGCCGCCAAAGCGTAAACGTTCTGACGACATTGAGATCGGACCCAGAGCTCCACCACATCTTCGCCGCAACCTCCCTTCTAAGAAACCCTCCAACCTCTCTGAAATCCGGGAATCTCTGTCAAGCCTCATCGAGGAACCGAATACTATGGGTGCTCCAGACTCGGGGTCCGACTCAGAGGGTGAACTTCAGATTGAAGGGGATCCTGATCTTGCCTCGCGTATGGAGGAAAAGGAGAATCGGGATCCATTTAAGCTGCGGAGGAAGAATGTTCCTATTATCGATCGCATCTCCCTCAAGCGAGCTTCCTCGAGTTCCCTCTCCAACAGCACGCGTTTTGCGTTCGCGGCTCCTTCAACTGCCACAGGATTCCAAGTTCCTCCCCTCTTGAGACGGGCTACGACGAACAGTAGCCTCGCATCCAACTCCTCAGGGAGCACTGGCGTTGGTAGCATCACATCTGCCACTGAGCGAATGGCGGGTGGTGCTGGAAGTGGTGGCGTTAAGAGGGGAGGAGGGAAGAATAGTGGCGTACATTACTTTGCCAGAGAGAGTGAGAGGAGAGCCGCCGTTGTAAAAACAGAAAAGAGGAGAGAGCGACAACTGTTCAAAGGGGCAGAGGTGCGGAGGAAAGTGGTGGGTGGTTTGTTTAGTGGTGGGAAATTTGAATGAAACGTGTTCTGCTTATGTGGTGTTTGGAGTTTATGGATTGGGGAAACAGGTCGATCTCCTATAAGTTACATGAAGTAGAGACCTTGAAAGCCACAAGTCTGATTGCGCTTGATTTTTTATTATATCATCGTGGATTGGAGACAGTGCGTAATCCAACAAAACCGAAAGAATCCGTAAGGCCACGTATTGTGAATCTCAGGCTGAACTTTGTGGATACTCTTTGGCATTCTTGAGGTAGGAAAGAGATAATTAATTGGCTTTGAAGACATTTACCTTTCGGGTTGTGTTTGTTCTCGCTGATACGCCCATTCTGGGGTCAGAACCAGCGAGAAGCAAGCTGACTAAAATGGCCAAGAACGTGAAATGTTCTATGTTATCCGCTCCTACAGTACATACAAACGCTAGCCACAGATGACATGCTGCCAAACACATTCATAAAAGTACATTCTTTTGTTCACAATAATGTACAAGGAAAATTTCTACCACGAGTAGTACTGTCTTTGGGCAGTAATTGGCCTGTTGGGTAACTGTACCCAGACCTTTCGGTTTTTGATTTTCTCCTCCCGCTCGTTATGATGCCGAATGCGCGTCTTCTCCTCCTTCAAGATAACCGTCAAGCCTAGGATGTGTCAGTGGCTGCTACCTAAACTTCCAGATTCTCGACTTACTTGTTGACCGGTGTCTCATAATATTGACCCTACCCCTAGCTCTATAATCTATAGACTTTTGGTGGTATCCTCGCCCAGTCCAAGCCTGGTCCACGTATATAGTTGTAGGATCAGTGACCTTGATCTGCTTGCCGTCCTTGGTCTTGATCTGAATCGGGGTGCTGCTCGATCCGCTAACAGCTCCCAATCCCATGCCTCGTTTGACAATTGCTTGGTTCCTAGCGTATTCAAGGTGCTCCTTAATATCCTTTGCAGCCTTCTTCTTAGAAAATCTCATTTGGATGATCGCCTCATCCACAGTCTTGCCCGTAATCTGCTTCGCCAGAGGAACAAGCTTCTTGACTGACCCCTTAATATCCTGAGACTTGGATATTAACTCTCTCTCTTGTCTCTTTATGAGTTGCGTGCGCGTCAACCTGCCTCTTTTCCTGATGTCCCTTATAACCATTTTGCGCTCCCATAGCCTTCGTCCAACTGGATCTGGGTCGAGCGCCGCAGCCATAGAATCTGGGTTACGCAATACTGGGCCCTGCATCCCGGGTGCCCTGGGAAGATTTTGGGGTATTACGCCTGTCAGCTCTTCATCCTCGAAAATTGAAGAAGAGGAGAGGCCGCCACGAACAATGGCTCCTCTTTGCTGAGTTTTTTTCCTCAGGTATTCTTCCGTCAACGGGGAATCCGAAGTTTTAGGAGCCTGCTCTTTTTTGTCTTTGGAATTGCGCCAAAATGATATAGTTCTTCGATGCATACAAGGAGTCAGAAATGAAGATGCTGGCGAATAGACAAAAACGGCTGCTGTTTATCTAGTTAGCGACCAGTACCAATTGGGAGAGAGTCAATTATGCATACCAGACGTCGCAATGCGCCGCGATGGGAGGCACAAGCTCATTTTTGCTTGCGCTGAGGTCTGAGATACCTACTATGGAAGCTCAAATGAACTCGTCTCCTGGCACGAAAATGTCGGGTTCGGGTCACGTGGTGAAAGCGGTCTATGGGTGGCAGAAACTTCTCATGTAGCGCGCGTGAAGTTCCACTAATGAGCTACGAACGGAGCCATCATACGAAAGTACATCATCTCCATCCTCCCAAATTCTCTCTGGTAAGACTACAAGATCTCAAGTCTGAAATGACACCTTGGACTGCTCGAGATCCCTTCGATCTATAATCGAAGCCTTGCTACGATTTAACTACCTTCAACACCCCGACCGGGGTGTTTGGCGATGGCGGACCCCGTTGGAGAAGACGGATGGCTCTCCCTGGTCGACGAGGCCAGCAGGACTGCCAGTGATTTGGAGCAGCGTATCGGAGTTGTCGAGCTATACAAGCGCTCTATCGCAGCAGAGCCTTGGTCTCTCAAGCTCTGGCTGGCTTATTGTGAATGGGTCTGGTCGTTGTACACTGATTGCCAGACTGCAGATGCGGGATGGCCAGAAGAAGAGCAAGTCTTAGGCCAGGAGCTTTTCTCGCTGGAGACCGCTCTGGATGTCTGGCAGCAGGGCGCGCATGCAACTCAGTATCGGCTGCATGACAGCACCGAGCTCTGGAACAGATACATATCTATCGAACTGGAGCTGCTGTCGAAATCCCCCACGCGCGAATCTATCGAACGGGTACGAAAGCTCTTCCTTGAACGGTTGCAGATACCACAAGCCACCTGGGAGGAAACCTCGCAGATGTTTTCGACCTTTATCACTCGGTATGACGAACCTTCGTGGGAGGCTACAATGGTACAGGCAGCGAAGTTATCAGAGGGCGCAAAGAATCTGTATGCGAAACGCGAGAAGCACGAAACAGAATTAGAGAGAGCTCAGTCTACTGGCGATCTTGAGGCAGAGAAAGCAACTATGATAGACTATTTGGACTGGGAGTCTAAGCAGGCTAGAATGAAGCCTAAGAAAGGTGCCCTCGCGAGTCCTTTGATTTTGGTTGTCGCATTATATGAAAGAGCATTGTCATCGACCCTTGGTTCTGATCCAGCGATATGGCAAGATTACATTGTCTTTCTAGGACAGCATACGCAAGCTCATCTTCCCTCTGTGCTGTCGGTCATCGCAAGAGCGATCCAACACTGTCCTTGGTCGGGAACTCTGTGGTCTCAATACATAATCACAGCCGAATCCGAGAAGTTACCTTATTCCGATATTGAGTCAATAAAACACGCAGCTACGAATACGAGGGATTTAGATCGTGACGGGATGGAGGGCGTCGTTTTAGTCTATGTAGCTTGGTGTGGATATCTCACACGCCGCGCTTCACTTCCAGGAGCATCTGATGAAGATATTGATGTCGCCGAGATGGGTCTACACACTGCTTTAGAGAGCGTTCGGGACTGGGGTCAAAGACTACATGGGAAGAAAGACTATAAAGGAGACCCCGAGTTTCGAATCGAAAGAATAATGATCCAGTACCTCACTCAGAAAGGCTCTGCTGCAGAAGCACGAGGATATTGGCAGAGATTAGTTGAGACTCATGCGAGCAGCTATGGCTTTTGGGAACAGTATTATCTTTGGGAGATGACTGTTCATTCCACGAAGTCCCCTCCAGCCCTGGCGACTGCAGTTTTGAACCAAGCTGTGCATCAGCAAACGCTGGATTGGCCGGAGAAGATGATGGAGATATATCTTCGGCACTGCACGGTGTATGCGGATTCTAAGTCGCTGATTACTGCTATTAATACTGTCCACTGGCTGTCTAAAAATGTTGCTAGACGACGACAGCGTGAGGCAGCAGAGGCAGCGGAGGTATATGCTCAGCAACAGCCAGCCACAGTCGAATCTGCGGAGCAATCCCCTGGGGCTTCGAAGAGGAAGCGTGAAATAGTGCCGGATGAGATCGGTGGCGTTCCAAATAAGAGGGCCAAAAATGTTGAGCAGGAACTGGACCAGGAAGCGGCTCGTGAACAGCATCTTAAACGCGATCGGGAAAATACAACTGTGCTGGTCACAAATTTGCCTCCTCAGGTCACCCAGACAAAGGTCAGGCAATACTTTAAGGACTATGGACACGTCAATAGCATTGCCATGAGAACGGAAGATGACGAGCTGTCCTCAACGGCTTTGATTGAATTCAGGTCTAACGAGGATGTTCAGTCGGCTTTGATAAGAGACGGCAAATATTTCGGCGAGAAGCAGATTAAGGTTGGGCCAGCCACCGGTTTGACACTCTATGTTACTAATTATCCACCGGCGGCTGATGACTCGTACATCCATGGTTTGTTTAAGAATTGTGGCGAGATATTCAGTATTCGATGGCCGAGTTTAAAGTACAACACTCACCGAAGATTCTGCTATGTTACGTTTCGACAGCAGGCGGCGGCTGCGGCTGCAACCCACATGAACGGCCAGATGCTTCCGGGTGGGTTTAAGCTGAGCGCTTTATACTCTGACCCATCTAGAAAGAAGTCACGTGAGGGTCCGACGGCCGAGGGGAGAGAGCTGCACGTCACTAGTCTAGATAACGCACTGAATGAGGACGATCTGAAAGCCGTCTTTGAAAAGTACGGATCGATCGAAGGAGTCAGGTTGTTAAGAACAATGGGTGGCGAAAGTAAAGGAGCAGCATTCATCGTGTTCAAGAAGAAGGAGGATGCTAGCGCGGCGCTTACCCTTGATAAGACCAAGTTGAAGTCTAGAGTCATGACTGTCGAATTGTCGATAGGCAAGAACTTCAAGCCTACTGCAACTAGCAAGGGAACCTCAGCTTCTCCCGTACCTGACACGGATGGCAACTCCGTCGCATCGCCCTCCAACACGTCCGAGGCGCATATAAACAGCGATGCACAACACCGTCCATCTGCTACGGAGATTAGTGAACGAACGATTGCACTGATAAATGTTCCGGATACAATCAATGATGCTCGCATTCGTGCTATCGCGGAGCCATTCGGCAGCATCGTCAAACTGGTCCTTAGACCAGATCATCAAGGAGCCACCATCGAGTATGCCGATGCTATGTCCGCTGGCCGGGCGTCGCTGGCCCTGGAGAATTATGAGATCGTGCCCGGGCGACGACTCCGAACCGGAAGTGTGAAGGACTTATATAGGGAGCAGGACGAGATAAAGACTGACCGAATCCAAGTTGGGCAGGGGAAGAAACAGCCTGGGAATTATATCCGGCCCACGGCCCCCGTCCGGAGGCCTGGTGCGGGCGGCCGAGGAGGGCTAGGGACGAAGAGAGGCTTGGGATATGCCGCTGCAAAGGCAGCTGGTCCATCTGGCTCAAGTGCTGGTGTCGGTGGAACCAATGGCAGTCGCAGTGCCGAAGAGAGTGTCGCTCCCAAGAGCAATGCGGATTTCAAGGCGATGTTCTTGAGTGGGAGGAAGTAATTGTAATATTCCGCTTTATAACTAATATCGCCGTCGCCCATCAGGGCATTCACCCACCCCCGTGCCGCCATGTGATTAATTATGTGCATGGAGAAGTCTGATCTAGCTGGCTGTACGAACGTTATAAAACGGTCGCGCGTTAGCAGTGGCGGTCAACACTCCCCCACCTTCTTCCCCACCAGTCAGCCTTCCGTCGATAATCGCTTTCGGCAGAAAGAAGTGCTGGGTAGGTCCAAGCTCTCTCACAACGCCCTTATCACCAGACACTGCAACGCAACAGCAACCACAACTTTCCGCGCAGCAGAACAAGAGAGAGACAGAATCATGAGCCGGTCAATATGAGCCTCCCCCCAGCTTCGCACAGTCCAAGTTCGCCCTCCAGTCGTCGATTCGTGCGCGCTCCAAAACGTGGCGTAAGCTCCCCCGGGTGGCGGCTCCCACCAAGACCATCCGTGACGTGCTGACACTTCAGGTCGTCCAGAAGCTTAGGAATGGAACCTTCATCATCCCTGGGACAGGCGAGCGAGTCCGGAGACAGATAACTCTTCGGTCTGCGGCGAGCTTTGACGGCGTAAGCCCTCAGCACCGGGATGTCGACGATTTCTTCAACCCTCGCGGCGGATCCACCTCGCTGGCAGACAAATTCCGGACGGCTCGGGGCAGTGTTGTGAGGTGCTCAAAAGAGACATGGGCATATTTGAAGTCACCTACGGCTAAGTCGATACTGAAATGCTCTCTGGCATACCTGCTGGGAAGTATGGCTACTCTACTTCCCCCATTTGCCCATTTCTTGGGCCATCAGGATGGGAAACATATGGTTGCTACGATCACAGTATACTTTCATCCAGCACGGTCGGCAGGCTCAATGGTTGAGGCGGCCATGCTCGGGGCTGCGGCCTTCTGCTATGCGTTCTTCATCTCCGTGTCTTCTATGGCCGTTTCAGTCCTTTGCGAGACTCAATTGAATATGATCGAACTGGGTTATGCCCTCGTCTTGATTGTGTTTTGTGGGGGCGGATTAGGATTCATTGGGTGGCTCAAGCAGAGGTTCAGCGCTCCTCTAGTTAACGTGGCCTGCAGTCTTGCTAGTCTGGCCATAATTACCGTTTTAACCAAAGAAAACGCAGTCCAAGTGGCGGTTTTCTCGAATGACAAGATTGTGCAGGTCATGAAGATGGTTTTGATGGGCATCTGTGCAACTTCGGCCGTGAGCCTGCTTCTATGGCCTGTTTCAGCGCGAGCAGAGCTCCGAGAATCGATGATCAAGGCAACAGCATCATTTGGGGACATGCTCACGATAATCACCCAAGCATTCCTCAGCGGCTCAGAAAATGAGTTCCGAGGCAAATCTGTCAACCGAACCCTGAGCCAATATAAGTCAGTTTTTACACAACTGACAAAGTATCTTAAGGAGGCCAAGTTTGAGCACTACGTTTTGGGTGCTGAAGACCAATATAAACAAGAAGCTCGCCTCGTAAACTGCATGCAGCGGCTGGCACAATCGATCGGTGGACTACGAAGCGCTGCAACAACCCAGTTCACACTGCTCCGTGAGGAGGCCGAATCTAGACCTGCAAACTCTACGACGGCTTCTCGATGGCTTCCACAAGGCCAGGGGCCGTCTTCACCACCAATTGGAGGGAGGCATGATAGATTTGCCGTTTTGACTGCCATCGAAGAGCGATCTGAGGAGGGAAGCGGGGCTGAAGACCTAGCTTCGATCGATGATTTACAGGCGCATCTTCCTCAGACCCCGAGACAAGACGGACGAAACGGCGAAGCAAGTGTGTCAAATACTAATCCGTCTACAGTTCGAACCCCGAGTGAAATATTCTCGCGGTTCATTCTGCACCTTGGCCCATCAATGAAGTCGCTAGTATATACGCTTTCTCAGATATTGAACGAGCTACCTTTCGGACCAGGACCTAATTATTCCATAAATATCAATGCAAATTTCAAGACGAGTCTTGATGATGCGTTGTATGTGTTCCAAAAGCACCCGCCCGTATTATGCTAATCCTGATGTAGGGCTCTGTATAGTGGTGCGCGAGCTGAGGCTCTTAAGGAGCTCTACAAAAGCAAAGAACTAGATAGGACAAGGGATGAAAGCATTGAGGCAGATTTTGAAGAAGTAGCAGCTAGTTGCGGCCACTTCAGTTTCTGTCTCTATGACTTCGGCAACGAACTGCAAAATCTTCTGTCTATCTTAGAAGACCTGAAGGAACAGAGCGAACAGGCGAAGAATCGGTCATGGAAGTGGCTACGGCTTTGGCCGATACCCAAATCTGATAAGGATATAGAAACTGCTACCGATATTGAGCGAGAGGCACTTATAGGGCGATCTGAGAGATCAGCTCTACCTAAAGATGTCCCAGAGCTAGTCATCGACGGGCAGCAGAATCCAAGGCACCTGGGTTCTGCATTACAAGGAAAGAAAGTGCAAGCAGGGTTCTATAAAAGGGTATTCCATCTACTCAGGATTCTGGAAAGAGATGACGGTCAGTTTTAGCTCTCTAATAACTTCCTAGTTACTTACATATTGCAGTCCGCTTTGCTCTCAAAGTCGGCATTGGGGCTGCTCTGTATGCTCTCTTCGCCTTTATTCCAGTTACTCGTCCATTCTATCAACATTGGCGAGGTGAGTGGGGCTTGCTATCATACATGTTGGTCTGCAGTATGACAATAGGTGCATCAAATACCACAGGGTGGGCTCGGTTTTTAGGGACGTTCATTGGAGCTATTCTTGCTGTAATAATCTGGGCCACATGCAAAGGCAACCCCTTTGCTTTGGCTTTTTGTGGATGGCTTGTCAGCCTACCTTGCTTCTATATCATCATTGCTAGAGGCAACGGCCCGTTCGGACGATTTATTATGCTAACATACAATCTCTCGTGCTTATATGCGTATAGTTTGTCGATAAAAGAAACTGATGATGATGACGATGAGGGCGGTGTATCTCCATTCATTATGGAGATTGCGTGGCATAGAGTAGTGGCTGTTCTTGCCGGTGTGGTTTGGGGACTGGTCATAACGAGAGTGATATTTCCGATCTCTGCACGACACAAGTTAAGAGATGGCCTATCTCTCCTCTGGCTGAGAATGGGTCTTATTTGGAAGAGAGATCCTTTGTCGACACTTTTGGAGGGCGAATCTCAAGATGCGTACATGAATCTCAGCGAAGAGTTGGCGCTGCAAAGATACGGTGAGTTTGAATTCTTTTGAATGTAACGTTATTTGGTACTAAAGTGAACAGTTCTCGGGCTTGAGAAGCTTCGAAGTGCGGCTTCTAGCGAGTTCGAACTTCGTGGCCCTTTCCCAGCGACACAGTATGGACGCATAGTGGAGTCTACAAATAAGATGCTAGAGGCGTTCCACGCTATGAACGTTGTGATACAGAAAGACCCTCATGCTAGTGAAGGCGAAGCCGTTCTCCTCAAATATACAGCCGAAGAGCGAGCCCAGTTGTGTGCCAGAATTAGCCATCTATTTCATGGTATTCAGTCCTCACCTCCCTTCCAACATCTGTCATGCTAACCCAACCAGTCTTGACCAGCTCGATGAAGCTTGAGTACTCTCTCAATGATGCGGTTCCAAATACAGCCCATCTGCGTTACCGGCTCCTTGCTAAAATCTTCCAATATCGCAAAGACGCTGTCGGTGCAGAAGAAGGCACTATCGTAGCGAAAGACGAGGACTACGAAATTTTGTACTCGTATACCCTCGTTACTGGGCTCCTCGCAGAAGAGATTGGAAAGATACAAAGGGAAATGGAGGATTTGTTTGGTGTTATGGACGAAGAGGCGCTGAAATTACAATGATTGTATACGGATAAAGGTATATTTTGTCTTTACGGGTTTCACTGCGGGTTAGCAAAGCGAGGTGAACAAATGGATAACTACAACCTGGGAATACAAGGATGGGATTACGGTGTCTTAATTGTACTATTCCTGCACTATGTTAATTGTATATACTCTACTTGTTTTGCCACTAAATCTTCCCTTATTTTGAGTATATAGTACTATATTCTAGACACCTTCCACTATAATTCTTCCTTTTCTAAAGAGCAACCCTATAACGATTGGCGCGCTATATCTATCGATTTGTAACATAGAGCTCTTGCCTGATTTTACTCTAGGGTATTTTAAATGAGAGTGTAGTCCTGATTGTAATGCGCTAGTCGTGTATTGTGTTGGAGGTAGTTAGTATTGGATTGTCTTTTGGCTTAGATTCAGTGAAATCTGACTTACACAGGGCCATACACGTTAGTAACCACTCTGGAGAAACTATATTTAAGAGGATTAAGCTGTCACCGTACACTAGGTGTAATTGTTGTAGTGTTGCTTAAATTCTGCCACAACACCGGTACTCTAGAGGGTTCTGTTGTAAATAGGCAAGGATGCCGAAATAAGTTGAGTATACAATTAACATGGAGGGATAGGTTATCTTGTCATGATTAACGTTGCAAGTTTTACGCTACGCTGTTCCATACGAGCTCCCGAATCATCTGTCCTTTCCTAAGCGCCCTCCATGATTTTATGCTTCAAAATAGAGCCTCTCTAACCTTCCCAACCTTATGCCGAATATTATACTCTACCCATTTCGCAACACCTCTCCTTCCTGGGGCAACGACACTCCCAGGATTCATGACGTGACACCCTTCATACGTGACACAGAATGCAGGAGCTTCAGTGTCGCAGAGCACCATAGCAGTAGGCAAAGGGTACACCTGAAGCGAACAAGTATAATCCCATAGAACAGGGCGAATGGCCATTCCAAATGGCGAGAGGTACCCCTGATCCAATATGGTTTTGACCAGTTTGCGAGCAGCGTGTAGGTCACTAGATAGGGTCTCGTCACCTGGCGTGGGTTCAGGGACGTTGGACTTTACAGCTTGCATATCGGTGTCAACGTCCATCTCGGTGGGCCCTTCAGCAGGCTCTGTAACGGGCTCTGCGACAGGAGACATCCCCATGTCCTCATCCTTTTCCAGTTTCGATGAGAACTTGATTGCTGACCTTCGCAACCGACCTGACATATTGTCTCGAAACAGAACAATCTCGTGCGTGGGGCCGAAGAGTGAGAGTCGAGCTGGGTTGCTCGTCCATACTGCTTCTCCATCTGTCTTGCCCCTGCGTTCCTTCTCCGCTTCAGCGTTGGCAGCCGCAAAAGCGCGTTTGATGCGTGACGTGAACATTTCTGGGATGCCTTTACGTGGTAATGGTGTGACTGCTCCGGCTGAGAAGGAGGATGTCCATCCGTCATTGTCACCAGGTACGAAGACAAATGTTGCCGCTTGAAGCAGAGTCGGATAATCCGAGAGAGTTGAAGCCAGTGCATCGAAATATTCTTTGTATTCGATACTGCCACCACTTCCTCCACGTGCCATAATTGCATGCTGGACGAAGTTTCCCATGAACACGAAAGTCATGGGCGTGTCTTCTTCTGGTTCTGATGCGTAGATACCCAGGAGCTTTTTTAAAGCTTGAAGGGTGTGCGGCTGGTCGAGATTGACCTCTCCTAATACAATGATTCGTCCGTTTCCCGCCCCTTCCTCATCTCTTGCTGGGTGTTTGATCCATCGCTGCTCGAGTTTGCGCATTTTTGATCCCACAGCGCGTTCGCTGCCCACTCCTAAAAAGTCCACCCATCCAAACCCACCACCAGCAGTTACATCTCCCTCGCCATTCGTACCACCAACACCTAGAGTGACGGCTCTTCGTTCGCAAGGAGGACCGCCAATGAAGAATCCTATAAATTTTCCTCCAATCGTGCCTCCAACACCACCAGTTCCGCCAAGCGTTCCTGTACTATTATCGTCTTCTTCGTAGGTCCCATCTACTAAGACTATCATCCCAGGCGTAAACCATGCACTGTCCTCTGGGATTGGTTTGGCATGGGTAAGGTCCAGTGCTATACTTCCAGTCAGGTCGTTAATGGCAAGGGTGCCAGATGGTGAGATTGTCAATAGACCAAGCAGCATGTGGTTGCTTCCACTTCGCCCAAGGAGATTGGCTATTGGTGTAATCTTGTATGATTGCTGTGTTGTCATAAACGAGGAAGACTGCCGTATTAATGAGGGTACTTTTGATGTTCCAAATGTTGGGGTTTGGAAAGATTCGTTTCGAAGAAGCCGTTGGTAGATGAGATTATATCGATTGCGGAAGACTTGAGTTTTATGTGACTGTTGAGGGAGCAGTGATGGTTTTGATGTTTCACTAAAGCATAAATTAGTTTTGTCTTGAAAGCGTGTAACCTGCCACCCACATATCGAAGTGCTTCTTTCCAACGTTGTACACAAGCCGAGGCTGTTCAAAAGCATCAATCACTTTTAGCCACTTTCTCGGACTTCTCAGACTTTCGTCTTCCTCTTCATCTTCCATATCTAATGTTGACACGCCCAGACTGGACTCGCTGTCCTCTCGTCCCAGAACCTGTGGTCGCAACCCAAGTCTAGTATGAGAAACATCCACTTCTTGTGAAGAACCGAGGACCAGACTATTTTTGCGACTCAATTCTCGGGATGCAACAATCCTTCCTCCATTCATGCTCCCCTCGAGGCTTTTTAAGATCTCTTTCAAGCTATCACCATCACCATCCACTATTACCCCACCATTTCGATTTTTCCAGCTTCTAGCTACTTCTTCTAACACCCGCTCCGCTAAGCCTTCTTCTCGCCATCCTGTACCACAATGCCTTCCGACGAAAGTTGCCAAGTCCTGTAAGGCGGAGGAGGTAAGAGTTAAGCTGTACTTCTTTGTAAAGGTTCGGAAGGCAAGCGGGCGTAACGTGGCAGGGGGAAGAAGGATCGGAAGTATGCTGCCTCTTGTTGGTACAGAAGCAGCATTGAATGGCCGTATAGGATGTGCAGGAGTCGCGAAGGCTGGAGAAGAGGAGGGAATCGGATTCTGATGCGCGGGGGTTGGTGGTGGGTTGAATATAGGAGCGGCTCGAGGCTTTTCAGGCTGGTGTGGCCGACTCATGGTTCTAAATCCTGGGTAGAGTTATTATAAATACAGATCAAGACGAGAAGGAAGATTACTGGAATAGAAAGCACAGATATCTGGTTTCCAGGCGTGGCGGCAGTTGCAATGGTCTTCCCACGCTGGCGGGAGACGCGTTTTTGACGCGTGAACGTCTAAAGTGCCGGTCGCGTAATTCGATAGCTGACCCCTGCCCTGCCTATAGTTATCAAGCTTCACCATCACCTGTCGCCGACTTCATACAACATTCTTACCCCATCTTTCCAATCCCAATTGCTCACGAAACCCGAGTTCTACAACATCATCTCTGTGAGGCATTCACTAGCCCAAACCTCTCGAAACAGGCAGCCAACATGATCGACCCTACTGACGCCTTGGATGCCTTCCCAGAAGAGGCATTGACTGCAGAGGAAGTTCTGAATTCAGCCAAAGTATCCCTCGCAGATCTGTGTGCGAAAGGCACCGCTCAATACGCGCGCAAGAATTATGAGGAGGCGGCGGACACCTATGCGCGTGCATCTGAGTTGCAAGCTGAGCTCAATGGCGAGATGTCTCCGGAGAACGCAGAGATTCTATTCCTCTACGGACGATCGCTCTTCAAAGTCGGCCAGAGCAAGAGTGATGTCTTAGGTGGTAAAGCTTCAGGTGAAAAGAAGAAGCCTGGTAGTGCCGCCAAAGCGAAGAAGGAAGAAACGAAGCCTGTTGATCAAGTTGCAGAGGAAGGTGTCGCGATTATCGCCGAGCAGAAGAGAGGCACGGCGACCACTGCAGTGGTAGCCAGTGAGGTCGCCAATGGTAATAAGCCGCTTTTTCAGTTCACTGGCGACGAAAACTTTGAAGATTCGGATGAGGAAGGAGAGGTGAGTTTTCACAATTCTGACTCAAGACATTTTCTGACATGCAGAAGGGCGAGGGAGAGGAGGAGGGAGAGGAGGAAGATGATCTTGCTGCCGCGTTTGAAGTTTTGGATCTTGCAAGAGTTCTCTTCACAAAAAAGCTCGAGCAACCAGAAGTGATCGAAGTAGCAGAAGGGAAGGGGAAAGAAGTGGGCGATTCGTCTGCTACAAGACACGACAAGGAGCGGCTGGCTGATACCCATGACCTTCTGGCAGAAATTTCTTTAGAGAACGAGAGGTCAGTTAATCATGTCCTAATATGTTGCATATTTTCTAATTCCTCGTCCTAGGTTTCCTGCTGCCGTGGTTGATTTCAGAGCATCCTTAGCGATCAAGGTGGGCTTATATCCTGAGGAGCATGAAGCAATCGCAGAAGCCCACTACAAGCTGTCTCTTGCCCTTGAATTCGCATCAATTACGAGGACCAAAGAAGAAGGGGATGAATCCACAGAGGGGGAAGATGAGGCACATCTTGATCAAGGCATGAGAGATGAGGCTGCAAAGGAGATGGAGGCCGCAATTGCAAGTGTGAAGATTAAACTACAGAATAAGGAGGTCGAACTTGCCTCGTCCTTTTCCCCAGATGATAACAGCATCACTATCGAACAAATCAAAGACTCCAAGGAGATTATTGCCGAAATGGAGCAGCGAGTGAGTTTGTCTACTAATGGACAACGAGAGTCTTACTGATATCCGTGATCTAGCTTATCGATCTTAAAGCTCCCCCTTCAGAAAGCGTCAAGGACGCCTTGTATGGACCTACCAGTGGCGTAAATCCTCTTGGGGGCATCCTTGGCACTGCCATCGGAGAGTCTCCAGCTGATGCTGCAGCTCGCATAGAGGAGGCAACCAAGAATGCAACCGATTTATCAGGTCTTGTTCGTCACAAGAAGAAGCCTAAGCCGACCGAGGTTGCTGCTGCTCAGCCGAGTGACAATACAAATGGCGCCAATGGGAAGCGCAAGGCGGATGATTTAGCTGAGGATAGTGACAATGCAAAGAAAGCAAAGGTAGAAAATATTCCCGAAGAGTAGAGCGATCTTGGATTTCCAGTTCAAATTCAACGGAGGTAAGGAAGGGAAAATAACTGGCGTTCGTATTGGTACTCTGGGGCACATGGGCAGCATTGTTTCAATCGATTGCTGGTCTGCAAATCGAGCCGATGGGCTCTAGATCATACGGTATTTTAGTTGAAATGGGTAGTCGCCCTTAAATTTGAAGGTCAATTACGTTACTGCAAGGCATTGCAAATCACAACATTGAAGTCTTGAACTATCCCTGGAATCTGATTTGGATTTCGAGACTATAACGGAGAGTTTCTTGCCAAAACTTGCTTTCATATAGCGCAGATATCAAATTCCGACCCATATCGTAGACAACAGTCCACTCATTTACTGGTAGCCAGGATATCTTAAATGGAATTTGGCTTTAATCTTGGGGCTTTTCTTCTACTAGGGTAGAAACTTTTCGGTTCATAAAACCCCCACTAGTCATTCATGAAGTTTCCATGTGGAGGCAATTCATGTGAAGCCTCACGGCTATTCCCATCTAGAAGTTAAAGCTCGCCTTAACTAGGAGGCGTTGCTTATGGCCCAAAAGTGTTGATATCGTTTTGACGGAAGATTTGTCAGAACCTGAATATCTTGCAGCAGTGCCTCATTCTCCTAAAGCAAACTGGTTAATTGGAGAGCGCCAGTCGCCGCCCATAACCCCTAGGTTGAATTTGAGGGAGTTGTGCTTGCTCCGCCTTTAAGATGTGACGAAGACCCCTTGAATAGCGATTGCCAGATAAAAGCTTCGCTGAGAAGAAGTTCAATATCCTTCTCCGTCCAACCCCGTGTTGGAAGGGCCTGGAGAAACATCATGACTTCCTGAAAGTCCATTTTGAGGAGTTTCTCGGACCATTTGACGAGAAATGCAACGCACACGTAGAGATGGAATTCGGAGAAGCCTTGCTCCTCGGCCTTGGAATGTTAGCATATCGACCAATGTGGAAGGGATTAACTGACCATATATGTGTCCCACATCCTAATCGTATTCCTGACACTAATTTCTCTCATCAAGAGACAGTTCATCCATCGGAAACTGAACTGTATAAACTCGACCCCCTCACTTTCCAGATGTTTCGCCAGGTTGCTGTCGATCCTTGCTGTCAGATCATGGAGAGCAGCAACTTGACGTTGAATCCCAGGTTGTGCAAATATGTAATTATCCTGAATGCCGTCCAGAAGTTTCGTCAAACACCAAAACGAATCAGCTTCTACTGCATCCAGAACAGGCTTTGGTAGCTGGCCCGGATCCATGCCACTTTCAACATCCGAATCTGCAATATACGTCGCAAGAAATACCTGCCAGAAAGGGGTCACAAGGTCATTGATGCCTTGAACATAGCCGCTCGCAGGATGCCGGACTGCCCAAACATACAATATCCGTTCTAAGGATCGCTGAGTAGCCTCATAACTGTAGAGCTCTAAATGCGGATTCGTTCGCGGAACATCAATGCTGATTTGATGCCAGATAGCTTCGTCCAGACCCCTGGCTCTGCCCGCCGGCCCTGCTGTACCGCCTCTTTCAAATGCTTGTCGAACGCCATCCAAGTACTCCTTCCGCTTACGCTCTAGGGTGGAAACACGTCGCTCGCTGCTGGTAGGGAGATAGCCAAGGAGCAATTGCCAAGTCATAGCACGGACTTCTTCTGGTACTCCTGACCATGCGGCAGTTCTCAGATCTGATAGGGGGATTGATGTAGCTTGCAGTATCTTCTTGAATTTGTTGATTCTCGTAATCCGTGCGGAGTGTGCTTCAGTATCCTTAGACGAGGCATCTGCTGAAATAGGGGGATGGTTAATTAGATGTAGGGAGTTGGCGGGATCTTTGAGAATCTCTTTGTACTGTGGCCTTAAAATCTTTCCCTCTGTCTTTTTCGGTTGAGGATAGCTTGGGGCTGGTCGTTCAATCGCAATATCCTCGCTATTGGAAAGTCTTCGAGTTCCAAACGCTGCGCCCAATGCGCCATGATCTCCAGATCTATCATGTCCCTGTGATACCTGACTACCACCTGGGTCTACACTGCTAGCACCGGTTGCCTTTTTGCTTTTGCGCTTCATGCTCGAAATGCTAGGCAGCCCGAAGTCGTCTCCATCGTCATTATCGTAGCCATACTCAACGTCCTCATCTACCTCGTCATCCGCATTCCAGTCATTATTCGTATGCGACAAGAAATCTGTGTACGACTTTCGGGGCGGAGAAGTTAATCCAGAATGGCCGCGGCTCAAAGGCGGCGTATCACTATGGCTCTTGTATGACGGCGCTGAAGGAGGTGTTCTGGGTCGGTTCTGGTTAGGAGATAAGGACCTTAGACACGTGTTAAATTGTGACAAGAGCAAAAGTAACTTGAAGCTTACAGGCTGTCGAACATATCCACATGGGAATATGAAGCTCCTACCACCAGTGCTGAATCGGCTGCTTGTTTTTTAGGTGAAGACTCTCGCCGGCCATTTGTAGCCCGGCTGCGCCAGAAGGGTGATGTAGTCCTGTGTGTTCTAGTCAGCCAGTGCCCAAGATTTTCGGCAACAGCCACCCTTTCAACCATGGAAGCTCCTGTAACTAGAGGTTGAACATACTCGGATCTCTCTGTGACATTGCGCCATTTATTAGCAAGATTCAAGAAGACTCCCAATACATGTACAATATTTGTATACAGAAATAACCGTAACCCAAGCTGCCAGAAGGTATCGAACTCACCGACCTGCACCATTTCCTGCATAGACACGTTGAGTTAGCTCACTTTATCCCGCTATATGTCATTCTCACTGACCTGTTGTGGTGACTTCTTTGATCCATTGGAAGACGAGAACATCTTCACGGCTCTCTAACCTTTCAACTTATACTCTCATCCTCTCAGTTGCAACATCTTCCTTACAACAGGGTGTCGATATTCGGTAGTGCAACAGCCGAATGCAGCTAAGCGCGCCATCTTTAGCGCCTCCATCTTTAGCGCGTAGCCAGGTTTTAGACGAAGCGACCTCATCTTCGGAGACATATCCAGCTCTACATAATACAAAGACTCGAGTCTTTTGCAAGCACCCAACTGACTGTCCGTCTCTACTTATGTCTTTCTAGGCTTTAGTGCACTATTTAGAACTGTCTCCTTGCTGTCCTCTTGCGAGATTGTCAGCGACCAGAAGCCGTTGCTCTTGACTACACAAGACAGGCAGCTGACAGCGCCTCAACCAACACACTTCGCCATACATCTGTGATACGAAACTCAATCCAATATGGCGGAGCAGGATAATTTTGAGGAGGACTTGTTTGCCGATCTGTATGTATACGCCCAAACGCATGAAAGCTCCCTTGCGAAGGGATGCCATGCACTTTCAAAATATTGGCATCGATCATGTCAATTACACATCGACCCGCGTCTCCTCGGGGCACGATCAACAGTGTTTTACAACGCACTAACATATCCCTTAGATATACAGAAGATGACGCTCCGGCGAAGCAAGAACCTGCCCCTGAAGTGAACATTGATATCTTACCAGCAACTGACCTAAAGATGGAGGAGCCAACAGCACCCGCTGCCAATGCGAATGAAGATGGACAAACACATGGCGAGGAGCAGGATGCGGATGATGATATCGACTTCAATCTGGGGAACGGGAATGGGTATACTGCTCCTGCTAATCAACAGGATGCACATGGACCAGGAATCAAGGAAGATGGGTAAGATCACTATTTTACTTTGTTTCACAAGCCATGTCTCTGCGAGATCTAGCACGTGATCGTAGTTACGAAAGCAATATCACAAACACCAAAAATACAATAACTGGGGCAAAAGAAGGAGATCAAGACGAGGCAAAGGGACACATTCAGCTCTAGCGTTATATTTAAACGGGAGGTCAAGGCAACAGAACGATCAATTCTAAAGATGAAATCTGGTCTTTAAATGTTGAGGCTGGGTGGCCGGTAGCATACGGAGCACAATTTTCGAAAGGTCTGAGAGAGCTGGAGCCAATAAGGGCATGATTCTAGAAGACTTTAAGTCAAATCGGTCGTCATAAATACGCTTAGACCAATGGTTGGTGTACTCTCCAAGACGGAGTTGCCAGGGCAGAAGCTTGGGCGATGTGAGCTAGCTGGGAAGACGATAGCAGACGGGACGGTCTGCCCAGGTTATGGAACTGGTATTTCGCCTCATATACTCGACATCAACAACACACATAGTCAGCCTACTACATAGCCTATTGTCGAGATAATCTTCATAGAGCGTCAGAGGAGGCCACAGATAGGCTTTTAGCAGACAAGGCAGCTCTAGCGCTCAACGCCAGTACCTAGCATCACGATAGCAAAAGATACGCTTGTTCTTGGGTATCTTGTGGTATTCTCTCCCATTCCATGACTCGAAGGGCAAGCTGTTTGCGTACCCGATCCAAGACGTCATGGTTGGCTTTGCGGAAACTCTCCACATCCCATCATGGCCCAATCCGTTCTCCAAACAAGTCGATGGCCATTGGCCTTTGTTCTGCCCGTATCGCCGGTGGATACCGTCTCTATTCGATGGATGATATGCCCAGATTCAATTTTGTTTTTCTCCAAGAGAAGCTACGCACTCATGCCCTTAGATATGGGCACACCAATTTGAGTGTCTTTTTGTGTTCTGGAATAATGGAGACCATTTTAAAAGGGTCGCTTTTCTGGAGAAGCCTGATCATGGATTTCTTGCTGCCACTTTTTGTTGTTTTAGTTTGTTCTTCTAACTGTTGTGGATATTTTACTAACGACGATACTGGTAGTAAAATGTTCATTGGTGGTTTGAACTGGGAGACCACAGACCGTAAGTCACCGCAGATACCTTTCACCTTGGACGTATTAATAATTGAGCTATTAGAATCTTTGAAGGAATACTTCTCGCAATTTGGTGAGGTGCAAGAATGCACCGTGATGAGAGATGGAGCAACTGGCCGATCTCGAGGTTTTGGCTTCTTGACATTCACCGACCCGCGCACTGTAAACATAGTGATGGTGAAGGAGCATTATCTTGATGGAAAAATTGTAAGACCGCTATTGCCGGACACAAGAATTTCTCTAGTCATCCCCTCTCAATTTCCTTCCCTTAAATTGAAACCTGCTCACTATCCTTCAAGATCGACCCGAAGCGCGCAATCCCTCGAGACGAACAGGAACGTACGAGTAAGATCTTCGTCGGCGGTGTGTCACAAGAGGCCACTGAACAGGATTTTAAGGAGTATTTCATGCAATTCGGTCGAGTTGTCGATGCCACCCTCATGATGGACAAGGACACCGGCCGCCCAAGAGGATTCGGATTTGTCACCTTTGATAGCGAAGCCGCCGTTGAGGCTTGCATCGATATTCCCCTTGAGATCCATGGGAAGCCAATTGAAGTAAAGAGAGCTCAACCCCGAGGAAATATGCGAGAGGAAGAAGAGGCTCGCGCCGCAGCTCGAGGAGCTCGTTGGAAGAAAGGGGATGACAACCAAGCCCTTAATCAACAACCCCAAGGAGGCAATCAGATGGCTCCAGGAGGTATGACTCCTCAGTTAATGGCACAGTACTGGCAGCGTATGCAGCAATACTTTGCAATGATGCAGCAGCAAATGGCCATGGGCCGAGGCATGCCCGCGATGGGAGGAATGAACCCTGCTATGATGCAACAAATGCAAGCCATGCAAATGCAAGCCATGCAACAACAGATGCAGGGAAATCGAAGCCAGAGTCCCCAGAGCCCCGGAGCCGCGATGGCGGGCATGCAAGGTATGAATCCAATGATGCAACAGATGCAAGCCATGCAACAGATGCAACAGATGCAGATGCAAGGCGGTATGGGGGGCGGTGCTTCTGGCGGGGGCGGTGGTGTTGGAGGTGCTGGAACTGGAACTGGAGCTGCCGGTATGAATGCTAGTGCTGCCGGTGGAGCCAATAATAGCGGACATGGTACTCCCGGTTACAATGCCTACGAGCAACAGGTGTTTGAGCAACAAAAGTATGAGCAGCAACAGATGCGGAGAAACGTACGTGACCCATCTCAATACTCTCAAGGTGGATATGGTATGGGTGGTGGTGGACCGACCTCATGGGAGGGCATGTACGACGATGTCCCGCAACCCGTGGCTCCTACAAACCCTAGCGGTGGTGGACGTGGTGGATTTCAGAAAGGTGGCAGCAATAGGGGATCAGCACCGCCTCAGACTGATCCAGCTAAGGCCCCTCCAGCTAATGCCCCGACCGGACCGAAGAATGCTGGCAAGCCAGGTGCGAATTATCGTGGCGGAGGCAGAGGTGGACAACGAGGTTATCATCCATATGCTAGATAAGTCGTTTGTGACGGTCTGATCAAAGCATTTAAGGAGTTGATAGGTGGTAGGGTTCATTAAGTGCTCGGCATTCCTCCAAGTGTCGGTTGAATGGGGGGCGGACGCATGATTGTTCGCAGATGTTCTGCAGTGTATACTAGTCCTTACATGGAAATCGCTGGTGAATGCGGCAAGTAATTAAAGTACTAAAATCGAGTGGTATCTATGCGTCTCGGTCTCCTAAGTTTATCACATTCACAGTCCAATTCATACGCATGGGCCAATATGTTGGATTCACTCTCCCCCTCTGTATTTCAGGGGCAACCTTGAATTTATGCACAGTTCTCTATTCCTAGTTTACCGTCCCTATTTCCTAGTATCTCGGTTTCTCACCGCCGTCACCATCTCTCGTCTCCTGCTCTTCCGTCTGTTAGACGCAACTCCAGACACATGAAATCGAAAGCTCTAATCTCAAAAACTTGAATACTTAGTTAGCAACTTAGGATGCTCACACGGCCGCCTAAGTTAATGCCCTCACACCCAGGAGACCGCTCTCAGGGCCGGAAAGAGATTCGGAGCTCGGGAAGCTCTTCATCAGTGGGTTACGAGTTCCATTGTTGAGAAAGCTGAACAGTAATATCAGCCAAACGATCTTCTCTAGAAGTTATTCTGGATTGTTCTGTATGTTTGATGATGAAGCTACATGCTGAACTTAAGCATATCAATAAGTGGAGGAAAAGACACCAACATGAATTGCCTCAGTAGCAGCAAGTGAAGCGGCAACAGCTCAAATTTGAAATCTGGTCCTCTCAGGATCTGGGTTGTAATTGGAAAGGATGCTTCAGGTGGGATTTTGCGAGGACTGTATGGAAATGAAGTGGTAAAAGAGATGAGATGCCATGTCTTCGATGGCGATTTGAGAATGGAAATTTGTGTTGGTTATTGAAAGTGGAAGGTTCGATTCCTTTGAAGTAAGCTTTCCCGATGGGTCTCATTTATGATAAAGAACAAAATTAGTGAACAAAAGATCCACCGAGAAGAAGCAGTTCTTATGTCTCCAAAGTGAGGCGAACGAGAGTTAGAACTTGCAGTTACATAGTGAGTAGATAGAGAGGCAAGCGATATCAAGATAGGTCTACAAAGTACGCGATTTCGCGAGCTGGGGCATAGTACAAATTGCATATAGTAATACAGACATACAGGCATTTAGAGCTTGATTGATAATCCATAGATAATATAATAACATTTGATATTTCGCTGCCACAAAATGGTATAGTTAGGTGCCTTGGAGTTTGTAGCCGTAAGTGTTCGCTCAAACAGCTTTGAGAAAACAAACGCAAACTTCCTGTAGCTACAGGTACATTATTGATAAGTATCGCGATACTTGTACCTCCTGGGTCAATAATGCTTGCTGGGTGATTAGACCGTGTTTTCCCTCAATCTTGTCTGTATTCCCACTTTTGTAGGTCCTATTTGGCAACCCAGGATTACGTTGTTCGACAGGCCTGTTATAATTTTGTAAAGCCCTTCTTTGGGGGCTGCAGCCAATTTCTCTCGTCATACATCACACCCTCACCCTCAATGACGTGGAATGTATAGATGATCCTCCCCCTTTTGCTAACGTTTTTCTCGCTCTTATGCAGTATATTTCCATGAATCAGCACCAAACTCCCAGCCTTAACCTCTCCCATTGTATACTCCCCGTCAGTCTTGCCCTTTCCAAATCCCTCTCCTAGGGGGAATCTCTTCCCTTCATTCACGATGAACTCTGTTCCAACTCCTGTCACCTTTCTAACAAACCTTTTCTCAACTTCTGCAGTCTTATGGCTTCCCGCCAAAAAGCTCAAGCATCCGTTCTCCAAGGTAGCGTCTTCTAGTGCGTACCAGAATCCAACTGCGGAGGGCGGATCCGTGTACAAAAATGTTGAGTCTTGATGAGGAGGTACGGCACCCCCGATCTCTGGCTGCTTGCAAATGATCATGCTCTGCAGACACTCTGGGGAGCGGAATCCGAGGGAAAGGGCGATGGCCCCGGGTGAATGTGCTGCAGATGGTGAGAGAAGAGCGGCAAATGGTGCAGAGAGCCCATGCAGGTAGTGTCCAATCTTGTTTATGGCTTTTGCCTTGGGTTTGGTGAGATTGCCTGCGCTGTCAAATGCATCTAGTTGCTGTGAGATATGTACTACGGGGATATAAGGTACTGAGACAGGCCCACCTTCTTCAAAGAAGAATCTAATCTTATCTCCACTATTAAGGAAATAATCATCGCCTACATGCTCAGTGGTTTCGCCAGCAGAGAATTTGGTCATGGGATGATCTTCAAGAGAGAAGTTCTCGAGCATATTATGCGTTTCTGCGAGGAGCGCGGCGACAGTTTCTGGATCGAGTGCATTGGGAATAATAAGGTAGCCATCCCGTTGAAATATTGCTACTTGCTCCTCTGAAAGCCCTTTGCCACCTTGCAGAGGAGGATATGAGAATTTGAGCGACAGGTCCATTGCGTGCGTGTATACAGATGAAAATATCAAAGTCGGAGTAAAAGTAGTGCCGGATGGTGGGGGTGTATTTGAAGCTTATCGCTTTCGTTCATACCGATAAGGTCATCAGTCATCCAGAATCATGGAATTGCAACGAAACAAGGCCATGCGAATGGTTGATGATTTATTTACTACTTTGTCGCAAGTATTCCTATGTCGCTGGTTTGATAGCTCCCCATTGTTCCATGAATGTAGAAGCATTTCTTGGTGCTGATTCTGATATTAACTATTACTGTAGCAATATCACTTGACGCCCCAACCCCCGACTAAGATGCGTATATCCGCCAATGCAGTAATATCAAGCAGCAAAGAGCACTAGATACATTAGACCTGACAATACTTAAACCAACCCGAGAATGCGGAGATCAATCCACCGCCAACTAAGATCACCCTTCGTGACGTTCACTGGGTATAATTTCATACCCGCCTTCGGGTGCGAGGAAGTAGGCCGATACGCAGATACCAGCGGCTGAGAGCATACAAACACTCCAGCTGACTGTGCAAAGGATCCAACTCTCTGACAGTTTCCATCCAACAAAGAACCTGTCGTCATTATCGAAGAGATAGGCCTAGAGATAAATTAGTTATGGATCCCTCTACCATGTGCCGAAATATACTGAAATACATACCACGATAGCCATAGATGCGCACTGAAGAATGCCTACTAGCACCAGCAGAAAGCTCATCACTCTCCAACCACTCTCTCTCTTCTGCTTTCCACCGGTGATGAGAATGAAGAATGCAACTAATGTAACCAGCTCAAACAGCGCCGCGGCAGACATCATGAATGATACACTCCTCCACATTGAGCAGAAATATGTGGTGTCAACATGGCAATCCTCCTCCTGCGGGAAAGAGCGACAGGTGGTGTCCAGCGACGAGCAGCTCCTATGTAGGCCTAGGGTTTTAGTGAATTTGCCACTAGGAGATTCGACCTGCCAGCCGATCCAATTCGGTATGATTATTGAAGCAAGCGTCATTGCAGTTGCTATGGTATTATCAGCGATTGCTTTGATGTGCGGGGCCAATTGACTTACCAGCCACGAACGCGACCAGCGCGCTGGAGTAGACTGCAACTCGGGTCATATTGGATTGGGTCCGCACCCTCCTTCAATCGTATATATATGTTCCAATCCAAAGCGATGTTCAAGAGGTAAGTCGAGGGAGAGGAGGAGATGTCAGTTTCTCTCAGCTGTTGAATGTTGCACTGACGGGGTCAATCATGGTAGCCTAGCGCTGCCGCTTTATGGCCGTTGCGGCACCGCCGCTAAGGCGGCGAGGCGAGCTTCATCACCTCGGAAAGTGATATTGTATTCACGCCCTTGGATCTCACTAGATTTGGGCAGAGCAACCCAGTATTATACCGCTGGAAATGGTTCTCTCAGTGATACCGTATTAGTCTCCTATTCTCCGGTTACAGTCCATGCCGTTCCATGGTGATCCTGTATGGAGTTGTAGTATCGCACTCTACAGCAGGGATGCATTCGTACATTCCCTTGATGCACGCTTTGGCACTGGGCCGGGTATCATGCGGGTATTCGGACACTAAAGTCGGGAATTGGAGGTATCTTTACCCCACGAGATCTCCTGGTTTTAGCGCTTACCAACGCGGAAACTATATTCGAACCTTCACGAGAGAGATTCCCTCTGCTATTCTAGGACTACATCGATAGCTTAATCAGAATTCACAAGGTTTTGTCACGATGTTTTCTGTCTTCGGCCCAATATCAAGAGGAACCGCTGGTATTAAATCTCAGCTGGTAAGATAACCACTCGTGGGCAGGCTTTTGGTGCAGTGCAGGTTCATAGGAATCTATAGTGTCTTTGTTCAAGATTATGGAACATTAGACCTTCCATCCAACAGCGCAAGCGCCATGGGATATCTGCAGATGCTGCCACACTGCATGACAGCGCGGCTCCGAAGCAGAGCCAACAGATGCTCACCCCTGTACCAAGACAGCGGTCCCTTCAGTCACAGAATACAAACAACTTGCCCACCCATAATGGGACGTCTAGCGCTGCAGAATATGTCCTGTTAGTTAATCTTGCCAATGAAATTGCAGTCCCTAACTTTCACAGAACTAGGATGGACCAGTTGATAAATTGGGCCCGGCAAGGGTCGCTTTGGCCTGTATCCTTTGGCCTGGCATGCTGTGGCATTGAAATGATGCATACCAGTATGCCACGATATGATCAAGACCGCCTCGGCATTATATTTCGAGGTTCACCTCGACAATCAGATCTTCTGATAGTCGCAGGTACGCTTACCAACAAAATGGCCCCGGCTCTGAGGTTGGTATATGATCAAATGCCGGATCCGAAATGGGTTATTAGCATGGGCAGTTGTGCCAATGGTGGAGGCTATTACCATTACAGTTATAGCGTGACTCGAGGCTGCGACCGAATCGTGCCCGTTGACATATATGTGCCGGGGTGCCCACCAACAAGTGAAGCACTGATGTACGGCATACTCCAATTGAAGAGGAAGATGCGCCAGACAAAGACTACTAGGATGTGGTATAGAAGATAGTTTTATGCTTCATACCATCTGTAACGGTCATATTTTGTAGGCCTCATTAAACAGTCACTCCGCTCATAGCAAGGGATTCCTTGTCGACATCCGTGATTGAATTGCCAACTGACCTGTCTGCTACTTTCTATCATCGAATATCGGGGTATCTATAGCAGTTGATGCGGCCATAATATCTACTAACTTGAAATTATCAAGTCTCCTGTCTAGGAAAAATTCAGGATCTAATAATCTCCATTGCCACTTACACATCGCAGGGCTCAGCGAGTGTGACAGCTGTTCCCATTACTCCACATCTCTGTCATCACCATCCTCGCTGTCCCCTTCAGATCCGGACGCAGAACCAGAGCCAGAGCTAGACTCATCATCCTCACTATCGTCAGACTCAGACTCCGAGGAGCTGCTTGAGGAACTAGACGAAGTTTCGTCCGCGTGGCCATCTTGGCCCTCGTCTTCCTCCTCCTCGTCCGACCCAGAATCAGTGTCACCCGAATCACTAGCGTCATCAGAAGAGCTTGAACCCTCCACATTGGCCGTTCGCTGTTTTCTTTTCCTTGCGACCTTCTGCGCCGACCCATCGTTCGCTCGAACACGCTTCTGGCTATCATCATCTTCAAGGTCTTCCTGGCGATAAGTAAGGCCGGTGTCCCGTGGAGTTGCTTGGTCTTCTGCATCTTCTGGGCTTGCCCCAGCAGCCATCTCTGCAAGAATCATCTCCGCCCGGGTTCGCTTTGCAACCCTTTCTTTCATCGCTGCATCTGACAAACCAAGAAGGCGCCCCTCCTCGTAGCTCATCTCCTTCGGACCATTTGCTGCAGTCATCGTTCCCACATACTCTCTGCACTGTGTTTCGTATTCCCGCTGCCGCTTCTCACGGTCCGCTGCACTAGAGGCCGACATGTCGTCAGAGAACCCACTAGCTCCCTCTTCTTGATCCTTCACTTTTATAGCTAGAGCTGTGTCTCTTAATCTTGTCCGGACGCCGCCTTGCAAACCTTTGATGTATTCGTATATCAAGGGGACATATTCTGATGGCACTGCATTGATATCAAACAAGTTTCTCAGGATGTGATTTTGGTGGTTCTTGTTGAATTTCCAATTTACTCGATCTTCGTGGTACTGTCTGAGATACACCAAGAATGGACGGGTTGTGGTGACTGTAGGTTTGCCGATCTTAAAAGGAGATTTTTTCCCTCTGAGTATATCTTTGGATTTACTCTTGGCTTGCGGCTGTTGCCTCTCAATTCGTTTGACGCGCCTCTCTTTTTCATCTAGAGCTGTGTCAAATTTCTCGCGAACTTTCGCAGGCTCTGGTGTGTCGAAGACTTTGCTCGCGGTCTTAGTCTGAAACATGGAATCCTGTGCTTTTTGCTCTGCAACCCAGGAGCTATACAATTGCTTTATACTATCGCCATCCTCGGTCTTGGTTTCTGGTGTAAATGTCACTGACTTCTTTCTGCTGAGCGCGGGGGTGGCTGGTCCCGTCGCCACCGGAGATTTGATTTTCTTCCCCCTCTTAGAAGGCGGCGTATCATCAGCTCTAAGTTTCCTCTTCTTAACAGATGGGCTGATGTCCTTGTGAGATTTGGCAGTCGGTATCTGTTGCGCCGACTTCAACGTGAGGCCCAGTCGTTGCCAAGCCGGTATTCGTGCTGGCTGTGTATCTGAATGAGGGGTGACAGAAGGCATTGCGCGCGGGGTTACCCAAATGGAAAGTTCATGTGCATGGGACAATATAAACAGATGTTAGTGTAATATGTACGCGCCCTTTCGTTCTAACTATTTGATATATATCGCAGCAAAAAATATTGCCCGCACTGCACAAAGCGCCTTCTCGCTTGCCGTAGCGATATTCCAGGCACAAGCGCGTCGTCAGTTGTACTAAGAGCTTAGAGCTACCAGCTTCCGACCATCTCAACCGTAACCAACCTCAATCAACCTCACACCATTCAGCCATTCACCCTTTGGCACTTTGCACACGGCTAGAAGGAGTTGCAGGATTTCATAATAGATTACACCCTTCCCATAACGAAAGATGTCAGGTAAGCTGAGAGTGGTACTGAGATCAAATATTCGTATGTACCACAGCTAACCTGTGTTCATGATCAGGCAGCGCAGGGTATGACAGGCATATTACGATCTTCTCTGATCAGGGGAGATTATACCAAGTCGGTACGCGAATACACTCTTCATCTTAGAGCAGAAACCCTGGGCGATTTTCTACCTAGCCTTCATACTCTCGGTTGAGTTAGCAAAAGACGTAGTAGACTGACGGGATACGTGACATCAGAATATGCCTTCAAAGCCATCACTGCCGCAAACATCATGTCAATCGGTATAAGAGGAAAGGATTGCGCGGTTGTGCTCTCCCAGAAGAAAGTTCCTGTAAGACAATCAGACACAATACGACAGAAGGTCATTTCTGACACCCCTGTGACCTATAGGACAAGCTCATCGACCCGTCTTCTGTTTCTCACATCTTCCAGCTGTCTCCTTCCGTCGGTTGTGTTATGACCGGATCAATCGCGGATGCAAGGGCTTCTGTTCAAAGAGCTATTGGTGAAGCCGCTGAATTCCGCTATAAATTTGGATACGAGATGCCCTGCGATGCTCTGGCCAAGAGAATTGCAAATATCAGCCAGGTCTATACCCAAAGAGTAAGCACCTTACCACTCAGCTCAGAACTTGTGCTCTCACAAATACTGATCGTCCGCAGGCTTATATGCGACCCTATGGTGTGGCGACTACTCTGATATCACTGGACTCGGAGTACGGACCCCAGCTCTACAAGTGCGATCCAGCCGGATACTATACTGGGTACAAGGCTACGGCTTCGGGGCCCAAGCAGCAGGAGGCGTTCAATCACCTCGAGAAGAAGCTCAAGAACAAGGATTGTGCAGACGGCACTTGGGAGGATGTGGTTGAGCTTGGCATCACCACCCTGAGCACGGTTCTCAGTGTGGATTTCAAGAAGGGCGAATTAGAGATCGCAGTGGTGGGTGGGCCACGGACGGACGGGAGAGAGGGGACCGACCCTGGGTTTCGGATTCTGACGGAGGAGGAGATTGATGAGAGGCTGCAGGCAATCGCAGAGAAGGACTGATCTCTACTGTACTTGTCACGAATATCTGGGTTGCAGAAGGGAGTAGCGTTTCGGCGTCACCGACTGAACGGAAAACAAGGTGCTGGTAGAAATTTCAATATGCAGGACAGAGGGTTAACGAGAAGCATAATGCAAGAGCAATCATCATCGTCCCACGTAACGTTGTGTAGCGAGTACGGGGGGTTCGTTGATGTTCAGAGCCGCTTTTGTCATCAGGGCCTGGGTAGAGAAGTACGAGTAGGGAATAGGCCGCAAAGGGGACCCTCTGGCAAGGGCCAAGACATACCTGAAAGGTCAAACTCAGCTTCTCGCTGGTTCCACCCACGATCGCCAAAATGCGAAGTGAGCCGGGTGACAGCGCGAGAGGCCAGCCTTATGCAGGAGATGAGCAGCGGCTGGCAATACACTGCAGGCTCGTCACGGCCCACCACGCTCTTTTAAGTCCACTAAGTGAGCAGGACCAGGGCGCCGGAGGAAAAAAGGAACGGCCTCTCATCACCGAAGTGCCAAAAACCGCAGAGTTTGGACTCGTGGTGTGGCGCAGTCTCGAACGCCTTACCACAAACAATGGCCATCCGGCGGCGATCTCGCCACGCTGGAAACCCTCTTGCACAGATCGAGGCTGCGGCCGCCTTGTGTCACCGACCGCAACGGCTCTGCCCGGCCTAGTAAGAAGCTGAACTCTGCTGGGCCTGACCGCTTTGTATGTCGTCCATCCTTTCTGGATCTGCGCGCCCAGTGACGCGCCCGCCTCTCTCCTACAGCGGGGGCGCCACGAGGCGTGGCGTGCCAAACGACTGCTGAAGCCAGTGGCCGCCGTGAGTCCGGTCAAACCCCATCCTGACACTGGGTCCATCTCCCGTCTGTTGCTCTCCAGCTCGGTAGGGGTTATTTATTTTAAGCTCGCGCCTTAACGTTCAAAATGGTCGTTGGCGTGGGGCACACAGCCTGGCAGCTTCATGATCTTCCTCCAATTCGAGGATGGTCTCCTCTACAGCTCCGGTCTGTCTAGGGAGCGGAGAGCCTCCAGCCACCATCACCGTTGTTGAGGCTTCAAAAGGGGAGGAGGACCTTCGAGCGTTGAAGAGTTCATATACTCCCCGATGAAGCCCTTTTTTGGGGCCAGTGCCATCCTTCGCTTTCTTCGCACTTTAGTCCTTCATTCGTATCGTTTGTTTCTCTCCTCTCCCACCATCTCCTTCTCTCCCTCTCTTTTCCCCCCTCCCTAATTTCCCCGCCACCAACGATATGGCTGACGGACGTGAGTCTCGCTGTTCTTATTCTCCGTGTCCCTGAAATAATTGTTTTCTCTCTCTTGCTCTGTCTAAAATCTCTGATGCATGCTATCAATTGAGAGTGGGCGCCTGACCCGCACAACAGTTAATGACCAGAGGACAACGCGGGTAGCGGACCTCCTCGCTGATTTCCGTAACCTGCAATACTACATTGCTGCTGCTCCGGTAGATCCACCTAATCAGGATGATTATTACACAGAAGGCTGGGCCGCTCTGCGACAATGCGCCATCGACGGGCAACATATTCTCAATTGTGCGGCTGATACACGAGTCCCATATACACGAGGCGGTCCGGAAGAGCAGGAGAAAGCCGAGTTACAGCAGTGAGTTAGAAGGGGGTTCATCCTATGCTTTGAATCGGAAGCTAAATCCTCCAGGGTCTTGCTCGATGCTTACTCCCGCCGCCATGAGGCTCAAAAGATCTATCTCCGTCAGGGGGCCGCCCAGCGTTGGATCGATTGGCGGGACCAAGTGCTCCAGGGCCAAGCGCCCCAGGCAGGGCACGCCCAGCAACTGTCGGCCTGTGATGCACAACTACAGGTTGTAAGTCATGCTTGCAGCTCTACTTCTTAAGGCACTAGAACTGCACTGTCACCAATGATGATCTAACTTGACCAGGAACTTGCGGCCATCACAGACGACTCGATCTACTCCGATATGAGGTCCTCCGATTTTCAATTGGGACGCTGGACGTACGAGGACCCCAGCTTACGGCAGGTCCAGAGATGGCTTAGAGTCAGGCGCTGAACTGGTTTCGGCGTCTGCATTAATGGTATGTGGACATGACTTCACGAAAATTGGGATATGCCGGTACAGCATTTGCACGGAGCACTGGGGATATCATGGGCATTGGGTTATACCAGGAAGGAATTGGAGGAAATTGGGCAAAGCCCAGCTAGTCCTGGCGATTTGGCATATTAATATCATTCTCGGTGGCGAGACGCTGCAGGACATATCTGTCTCTCATCTTAATTCCGTTGCTATATTTCTACTGTCATCAGCGACAGATTATCTAACGGAAAGATACCCAGGGTATTTAAAGATACCACTATAAAATTTACAAATATATATGATCTTAAGCAGCCCTTCACTTCAACCCGACTTGCTATGAACGCACAGCGCTATTCCGCAAAGCGACAGAGTCATGCCAATCCAAGTATCTGCAATGGTGAGCGCTTAGCGCCATAGAACAAGGAGAACTTACCTCTGCTGATAACCTTCCTCTCTACCCACCACTCGCCCAAAACGGTAAATAAAAACGCCATTGAGTTCGTAATCGGAACAGTCAAGCTGAGCTCTGGGATTTGTCAGCCACATCTCACACCAGCCTCGCAACATGCACCCAGAAATTAGGGAAGACGACTTACCAGCCTGTCCAATTAGCAGGAAAAACCAGACGCTCCCAGTAAGATTAATGGCCAGCGGAACGGCGTATCTCGGATTCCGTAAGAGATCCACGACGCCAAAGAATGCTCCGTACAGCTTGCCCTTTAGCCAGCTGTTCTTCACGGCTGCCGTGTCAAGGATGGAGTGTGCTGGGGGCTTGTGTGTGCGCGCTGCTGCCCTGATGAAGGGAGTGGTGAAGCCCCATGCCAGCCCTATCAGGAGGAAGCCCAGCACGTAGCGGAATATGGAAGGGGCGGCAACGGGAACGTCCGGAGCAGTTGGGGCTTCCATTGTGGGAAAATTTGGACTGCACTAGATATATGCCAGGTAGGCTCGGTGTGTACCTCCCGTATCTGAATTGCCTACACGAGTATCTCAATCCAGAAATCAGAAGGCAGGCGGATAAAAGTCGGCCCGGTAAATATCACGTGAAAATCACGTGCGATGAGGCTACCGATGTCTCAGCCACCCCGCTGGCCCCATGACTGGTCTTGAAGGATCTACCTTTGGCCGATGCCTCTGGTATATGGGCCGTATGACCATTCCCGGCACAACCGATCGCCAACTGTCAATGCTGTACGGAGTACTTTCGTTGCTGTATGTCGATACATAGTCCCGTCCAGCCGACATCGAGATTGGCGCAAGCCATCCGTCAGTGTATTTTTAGCATGGTTTAGTGGGCGACCCCCCTGCGCAGGGCAACCACCGCTCGGTCAAGTAGGGTCTCTGGAGACATTGCGAAAACTATGAAGGTAAAGAGCGCGAAGAAATCAACAACTACATCATACGAACAAACCCTTTGATGTATTGCATTGCCTCAGCCAATCCTTCTGAGACAGAGTCTGGTAGTGCGGCGCGGGGTTGGCAACGGAGGTAAACAAATCTACGCGAGCTTTCCAGCCTCCCATTCAGCCACCAGCTTTTATGCAGGTCCTCTTCTTGCAGAGACAAACAGCTGCCAGCATCTCTCTTTACATTTTCAATTCAACTTCTGCTCAACGCAATCAACATTCTCTGAGGAATTGTGTGCACTTCCGCTCTCTTTTATCCTTCGCGCGCCACTCACTGGACTCAGCAATGCCCGTATAGAGACCTTCGTATCCAACATCCTTCCCGTCCCACGTCACCCAGCCACGGCCTTGATTCCAGGCTGCTACATGCCCTAAATTCTCTAGATTCCTCAGCCCTCTGCGATAACCATGACGACGAAAATGAAGGCCAACGCCCTGGGCGGTATGCATACCGCCGGTATCTACTCGGATATGACTGTCGACGGACCTGAAATTGGAACGCTGGTGGTAATCGTTGATCGCGCTAAGAACCTCCCCAACCGGAAGGCAATTGGGAAGCAGGATCCATACTGCGCAGCGAGACTGGGTAAGGAAGCAAAGAAAACTGAGACTGATCGCAGAGGAGGACAGACCCCTAGATGGTAAATCAGATCGATTCGCCAGAATCCACTGCCATTGCTAACAGCGATTCTAGGGACGAGGAGCTGCGATTCACAGTGCACGACTCGCCCGACTACTACCAATTGAAGGTATCATTGTTCAACGATGACAAGAAGACCGAGATCATCGGGGAAACCTGGGTCAATCTTCAAGAGGTCATCGTCCCTGGCGGTGGACAAAACGACATTTGGCACAGTCTAAGCTACAGAGGCAAGTATGCCGGAGAGATCCGGATTGAAATCACATACTACGACACTCGGCCAAAGGAAGAGAAGCCTGAGAAGCCAAAGCTGGCAAGCGCCAATGGCATTGATGAGGGTACTAGAGATAATTTGAGGGGTCCCCGACAGCCGAAAGGCCCCGTCAAGAGGAGACCTCTGCCTTCCGACCCAGTTACAGGGGCGCCGCCGCCTGAGCCTGTCGATCAAACACCTCCACGAGGTTATCAGCAACCAATTGCTGTGCCTGACCATGTTCAGACACCCCCACGAGGATATCCATTGGCGTCGGCAGTCCCCAGTCACGTACAGCAGCCTCCGCGTGAATACCAGCCGCCGACTGCTATGCTGGAGCACGTGCAAACACCCCCGCGAGGGTATCAGTTACCAAACTACATATCCAGTCAATCTCCCTTGCAGAATGTAGAGTATAACACACCGTCACATCACCACTCCCAGTCACCCGGCTACGGAGACAGTCCGAATATGAATGGATACGGAATCTCGCCGGGAACTATACCGATCTCGCCAATATCTCCACATGAAAGACATGAAACTCATGCTACCCAACCTCGGGAGGACTATCTCCAGGGACATGGAATGGACCACTATGGGATTCAGGAGGAAAGCAATAATCACCAACACAGGTATGACACTCGACAGCCAGTGTATGAGATGCCAGAGCCGCAAGAGTACATGGCGCCTTCGAGCCTTGAGAGCCAGCCGCCTCCACCACCTGTACATCGGTCCACAAACGGACCCCAGCAAGTTAGCCCTGGGCCAGCCATACAGCCTCGTGGGAACTACAATTTGCCGCCAGAGCCAAGGACTGCACAGCAATACGATGCTAGGCCGCCAAATCAGCATCGCCAATCAATGCCAGCGTATGTAAACTCGAATTTCCGTGAGACTCGTGAACCTGCATCCAACGACCAATTTCGGAAATCAGCGGATATATACGAACATGAGTTACCAGCACCACGACATCACTCATACGATGCAAGGTATAATAATAGTCATTTATCTATGCAGCCGACCGTTGAAGATGCCCCTCCTACCCCAGGCCCTTCAAATTATCTAGAGCAGCATGAACGATCACATGGACCTGCATTCAATGATAATCAATACGACCATGTGTCATCGCCCGCACCTCTCAATTTGAGCGGCAGAGGAAGTGCGAGCTCAGGTCACTACATACCAAGTGACCAAAGCCATCAATATTCTAATAGCTCCAGTGCATACATAGCTAGCTCGGCGGCGGCATCGTTCACCGGGCATCCCCAGTCTGTTTCGTCGATGACTTCTTACAACACGCTACCAAAGCAAAATCACCCCCAAGCAAGGCAGTTTGATGACCGCCCGCCTCCTTCATCTGACAACTATGGCGTTCCTCAAATGCCACCATCACTTGTCCCTGGCATGGATCCTACCATTGCACAGGAGATAACTGATAGGATATACGCGGAGAACAGAGCAAGCAAAGCTGGAAACTCTCCACGCGTTCGATACGACTCACCTCAGTACCAGCCACCTCGGTCCAATCCGGCGCAATACCAACAAACAGCAACCCCTACGACTCCTGCTGGTCCGACATACGATGAGCATCAGAGTCGCTTTACAGCAGGGACATCGCCGTCTTCTGCTCAACCCCGAGGCGCTTCACCTAATACTCAGACTCCCACTAGAAAATCCGTTAGCCCCTCACCAGGTGCTTCTCCTGATACGAGACGACTATCTGGGGTTCCGTTCGGACCTGACTCATACAATGCTTTGAACCCAAGTCTGGCTGGCTCAACGTCGGCTACTTCCCTCAGCGCGAGGTACGATACCAAAGTAGTTGATCCAGATGCCAAGATCATCACACACGACGGCAGAGAAGTTGATCCTAGTGATCATATCCCCGAGTCTAATTACGCGCCACTCCTGGAGACGAGGGGACCGAAGTACGCCTCTCAACTCCCAGATCGCAACTACCGACCACCACCTACACAGCCAGACCCATCCCCTGGCCGCAAACAACTGAGGCAGGCTGGACGGCCGCAGTCAATGGCTGCGTCATCGCCCATTTATACGAATAACAGTCAAACAGAGCCTTCCACTCCCACCGGCCGCCATCGTCTGCAAAAGAAGTCAAATCGCATGTCAGCCCAGCCAGCCCCGCATTCCAGTCCTCTTGCGCCTATCACGCCCTACCAGAATAACGCGCACACGCCTCGTAGCCTCCCGAGAGCGAATGCCAGTGATTACCCGAATGAGAACTTTGCGCCGCAGGCCTACGGAAGTAGCCCGGGGTATCGCGGCTCTACAGGCCCACCACCGATCCCCGCAAAGGTCCCCATCAACCAGCAGCAAGGCCCACCTCCACCGGCGAACCTCACTGGTGGGGATCCGTGGGCCCTATTGGAGGAGATGAAGAGCATCGATCTTGGATCCGGTCGGGCAAGGAGGAGATACTGAGAGCGTGTCTATATTCTTGAGAAGAAGCTACAGATTGGAAAGTTGGATTTATGGCAACACTTTGGGCTGTAGAAAAGAGAGAACGAGAGGGGAGTTACGGTTAAGGGATAATACGTCCAGATGCTGGATCATCAAATGGGAGCATGTTCAAGTAGGTAATATTTTATGTATGACTTTGGCGTTTTAAGGCTGGGGTGCTAGGGAACATGGGAAGGATAGAACGTACCCCAAAAAGTAGGCGGGATAATAGTATATACTGATCGCCGAAATAATCCAAGACTATTGCTCTAAGCCACACTTTTTGCTTTATATAGCAGTTCATCGTGAAGGAAAAATTATAATAATAATAATTCCACGCCCTACCTATCAATAACAGACAGAGACAGGGGAATCCTAAAGGGCCACGAACTGCTTTGACAAGTCACATAACGTCCATCCCTAGAGCACCCGTCGACGCTTGAGACAGTCAACAACCTCGGGGTCCTCTATGCGAACCAGGCAAGCTTGCGGAGGCCGAGCAGATGTACGAGCGAGCGCTGCGAGGCACTTGTTTAGTCCGTTAGTTTCACCATGAATATAACCCATGGTTACTTATCCCTATCACCGCGTAAAGGTGGACTATTGATAGGGTACCGGAATCGAACCGGCAACGCCTACTCTCTAACAAGAGTAACGGACGGAGAGTACGCGTAGTACTCTATGTTTACCCTCATGCACGCAACACGAATAGAAATGTTCCTTGCAGGTAGCATGGAATAGAAAACATCGTGCACGTAGCACGGAATTTAGTCTGCATCTCGTAAGAGCTCAACTCTTCATGCATGTAGCATGGAATAGAAAACACCGTGCATGTAGCATGGAATTCAGTCTGCATCTCGTAAGAGCTCAACTCTTCATGCATGTAGCATGGAATAGAAAACACCGTGCACGTAGCACGGAATTCAGTCTGCATCTCGTAAGAGCTCAACTCTTCATGCACGTAGCATGGAATAGAAAACATCGTGCACGTAGCACGGAATTCAGTCTGCATCTCGTAAGAGCTCAACTCTTCATGCACGTAGCATGGAATAGAAAACATCGTGCACGTAGCACGGAATTCAGTCTGCTTCTCGTGAGATGGGATAAAACCCTAAGCTGTAGCTAATAGACATTAGATCTGGATTAGCGTGGAATTAATTTATATCTCTTCTCTGCACTAGACCGTTCAGAGGATCTCACATCTGCTAATCCCTCTCCCGCGGTATCATATTAGGTTGCTTATTGCTTATTGCTCGGCCCAAATCTCCCTGGCAATATCAATGAGTTCCTCGCGTGTGAATACAAAATCACTTTCCGAGGTTGCACGCCTAGGAGGTCGTTCAAGGAGCTTTGAGAAAGACAAACATAAACTTCCAGTAGCTACAGGTACATTATTAACAAGCGATACTTGTACCTCCTGGGTCATTAATGCTCGCCGAGGGTGACCAGACCGTGTTTTACCGTACTCTCGTCCTGTGTTTTCCCACTTCTGTAGGACAATCCGAGGCTGATCTCGATGTATATTAATTGTAATGACTTGATGAATGCGACATGTCGGTGACTCTGGCAACTCAAGCCATAGTCGTGCATCAAGCTGAAGTTTACTCTGAGGCTCAGACATGCCTACTTCGAGAATACACGTCGTAAAACGTTCTGGCGTACAAGGTCCCCACGACCCATCAGGTTCTTTACTAACATTGGCAATGCGTCGAAGAGCCGAGTTTCTTGATGTGATATCGTTAAGAACGTTCATCCTCGTAAATTTCGCCGTTAGAAGCTTGGTGAATTCGCCAATTGCTACCTCGTGAGGGCCAGAACGCATTGTAATCCGAAGAGATTTTGTGTCGCCGATGTACAATATTGGGCAGTGACGAAGTACCGAGTAAAGTACCGAGGATTCGTTGTCAACAAGTCGCTCGAAGGTATCAGAAGGGAGGTCTTTAAAGACCAAATATTCGCATTCACTTTTATCTCGGAAACGTTGTACCGTTCTTGCCATGTTGTTGACAGATTTAAACTGGAAGGTAGGCTCTCCCTCTACAAGCTTTTCTAGATAGGCTCTAGGCCCTATAGGGTGAGATTTAGAGGCCATGTTAATACAGTAATAATAAGCTCGTTGTATTGTTACGGATTATCAATATAGCAATAACGTAGAAACAACGTGGGATTACTTTAAATACTCCAAGCCAGACAGTGACGTAAACTATAAACTAGGCGAAGACGGTGGTAATCTCGTGATTAAGACTTATACTTGAGATCGGCCCCGGACAATTTGAAAGTGGAAATTTATTTTAGTTATCAAACAAGGTGGATAGTTCCATTTGTCTGTGTTCTACCTGAGTCAATGCTAAGGTTATGGAGCATCTTAATGACCTCATTGTTGGTGATATAATAAGGGTTAGGTCATTGTCAATCTAGCTACAATCGAACTAATTCTGAACCAACTGGTGATCCGAAGTAGTTGCTGAGTAATTGCTCGACTTCTTACACTTCTTACACAGTAGGGGTTTCTGCAAACTGATGGGCTATGAACCTTTCTCCCGATATGAGTCTCAACCACCCAATAATCAGAGGACATAAATAAAAAATTTCATTCACGAAATATCATGGTAACATATTTATCCGACCATTTTAATCCTCTCAAAGGTAGTTTGATTAATCTTCCATGTGGCGATCTTTTAAGGAATTAGATATTCCGATAGTTACTAAAATTATTGTGAAGTGTGTATATATATGTGGTCGGGATGTCCTGTATTCCTCCCAGCTGCTCATACCCCCCACTCATCATTGTATGAGGAATTATTGACCTCAGAGGGGACTTCGTGCTTCTTCTCAATTCATCCCTGCAACTTCGCTCAGCTCTTGCCTCATCTCTCTTCCGCTAAGAACAGTTGATGACGCTGCGCGCCTCCATTGTCCAGAGACATTTTTGCACAGACTAACTTGGTCGTGCCAGGACTTCCTCTCTGTGGCAGCAAAACAACCTTGGGTATCATGTGCTCCTCGAATTGCCGTACAACCGACCGACGTATCAAATCCGTCAGCTCATGTGAATTAAATTTTCAATCTCCTTCTCTTTCTTTCCTCTCAAGAATTCGTGTGCCCTCTTGTATCTCCTATGCCATTATGATGCACCGTCTCGAACGCCTGATTCGCAGAACTCGTCGAGCTACTCGAACTCGATTGCTCTAACATCACGTCTTCAAGGGGGATCTCGCTCAGCGGGGTCTTGCCGTCAGCTACTATTGCATCCTCAGGCCCCACTGCAAGCACCATTCGTGGAGGACCTGTTGCTAGACTCAGGTGCGGCGGGACCACCTCTTCATAGCTCGGTGGTGCATCTGCCCCGGGGACGCTTACCCCGGGAGCTCCTGGGGTACCTCCTGGCCCTCCGCCCACGAGACCGGTCGCATTGGGCCGAGCATGGAGTGTATACAAGGGAAGGGTACCAGGCTGCACGCCGTTAAGCTGGGCCAAGTTTCGTCTTCGCCGCAGAAGGAGGATGAAAGTGCAAACGCAGAAGGTAATAAAGAGGCCAATAATGGCACAGCCTATGATTGCCCTGTGAGTTGTTTCGGCCATGTGGTTCCATGGATTCGTGTCCGCGGATTGTGATGCGGGTGGTGTCTGTGTGACCTCCGTCTTTGTCAACGAAGAGCTAGTTGTTGATGGTGATGATGTGGAGATTGGCGATGTTGACGATGTCGAATATGACAGACTATTTGATGGGGATGAGAATCCATGAACGGACACTAGCGGATCAAGAAAGGGAATCGATCCCATCTTGCTGGGCTGGGCTGTTTCCTATTGAGGACTTTGTGCATCACACAATCAGGCCTCGTGCCTGAGCCGGACGGCACTGCCCCGTGTAGTTATATGACAGTATATGTATTTCACTCTGTCACTTGAAAGGAAAAGAGACCGGCGCGTAAGAGAAACAACAGAAGGGAATGGGAAAGGAGAGATAATATCACAGCGCGTGGAGCGGACCAGGCAATGGTGAGGGTACGGCTTATGAGAACGAGGCGCAGCTCAGGTCTGCCCAGCCAGCTGTCGTCTGACTTTACCCCGATGGGGAGTCCGGCAGGGACGACCTATCCGACGACTGCAGATACGGACGGGGTCCGTAAAGCGGACGCCTTATCGAACCAAAACAGGATTGCACGGAGCACAGTCTCCTGGTTGGATGGGAATGGCGGTATCCGGAGTGTTTTGTGTTTTGGTTTATGTTGCCAAGAGAAAATTATTGTGATGGAAGTGCCGGACACGTGATGGAACATAGAACGCTGCTGGACTTACTACGATGTCCCATGAACGGATTCCTTGTCTCGGAGGGTTAAGGTTAAATCTCGACTTGGCCCTCCTGTCCAATTTTTCTTCCCTTCCTCGTGGCATCTCCCTTCAAGACACTTTCCTTCCTCTAGCCTTTTTGTTCTCCTGCAGAACATACCCGGCACCGCCGATGGCAGGTACGGCATTAATAAGGCCAGTAGTAACAGAGTAAATCCGCTCGACATCTGTATCAACACTGTACTGTAGCCTTGACGCCTCTCCGGCGCAGCCACGGGTCACCGTGATGAGCCTTCAAAATGTGCGCGTTCGGGGCCAGTCCCGACGTCATCGAGACCGGGGTCCGTCACTGGACGGGGACGGGCTGACAGGCACGGCCTCCACTCTGCGAGTTTGAGGCGCGGCCAATGATTCTAGGTCTGATTCCATTCTCTCCGCGATAGTGGGGAGCCGAAGAGTATTTGCGTCCTCGCTCTAGACTCCTAGAGGGTTCCTGTAGCATGCAAGACGAGATTTCCGGGCAGCGCAGAGGGAACATGCTGAGGGACGGCTGGGACATGGGCCGGGAGAGGGCACGCATCGACTCGTACACACTCTGCATACAGTACTGGACAGTATGCATGTAGACGCTGTGTGTGCGAGATGGCAGCGGAGTGGATGCCAGGGAAGGAGTGTTTCTTTTGGATCTAGGCAGCTTGGCGATAAGGGGCTTATCGGGGATCTGTTCTGTACTGTACGGTGGCGAGCCTAATCAAGGGGTTTGGAGAGAGGTACTATACTTCGTAGCTACTGCAATTCTAGGCACTGTCAGCAACTAATGGCAAAAAAAAGAGGAAAACTTCACTGTGACAGGCCTTTAGCTACCGGTAGTGATAGTAGAGGATGAGCTCCTTAAGTGACGAAGACTGCCTGGCCGTGAATTGCGTTGCTCCTAGTGTAGAGTGTAACCACTATGGTCAGTTCTCTAGGAAGAGAAGCCCATTAAACACCGATGCAATAATGTGAACAATACTCACTGCACAGTATGACGACATAAGGTACGCAGCGTCCCCGAATTCAGTAAAGAGCATCCCTGAGAGTAGGAGGATACCTTAAAGCATGCACATGGAACCCAATCCCGGCGGACGAATCGGGAAACAGCACGTGATAACAATATCACGTGATAATATACAAACATATGGCAGGCAAAACCAGTCTGAGAATGCGATGCCCCGCATATAGCACTACTGATGATGGGACCCGATGCCGACAAACGACAGACGACAGATGACTGACGGTAGCCTGACACCTTCCTCCCGTGATATGATCTGCTCCCAGCGCGGTGTTCCTGGACCGCACGGGGCGCTCCCACGCAAGCAAGGATCGGCCCAGCCTCCCGATTATTGTGCTACTCACCCTTCCAAGGATCTACCGTCTGCGGACCCTCGATAGAGTGGTAATTGTGACGCGCGCTGCAGGAGAAGCAGGAAAATAAAAGCCCCCCGAAGAAGAGACAGGACGGTTCGCCCAGCCAGACATTTCCTGGCAGCACTTTTGGCCCTCTGGCGCATGTCCGATATCTGGGGTGGGCCATTCAGATGACCGAATTGCGCTGGTGACTGTAACGTTTGATTCGCGCATGCTCTGTGCCTGTTGCATGGCCCGCATGCACTGCACTGCTGCTTGAAGGCCAGAGAAGAAGGTCGCAGGCACTGTCGCCCCTGTTGTTGGCTGGCGCCGGGTGACTTCTGCGCACACAGAGACGAGACCTCCACGGCTGCTGCTGTGTGCTCTTTGGACGGCGCATCCCAGCATCTAGCCTTAAGCGGCGGCTCCTCCAACCAACGACTCCTCCCGACTCCTCACTCCCTCTTCTCTCACACCTCGCCCCTCGGCCAGTTTAGATCTGAACAGATTCCCTTCCACCTCTTCACAGCACCCGCCCACGCGGCGCATTCCCCTCGGCGCTCGAATGCGATAGATAACGCCGTCACCTCTCTTTTGCTCTTCTCCCGTCCTCGACCCTCCACTCAAACCGCTCCCCGGAGGCTTCCTGCAGCAGTGTTTCGCAACTCGTCTTCCACATAAGACGCCCGTCGCCGAGCATCCACCCTTTCATCTCAGCTGTCCCGCGCCACTCCTCTCCTCATACCTGATCTCAACCCTCCCGACACCGTCCCCCGACCCTGGCGAGCTTTCCGATTTGATCGTGCGCATCGTGCCAGGAGAGTTGGTCTAGCTGCAGCGCCGAGCGTCTACGTGCCGATTCTATCGATGCAGGGAACCGAGTGACCCCAATGACGGTGTTGACTCGTTGATAACGGCCTGTAGGACCAGATGGTGACTTGGTATTAATACGGCTCACCAGATCCCAACCTCCGCGGCGTGAATGCTCCTCGCGCAGACGGCCTGGCTGAGCATGCCCGTCAGAGAATTGGGGGTGCCTTTCGAGGTCGCCAGTGGATCTCATGCCACTGGTTCAACATTATTAAAGAGGCATAAGGTGCTGCCGCACCCCCCTCACGATCCCTCTCGCCCTGTACCTGCTACAGCACCTACGCTTGCCAGACCGTTGGATCTGTCCCTCGATACCATCATACCATCAGAAGCCAGTTCGGCTACACCGAGTCCTCACACTTTAAAACACGCCTCGAAGAGGATTGGTCCTCCTGTCCTTCCTCCAACTCCACCTACTCACTCTCGCCAGTCCTCCGATAGCAGCTCTGCAACTGCTCCTGCGCCAGAATATGAAGGCCGCATGGCAAGTTCTCCGCATGTTTCTTCCGCGCCAGGCACGCCTACGAATCAACGAAGCCCGCCAACCCCCGATGTCACCCCACCACGAGTGAAAGCGTCGTCGCTACGACCGCCACCTCGTGATCGAGCCTCCTCCACCCAATCTAGGACTGATTCCTTCAAGACAGCCCGAGAAAACCCTTACTCTTCTGATGAAGATGTGTCTACAGCTCGACCTGCTCTGCCCTCCCTGAGGCCGGCTAGAGCAGAGGTAAAGCAACCAAGATGGAAGGGGGAGAGGCGAAGAGAAGTTGGTCTGGGTTTGGGTTTAGAGTCAGATAATGATGGAACGACAACACCGAGAGCAGAAACTGCTTCTCTGCAGGAATTTGTTATATTTGATGGAGAATGGGGGCAGACAGGAGAAGAAATGAGTGAGGTGGAAAGAGAGTGGGATGATAACCTTATGAGAAATGTGGTGGTACGGAAGCGGCATACCCGTAAACCTTACAACTTTACCAATGGCGCTGCGGACGAGGTTCTGGAGGACAATATAGTATCGCCGACGATAGCCACGAAGGTGATTCGTAGCCTTCCGCTTCAAGAAAGGATTGCGCGTTATCGACTAGAGAGAGAGGCGGAGAGATCCGGGGACCGGATAGTTCAGCCTTCTGCTGTACCAGATTTCGATTCTCCTATATCTGCCGACGTCAGGAGGTTCTCCGCTATGTCGGGACGTTCAGCCACATCAACTGTCATAGAGGCCATCGTTGTCGATAGCCCTCCAGAACGCAGGCAGCAACTTCGACGCAGCAAGAAACAGATGGGCCTCAGAGACTTGAGTGACCAGTCATCTGTACCTTCTAACCCCAGCTCAGTGGTTTCTAATGAGCCGCAACGCTCACTGGCTCGGAAGATACCACAAATTCCCGAGAAAAGGCATAGAAGTTTGGCCTCTAATGCTACTGTTAGTACCACTTCTTCCAGCGGAAAGTCTCGACGACAAGTGCTGAAGGATGGTGGTATTCCGGTTGTGGTTGTGCCGGATCGTCTCTCTTCTGCAAGGCCATCAAGAGCGCCGTCCCTCAGATCTACAAGTAGCCACAAGACGAGGAGGACGGTGTCGCTCAGCTCAGCACCCCTGTCACAGTCCTCCAAGTATAACGAACCAGGATATTTTGAATCGAATCCGACCCACAAACGAACAATATCCGAATCTGAGAAATCGGCACACTCCGTGCGCACCATTGACTTCCCTCCAAATATCCCTACCAGGCGATCGTCACTCTCAGCTCCAACAAGTCGCAACACATCTCGTGCCGGATCCTTGACTGCGGAGAGCTTGAAAGCCCACAACTTGATGCACGAAAAGGCGACCGTTGAGCATGAAATCATCCAGAATCGTCCACCTGAGTTACGTCAGGACTCCGGACAGTCCACCCGTCTGAACGTTGTGGACCATACAGGTGATCCATTCTTCGGCAACCGTCGATCAACTCAGGTGACTCCGTTCTCCCAGTCATCTTATGAAACGGCCGGCACTGCTGCGGAAGTGTCAGAGGCAATGGCAGTGTCTATCTACCCTCATCAGAATACATCACTGTTGCTCGTCCAACAACTCCCAGCGCCTCAGCGATCTTCTATGCCCAAGGTTGAAGCCATTGATCATGCGCAAGTCCAGAAGGCCGCGCGTAGTGAGGAAACAACACTCCCAGTTACGCCTCCTCAGCAAACTGCTCCCATGGATGATAGTGATTCGCCATTGAGAAATCCCCGAGCGGCGCCCGTACCTCCTGCGATCAAGTTTATTCCACCTACTCCCGCAGCTCTTCTTCCTGAAGACGAAGACGATCGTGAAATAGAGCACGGCCAGAGACCCAGCACATCAGACACCCCGAGACGGCGAATGTCCTTGATGCGTCGCGCCTTCTATAATCGTCGCAATTCTGAGACTGCCATGGAGCCTGTCCAAGGTCTTTTAAAGCGAACCTTTTCTCTGGGGAGCCGCAGAAGAGCATCGGTGAATGGCACACCTAAGGACACAGCTGGCCGCTCCATGTCACTCACGGACCGCCCAGCAGATGATACTAAACTGCATCCATTCTGGCGCCCGAATCACTTCTGGGATGATCTTGATGCCCGTGAGGATAGCAACTGGGACTATCAAGGTGGATACGCAATGATTGACAACAGGCCTTCACCCCCGAGACGTAGCTTGAGCGGGAAGTTGAAGAGGACTTTCGCTATTCTACCTGTGAAGGACGATTATGCCTACCCATCGTACTCCGATGATAGGAGAACCATATCGAAGACAGGCGACGGACCGCTGAGGATCGTGAGGCAGGGAGATAACTCAGGTTTCAGAAGAGGCCCAGATGGGAGGCTTGTATATGATCCATCGGCTAACGTCGAGGAATCACCGCGGCCTTTCGGGTACGGGTTCCCAGAGGGCAACGGTGGCAAGCTGCATACCATCCCAGGCATTGGTCTGAGGGTAGAGTACCCTGGATGGAATGAGATGAAGCGGAGGCTGAGCGAGCGGAGGAGAGAACAGCGAAGTGAGAAATTGCGAGCCAGCATTAGTCATCCCAAAGAGGTTCAAAACGGTACGGATGAGATTCTGCGGAAGAGAAGTGACGCTTGATACCCCATGGTTGAGCGGAATTTGGATGGCGGATCCAAAAGCTGTATTATCTATCAAAGAGGGCTCGCAAAGGATGCCTTTAACTGCATTCTGCTATTACTTGCCTCTCTAGCTGTACTTTTTAGCCTCGCCCAAGTGGGCGTAGTTTATGGCCGATTTAACGATGGAAATGACTTGATGACACGAAGAGATGACTATTGGGTTTGTTTGCTGGCAAGCATATGTGTTCAGGGATGCATGGTTAGTATTTTTTAGAATTCAACTGAAGATGCATTGTATCTATGGCTTGAAAACTGGCTCTCTAATTCTGTATCATTTTTGCGGGTGACCTTGCGTGAGTTGAATCTACCTCTTCTCGCAGAGTCGCTGAAATATGGCCCAGCTGCTGCCACTGCACCCACCTCCAATCACCCGCGCCCACCGGGAATAGACGAGCACATTTAGAAAGTATTTAAGCATGCCTTAAAAATTGAAATCCGACTCGTGGCTCGATAATAAACATTATATAGAGCTACTATATCGTCCGGGGATACAGTTCGATAAAGGAACTATAGTTTCCTATTTTGAATCAGGAGTATAAGGTAGATTTATTAACGTCTACAGTATATCTAGCCTACTCTTTTCTATAGCAAGGATGGGTCCCCCTTAGATATAGTATATACAGCTGTAATAGCGACTATAGTCTGCCTAGAAAGATAATTAGTTATTTAAATTTATAATTTGAAAATTTTCTACGATAGGTATTATTTTATCACTTATTAGTTCTTGAGATCAGTCGCATGAATTAGGCCCTAATCGATGCACCGAGTAGGCTGAATATCGGTGATATGAGTGATATTCGAGCCTATCGTTCGAGTATATAATGAGGCTATTCAGATGCTCTGTAGTTAGGTAGCAGCAGCACATGCCGCCTGACACCGACAGGATTTATCTCATCTTTTCGGACACGCCATGAAGACGACCAAACCACTTCCTCCCGAATTTGGCTCCAGTCGCAGAGCCCAGCCTTTGCGCCAGACTCGCACTAACCCGCCGCGATCCTCCATAGAACCCTCTTACCCTATGGTGCTCGCGGGTCGCTCGCCAGCCTCGATGGCGTCTCCAACCCCGACCAACCGATCGAGATCTTCCCTCCTAGAACGCTCCTCAAACCACAGAGTCTACACTGCACATGCCACTATTCAGACTGCAGAAGCCGCTGCCCGAACTGCAGGTACTGCCACTGCTGGCGCCCAAACTGCACAAACGGCCGTCCAAACGGCGTAAAAGGCGCCCGCCTTTCACACTTCTGGGATTCTCCCTGGACGGGTGAGGCCGCCATTCAGATTGCAAAGGCTGCTGCTGATACCGCAGAGGCTGCCATCGGAACAGCAGAGGAGGCCCAACAGGTCACCTCTCAAACTTCAGTGAACGCTACTCAGGCTACGATGGCATCCGTCCATTCGGCAAGGACCGCCGCACGAACTGCGATGGCCGTGTTAACATAAATTTTCTTATTTTGCTTCATAATCTAACAGTACATTAGGTCTGTTCCTTCCGTGCTTCCATTAATCTTTTTTCCCCTGCTATGAGGGAGGGAGGTTGTTAGGGAAGGACGGTGTTTATAAAAAAAACAACATCCTGCGGGGCTTTTTGCCGTCGAATATCTCAATACCCACTAGTCGCATTTCTTGGAATTAAATATTTGAAATCGCTTTCAATCAATATCAATACCGCTATTAAGAGACAACTCTTTTTACTTGATTCCAAGGAGTTAGGGAATTATGATGTAGTCACGAGAAGTCACCTCAGCTGTCGCTAAACCGCGGGCCGCTAGCGACCTTGACTATCACTGCTTCCCCGCCAAAATTTTATCCAGCATCAAACCGACCGCCAACCAGCAAGTTGCACACGGACGCTCCGGCGCGATAGAGAAAATACAGAGACAAATCATGGCACAAGGGGCGATTAAGACCAAAAAGCCTAGCACAGCAACCGGGAAGTTGTCAGGGGGCCGGCATGGGGTTCTAGGGCCAAAGAAGGGTGCGAGGACGATCGCGCCGAAGAAGCAGGGTCTAGTGAAGAAGCAGAAGATGCTCAAGGTTCGTAAATTATTTTATTTCTTTTTGTCTCCTTTCTGAGAGCATATTGGTTTGTTTGAGAGCGGTTTTAGAGGAATTGGCTTACACAGATTGTAAATTTCATGCTAACTTGACATCTGCACAGAAACATTCCGGCGGGCTTACGGCGATGACGGAGCGCACGCTGGGAGCGAAAGCGGGGCACCTGGAGTTATTGAAGGGTGGGAAGAAGAATAAGGATAGAGAGGTTAAGAAGGGGGGAACTAAGAAATTTGGATGAGGTTGCCTGGGCGGAGGCAAAGGCACTGAGAGCCAGGGCTCGATACTCCCAAGGAAGCTTTCGACACGTTCCAGGCGCACCGGTGTCCTTACTGATACTGCGCCAGGATGGCCAGCCTGCCGAAAACATCTTTCCAAGATTATTAGATATATCTTGTGCCTTGATGAAGGTGCTGCTAGAGTTCGAGGGCTTTTTGGTTAGGATGGACGATGAAGTTATACGCAAGCTCGGGAAGGCTTCAGTTAGAGACTTTCGCCGATGGTGATCTGGGGCAGACATGGCGGAAAATTTCAGTGCGAGTTAACTCGTTGTTGAGTCGTGATTTCTCAATTTGAGGTCGAGAGGTAATCCTATAATATTGTGTAGACAAGGTTGAATGCAGAGCATTGTATGCACGTATAGCAGCCCGTAAAATTGAGAATTGGCACTGCTGATAGGCCTGAAGCGCGAGTGTGATTCGACCCTCTGTTTAAGACATTTGGAGCGTTGGTTGTAGAGTAATATTAGTCAAGAGTGGAGAATTGAGTGTGGTTTTCGGTAACCTGTCCAGCTTACAGATCAACTACGTTAGCGTAGACAGTGGCTGTCAGACGAAGGGATAACTGTTAAGTGTATATATATATTATTTTTTTGAGGCCAATGTATGCGGTCCAAAACATTCGAACCCTAGCCCACCATTCGCACTTCAAGAAAAATCATGGCCAAGACAATTGCAGTCGTTGGTGTTACAGGCGCCCAGGTTTGTTAGTCACCTCTCTTGACAATGACAACTTTTGCTTAGGAATTCCAGGGGGGATCCGTCGCTGACAAGTTCCTTTCTCTTGGGTGGAATGTCCGTGGGATCACTAGGTCGGCAATGAGTGACTCTGCTAAGGCAAAAGCTGCCGAGGGCATCTCGATAGTTGAGGCAGACCTAGACAACCTTGGCACGCTCATCCCAGCCTTTAGAGGCGCTCACGTAATATTCGCAATAACAGATTTCTGGGCACCTTTCTGGGAGGCCAATGCGAGGCTCTCGAAGATTTCGGATCGCGCGACTGGTGAGCATGCCTACGCCATTGAGGTACAGCGTGGCAGGAATGTTGTCGATGCTGTCCAGCAAGTTTCCAAGGAAGATGGGATGTTGGAGAGATTCATCTTCAGTACGCTTCCGAGTTTCAAAGAGCAGAGCAACGGGAAGTACACTTATGTGTATCACTTTGATTCAAAGGCAGATGTCACAGAGTATCTCAAGTCGAAAGAGGATTTGTGGCAGAAGAGCTCGTTATTGAACATGGCGTTCTATTCAAGTAATATCTCGAGGTTTTGGCAAGCAATCGAGGCGAGCTACCTGCTCTATCATCAGTGAATCTGGCTGATATTCTATGCTGTAGCCTAAGAACCCCGGACGATACGTAATGCGTAAGCCCGGGTCTGTTGACGCCATGCACCCATGGGTTATTCCAGAGGATACTGGGCGTTTCGCTGATCTGCTGGTGCGTTGTCCTCCAAAGCAAGATCTTCTTGCTGTGAGTGAAATGGCCTCTTACAGGACCGTAATGAATATTTGGAGCAAAACTACAGGGATTCCCGCCGAAGCTCAAGAGATAAGTGTGGAAGAAGCGGATAAAGATGCTCCTGGGGGTTTTGGGAGGGAATCTGGAGAGAGTGCGGCTACCAGTGCGGAATTTGGATGGGGAGACCACTTGGTCTTGCCCAAGGATGTGAGTCTTTTGACGAGAAGAGTGTGTTCTGCGCTGACAGAGATAGCTTGATCCTGAGATTAGAACGACAAGTCTGAAAGAGTATATGGAGAATCAAAAGAGGTGATTGAGCCGAGCTTGGTCGACCATTTGTGACAAAAGTCTCACTGATTCAAACGCACAATGACAGCAAGCAGGGAAATATAGAGATAATGCTGCATTCAAGGCAACAGAAATATTGGGGACTTTCTCTGTCCAACTAGGAGTGCCTGTCCCGAGAGATGGCAAGATGGCAAGATGTGTAAGATCTTACATTACCTTACGTTGTAGAAATTCTCTTTGACCACAATCATTTGATGAAGCAAAATAAAAGCCGAATCGACTCTTGGTTTTAAAGCTCATAAAATAGAGAAATGTATGTCTTTCATGCTAAAAAGATAGCCTTTATACCCGGTAGGAGATCTTGGCCGAATGTCATTCAGGCACAACTTCATAGGTCTAGCACTTGTACTTGTCGCTGCACAGCCCCATATGCCCAAGCTGCCGACGGTGATGTAGCGAAAGAGGCCAATCAACGTCATACGCAGCAGGCATATCTCATTCAGTACCCCGCCGAAGGTGGCTTCAAAGAGACCGCGCAAGCCGGCAGTCTTTGGAATTTTTTGGCATTTCAATATCCCAGGTGGATGCGTGGACGAGCTGAGAGCGGAAATTGTTTCTCTCCCGTCGCGACCCACTGTCCATCTGTCCACCTGTAGAAGTCTTCTAGAAGTAATCGTCGGCGGGTTGCGTGCCGTGGATCTCGGGTACACAGGGACGTCTGGATGATGCCCCTGCACTTGTGACGACGGCGTATCTGCATAGCCCTACGATAAAAAGGTCGCCGGAACATCTCCTCTTTCGCGCCCATCACAAACACACAAAAAGCCGAAAATTTCTCTCGGAGGTCTACTGTATCTTGCAGTTGACATATCGAGTTCTGCGATCGTTCACAGCGCTCTCATCACTAGTTGCACGCCGAGACACACCGGCGCCGCGGGCTTTCAAGCGGCGCCAGCACGCTACAGAGGCATAAAGCCACAGGTTTCTCTGCCTGATCGTGGAGGGAGAGACATACCACGCCGCCCAACATGGAGACCGGCAGTGGGTTAAAGCGGAAAGATACGACCAAAGGTCCTCCGCTCCGAATCCTGTCCCTAGGTATGCCACAGATCGAGAAATCCCATGACTGCGCGACAGCCCACTAACATGTCGCAGATGGAGGTGGGGTACGAGGTTACTCTATGCTTATCATTATACAAGAGCTCATGCACAGAACATACGTCGAGATTGAAGGGAAGGCACCGCGAAGGGATCAAATACCTAAACCATGCGACCACTTCGACCTTATCGTCGGGACGGGCACAGGCGGGCTAATCGCCATCATGCTAGGGCGACTGCGACTAGATTTGGAGACGTGCAAGGAGGTGTACGTTCGTATGACGAGGAAGGTGTTCGAGACGGACAAGACGATAGCCGGTATTCCATATCGGTCGACCCTGTTCAAGGCGTCAAAGTTGGAGGAAGCCATTAAGGAGTGCGTAAAGGAGCATACTGTCTTTGAGAGCGAAGGGAATGATGGCGAGGAGCCTGCCTCCCTGGGGAGTCTGTCTAGCCCGGTCAGCCCTATGTCCAGAATCCCCCAGAGACATATCAGCAATGCGAGTGTGACGAGTTTCAGCAACCGGAGCCCTACCACCTACATGAACCGGCCTTTTTTGTCCTCGAGATGGGGAAATGCCAACGCTATATTATACGACAACCGGGAATACAGAACCAAGACGTAAGTGTAGTATTGATTTTGTGAGCCATAAGCTAACACTGAGTAGAGCGGTTACGGCAATATACAAAGGCACTCAGCCGGGTGGCGCCCCGGTAGTTCTACGATCCTACGATTCAAGAAAGGAGCTTTCAGTAGAATTCGACTGTACGATATGGCAGGCGGGCCGAGCGACTTCGGCAACTGGGCTGGCATTTAAACCAATTCAAGTTGGGCAGTCAGTATTCATCGATGAGGGCGCAGGCAATTATAATCCTACACCGATAGCACTCGATGAAGCTTGTGTGAATGAGTGGCCTGGTCGGGAAGTTGGAGTCATCGTGAGTATTGGAACTGGGAAAAGACCAGCAGGGAGCGATCATAACCAGCAAGCTTGGTATGAGGGTTTTATGGGAGAGTTTGCCGAGGCAAGAAGACGCCTGATTGCTAAAATCGAAGGCTGCGAAGTCACCCATCAGTACATCATTCGAGAGGGACTGAGCAAACGTGGAATCAACATTGAGAACTACTACCGTCTGAATGTGGAGATTGGAGTAGGGGAGTTTGGCATGAACGAATGGCACCGACTTGCGGATATCAGCACAGGCACGAGGCGATATCTAGCAAAGAACGAAATCAAGGCAAAGAATGACTCAGCCGCTGTGAAGCTTGCAAAGATCCACAGAGCTAAGTTGCGCTTTGACCGAGAAAGTGGAGTAGCAGTTCCACCAAGCCGACACAAGGAGCATCTAGATGACGTTCCTGAAGCTTATCCCACAGCCGTGGAACTACCAGCCGATGTCCCTTCCACACCTCCGCAAAGTTCCCCTCCCCGGCCGTCATACGAATCGGGCCATCATGATACATTGGAAGTCCCTGATCAGCACCGTCTGCCCTATTCTCAGCGTGCCTCAGTGGACAGCATAGCCAAATTATCCTTGAGGGACTCTATCGTGAGCAATCCTGTTGACGGTGACGACAAATTTGTCGTCCAAAGTCCTACTCCTACCCAGTATCGGACGGCCAGCGGCGCAGATAAGATTGCAATCATTAGCCAGGATGAATTTCCGAAGCCCAAGGAGCAGATGCCGGTGATGCAGCAGGGACGAGTTGAGCCGCCCCCATTACCACCCAAAACTCCACTTGACTTTGATGCTCCTCTGCCGTTGGGACGACCTAGACCACCATATCCGATGGATGATGGGCCACCTCCACCTGTAAATATGGCGAGGAAGCCAGATTATAAGGGAAAATGATGAGATGACGGTATTGACATGAGGTGTTTTCCTGGCGTTCAAGGGAGACGCATCAGTAGGTATTCTCTTCTAGGAGCTGGTTATACCATTGATGTTTAGGATGCGGTTCTAGATTCTAGGGATTATATCTATATACCTTTGTCTTTAAGCCTCGCGGCTACGTCTCTAATGGTTCCTCTTTCATCTTACTTAAAGTTGAGCATAGCAACCTTGTATAAACTCTAATTCTCCTTCCCCAGCGGACTTAGCAACCATTTTAATCCCACCGCATTTGTCGGCCCAACCAGCTCTTCTAAACCTCTCTCAGATAAGAAATCATGATCGCAATACTCAAATCCAGGAACGACGGTCTCGCTAATCAGAAGCCCCTTACTTGAATTTCCGCCCTCCTCATCTGGCAAAAGGTATGAAGCCTTGAACTTCCCTCCCTCAACAATCCACTGTAGCCTTTCACCCTTCGCAACATTGTGGCCTACGGTAAACGTCTCAATCCTCTTCTCTTTGCCCTCCTCGTCTGCGTGGATGATAACATAACGGCCACGTCCCTGGTGTAATGTATGCACAGTCCGTGCTTTGTTTCTGTGGAATCCTCCCTGCGGACCGCCTGGAGTTAGGAGATAGAAGATCGTCGTCGACGAGTTTCGGACCGCCGGATCAAAGCCTGGGCGCTGAGGAGCAAGTTCGGATGTCGAGGACTTTCCCCCCGCGAACGGAGAAGGAGTTTTATCTCGAGCTCGATCTGTTTCCACAAAATAACCTCCTTCGATATGTGGCATAAGGTTCAGGTTTGCAACCAGGTTTAAGACCTCGACGGATTCTTGGGTGCCTTGAGATGGGATGAAAATGGGAGCGATGTTGGAAGCCATTTTAGAAGACGGAGAACGTGGCAGATGGGATACTTGAAAGCACGAGCACAAAGGCAAACGAGGAGAGAGCAAGGACATAATGGCGAGAGATATACAGAATGGCAGAGCTCCGCTACTCCCATAACAGCTAAATAGTTCGTAAGGGAGTGTAAGATGAGCCGATTTAGTAAGCGCTTTACCCAGCTTTACCAGCATCTAGTGCATAGTACGTACAGTATATCTATGCCAGTGAGGCGCAATCGCAAGGCGTGAACATTGCCAAGTGGTTTGGCCCTGACGCTAATGGCGTACTATATCCCATCAGATTGTAGCATCAGAGATATATGCCCCGAGAGTGTGCGATACTTGTATAACCGACTGATCTTGACAACTGAACCGGGACTAGTGCGACCCTGCGGGCGTGAGGCGAGGATGTCTTGTGCCTGATATATAAGGCACGAGGACCCACCTGCTTACCCAATTCGGGAGCACCTGGACCCTGCCCACTAGTACACTCCCCTTTCCATTCCCTCCGAGCGCTATCCCGCTGCTCACGATTGTTGACGATTTCACGACCTGCACGACCGAGACGACTAGGACGACGTTCATGAGCACTTGTGCCCCTTCTTCTGGATGTGTTGTTTTAAATCTGTAATATAGCTGGGTGCGATTTTCATCCGCCATCCTTGGCCCCGGTAGCATCATCAACATTTTCTCGTTCTTCACAACTGCTCGACGATACCTTCACAATGACAGCTGCATTGAGCAAGCGCCAGCAAGCGCGCAATGAGCGAACCCTTCAAGAGCTCATAAAGACGGTCCCGGGGAACAATTTGTGTGCGGATTGTGGGGCCAACAATCCAGGTGAGTCTGTCCAGTGCCGCAGTTGCATCTATCTTCGACGGTTAACACGAGGCGCAGGATGGGCGAGTTGGAGTGTAAGTTTCTTCTCTGAGCATTGTGGAATTCTCCTCCCTATCTGCAGAGGTGCTGTACTAATGCATAAGACCAGTTGGGCATTTTCCTATGCATGCGATGCGCCGCGCTGCATCGGAAGCTTGGGACGCATATTACCAAGGTCAAGTCCTTGAGCATGGACTCTTGGTCTAATGAACAAGTAGAAGTACATATCCCTTTGGCCCTTTGTTATACTCAACTAATGCCCCTCAGAATATGAAGCGAGTTGGAAATGTTGCATCTAATCGGATATACAATCCTCAGAATACCAAACCACCAATCCCCTTTGACGCCGATGAGGTGGATGCTGCGATGGAGAGATTCATACGACAGAAGTACCAGGACCGCACGATTAAAGTACAGACGAGGCAGAACACTGGAAGCACAAACTCGGATGATCATCCGCCACCCCTACCCCCAAAGACCGGTAGCCGGTTTGGCTTCCGATCGGCCTCGTCAATCTTCCCACTGTCGTCCAAAGCAAAGCGTGAAGCAGCGGCTGCAGCGGCTGCACGGCCTGATTCACGCGATCGATCGCCATCACCGCCGAGACGAAACAAGCCTTCCAGGTTATTTGGCGCCGATGTTGGCGAACCAAGCCCGGCTGATTTGGAATCGAATTTAGCTAGATTACGTGATATGGGGTTCAGAGACGAGAGACAGAACCTGGTCGTCTTGAAGCATGTTGGTGGCGATATTCAGAAGGCCATCGGGACTCTAGTCAAGCTTGGAGATAGTCAAGGGCCTCCGAGTATATCGAAGTCCGGACAGGAGTCTGGCTTTTCCTCTGGATCCCGCACACCAGTTACGCCATCCGGGGGTGGAATCTCAATAAATCGTTTCCGAGAGAAAAGCTTACCGCAACCTTCGTCCAATCCATTCGATATGCTTGATACACCACCCGCCCCTGCTCAGCCGCAGTCCTCTCAATCTACAGGTACTTTGGCTCAGCCTCGGAGTCCCATGGGAAGTAATCCGTTCCAGCCGGCTCAGGGTACAAATCCGTTTGGATTTGCGCCATCCCAGTCGCAATACTCCTTAAACCAAGCCTTCCAGAACTTGGCAGTCTCGGTTCCCTCTCAGCCCCTCTTCCCTAATCACACTGGTGGCTTCCCAGGACCACAGCAGCAACAGCAGCAGCTGCTACACATGCAGTCCATGACCCCTCCGGTCCCTTCTATTCCTCAACAGTACTATCCACCTGTCATATACGAAAATCCTGCACAACAACCACAACCGCAGCAGAATTACAACCCGTTTATGCAGCAACAGCAGCAACAATCGCAGTCGCTGCAACAGCGTCCACCGCCGCTACTAAATACGAACGTCCAGTATTCACTGTTTTCACAGAATCAAGCGCCACTCTCAGCACCAGTAAATGGCAGCCATAATATGCAGCCCAGTCTGTTCAGCCAACAGCAGCAGACTCCGCAAGCGTCAAGTTCCGGTGTGGCCTTCCAGACAAATCCGTATACTCAGCAACAGCACGGATCGCAGAATGCTGCACAGACTCCTGCGAGCCAAGTCTCTGCATTTTATGGCAATAGTACCTCGCAGCAAATGCAGCAGCAGCAGCAACAGCCACAGCCAAACCCATTCTTTCAGAATAATGCCCAGGTGGCCCCACAACAGTCTTACGCTCCCCAGTTGCAGCAGCCCAATCCTTATCAACAATTTCAGGGTGCAGTGAATGCTCAAGCTGCACAGCAAACCAAACCGGATAAGCGAAGCATACTCGACCTGTATAACTACCCTCAGATGGCGCCTACTTCACTCCAGCAACCACAGACTCAAAACCAAGGGCCTCTATCCGCACCACTTTCGGCACCAGCTTTTGATACCCAGCTGCAGGCGGGGAACACGTCAGCCCCTATGTCAGCAGGCTTTGGGGGCGGTCGAAATCCCTTCATGAGCACGGGGGGAGGGGTACAAAGCGCGGGAGGTAATATAGCAGTTGGTCCGGGACAGTTCGCCCAAGCAGGAGCAGGAAACCCCAGCCGGGAGAGCATGATGATTAATGCCGGGGACTGGCAGAACGGTCGTCACTCACCTGACGCATGGGGAACTATCAGTGCCAGGTCTATCAGATAGATGTAATTAATAGATCATGAACAAAGAGGATGACAGCATGACAAGCATGGAAGCACTCTACTGTGCGACGTGATTCGCTAGAACTTCCGTTGCTTGCGCCAGCTTGGAACTGATAACGGTGGAGAGGGTTGGCTGGGGCTTCAACCCCGCCTTTGGCACTTGGGATGTACAGTAGTATAATGCAGCAATTTTGTTCCTGGTTGACAGGTCATGGGTCAAAAGGACCGGAGTTGCCGACAGGTTCATCCTTCATCGCCGTTCTAACTGCTTAGGAGGCCGAGAGCCAGCATCTCTGCCTAGAGCAAGCACTGCACTTGCCTCTGTTCGCTACTAGCCGTCAAGGAATTTGCTCGGAGCCGACTGCAGACGGTTGGAGATGGGTCGACGAAGGCTCGCCACCACTCTTCACCGCCGACGGGCAAGAAAGAAGGGCCGAGAGAGATGAAGACAGAAGGCGAATGCCGCAGCAGTTGGCTGCAAAAAACTAGGGGCGGGTCGACGAGAGACAAGGCCAACCAAGTCCCGTTCGTTTGCCACCAAGGACGCTGAGTGATGTTCGCCCCGCCATGGCCAATGGACAGCGCTTGGCCTCTGCCCCTGGGCCTTAAGAATTCCTGGACTGGCGTTCTGGAAAGTGCGGAAGATTGCGCGTTCTCAAATTGCCCGTCCCATCTGTCCCACTCGCACCTCCACTGCCCCAGCACCGAGAGGAGCCGACCGCCTGTGAGACCCTGGCTGAGAGCCGACCCCGCCCACGCCATGCTGACAGACATTCATTAAGGTTACTGCTTACTGCATAGAGTCGCAATGGCGGCCGGGAAGGCATGGGGCGGCTGCTGGACTGCGGGGGAAACGGGATGAGCTCACTTTCTGCCGGGGAGAAAAGTCAGTAAATAAATACCACCGCGCCTCGGGAGGGAGTTCGGGCACAATGTGATCCTGTCTTGTGTCGCGCGTACGCAGTGGTGAAGGAATTTGGATCATAAGTTGTGAGACAATGCGATCCTCAGCAGCAATAGCGGCAGCGGCAGTGGCAGCGGCAGCGCTGAGCTGCCCGGCACTCGCCCAGACGGACTTCTCGACCACCAGCGGCATCTCGACGTGGAACCAACAGGATTGGTCGTTAACGGCGACCAAGTTCATTCCCGGCCAGTACCAGTCGCGCGTCTCGCTGGCAAATGGGTGAGGATCCCTAGTGGCACGTCCAATTGCTTGTGTGGGCGGAAACTGACACTTGCCCATAGCTATATAGGATCCTCGCTTGCAGCAGCAGGACCCTTCTTTGAAATCGATGTCAACCAGACCAGTGCCGATGGGCTTCAACCAACAAACGGATGGCCTCTGTTCGATCCGCGAATAGCCTTCTCCACCATCTCCGGTTTCTACAATATCCAACCCAATGGCAGTGGCACCAACTACCCCTGGCTCAACCAGTATGGTTGGGAATCGTTCATCGCCGGCATCCCACACCCCACGGCCCTCATCTTTGCCTTTGGAAATGCGGCCCTCGATGCGACAGTCAGTAGTACTGCCATCTCGGACTTCTCTCAGAGCCTCTCTTTCAAGACGGGTGTCGGAAAGTGGTCCTATACATGGAGCCCAGATAATTGCCATGCCTCGTTCCGGGTCTCATACTCGGCGATATTCAGCCGAGAACGACCTAATGTTATTGCCGTGACTGCCAGCATAACGCCTTCTGCGGATATTTCAGGCACGGTGACCGATCTCCTCGACGGCCGGGGCTCCGTCCGTGCGTACTTGAATGAGAAAGGTCTGGACAAGAGCGGCAATACCATCTATTCATCGGTACATCCCACCGGACTGGCCAACATTACTGGATATGTCGTCTCTGGGGTGGACGTCTCGAACAAGTACACCAACCAGAGGTCCCGTAGAGCTGCCCACGGGCCGTATGTGAGCACCAACGAGACGACCATTGGTCAGACCTTTGATATTAATCTCAGGCGGGGCAAAACTGCCACGTTTTATAAATACGTCGGCGTGGCTTCTAATGACAAGTTCAAGGATCCCGAGTCTGTTGCTCGAAAGGCACAGTCCTTGGCTCAATCAGATGGCTGGAATAAACTTCTAAACGAGCATACCGCTGCGTGGGCGCAAATCATGACGGAGGATGTCGTTGATGATTTCACGGACCCAGTAACGGGACAGGTCCCAACCGATCCCAATGTCCTGTCTTTACATATCGCCTCGGTGGCGAACATCTATTACTTGATGCAGAACCTTCAGCCGGATGGCAGTGGGCTCAATGACAACAGCATTTCCGTCGGCGGTCTCTACTCGGACTCGTATGCTGGCCTTATCTTCTGGGACGCCGATTATTGGATGGCTCCTGGGCTGAACTTAATCTTCCCCAACTGGGCCAAACAAATCCCCAATTTCCGCCTGAAGCAGCATCCACAAGCATTGGCGAATGCTGCCTTCAATAACTATCCTAATGGAAGTTCGCTGTATTCATGGACTGCTGGAAGGTATGGTAACTGCACAGGAACTGGGCCGTGTGTTGATTACGAGTATCACATAAACTACGATATTACGGCCAACTTATTTCAGCAGCATAACATCACTAACAACGAGACCTGGTTCAACAACGGTGCCCGACAAGTCATTGAGAGCACGGCTATGATGACCGGGCAACTCCTGAAGTACAATGAGACAACCAAGACGTATTGGCTCCACAACATGACTGACCCTGACGAGTACGCAAATAATGTCGACAATGGTCCTTTCACCATTGCATCTGCCGCCAACCTCCTGGAGCGAGTGAACGAACTCAGAGCAGCGCAAGGGTTGCCCATAAATGAGACGTGGGAGACCCAGTCTCAGAACATCCAATTCCCAACAACTCCCTCCCACATCACACTCGAGTATGAGACGATGACCGGCACGGTTGAGGTGAAGCAGGCCGATGTCGTGCTTTTAGCATTCCCACTAGACTACAGCCAGAACTATACCTTAGAGGACAAACTTGCTGATTTGGACTATGTCAGTAATGACCCTAAGTACTGAGGATTGGGTTACTAACAACCCTATAGTATGCTGACAAGCAGTCACCTAATGGCCCAGCCATGACTTATTCCATCTTCGCTATCGATGCCAATACGCTGTCTCCCTCGGGCTGCTCTGCATATACATACACACTCAACGGCTTCCTCCCGTATCTTCGAGAACCATGGTATCAATTCTCGGAGCAAGCTGTAGATGATGTGAGCAAGAATGGAGATACTAACCCTGCATTTCCCTTCCTTACCGGCCACGGAGGCGCCAATCAAGTAGTCCCCTATGGATACTTGGGTATTCGAACAGACCAACCAATCCTCTATGTCAATCCCTCTCTGCCACCCCAGATCCCCAACGTGAAAGTACGCAATTTTCACTATGCAGGGGCAACACTCGCTGCCACTATGGACAACATGCATACCAGATTGACCCGTCTCCAGACTCCGGCTTCAGCGAATCTTGTCGACCGCTATGCCGGCACCACTATGCCGGTTGCTGTAGGAGCACCCGGCTCGGTGCCTGCTGACCAGATCTTCAACCTCGCCATAGGCCAAACCATCACAATTCCTAATCGTCTGTACTGGCAGAACCTCACCCAGCCATCGAACCTTCTTCAATGCCTCCCGGCCACTAGCGAGGATAGCTTCCTTGCTGGCCAGTTCCCGGTGGCAGCAATCGACGGTGCGCGTTCTACAGCATGGCAGCCTACCACCAATGGCACAGCGTCCCTGCTGGTCGACATGAGTGCCGTCGCCACATCACCCGTATCAGGAGTGTACTTCGACTGGGGCCTCCGACCCCCAACCTCCGCCATTGTATATCTGTGCAACAGCACGGAGTCGTGTGGGACGGCTGGCCACGGGACCGAGATTAACATCGGTGCCGTCTCGCCCAGCGTTCCTTGGAACAACACGCTGGCTGTCTTGCCGGTTGTAGGCAACACCACGACATTCAACGTGCATAGTGTGTGGAGCGGGAAGTACGCGAGACTGGATATCGAGGGCTGTTGGGAAGAGGATGGCGAGGGCGCCACGGTAAATGAGTTCGTGCTTCTGGGGCGGAAGTAAAGTAATTGAAATAGGACGGTGCCTTGCACGGTCTGTGCTGTTTTTGGTCTAGGTAGTTAGATCCAGGAATAAAACTAAAATTATCCATAATTATCCAAGCATACGAAGTATCTTGATATCTGTCCTATCTGAAGCATTGAGGGACACTTGAGTGATTGTAAACATTCAGACCGTGTAAGCAGGAGGATAAACAAAGGGAATCACGATGGCTAAACGAGAGGAACTAAAAATATGAAGTGGAAGAAGGGCTTTCATTTCGCGCGATCCAAAACATGCAGGGCCATCTCTCTGTAGCCCATATTCTACATACCAGAATCACCCAGTTCTATGCAATCTTGAGCTCTGAATAACACGCTCCTTTCTCTTAAACGCCGTCATGAATTCGTTATATATCTCTTGTCCATGCGAGGTAGAATCTTGTGTATTAAATAGTAGAGATGGTATTCCGTTTTCGTCTCATCTGTGCTTTCCTGCAAGGTATATCTATACTTTCCTAGGGAAAGGTGATGTGGATAAGTCGATCGAGGAGTAAGGCACTTGACTTATGGCGCAGCTATGGAGGCGGCGCTAGAGGAGTCGACAGCTTCTCCTTCTTCTGGTTTCCGACCCCAGACGACGTAGATCTTGTGATAGGCGTGGATATTCCTGTCCAAGATTGCTTTGCGGACGTCGACGAGGTAGACCTGTATCGTTTGATTAAGCCGGGGATCTTCAGGGGTATTTTGTGCAGGTGAGAAAGGAAGATATACCTCGATCTCATCCTTGCTCCAGCTCAGCGTACGAGAGAAGGGGGCCAGACTCAGAGCCTGCAGACCAGAGAGCCAGTTGTCCTCAGACATGCGACCGAGGAACTTCAGGTGGCGATCGCGAGGCCAAGGGTTAATTGGCATCTTGAAAACCTTCTCTTGAACGTCGACGAAGCCGGCTTCCTGATACCAGCGTTTCAGGCGGCTGGCGATACGCAGCGGGCGGTCGGCTTGCATAGCTGCTTCGTCGAGCGTGGCCATCCATTCCTTGAATGGCCAGTTGTCGGGCATGGTGCCATCATCGCAGTACGGTGTCGACATGATCTCCTGGCTCTCCATGAACCCGCCAGGCTTGAGGTAGTGGAATGCCCGATTGATGATGGCCTTGAAGTCGGCGAAGCAGCCTAGCAGTACCCGCGTGTGGATGTAGTCGAAATAATCTGGAGGCAGCACCCAGTCGGGTTCACTGGCGTCGTCGACGAAGAAGTGGACGTTTTGCGGTACGGACGAGGGTTGGATGGGCGAGAGGTCCGTCCCCTGGACCTCAGCGTTCGGGAACTCGTCGCCCATCTCGATGGCCCACTGGCCTGTCCCGGTGCCAATATCCAGGATGGTCCTTGGATCCTTGAGAGGCGCAAAGTAGTTCTTGTCGGAAAATGCATACTTCAAAATTTCATACTGAAAGTCCAAACGGTCCCTCTCTGATGGGTCGTTGGGGAAGAAGTACGCTGTGTAGAGAGGTCAGTGTGCTGAGCCGAGGTGAACTGGTGGTTATCGGCGGACAACTCACAGCCGGCTTTATATCTATGATACGTGCGGCCGTTCTCCCTGTGGTGTTGTAAGATGCTCTCGCTGAGAGAGCGGCTGGTCTGTCTACGAGAAATCCATTAGCAGGCCCTCGATTTACGACGTCGAGATACAGATTGCGTGTACCACGTCGTCTCCGGACTGCTGGGACGAACTCATCGTATACTGGGCTCCCGGCAGAGCTGCTGCCGTGGAGAGATAATACCTGGCTCTGGATGGCTGGTAAGTAATATCCAGAAAATTTTGCTGCCCAAACTCACATCTGCCTCAATCGGGAAACCCACTTCTGTGGCCAGTCGGCTCTGGGATCGCGCTGGAGTGTCTGGGCTTTCCAGTCTCTCTTGTTGCTCCATCTCGCCCAGCAAGTTGTTGATATCGCTCGCCGGGGCCGACCACGACGCACATATTATTATCCTCTTGCTGTGGCTGCTTCATAGATCTAGGGATTGAGAAAAAGAATTAAAATTCTCGTTGCGCAGGCACAGGAGATTACCTTGAACCAAGGGAGCCAGCTAGCACAATATGACTTGTCAAGCAGTGCAAGAACCCCCGAGCCTGCAGCAGCGGCGACCCGACGACGCAGGCAAAGGCGCCCGGGGCCTAGGTTCTGGGAAGGGGTTCCCTGGGGACAGCCCTTCCTTTGGGAGACCCAGCAGCTTGGTTTGGGGCTTGTCGATGGCCCGCAGAAGGGATGTAACATGATGGCGGTGCTAGCGGAACTCCCGTTGACCAACCAGGCCTTGCCCAAAGGTCTCATATATGATCATCATTCGCTCCTGTCCGGTGTTTCGGTCGCACAAACACAAACTGCAGTTCAGTACAGTACAGTACAGTACAGTACAATACAGTACCGCACACAGAGCAATTGTCATACGTTAGGGGCAGGGTCAGCAGTGGGGCCTTCCGAAGACGGGGACTGCAGACGACGTGCAGTCCTGCAGAGAAGGAGGTTTTGAGGATAAACACGATGTGGGTCGTGCTTCGGTGATGCTGACGATGGCATGCATCCCCTGATGCAGCCCCTTAGTCCGCGGATTCTGGTCGCGGGATTGGGAGGCTCGTATTAAGCCCTCAAAGCAGACTGAGTGACGGACAATGGTGTCTAGATCAAAGAGCCTAATAAAATTACACAAGACCTGGCGCGGATGGCGGTCCCTCCCACCATACCTGTGCTGATTCTTACCTGGAGAGGACTATAGCGCGCAGTTGATGCAATCGCAACCACTACCACACACACACTTTGTCCTCGGACTAATCTATTTCGTACGTCAACACACTAATCCCCCCATTCTCCCATGCGGCGCCAGCTCTTCAATCTCTGCTAGCTTGGATTCACACTTCCGGCTCCCTGGGCAGCACATGCATAGATGAGGCGAGCTGCCCGGGTTCGGACTCTTCTATAATCTCATCCAATATGCACTGTAACACGCCGGCCAACACACGACAAGATCGATTAAATTCTAAGAGCCAGTCCCGGACGCTAGGGCGCATCCCATCCCACTGGTTCGGACCCACCCGCTCACTCGCACACCGGGATCGAGATGATGGGATGGCTCGTTCCGTCCAACATCATGATTGCTCATTAGGTCCAAGATCGCTTCTCCACACTCAACGTTGCTCGACGAAAGGAACACTTATTCTGAATTAATGTATTGATACATACTAATAATCCTTGATACCACCGGCACTGTAATAATTGCTTCCGGCGTATCCGCCCGTTGCCAGGTGCTGCGCTTGCAACGTGCCACGGTCTCCATGGGCGCTGGGATTGAATCAATTGGTTATGGAGAAACAGAACAGTGAGACGGCTCGCAGGCCTGCCTGCCTGCCTGTTAATATATGGCCACATGCGCGATTCCCAACAGGGCGAAAAGCTCCTCCTTTCTTTTGCTGCCCTTCTCTGCGCTCTTATTCCTCCTTGCTTTTCTTGCCGGCTCACGTAACAAGCTCCCAATTTACGCGAGGGCATTTGGCGCAAAGTCGTCCATTCACGCTCCATTCAGATACTTCTCTCTTTAATTGTGTGCCACGCCAACTGCACTATGAGGTTCGTTACATGCCGCCTTGCTGCCACCTCTAGTAGACACATTCCAGAGCAGCCCAATGGCAGCCCCACATGCCCGAATCCAAATGCTGGTCGACCAGGCCACGAATGACGCCCTCCCGTCCCGGGCCGCCATTGACAGGGGCACGGCATCCCTCCCTCCCTCCCTCCCTCTGACCGGGCTGGGAGAGGAGGTGGTGGAGACTCATCTACTAACAGAGCTTGTTCCGGCCTTCAATGGGCCTAAGACGTCAGCAAACTACTATGGGTTTGTTACAGGCGGCGTCTTACCTATAGCTGAGTTCGCCGACCACGTTGTCACGGCTTTTGACCAGAATGTGTCTGTACACCTGCCAGACCAAAGCATCAGCACGGTCGTAGAGGACCGGGCCTTGCGGGCGCTAGTGACGCTTTTAGGTCTAGATGATGAGGCGTGGCAAGGGAGGACTTTTACGACGGGTGCGACGGGAGCGAATGTCCTTGGTCTGGCTTGTGGGAGGGAAGCAGTCATCCAGAAGCACTCTGCATCTGACGAGTTAGGAGTTGGGGAGCTGGGGCTCCTGGCAGCGTGCATGAGAGCCGGAATCGGAGAGATTCAAGTCCTGACAGCGATGGGCCACAGCTCTTTATACAAGGCCGCGAGCGTGGTAGGCTTGGGCAGAGCCGCGGTGAAGGATATCGGATCTGGACCAGAGCAGCCATGGAAGATAGACATTGGTCTACTACAACGAGAGTTACAACGAGATCGCGTTGCCAGCATCGTTGTGATAAGCGCGGGGGAAGTCAATACTGGACGGTTCAGTACTGGCGGAGCTGAGGAGATGCAGCAAATTCGAAACCTCTGTGACAAGTATAAAGCATGGTTACATGTTGACGGCGGTATGTATATTCTGCCCTTGACTGGTGTGTTAGTTATAGTGGTCGTGTGTCCAATCCCTACTGCCCTGGCTGCGAAGATGCTAATGTTTAGTGAACGCTTGTAGCATTTGGGTTGTTTGCCCGCTGCCTGCCACATACCCCTGAGTTCGCCGCTCTTCGAGAAAGTGTATCAGGGCTGGAGCTCGCCGACTCCATTACCGGCGACGGACATAAGATGCTCAATGTTGTAAGTTTATTGTCATTTCAAAATGGCACAATCCGCTAAATCGATGATTTAGCCTTACGACTGTGGCTTTTTTCTCACCCGCTCAAGCTCGGTACTATTCTCTGTCTTTCAAAACCCGAATGCGGCGTATCTCTCCTCGGGTTCATCAAGCGTTCCATCACCACTGAACATTGGTCTCGAAAACTCTCGACGATTTCGTGCATTGCCAGTCTATGCCGTGTTGATGGCATATGGACGAGATGGCATGGCCGAGATTTTTACTAGACAGGTGAGGCTAGCCAGAGGGATCTCACAATTCTTGCATGACAGTCCGAGCTACACATTACTGGCACAGCAACAAGAGTCAAGCGCAACAGCTGAAGAGGGAATCAATACCAGTCATCTAGAAAATACATCTAAATCTGTGCGGTTCCCAAATACACACATCATCGTACTCTTCCGTGCCGAAGATGACGAAATCAATACCGATCTTGTGAATCGAATCAACGCAACGAGGAGGATGTATGTCTCGGGCACGAAGTGGGAAGGGAAACCCGCGTGCCGCATCGCAATAAGTACCTGGAAGGTAGACATTGTGCGGGATCTGAAGCTGGTCACGGGTGTGCTGGAACAAGTTCTGAAAGGCGGCTCGTAATCGGGAACTAGCGTTTGGCTCGTGTAACTTCAGGCGTCAGGGAGAGGTCTGTGACTGGTCATATCCAGGGCAAAGGTAATCCGAGCTGAAATGCATGCTGAACCGTCGAACTTAATTGATTCTACATTGGTAAAACTGAATCCATACACATCCTCTTAACCTAAATGTACCCTTTTTGCTCCGTTGACACTCTGTGGCTACTTTTGAAGCTTCCAGAATATATACCGCTGCGGCATCTTTGATGCTCTTCCTTGAGAGAGAGAATGTAGCACTTGCCATCTAATCGTCCTATTATCGATCATCCAGCCTTGAAATCGGTAAAACATAAAGCAGCTCAACCCACGGGATGCTTAAGGTTAAGTGAAGCCCAAAGCAATCTGCTATTGGGGTATTAGGTCACATTCTCAACTGCCGGACGCCAGCCTAGAAGATCCACGGCTTTCCACTGGGATGGCGCAGCTGCCACTCATCGGCGTGTGCACGAACGGAAGCCACACGGGAGCTGGGAAAGGTATTAGGGGGGGGTTCCGAACCCCCGGAATTCTCCCACGCGATCACCACGCATGGTGATGGGGCGGGACGAGGGTGGATAAACCAACCGCAATAATACAGGATGCAACAGTCTTGTGCCCCCCACAGTGTACGATAGTCGGTGGGATCGAGGGCAAGGCGGGGGGGTTTGTGGGTGAGAACGGTTGCCGGATCGAGCGATCCGGACGGAGACATGCATATGTGGATAGACGGATTGTATAATTCTCTCGGAGGAGACAGGATCCGACTTTTTTCATTAATAAATTGGGTGTACCGCTGGCTTGGAACGGCTTATCTTAAAGATCCTTTCTTGCCGGTCTTATCTAGCAACCTTTTAGTCAGTGCTATCCCAGAATCTTCGAGCCAAAGACTTACCTATTCTTCTCTTTCAAAAGCCGAGGTGAGGTCGGCATGATCAACCACCCTTCTCGATCAATGTTATGACCTGTGATGTCAGTGCAAGGTGTTTCATCTGCTGGACAAGATGTTCTGGTTCAGGGCTGAGGGCTTTCAGGTCAGTTGACTCAGGGCTAATTGATATTAGAACGGGCTCAATTGAGAGACGCATCTGGAGCAGTGGTTTCTAAACGCAATGGTCGCTGAATGGACCGGTATAGGCGAAAGACAGTTATAACAAGACAGTCATCATCGCACCCTTCATACAAGAAGTCGGCTCTCTTGCTGAGTAAAGATCCTGATTGATCATCGAGACATAGATGGATAAATAGATTTCAACGACAGTCGAGTCAGCAGAAGATGAAGCATCGGGGAGGAAAGCAAGCATCATTTCTCTCCCCGTTGATCCACATCCTAAAACTAGACGGCACGGTATATCGATCCACATCTTGCTAATCTAATCGCTAGCTTCACGGCAAGTACCTGGATCTCGAACGCATCCTTGGTCACGCAATTACTTTACCGTCAATTGCGTTTCAATCGTTGGAAGTGGGATTTTTGTTCACTTTCTCCCGAACATCGTATTTTACCTCAAACGGAGTTGGGCATTACTCATTTTGCCACACCATTTTTCCATATCAGCATAAGCCCTTACTCTGTAGTCGGCGCGATGAAACGGCCCGGCGGAGAGGATTAGAAAAGTCTTCTTGATAAAGTCTCCCCGGAGAACGGAAGTCAGTCACAGGCCGTCTGGATCTCATGGTCTTGAGCCTAAGTTTTTCACTTCCAAACGGAGCCTACCTATGCTCCGAGTATCGACAAAATTACCAACCAACTGGGTTCTCGGAGTTTAATTGCACACCGAGGCATTGAGACTGCTACCAATTAGGGAAGCTCTATTAAGATCGGCCAGTGCAAACTGGCCCCAACGTGGACCCTCGCGTATTGGGCGGCCCGGCATTGGATGTACTGGACGATTCCCAAGAGATAAATATAGAATGGGTTCAAGATCAACAGCCCGCCATGTGCTGGGCCGTGTTTGTGAGCCAGCCATTGAGACTGCACAGCGGGAGCGTTAGAATGATTCGGCCTTCTACACATGACCCAGTCAGATTCTTAATCCTCGCACGACGACGGATCGCTGCAGAAGCGTAGCCGGGCGGAAATAATTAGGAGGGGGCGGCACGTTACATGCCCCGGATCCGATCTGTGAGGACGGGATGGCAAGTCCTCGTCATAGCGGAGGATTATGTCCCGCTAGAAGGAACTGGGCAGCGAGGTGTTGGGAAATGGGGGGAGGGGCTTTACAAGGGCATGAAGACCGGGAGATATCTCAAGGACATGCAGACGAGGGATCGATATAGATGAGTTGGGAAAACGGCGCAAGGAAACAAAATTCATGCTCTCGGGCAGGCCGGACAGGGCCAGCGAGAAACCATTTACGATTTCTGGAAATTCCTGCTCCTCTGTAAGAATCTGTAACACAGGAGAGGACGAGGAGGAGAGCGAGGGCGAGTAGAGCGGGAGGCGGCGTCCCAAGAAGAAGGCGATGAGTCAGCGGCACATGCTGCCCCTTTCCCCCTCCACCCCCCCCTCCCACTTCGCTTCATCCCGCTTCGGTTTCTATTTTGGGACTGGCCACTAAACGCCTTCGACATCGTTATTTTGGACGTCACAGCTGGGCCCCCGAACACCCTTCCTTCTGCACCGGGACTCCCAGCAATCAGTGCGTCTGCCTTGCTCGAAGGAGTACAGTATGTATCTGTATGCTGCACGACCGGGCCAAAGGCTCACAGCACCGCGCGCAGAACCTTCCCCCTGGCCAAGACTTTTGTGTCACATCCAAGGGCGCACCCACGCTCTAGCGGGACGATCGGGGCCACGCCCTTCCATTGGCTGGACTGTGGACTCGCCGGGTCAGCCTTGCGGGACATCGGGATTCCCTGGTCTTTTCTTGGGGGGTTCATGAGAACTTCCCGCCCCCAAAGGTACTTGGCTTCCACGTTTTGCGGGCGTCGTCTGCCCCAGAACTCAATGCCCATTTTAGGGGTGATTCTGCGATGGAGTCTGTCAGGCAGTGAGCATCGAGTCCGACGTCCTACAGGACAACACAGCACAACAGAGAGGCTGAGGTAGGGCTGACTGACGATGATCTTCATCGCCAGTAGCTCACAGACTCGTAACTGCCATCGCGGCCGAGTTGGTCCTTGGCCAAAGGCTCGTGTGCTCTACGGCAATTTTTCTGGCTCCTACGGTCCCAAAAATATCTCCCCAAGCAGCTGCCTTTCCCCCGGGACGACTCTCTAGCCGTTTTGCATATGCCACATGGCCGTTGACGTCGTTTCGAACCTGCCCATGAGCTCTCTCCGAGATTCGAGTCCCGCCTGCCGCACTTATATTTGGCAACAGATTTCTTCGGTATTGCTGGAGTAGGGATGGTGGGAACGCTGCATCCGATGCGCGTTCTACGTGCTGCTTTACGAAATGCGAATAACCTGGTCGTCTGCGAATGCCAGAGTTCTGTCGAACCCTGGACGCGACACGACAACCTTTCTGGGCATCTGTGGCACATGAGCGGTGTGTCCTGCTCGCTCTGGATCGCGGTGCTGGGCCAAGTTGCTAGGCCCTCTAAATAATGGGCTCCCGTGCTCAACTCCTTCCACTTTAGATATTAGGGAGGAGGTCCGCCCAGGTATCCTTACTAATCTGGCGATAGTCTGCTTCAATTGGTAAACGGTGTAGCGCGTGCCAGGCTCCCCTCCTGCGTCATTTCTGAGCCTTCTTACCTCTCAGTAATGAGTTCCTCCGACTGCCTTATGGGCGCAGTAAGCCTACGCAAGACATATGCCTTTTTTAAAAAATTTCCGAAAAGCTGCTTCTAGGCCTTGCTCAAGTTTAATGTCGGGCGCCATGCTATGCATCTCATGGTACTGTACAGACTTGCCCTGAAAAGCACTGAGGGGCAGTAGGAACCGAGGGGTTCCTGGGAGGAGTACCGCCAAACATACGCGCCATCGGGATACTCACGGTCCACCTCCAGAGCAGCGCTGTTCAGACGAAGACCCATGCCCGCGCCCAATACGGCACCTTTTCGCGGGCGCCCAGGTCGTGGTCGTGCTAGGACCATCTAGGCAGCCCCCCATGTCGCCGCCTGCAGATAGGAGTTCCAGCGACCGATGCCTCGAAGCATACCGTGTACCGCATACCGCTTCTGGGCCGGGGCACTAAATCTGGAGGCTGCTAGATATAGAATTGCTATCTTTGTTTGCCCTCTGCGGGAGCATCAGCTGCGGATACATCCGCAAAGGGACGTCCGACGAGCTCGTCAAACCGGGACGCAGAAGCATGGAAGATGGAGGGCGTCCGGCAATCCCAGACTGACAATATTCCAGAGGTTCGGCGATGCCGACGATTAGCCGGGGCCAATGGGTGCGGCTGGCGTGCTGCTCGTACAATCCGAGCAATGGGCACGGGAGAATGCGTGGCACCGGTAATACTACACCAGATCGACGCCAGTGTCTAGAATATTTCCGGTGGTTGGATGGCATTGTGGAGGTCTCAGCTAGCATGCCACTTCGAGACAGGGCTGGCGAATAGGCAGGATGCTGACCGGGACATGAAGACTAGCAGGGTTATACCGAAGGATCGTTGGAAAACCAGCACTGGAGCCAAGACGCTTTGAGGGGAACAGCGAGGCTCTCTGGGCTGTTTCTATTCTTAACCACTGATGCCTACCTTACCGACTACCTCGTCCCCCTGCCCAACGGGATTGCAGCAATTCCCCAGCATCGCCCAGACACAAGGGCAAATTCAAGAGAGCCACTTCAGCTCACTGGGCTAAAATGACGGGTCGGACGAACAGTGAACAAGAGCTGACTATCGGAGGGTTTGATTCGACCTGGACGCCAATCTGTCTGATCGAACATCAAGCAACCCTGGGCCGCGTAGTCGCGGGTCCCGCTGCCCCGTCAGAATGAAACTTCTGCTCGCGGTCATCCCTTCATCAGAGTCAGGTTGTTGGGCCGTGTTTCACTGAACCGGTTCGGCTTCTATTCGTGTACCTTCGGGAGACAGACTCAGCTGTGCGGGATGGGTTTCCAGGCTGAAGAGGGTCCTTGCCCATTGGCCAATCTAACCGTCACGACCCTGGAAAACCTCTCATGTCTTTTCCTTTTAAGCCATCCATAGTATCTCCAAAAGTTAGGAAATGCCTCTCTCCAATCCAGACACTTGCTGCTCAGACACCAGACTTTTGCCTTCCGATATATTTCCAAACTCACCCATCTCCAGTTATTTTCATTACTGCAACCATCGGGATGCATGGTTCAGCGAGCCTGCGTTCACGGCAGCGAACTCTGACTTCCTGCACGGAGTGTCGCAGAAGAAAGCAAAAAGTATGTGCTCAGCGGGTTGGAGGCGCCTCTAACTCTGAAAGATGAATGTCCACTTTTCTGACTTCTCCATCACAGTGCAACCAAACCAAAGACCGGCCGTGCAGTAATTGTGCCAGGCGTTACCCTCCCGTGGCTTGCACATATCTCTCGCACGAGAGCTCGAGTGCCAAAGTGTCCAGGTTCGGCTCCCTGAGAGCGCCATATATGGCGTTTCGTAGGAAACATGTTTTTACTAACATCAGTTGATAGGAGGGGGTCTCCCGCAGAGCACGTTCATGGGGCTGATCACGGCCGTACTACCCCTAAGATGGATGAGCAGATGGTCGCATCCGAACAGGTCCAAAGGGGTTCGCATTCTCCTTACGGATCTTTGAGTAATGCAGCGGAGTATCCTGCACTTCCACTTGAGCAATCTACCTATCCCAGTTCCCCAGATATCTATTACAGTTCATTGCAGTCTGTCAATTATAATCAGCAAAGCCAGTACAGCACATCACCAACTTACTACCCACCAACTACCAACGGAGCATATCTCCCATCTCAACAGGCCCCCGCCGCGGCAGGTGGGCAACAAAGCTATTCAAGTTACTACCCTCCTGTTCCCACGACGCAGGCGGACTGGTCTCCCTCAAACACCGAGTCACGAGAATTTATTGGACTGAGTTCTTCCTATGAGACGATGAGTGGTTTGCCTCTAGAACCGTCGTCACTAAACCCAGATCTCTTTCAATTCTGTGAGCCCGATAATCCTCAATAGCTTGGTGTCCTCGCGACACTGACAAACCAACAGTTGGCCCTTTACCCCACGCCCGATGGCGTCGAACTGCAAACATGGCATGGGGGGTGGACCCCATGGATCGTTCAAAGCCCATCGATATCCCTCCCTTCCTCGGTCGACACTCTGCAGGTCCGCTCGAAGGCTGCGCCGAAGAGGGGCTCAAAGCCTGGCAACCGACCCTCCTCTGCGCGGCAAAGTCTTTCTGTAAGTTCAGCCCGAGCCTCGAGCTGGGCGGGAGGCTGACTCTTCACAAGAATTGAGTTATTTTATTTTTCGTCCCCATGAGGGATTTAATTGAAACCCCCTCAACACACTCGCTTCAACCACCGCGTTGTATCTATTTGGAGGTCCTATATCAAGGTACTCCTACCAGTCGCTCGTTAGTCCATGTTTTACAGGTACTGGACATCAGCCATATGAAGGCTGTAACTACATTAAATTACAGGCGCCCTGGATTCGACTACGACCCAGGTGGACCCGAGACAATTGCCCGAGAGTTCACCTGATTTAAGCTACAGCTTCACGTACCACATACACGCGATGATGCTCCTAGTGTCCGAGGCTCAAGGATGTGGGCATCCTTGAATAGACGCCACGGAGTGGGTATTCAGCTGAGGTACTATAAAGGAAGTTCTAACGCAGACCACATTGCTGGAAGCGCAACGATCGAAAGAGCAAGCGCGAAGAGAGGCCATAAAGGACTCATCCAACTTTGGCATACCAAGCACCAAACCACGTAATTTAAATATAGCGTGAGGGCTTCAGCGAGCATACAGCTATTCTGAGCTGCGACTTGCCGGAGCCACATGTTATTGATGAGAGAATTTCTACTAGTCTGAAATATATGGTACAAATAAGGTATATATGGGAGGACGGGGAGAAGAAGCATTCGGTCATGTGATCACGATATATTGAGTGTTTACCAGAATCATTTTGGAGGGGGGCGCCAGGGTTTGCTGCTATTTTTGTTCAAGCCGAGGGTCTATTTGAGTATTCAGACTTGCACATGTATTTTTAGCACGGGATCGAAATAGATGGTAGTGTCTTACAATCAACATTGAGCCTTAAGTTTATCTGCATAATGTATGTATTCGGAGCCTTCCATGTGGCTTCTATGTTGTCGGCTGACTGATCATCTTGGCAGATCATCCGATTGTTTGACCCCCGCAATGTACTGCTGCAAGATAAGCCTGCATTGGGAGCTGGATAGAGCTTGATTATTTATAGAAATTGGGCTTGCCTTGAGTTGGCACGGATGCCGCGAGCTAAGAAGCCGGGAGAAGGGCCGAGGTAGCCAGCTAGGGGCAGCAGATAATGGCAGGTAATAATATATGACGACTCGGAAACCGTCAAATTGGACGGAGTAATACTCGGACAGAAGGCCGATAGGGTGAACAGTATTGAAAATTGGAAATTGATGTCTTGGTAACGCTATTAGTCTCCCTTGGCCCTCCTGGCAACCTGAACCCCAAACGCCAAATATTTTCCGCCTTTATTCCCTTTTCCCCTACGGATTCATTCATTCGATATGTTCTTATGATAAATGTAACGTTTTCAGGCGACCCGACAGCTCCTGGAATGGAACGAACTTGGTCTTCTCATCAACCGTATTCAGCGTGACCGCGTTGGTCCCCCGTCTCACGATATCAACGCTTGGAAATGTGAGATCCTTCTCCTCCTCATGGATGGAGGAATAGATACCGTCTCTCCTATCCAGAGCACCTATGCTGTCCAAATGAAGTTCTCCGTAAATGCCGCTTGGTTGCTCATAAAGATGGAAGAATGGATATCCATACTTGGCATAAGTTGCCGCTGTGATCGGCGTCTTGGGCGGGTCGATACCTAGAATGTATTTAAAACAAGAGGCATCGAAAAGCTGAAGATTGAAGAGAATCGTCTTCTCTGCGTCCCAGGAATTAGGGTTGCTGTCACTATGGATGACCTGTTCAATGAGCCCACCCGCTCCAAGTGTAACCTCTTTTACTTCATCTTCGTTAGGCCCTGTGGCAGGTATGGTAGCTCCACCACCTCCGATTTTAAGGGCAAGGTGAATAACGGAGCCCTGTTAATCAGAGTTAGCGCAAGTAGCTTTTGTCAAGTTAAGCCAAATTAGAACTATGAGAGTCATATTGGACGCTATATTGGTGCATAGCAAATGCAAGCTAAGAAGACAAAGGTGACCAGATAGAGAAATTACATGGTGACAAATATAGGAATGAGATGTAGATGAGAAGAGATGACAATACCAAGACGGAGATGAGCAAGTTAAGAACAGAGATGAGGGCAAGAGGCAAGCAAAGATTAGAGAACGATATCAATAGGCGTGAAAGTGAGAGGCACTTGCGATCAGAGGGCAAAGAGCCGAGCGAACTCGATGCAAAACTTTGAACTCGAAATGCTTTTGAAGCCACAAAGAATAAATGTTCGGCATAAGTATGAGAATATTGTGAGAAACCTACCTCAGAAATTTCACAGTTTGAGAGAAGTTCATCTGGATGACGGTTAGAATCCTATGCGAACAATGTGTTTGATGGAACTAACGGTTGCAATCTGGCAATGCCTTTCCAGAATGTAATAGTCGTTGCTGGTCTGGCGAAACCCCCTCACACGCCTGTATCAATTCTTTAACATCACCAACTGTGTAGCAAGGGGCCACATGCAGGTGATGACGTTTCCCTGTCAGCGTCTTAACGAAGATTGATGACGCTGGTGACTCAGTGCTTGTGGGTTTTATTGGGATGTACGAATCCTGATGCTTTGGCGTGACCTCGAACTGAATGCCCGCAATGTCTTCAGCACCGGTGACCTGGGCCTCTACTGAATAGCCGGAATTGACTGGAGTAGCGACAAACTGCATGACCTTTCCGTCACCAGTGGCGACCCCATCAAGCCACAGCTGTGCCGGAGGCACGAGGTAATCCTGAGCTGACTGGCTCTTCGCCAAATGGGATCGTTGACGAGTGATTATTCCCTGAAGTTGAGCCTTGCTAGGGTTGCCGGAGACAGCGTTCACGCCACCCAGGATGACTTTGACCGCAAAAGGATGGCGACAAGTGAAATTGATCCACATAGCTTCTCGCTCTAATTATGGATCTGTTAGCTGATGGGTCTTAGATATCGAAATTTTGCCACTTACGATAAAGGGGGATAAAAAGACCGCCCTTTTTCACAAGAGAAGGCGGTAGTTTGGAGCTGTAATCTTCAACATTGTAAATAGGAAATCTTCCTAAGTCAGGAGGAAGTTCGTAGGTGCGCTCGTTGTCTGGAACCCGTATGGTGCGAACAAGAGATATGTCTAACGTCCTAAGTTTACCACAGCAGGGACGGGAGATACGGATTGTTTTGTGAGCACTGGGTGCTTCAACGCCCATAGGGTCGACCAAGTTAACTTGAAGATCGGTCATATTAAATGGCAAGGTTGTTAAGGTTGATAAAAGTGTTGTTCGATAGTTTGGATATCCTTTGACGAGTCCGATCAAGGAATAAACAGGCAAAGGATTCAGAATCCTGGCTGGAGGGAGAAAAGAGAGATTGGAGGGGCATTATATAGGAAATTGATTATTGTAAGCATGCTGTCTAGTATCATCGCCATTATTCCGATGGTATTTCGAAGACATGGTCGAATCTTCCAAATCGAAGGCTGTGAATAGCCAGACAAATCGGACAAAGACTGGATAGAGCCACATCTTGGAGACTGTATCAGGTCGTTAGAAGGATCTGCATATTATATAACACATAAAGAGCCACAACTACCGTGATGCCACAGAGAGCTCCGATCGAACATGGCAAATCTAAATTAGAATGAGCGAGATGTACGAGAAGAAGTTTCTGGTGGAACAGTACACTATAGTCATGGAACAAGCGAGAGCTTCTTGGCAACGTAGGACGTTAGGATCTTGTTTAGACAAATAAACTGCTTCTTCATGGTGAACACCATCGTGAGGAAAAGGCATCAGACACAAGTTATTGCACGTTAGAGATTCTCCACGCCGTGCAGTGGATCCTAGTAATAACCTCACCCTTTAGGATTCTCCTCGCGTTACAGATCTTCATCTTCCTCCACGTCATCGTCTTCGCCCTCTATATATTCCTGTTCCATATTCACATCCAATTCATCTTCATCCTCCAAATCTACGGTAGGTGTTGACATAGTTGGGGTCGCTGTACGTGCACCAGCTTTAAGTGCATTGGGCGGCGCCTTTCTTTTCCTTCCACTCCTATACGCCATGCTTTCATGTCCACCGCTCGTCATTGGAGTCTGGGTATTCCAAATACCATCTTCGCGGTCTATCTCCTGCAACCTCTGCCTAGCTTTCTCCACTTCCTCCCAAGAGAATTGATCATTGGCTTTGTCCCGAATGAACCCCATTAATCTTGTTCGCTCAATTTGTCTCCTCTTCTGCCATATGAGCTTCCATTTATTGTTCAGTTGTCTCTTCTGAGCAATGACTGTAACCTCATCCTCTTCTCCTTTCTCCTGCTTAATAGCCATAAGTCTTTCGAGGAACCTTGCTTGATCCTTCCGCTTCTGACTCGCAGCCGGGCCAACAGGTATTGAGACAGCCGAGCGGCTGTGGCCAGGCTCGAAGCGAGCTGGAAGATCGGTAGCCATTCGACTTCGCGTGCCAAATTTAGGCTCGAGTGTGACGGCTTTGGGGATGAGGCGACAAGAGCTGGCGGCCAGGAGGTCGACCTCTCCTGGGAGTGCACGGAGAACTGGTAGCTGACTCTCATGGTCGCGTGCCGTAAAGAGAAGCTCGGTCCCTGTATTTGACGCCCATTCACAAGAGAATACCTGCCCACGGTACGAAACCATTGGGGCGTCACTGTGGAGATCGAGAATTTGGACAGGGTCTGGTCCTCGGTGGTTTTTGTCTTTCAGATCTGCCTCCTCCCCATCATCACCGTCCTCTTCTTTCGGCGATGCTCTATGTTCCGGGCTTCTCGGCCTGGAATCGCCGTCACCAATCTTCTGCGAATCAATTTTCTGCGAATCAATCTTCTGCGATTTCTCGGCTTCGGCTACCGGCGTTGTTGTAGCATCGTCTTCCCTAGCCTCTGTATTTCGATAGCTTTTGGGAGAGGGGGGTCTATCCCGCCTTTGTGAGGCTATGCCATGATTCTTCCATTTGCCTTTAGTATCTGCCTTAGTAGCATTGATTTTCGGTCGCCGTCTGGGCTCCACGTTCGGCGTGGTCAGGTCTAGCGTAACATAATACGTCTTCATCAGAGGTTAGTTCAAGCTGGATATTTGCTGCGGTTATCAGTTACATACCTCGGTCTCAGTATTAGAGTATTCATATTCCCATGCTTCCAGCCCTTGAATACGAGGGTCGACTGTCGATTGTAACGACTGAAGCGGGGTGAAGGCGACCCGCGACATTAGGGTCTATGATTTGGATGAAGACTACGTCTTAGATCCGGCGTCAGCGACATCAGACTTGGAATCCCCCAAGCTCAAGTGTTAGACGAAGAGTTGATATTCTGCTTGGCGAACACTGAATTGGAATTTGGAACTTGGATAGTGGAGCTTGACTATTCTATTGCCGCAACACTTTGCTTGACTCGATGATCGGCAGAAAAGACCAAGGCGGTGTGATTCGTGGATCATGGCTTTATGCCTGAGGATACATTTTTACCTCCCATTTCAGCACTACCCTCGTTCCTGTCTAAAGTTTGTATGTAATTTGGTTCTACTACAGTACCGTACCTAACTTCTTTTAACCCAAACATATCTAAAGACAGAGACCAACAGCAGAAGATTGCATAAAGAAGTAGTGAGAAATAACTTCAGGTATATTGATCTCCTCGAGCGGCTATCACTTCGTAAGTATGCCTGTCACATGTGGCAAGACCATATAACTTGGCTCGCCTTCAGGCTGCCTCAAATCAACCTTATGCCATGTCCCTGCTTCCCTCAGCCATTTCCCAGAGTCTCTTGTGATTGAGCATCCACCAAGAAAATATGGCCAGACGAAATCAATCGCCCCTACCGTCCAATTAACACGGTTGTCGTGATGCGGGGACGTACTCACATTGATACAGAGCTATTAGACCACCAGCGTGGGTAATTACATGCTCATATACAATCCACTGGCCGCCTGGCTTGAGGTAGCCATATAAACTGCCTATCATTGTTTTGGGATTGTCGACAGAACAGAGACATTGTACCTGCTGTGTTGTCAGCATCAATGAACAAGAATGAAGGGCTGAATTAAAATCTCGGGCGGCTGGATAGCCTCCACTCCGCTGTTTGACTATTGCCCAAAGCGTAGTATAACACGAACCGTTATAATTGTATCCGCTTCTCCCTCTTGAATCCATTTACTTCCCAAATCCTCTGCTCCAACCGGGACGATCTCGTATATGTCACTCAAACCCTCCAATTTGATTTTTCTTCTCAGACCCTCATGATGATCTGTATTTGGCTCCACACCGTATATCTGATCCCAATCAGTGTCATATTTGAGGCCGTTCAGTTATCTCCAGACGAATACCTTGATCACTTTTTCCTTATCAAACAGCCCAATCCACTCTCCACTGCCAGGGCCAATATCGAGCACGACTCCTCTCGCCAAGCCAATCAGGGGGGCGATTTTTAGTGCGGAATTTTCTTTCATAAGGGGTCCGTAGATGGACCAGAACCGTGCAAACCAAGCATGTCTGAATCTGGTTGGGGAGACAATAGTGGATAATTGACGCGTTCGGAGAAGAGAAAGCATTGTTCCAGGGAGATATATTGCGGACAGGAACATAAGATATAGTGGACTTGTAAGTTCTTGCAGGACTTCGTAGATATACTTGAACATCTTGACAAGGGCGTGATTCAAAAATATGGGAGAATTGTGCTAGGGGGTATTGAAGGGAATATGGGGGCGCGTAGAAAGTGGGTGGGACAGAGAAAAGTATTTATAGGGCTTTGATCGTACGCGGAAACTATTCCGTGCGCATTGGAAGCTTGATATTTTAGAGCTCACGGTTTATGCAAGTCATGAGATCGGAAGTCCCTACATGGCGAAGGATTGGTAGGGTAGGTAGGGAGCCTGGTAGAAGTAGTTCTCACGTAACCATATATGATACTGACACACCCTGACCGCCCAAAACTCTTGTTTGTGGCAACATGTTGCAACCAGCCCCATGCATAATAGTCTATTCATCTATGTACATGTCATATCCTGCTCCGATCCTTTGGCATTTTCCTCTCTTCCAGCGCTTCCAAGTCTTTCTTCTTATGGAAATGCGGCGCAGCCTCGTGTAGCCACTCTGGCTTGATGGGTAAGCAGTTCCGCATGTACTCTTTTGTCGTTTGAACCAGCTCATAGTATATCACCATCTTGATCGGCGGGTTCGAGTCCATCAGTACCGATGAGGGATGTATATAAACAGTGTTGTTGTTCTTCACAGTGCGATAGCTGTCACCTCCTCTCTGCAGCCTCGCCGCATTAGGGAAGAAGCCAGCTGTGATGGCCTTTTGGATCGGCACCAAATCTGCAGCCCCGCAACTCGATATGGTGACCTCGACACGTTCACATAACTTCGCAAGCTGGTCTCGGACATCTCGGGCGCGGGTGAGCGATCTCTGCTGCAGGAAGTTCTCCTTCGCCCAGACATAGCTGAAGTCGCTATCAACCCACTGGTTCCAAATGTTTAGCAGGGTAAGATGGTCACCGCCTTCCTTGACGGTAAAACGTGCTCGTGCACTATCTGCGTGGATCTTCTTATCCTTGGGACGGAAAAAGAGCGCGGACGCTTCGCTTAGCATCGACACGATGGATAGTACTTCTTCCACACACCCAAGTTTATCGGCAGCAAGGATCGCTTTTGCAAGCATTGGATCGGCTGGGAATTCTGCCATCTGCCTTCCCATTTTAGTCAGCTCTCCTTGATGATTTAGAGCCTGCAGGGCGAATAGCTGGTTCAAAGCACCAATCAGTGTTTCTGTCGGCGGTGGGTCCATAAACTCGAAGTCCAGGAGCTCGTTGATGCCTAGTGATTTCAGCAATAGGACCACACCATTAAGATTCGTTCTTTGAATTTCAGGTGTGGTACTTTCTTCCATCTCGTTCATGAACGCCCATTTGGTGTACAGCCGAAAGCACTTGCCAGGCCCGACACGACCAGCACGGCCACTCCTCTGGTTTGCAGATGCACGAGAGCATGGTACAGCGACCAACTTTGACATGCCGGTCGCCGGGTTGTATATATTCTCCTTAACGAACCCGGGATCGATGACATACACAATGCCGTCGATGGTCAAACTGGTCTCGGCAATGTTGGTTGCTAGAACGACCTTGCGCGCCCCTTCAGGAGTTGGCTCAAAGATCTTTGCTTGGAGTTCAGATGGCAGATTTGCATAGATAGGGCAGATAACGAGTTCAGGAACTCGACTACCTAGCTTCCTCGAGATTTCCGTGATATTCTGCTCGGCCGCTTCGATTTCGTCCTGCCCGGTCAAAAATACCAAAATGTCGCCCTTCCCTTGAGTTGTATGAATTTGAAACACGGTGGTTATAGATGCAGCAAGATAGTTCGCCTCAGGTTGAGGCGTATAATGAATATCAACAGGGTATCTTCGACCCGGGATATTGAAGATCGGTGCGTCGTCGAAATATTCAGCAAACTTCGATGCGTTCATCGTTGCAGAGGAAATGAGTAGCTTCAAATCCGGTCTCTCTCGTGCAAGATCCTTGACAAGGGCTAGAAGGATATCTGTATGAACAGTCCGTTCGTGGGCCTCATCAATCATTAAAGCAGAGTATCCACCCAAGTCAGGCTCTGTCATGAATTCCCTCAGGAGCATGCCATCCGTCATATACTTTAGGACCGTCTTCTCGCTCGTGGCATCTTCGAATCGGATCGAGTAACCGACTTCATTTCCAACTTTAACTCCCATCTCATCTGCGACACGGGCTGCCACGCTCATGGCAGCTACTCGCCGTGGTTGCGTGCATCCAATCTTGAGGCCACCTTTAGTATACCCTGCTTCATGGAGATATTGCGGCAACTGGGTAGTCTTTCCGCTGCCGGTTTCGCCAACAATAACCAAAATTTGGTACTCTTCCAGAGCAGCCAAAAATTGGTCTCTGTAAGCATAGATAGGTAGACTTTTCCGAGTCTCCTCCATTGATAAAGCTTTTTTCTCCGCGGCTTTGAGTTGCTCGGCCAGGAACCGTTCTTCTTTGCTCTGACCCAAACCTTCGCCGGCCAATTTTGAGTCCATTACCCATTTGATGCCTTGTTCCTCATCTAAGACGTAATCATACTCTCCGTCTACTCTCTCCGCAATTTTGATTTGCGCTTTGGCCTTCTCTGTTTGTTCCCTCTCCCACTCATCATGCTCGGTAATGTACTTTTCCTGGCCATATTCATCTCGATCAACATAGCGTTTGTACATGGCATCCTCCTTCTTCTTCCGATCAATCTTCCCCTTCTCCGTAATATAATCCTCCGGCATCGCATAGCCATCCAGATGGTCGTCAATACGCAACCTCTCCTCAGCAATTCTCAGCACCTCCCTGTTCTTCGCAAATTCGGCTTTCTCCCTCTCAGACAGCCTTACGCCGCTCTTCAACTCGGCTGTTTCGTCTGCGACTTGTTTCCGTAATAATGCCAGGCGCTCTGTCTCTCTCTTTTTCAGGTATTCCTGTCTACTCCTTTCCCTAAGGTCAGGGAGTGCTGCACTCCTTGCAGCAGCATCTTCTGCTAAAGCCCGTCGTTGCGCCAAGAGATTGCCGTCTCTCGTGGACGAACGATCCTCCACAATCTTCTTCGTCTTGTCGGCATCCTTAGACTGTAATCTCTTCGCAAACGCCTCCTTCTCTGCTTGGTCTTTCCTCCGCTCCCTCTCGCCTTCCGATATATTTTCGTCTTCTTCGACATGGCCAACCTTCATTCTCTTCGGTGCAGATTCTTCAAACTCGGCCTGCTCGTCCTCTGAGCTGTATTCAACATCGCCCCAACGGTCTTCGAAGTCCGCGCCATTGTCCGGCCTCCGGATCGTCTTGGTGCGATGGACTGGTTCACGGCGAGGCGATCGGCTCCGCTCTCGATGTGATTTATCTCTGCGGGAAGATGACGATTTCTCTCCATGTCTGCGTTTCTCTCTCTTCCTCTCGACTACTCGCGCTGGGCCTAGATCTTCGTCCTCCATGGAGACAAGGGCATACTTTTTGGCCGCCATCTCAACTAACAAACTGTCGGGCAGTTGAGTAAGGTGAACACAAAGGAAAGCTAGCCACCTAGCTAAAGACACCAAAGATGGTGACTCGTTTGTAGAGAGAACGGAGGGCAGAGTAATTTTCTACCAGCGTGTGATGGAGTTCTGCATTCTGGATTGCAACGGCAAATCCCGGCCACCGTAGCGATACCGAACATCCCTGCATCAAAAGCATTTGGCTACCGTGGTAACTTTCGCGTCCTGCTCGATAGATAGACCTCCTCCACCCTTGGTACTTTGGGTTGGCGCTGAAGTTTTGTCATTCTAGTCCCTCCTTTATATCCTATGACTGTCTCTATTTAAGCCGTTTCCCACTGGTCTTGTCCTCTGCGGGCGCACCCTACCAGAACAATGTTACTCCCATCAGCTCTTCTGATATTTCTGTGCTTGCTACAGCTCGCTGCATGCGCCGAAGACTTCTACAAAGTATGAGGACGTATTTTACTCCAGTTCATAATTCTAATGTTGGCTAGCTTCTCGGAATCGACAAGCAGGCTTCAGACCGAGAAATCAAACGTGCCTATCGAACTCTCAGCAAGAAATACCACCCTGACAAGAATCCGTATGGCCCTCTCGTCTCCCATCCCATTGAGTTCCCTATTGACAATATCAGAAATGACTCTACAGCCCAGCAGAAATTTGTCGAAATAGCCGAAGCCTACGAAGCATTATCTGACTCAGAAAGTCGCAAGATCTATGACCGTTATGGATATGAAGGGCTGAAGCAACGGCAACAGGGCGGCGGCGGCGGCCAGCACCATGATCCTTTCGACCTGTTCTCGCGATTCTTTGGTGGCGGTGGGCATTTCGGTCATCAACCCGGCCAACGGCGTGGACCGGATATGGAAGTCCGAATTGGTGTTCCGCTGAAAGACTTCTATAATGGCCACAGTACCGAATTTCAGCTGGAAAAGCAGCAGATCTGCGAAGACTGTGAGGGATCGGGCAGTGCGGATGGGCAGGTAGATACATGTTCCGCTTGTGGTGGACATGGTATCCAAGTCAAGAAGCATATGCTAGCTCCTGGGATCTTCCAACAAGTGCAAGTTCAGTGCGAGACCTGTGGAGGCCAAGGGAAGACTATCAAACACAAATGTCCCGTATGCAATGGGAGTCGAGTAGTAAGGAAGACCAATACCTTCCCACTGGTTATTGAGAAAGGCGCCCCAAAAGGCCAGAAAATCAATTACGAAAACGATGGTGATGAGAGCCCGGACTGGGTTGCCGGGGATATTCACGTCACTCTTGTCGAAAAGACTCCAGATCTAGAAGAAGATAACGAGATGAAAGTTGATGGAACCTTCTTTAGGCGGAAAGGGAATGAGTTGTACTGGAAAGAGCTCTTGTCTCTCCGCGAAGCTTGGATGGGCGACTGGACACGAAACTTGACACATCTGGATGGCCATATCGTCCAGCTGAGTCGTAAGAGAGGAGAGATCGTCCAACCCGGTCAAGTGGAGAGGATTACAGGAGAGGGTATGCCGAAATGGCATGAGGACGGGGATAGCGTGTACCACAAGACGGAATTCGGAGACTTGATAGTCGAGTATATGATCGTATTACCGGATCAGATGGAGAAGGGCATGGAGAAAGATTTCTGGGATTTGTGGGAGAAGTGGCGGAAGAAGAAGGGTGTAAACCTGCACAAGGATAGTGGAAGGCCTGAAAAGCCCGTTATACCTGAAGGAAAGGACGAATTGTGAGATACGGTGTAGGAATAATAGATCATCTTCATCTATAGAGATATCCAGATAGACGTTTCCACGGTGGCTCGGCCTGGCTAAAATCTTCTGGAATTATAAACGGTCAATTTGCTTCCAGACATTTTTCAAAACCAGAAAGTAGATGCAGCCTCTAAAACAATGCAAGTTGGATAAAGCAATCTATCTTCTTATAGCCCAGCGAGATGTGCTGATGATGAGAATACTGACTTTGCATGGCAAAAGCATAGCTGTAGAGCTCGTCAGGCCTTGATACTTATCTCTGGTATTTATAACTGCCATCCTGCCACTCGGTCACTTGTAATCCCGCAATGATAATATGTCGCTGACACTTATGGATTAACCAGTCGAGTTGCAAGCTTGGTTATGCTACTAACTCTAGTGTTTGTTCCCTAAAAATATGAGGTAGCAGCCTCTAGCCCCTCAAGTTTCCGCTTCAAAGAGCGCCAAATCCCGAACAAGCCAGAGACGAGAAAGAATATCGCAGCGAGGAAGCAAAAAATGATGTCGGCTTTAAGCGTCTGGCAAATTGTATTTCCAGTAATACAGCACCAGTCCCAGATACTACCGCAATCCAAAGGGCCGATGTACTATCTCGTTAGCATTTGGACAAGAGTATGGGAAATGGGTGGATATACGGTAGTGATAAGGCCGAATGCAGTGAGGAGCAGAATGAAGAGGGCGAAATCCAAGCCCAATTCGAGAATGCTTGAAGGGGCTGGAATAAGAAGGAGCAGTGAGAAGACAAGACCCAAGGCGGTCACAATTTCGACATAGATGAAGTTTATGTGGCTACCTCCCAAAGTACACTCATGGCCATAGAGATATGAGGATGTCAGACCAACAGCAGCAGCTGAGAAGGCCAACTGAGTGGTCTTATATTAGAGTCTGAGCACTGATAACAAAACTGGCTGAACCCACCTGGCTGATTCGCAGAATGGTGGCGAGAACCCGTACTGCAGGCATCGCCACTAGATATTGCTTAAGCCCTATCTTATTTGCTACGTTATGTGAAGCTGATCTAGCTATTATTCTGCTGGTTGCTTTGATGATGGGATTAGAGAACACGCTATGAGCAACTGGATGTGGATGGGAAATAGTGTCGTAGTGAATGAACAATGGAGTGAATAATTGCCCACAATTTAGGCTCTACTTGGAGAGCGAACATCTTTAAAGCGTGTGGCGCGCTGCAACATGAGGCTCATTTTTGGATATTTTCCAGCCTTCTTGAGATATGTAAACAAGCCCAGACAGCCCAGCATCCAATACAGTCGTGGTTCCTTGCGAGGCGATCTAACAGAGAGAATGGACAAATTATGTCGTCACAAGAGAGCTTTTAACACATGCGAAATAGTAATAACAGGATACAGATTACTTCTCATCATAAACTTGAAAGGAGTGAAAGATCCAGGTACTACCGCATGCGCCGTACTGTACATTCCTTTCTGGAAAAAGAATGCAAGGAGGTAAACTCATTAAAGGTCCAATTCAGGAGGCCCCTGCTTTGTCTCTGCAGACAGCGAGTTCTACCTGGCACTAACAAATAATGAAAGCTATTTGACCCGTAATAATCATTTTCATAGATTTTCTGATATGCACTTGCTTAAAACTCTTCCTGCCATTGCCTCCATAACGCCACCATAAATTTTCCAGTTAGAAATGAATGCAACTTTACCCCTAACCAGCCCTATGCAAAGCCATTTAGTAGCATGCTTATCGTGAATTTTTAGGACACACCAAGCTAAATTGGCATTGCCACACAACAGAGAGAGTAGCATATATTAAGTGCCTAAAAGGTGTCAGACAAGGGTTGTTCTTCCCTGAGAGAAGTCGTTAGTTGCAATGGGAGATGGCTGGTGACAAGATTTACGCAGGCGAGCTCACAGAAACGCACATGTGCTTCGGCCAATCATATCGTGTTCAAATCGAAGCCGAAGCTTGAATAATAATGCACCCGACGAGCAGCGACCTCTCTATCTTAGATCACCATTGCGTCTCAAAACTGCGACAATGGCATCCAAACTCACCCCATATCTGTTCAGACCAGCCTTCCGGGCTTCCCGCATGGCTTCGAGGGCCCAGTGTCGGTCGTTCACTGTCAGCCCGCGGGTATGCAGCGATGCGCTCCATGTTGTAAGTATCTTTCACCTCCTCTAAGCTCAGTTCCATGGGCTGCGCTTCTCTAACTACATGATCCAGCATCGTAATACTCCCGACAACAATCCTGACATCCCCTTCAAATTCACCGAGCAGAACAATAAGCTTATCGAAGAGATCCTGAAGCGCTACCCCCCACAATACAAGAAAGCAGCTGTGATGCCATTGCTGGACCTTGGACAGCGACAACATGGGTTCACGAGTTTGAGTGTAATGAACGAAGTTGCAAGGTTGCTGGAGATGCCACCTATGCGCGTGTACGAGGTCGCGACATTCTACACCATGTATAACCGGACGCCGGTAGGAAAATATCACTTACAAGTGTGCACAACGGTTCGTATACAAAATCCTAGAGAGTAGTGCAACTGAGTGCTAATTCTGATGGGAATGTAGACACCTTGCCAGCTTGGGGGCTGTGGTAGCGATGCCATCGTGAAAGCCATGACCGACTACCTAGGAATCAAGCCCGGCCACACCACCGAGGATGGTCTCTTCACCTTTATTGAAGTGGAATGCTTAGGTGCCTGCGTCAATGCCCCGATGATCCAAATTAACGACGATTACTACGAGGACCTAACACCAGAGTCTATTGTTACTCTACTGAAAGCCTTGAAAGAGAGTGCGACAGCTGTTGGAGCCGATGCTGTCGCGACGGTTGCAAAAGTGCCACCACCAGGGCCAATGAGTGGACGAGATTCATGCGAAAATAGTAAGGGACTGACTTCCTTGACCGGGCAGCCATGGGGTCCAGAAGTTTTCCGTAAAGACCTGTAGCCTCAAATGGCATGAATAGATCTGTACAGTTTCGACTAGAAAATTGAGTTATTCTCGGCAGGTTGGACTGCTCCATGTTAGATTTACATTAGTGTCCTTTCTTGATAGGTATGTCAATGTATCGTCAGGCTTCTTATTTACTGCTACCTTGGAGATTCGAGAGTGCCAGGTAATATTCTCGCCCTGTTGACACAGGCCGAGCTTACGAGGGGGGTTTCGGGAGCTAGCCACAGGCTTTGAAGGGCGAGAATGAATTCTTCTAATCTTATTAAATACGACTCAAGCAAAACGCTTAAAATTCTCCAAGTAGAGATCACTTTCCTGCTATAAAACTCTTTGACCAACTTGTCTCTTAGGAACGTTGCAGAATATGAATTGAAATAAAGCTCAATATAGACACTGGCAGTATGTTTCCATAAATGATACACGCCTGAAAAGTATTGAATATACAAAAACCGTCTAATGAATATCGGATTCAAAATGCCCAAGCGCGCAGCCTCCTTCCATAGGTCCAAATATCGTGCTTTTCCAGCCGCCGACGTCTTTTCAGTCTTGGCTGCGGGCGGTCATGCTGGGACTGATGCGACTGATGGTGTCTCGAAGACTGCCACTGCGGTGCGTAGCCGGCATTATATGTCACGGCCTCCCAATACTTCCTCTCTCTATCCTTCTGCAGTGCTCCATATCTCTCTCTGCTCACAAGTTTTTCGGTCTCCCAATCCAGCATGAGATCTTGTGGCGCCCAGTTCTTGAGGTGGAAGCAGAGAGGGATGTTTTGATCATGAGTTCCTTCGAAGAGTGAGACTTTCTTGTGCTTTGATCTGTGCACAGGGTACAGCTTCTTGCTGGAGAGACCGAGACATGTTGATGCTACGGGATCAAGATGGTCGAAGATAGAGAGCTGAATCTCAGGCGGTAGATCTGTTATATATGGCCTCTGGGAGAATTCTGTGCAGAATGAGCATCACAGACACTTGTACTTGAGTATTCGGCTTAAGAGCGGGCAGCATACCATGAAACGCTTCAGGTGGAAGTGGTCTGAACTTTCGATGGGAACGCCCTGACCTATGCTTTTTGGCAGCAGGACCCATTCGATATTGGTCTCTCAGGGAGTAGTATGGTTGTCCATAGTAGGTTGACATGTTGAAGTCGGACTCCGACTGAGATCAACGATATGATCAACTGCAAGTTAGCGCCGTACTTCTGCTAACCAGAATTCATAATACTGAGAGAAATTACATAGAGATTAGGAGCTGAGAGAGTTATGTACCCTCTCAGTCCTTACTATTTTTCATCTGTTCATCACGCTCTCAAAGCCTTGTTCCAGACTTCCCATGACAATATCCTCGCAACCTGAAGGCTTGCCTCGAGAACAAGGTCAGTTTCCGCCTTCCGATCACCAAAGACGTCATTAGATGATTGTTGTCTTTCTATTCCTGTATACTTTAAGTGAAATTGATCCGCGAGACATCAGCTGTGGCCAGGCTCATCCCACGCGACCAGACGGAATCTCCGTCGAATCAGCAAGAAAGGGGGTCAGGCACAGGGAATCATAGCCTTGTGGTCAGACTCGGCCCCTTACAGATGACCGGCCCTATCCGCATGGACAGACAAATCCAAGTCACTGAATCTGCGCGGGATCAACTTCGGCACCACCCTCGTGACCTGCTTCTGGAGGCCACCTCGTGACCTAGAGGTACTACATATTCACGTGACCCGCGTTTCTCGTTGACTCTGCTTGTACAGAAATTGACTTGTTTGATGATAGGAGAGGATTTGAAGAGTGCCCTTACGGAGATCATTGGGATGGTGACAAATAAAGTGACTATATGCCCAACATTAGCACTGAAATGGCAGTGCAAGAGCATATTTTCCCTCCTTCCCTCCTTCCCTCCTAGGTGTATGGTAGTGCGCCTTTATACCCGAGGACCCAGACCTTTCAGAACGGAGTTATAGCCATTTTAATATTTTAGGCAGATATATATACCAAATGCAGCAGTTGATATAATCTCCTGGGCGTAAAAGGAGAACTTAATGATCAGGCACTGTCAACAAATATGCATGTAAGTGTATTAATTAGGACCAGTTTCTTATGGACCTACTCCTTTATCTAATGATTCCTTATAGTCTTAAATTAGGCAGACATCTTTAATGGACTATATATCCGCCTTCAAATCATTCAAGTTGACGGGCACTTAACTTACTAAGCCGATGGTTCTGTCCCAATGCGCCTTCCGTAATTAATACGAATAAAAATTTATATAATATAATTTCTAAAGCACCCCTAATATTACTTCCAATGGTTGAAATTAAAATCTCGGCTGCTGAAGGTAATGATTTGTAGGGTTGTCAAAGGCGGGAAACAGTTCGTGAAAGTCAAGACAAGGGCGCGTGTACAGCACGCATATTGCTGACCGCAAGAATTCCGAATTAACCTTACATTAGATTTCATAGCAGCTGTTCCTATCACTGAGAGCGCACTGACTCCAAAACTTATCTGCTTCCACCTCTTTCTTTACGTCCCAAGAACTCTTAGGACTGTTTCCCCCATCACTTTGCCTAACGGCCCCACACTCTTGAAGATGGTATGTCGAAGAGAAACAGTCGGACACTAGAGGCTCTATTGAGCGCTAACCATATCTTTCAGGAGGCTGCGAATGGCACGAAACCAGTGTATCAATATGAGGGCCAGCTCCTCGAACTCACCACACAAGTGGTATCTGTGACTACATTCGCCGAGCTGCCAGAGGCCGAGCAGGTCCTGTTCAAGCAACAGCTCCCTAGTGCTGCCACCGCATCTGTAGTAGTTACCTCGGAGACTATCTTCTACCCCCAAGGTGGTGGCCAGCCCAGCGATGTCGGGACCATGAGCTCTGCATCAGGAGCATCCAGCTTCAAGGTTCAGAATGTGCGCAACGCTCCTCAGAAACGCACGCTCCATCTGGGGACCTTCGATGAGGGCTCAGATCCTTTCATCGCAGGGGAGAGAGTCACGCAGTGCATTGACGGTGTGAAGAGATTACTATATTCACGTCTCCACACGGCGGGACATATACTCGGGCTCGCAGTAAACGAGCTGGGTTCGCTGATCCCGGACGTCGTGGACACAAAGGCACAGCATTATCCTGACGCAGCGTACGTAGAATTCCGGGGGCTGATTGATGGGAAGCACAAAGATGCTATCCAGGAGAAGACGGACGAGCTAGTATCGAGGAAGCTACCCGTCAAGCTGCACTGGTGGGATATTGAAGAGCTGCACAAGAAGTGCGCCGCTGTGTTAGACGGGTTCACCCTTCCCGAAGGAGAAAAGGCCAGGGCGGTTGAGATTGAAGGGGTAGGGGCGTATCCATGTGGAGGAACCCATGTAGAGAATAGTTCCGGCGTGGGCAAGATCATCGTGGGGAAGATCAAGAGGTCGAAAGGGATGACCAAGATATCATACACTGTTGAGCCTGCCAAATAATGGAATGAGAATAGATGGAGATTGGGACGTCCTTGTGCTTTGCTCTATACGATGCAATACCCAATTGCAGAAGGTCATTTCATTATATGGTGTTAAAAAGATCTGTTATACATATATAGAAATCTTGCAACTATTCAATCATATATTGGCTTTTGAGATGAATGCAACTCTTGTGGATGGCCACACCTAAGGTATATATCTATCTTTACAGAAGTGGAGAGCAAAGGTGCTTTCTTTTGTTCCCTCCTCGACATTTGATGTGGCAAATCCAGTTCAATCTGTGCCAGCACGTCCAATCTGTAAACCTGATCTTTCGCCAGTACCATCCAAATGGCTAGAATTACCTAGTAAGCGAACCTGAGATTGGATATATGCCCATAGATTGACCCGGAACGCCAACGCTTCGTTCAGTGAACTCCTGCCTACTAAAGCATATGCAAATAGGTATACGTAAGGAGAAAAAAACATTTTGTGTCATCTTACAGTTTCAAATTCTGCATTTCGTCGTTGGTCGTAGGTTATTCAAACCATCTCCTTCCTTAGACCGATTCTGCCTCTTCATCAATGTGGATCTGGAAACCCGCCTTTGCGTCGCCGGAAACAACGCCCGGCGGTTGGTTGCTGGGATACTCGCTTGGGCAACTACTGTCCTCTTCGTCGCTGTCTTCCTGATTCGGCCTCAGGCTCCCGGCGTAGCCCAAGCCAGCCATATGTGACTCACTATCCTGCAGCTCAGAATGATCCTGGACACCCTCCCATTCATCTTGGCTCTGCTCGCCGCCATAGGAGTCATAGTCGCTCAGTGCGTTGCGCTCCCCACCCTCAAATTCCTCTGTCGTACTGCCCGGCTCATCATCGCCATCGTCGTTAAACTCTCCACTGATACGGCGTTCAATATAGGGCGCATTGCTATACGGCGTTGCATATGCAAAGGGAGTAGTTCCTCTCTTCAAATCCGCGAATTCTTCGATATGAGGGTATGGACTGGGCGGTCCAACACTCCAACGTGGAGTATCGCGCGGATGGCTCGGGGATCGAGTGCGTAGCCTTTTGAGTGCCTGAGGACGCACAGGCGAGGACTGAGTGTCATTATCGAATGAAGCGATGCGGCGCTTAGGTAGAGACGGAGAGCTGAGCGGGATGAGGGATGGCATAGACGCCGTGCGAGTGTGAATATGCCGCAACGGATGGCGCTCTTTGAGGGGGGAGATAGGGTTGATAGGACGAGCTGAGAGAGAGGTTGGAGTGATGGATGCGTCGTGTGAGAGAGGGGAGGATGAGTATGATGTAGAAGCTGGTTCAGGCTTCTCATGAGAGACGGGTCGGATAGTCAATGGGAGGTGAGATTCGAAAGAAGAGTGGACACTTGGAGATGGATCCAGACGATCGTCAAACTCCCAGCATGGCTCGTTCGCATCGGCCTCTGGGGTGTGATCAAAGCTTGAGTTAGTGTAAACTCGGTCAAGTTGACGTAGCTTTTGCCAGCTCCAGGCAGTGGTTGTACCAAGGTGCTGGATATAGCTATCAGGCTGAGTGACATATAGCCGTCGTGTCCCAGTTGAACGCATGGCAACGCTCGAAGATAGGAATTGCGTAGTCCATAGTGCAGGAGTGACCATCTCAGATGTATTGAGGAATCGCAAACAAGAATCTTTGTGTACCTTCCTCAGCGGAACCCAGAAAGATCGAAGCCCTAGAAAATGACTAAGGGAATGAGGGATCGTGCTTTTGTGAGCCGTGTTACCGAATGGGTCGTTTGCCATGGTCTGAAGTAACTCCCCGAATGCGGACAGCATCGCGGCTTGAACATCTCTAGCATCAGGGCCTCTAATCCGTACCGTCTTAACCAATCCTCTGCTTCTCAAACGACTGTCAATCTTGCTCTGAAGACCGCATGCTCTAGGCATTAGCCATGGCCGCTGATGACTGACATCTGTCCGAGAAGCGTTCCAGGCGGTGGTCTGGTCTTGTGCGATGACACTAGCTTGCGCCGCTACCATGGAGTTGTTCTGGGTTTGAGTCCAGTCATCCTCCGACAACATACTCATCCTGTCCAGTTGACCCCCAGATAATTTGGACGACCAGACGCCCATCAGCCGAGGCCCGAAGGGCAAGAACACGACCTCTATTTCCCATGGTCGAGAAAACGATGGAGATACAACATTCTGGAGCTCAGATATCTGTGCCTCGAGTGCCTCAATGCGCGCATAATCCAGATGATCAATGGCCTGGGCTACCAGGGCTGTCGAAGATGTAGATATTCTTGACTCGAAGGAGGCGTTTGCATGTGGTCGACTGCCCACACTGCTTGCATCATTCACAGCCTGTTGTTGCTTCTCAACCTCAGCTACTCGTTCCTCAAGCTCGTTCATGAGACCCTCCAGATGATCATGGCTATCTCGAACCTCCTCGAGGAGTTGTTGTGAGAAGGACGCATTTTCAAGCTGCTCTAATCGATGTTCGTGGTTCTCGATTTTCAGTGGATAGTCCACAACATGTTTCACGATGCCCATGATCCGAGGTAGTAGATATTCATCGTCGGTATCGTTTAACATGGTAATGGGTCTTGATTCCGCATTATCATCTTCAGACGGCGGTCGCAAAGCTGTCGGGAGTCCCTGGCCCCTGTCGGAAATTTTTTGCAACGCATTTTGGACAAAAGATCCATTCTTGACAAAGTTGGCCTCGGCGTCAACATCCTGAAAGGATCCCTCGCTCGGAGTGGCCGCCTCAGTGAGGCTCTGTAAGTGGCCAAGGCCATGAGAATCCTGGTACATTTGCATGGCCTTGCCATTTTCGTATACCAAATTGTCCTTTCCAGCCGCAAGGCTATCGTTCAGATTGGTCTTGCGGATATGACTCAGGGTTTGGAGGCCTAATCCTGAGAAGGGGCGCGCGTGATCTACCTGGCTGCTTGAAGTTCGGGATCCATTATCAGATGGCAAGAGGCATTGGGACGGGATGGCCGGAAGACTTTCCTGGCTGGCTCCTGAGTTGATGAAACGACTCCATTGCAAAGTATCCGGCAGAGAGTAGACTTGAGCTTGTCCTGCTTCTGGGTGACCACCTTCCGCGAGGGGCCTAACAGGTGTCGATGGTTTTGGGGTCCGCAGAGACCCGTCGGCCACCGGCACACCCTCAACCGGACTCACGCTATCTCCCACAATGTCGTGATAGCAAGAGTGGTGGGCACAGAAACATATTCCAGGCTGGGAGGTACCACCCTGGACGTCCAGGCCATTTTTTGTGAATCGACGACACCCACACTTCGCACTTCCCCCGATGTTCAGATTTGTATAATTGCAAGGCCCACTTGGCGGCCGCGCATTGGCATAGCCGCCATTGCCATGTCTATTCAAGAGCGGGGTATTTGGAACTGTCGCAACCGAAGGCGATGCAGCCATGGGGAGGGACGAAGGCAACGAAGAAGGAATGTCTCGAGGAATTGTGTCGCATCGAGGGCGTGGGCGTGGAGGCCGAGACGGTCGAATTGAGGGCCGGCGGCTACGTGGGACTACCGCGTCCACCAGCGCCTTTGCATCGATAACCTGCGCAGAGCAGCGGTAATTGCTCAAAAGCTTCGCAGAAGAACAATCGAGGACGATGAGTTCGCCAGATGTGTCGCAGTCAAGTCAAATTGGGCTCATCGCGGAGCTACTAACTCGAGGCATCAGCTTCAGGCACTCGGGTTTGGCGAACCAAGGCTGAAGAAGCACCAACCTGCAATCTTCTAGACAGTAAGAGGGACGCAATACAAAGTTATAAAAATTCATATGTAGAGAGCATAGATGAAGAGGGAGGAAAGAGGACGCCGTCGCGGTCTGAACGCACGCGTTCTGGAGCCCGCGTGGGGTCGCAACGAGATGGGAGAGAAAGAATGTTCGTGAATGCCGCTCCAGTTCTCGTGAGACCACGCCTAAGATGACTCCCTTCAACCCCCGCAAGTGCAAGGATAGCAACAACCACTGAGTTGTGCGTGGCTGATCTGAACTGGGCGCTGAGGCAGGGGAAGCGCTTCCGATTTGCAGCGAAATTGCTTTTTTGGCTGCCTTGGCGCCTAATGGTCGAGGTCCCAGCGCAGGAGAGAACCCCCCTGACGGCTCGGGTCGCATTTAGTCTTCCGTCAGGCAATTCACTCAGCTGAGAGATATATTCACGCCCATTTCCGCCTCGCCGTTGCCTGTGTGCTCATGGTGGGTAAAGCTGTCTGTGAGGGAATCCTGCCCCGATCTCACCATCCCCTGCTCCTCCTCCTCAGGGCTTTGTTTTAAATGTGCAGCTCCCGGATTTCATGCGCCTTCTGATAATCCGGACAGAGTGCTCTCAGGAATCGACTTCGAAACTCTGTATACCTATTTTCTTGCCTCTGGGACCCGGTATTCAAAGCCTACTTACTTTCTTCCCGGATGCAATACTTACGTGCGCTGTCAATGCACAGCATCACTTATTTCCCTCTAGTGCAGAGCGAGAGTTTTGTTCTTCAAAGCTACTCGCAGCAGCCCCTCTCTAGTTGGAAGAGGGCTAGAGATGGCCTGACCTCTTCGGATTCTCCCAAATTGAGTAATGCAGTGGATGACAAGGCTTGGTTTTCTCTCCTCCCTTCCTATATTATTCTCAACGTCTCTACGGGCATCAATCCTAGAAAGAATCAATAATGTTTGGTCAAATATTGATGCAGAATCTCGACCTGACAACAGACGCGCACACCGCTTTCCGGGGAAAAAATTTATCCTCGGATAATATACCATTCCATACCGTCCTTTGTTATTCTTGGGTGCCATGGATCCGCAACAATCCTGTTTTTAAGCACCATTTATGCCATTGAGCGAGCGGCTGTACCTGCCAACTACTCAGCTGGTGAGGATTGTCAGGAGATCAATGGCGATGAGGAAAGGCAACGATGATGCCTGCTTCATGGCTGACCCAATTGGCTTGACAAAAGATAGCATAATGTAGCGCTTCATGAGCCGGAAATCTTGGTGTGAACAGCATGGCGCGCTAGATGGAAATGTTAGAGATATCAAGCACGGCATATTATGGCTGTATATATGGCGTTCTTACCCCCGAGTCAACTTATGGATGACTGTCTATACGCAGAAAAGGTCGCAGATAGCGGATCTGTCCATAAGTGACATTTCCGCTTTTCAAGAGTATTCGAACAGGATAGTGGTGACGAAAGAGAGTGCGTATCGTAAGAAGAGCGAGAGGAGTAAATATAAATTAGAGGATAAGATAAGTCATTCTCATGCTATCTTGGTATTGAAATTCTGGGATTAACGACAATCTCCCATCGGATCGCGGTGGGAATATCGCACTCCTTACTGCCTCTGATATCTAAGAGAAGGGATCAGATCTCGTAGGAATGTATGCAATCCAAGCTTTTATTGAATTCTTCGGGGACCGCCGGGAAGGAGTTGGTGGTAAAATCCACATACGATTGCCAGACTGGACTGGAGAGGCAAGTACATTCCTCGCCCCCTCATATTTGCAAGGGCTGGGGAAAGCCTTCCAATATTATCTGGATTCGTTTTTTATGCGCGTTCTTTGTACGAGACCAGCCTGGCATACACTCACTCTTCGCCTCACCCTAGCCGAGACCTGATGTTGGGTCTTGCAGCCCATCCACATTTCATATCTCAGCCCGCACAGCCTTTCCGATTTATCGGGGACGGGCTGATCTGATATGATAAACCCCAGTCGCACGTGCCCTTCCCGTCTCGTTTCCAGACTTCTCCTGCCTGTCTGTCTGGTGTGGGGTGGTTTCACTCCAGGCGATGATTGCGTGATGCCGATATCCTCCGCCCCGCCGCCTCTTGGCTACCACACACCAATCTTTCAACGGCTGATTTCTAAGGGAGCCACACTAGCCTCGTACAACAACTTCCATTTCGGCTCCTGGTTATCCTCCTGCTCTCCCTTCTCTTCTTCTCCCTCCCATCCCCTCCTATTCTCTCGTCATTGCCATGGTGTTAATCTGGCCGCCCGCCTCAATAAAATGATCCCTTTTGCCGTTGGGGCCGCGAGGGAGCTGCTCCGGAATAGTAGAATATATCACTGTGAGTGCGGATTGAATGCCACCAAGCATCTTCCCCTTGTCCAAGCTGAGACTTCGCCAGAAATTGCTTTCATACCGGTTCAATTCAGCCCCGCCATTACGCTGCCAACCCTCTCCGACAGTTCCGCCTGCCGTTGCGCCCCACCTGCAATTCTGCTTTGATATATCTTCACAGATCTGATTTATATATATATCCTGAGAGGAGACCTATTCCCACCATGACGTTGGATCAGCACCCCATTCAGACCAGTGCGGTGATCCTCCTGAACACCTCCCACGCTCCCTCAATTCCCCCGCCCTCTCCTCCCTCCCCTTCAACCCCAGGAGAGCTAGATTGCTCACAGCCATTGGATGATTTGGTGCCCATTGGCTCCCATGAAACGCAAGATCCAGGTCCACATTTTAAGCAAAGACTATCCAATGCTGTCCATGTTCTGAGAACCGAGGCCACTGCACTCTCTTGCCTGGCACAATTATACGAAACTGATCCTACCGCTCGAGGGGGTTTTAGCGCAGCAGTTGAGGCAATCTCTCGGTTTGATGGCGATAAGGGAAAGCTCGTTATATCAGGAGTAGGAAAGAGTGGGCATATTGCAAAGAAGTTGGTGGCGACTATGAACAGTCTCAAGATCCATGCAACTTATCTCCATCCCACAGAGGCGCTCCACGGGGATCTCGGCAAAGTCGGGAAGTACGACACAATTCTTCTTATAACATTCTCGGGAAAGACTGCTGAGCTTATCTCCCTCTTGCCTCATTTTGATATTTCTCTGCCACTGATTGTCTTGACCTCTCATACCGATCCCTCCACATGTGAGATTATCAAGCATCGTCCGGATACTATTCTTCTCCCCGCGCCAATTCATGTGTCTGAGACGGACTCATTTGGCTTCTCAGCCCCGACCACATCTACAACAATCGCACTAGCACTAGGCGATGCTCTTGCGGTGGCTGTATCTAACGAACTGCATGCTAATGTTGCTGCTGTTTTCTTGCAGAACCATCCTGGGGGTGCAATTGGCGCTGCCTTCAAAAGGCCGCAAAAGCTGTCTGACATTTGTATTCAGTTCTCCCGGATCCCGGAAATAGATATACATCCAGCAACAGGAGCCCATGTCTTAATGTCAGCCTATCGATCAGAGACAGGATGGGTGAAAGGAGGACATGACATAGTTGTGCCACCCCGCCGCATAAAGAAATTACAGCCTGATCACATGGATGAGCCAGCATGCGAAATCTATGGGTTGATGGCGTTGAGGAAAGATTGGGTTGAGATACCCTATGACACAACACTATCTACTGCCAAGGAGTGGGTTGAGAGTCAACAGAAAGGCCCATTTCCATGCAATTACACAGATGAATCCGTCTTGGCGCTGATGGATGACGATGAAGTCATTGGTGTTTTGGAGATAGGAGAGCTGATGGCCTGAAAATTTTTGCGGTACAGTTTGGGAGGTTTATGTCTTGGCGTTGGAGGCTACTTTATATCTGGTTTCATCTCAAACATTGGGAGTGAGCTCTCAGATAGACTCGCTTCTGTTAGAGCGATCATAAACTATCGAGCTTTATGTTATGAGGACAGGAAATGATAGAACATGTTCAGAGACCGGAAGGAGAGCTTTTCGAGCCCGAATCCGTACTCTCTATGATACCTACTAGCTCTTACCACTCGCTACCCCTGAATGCCCCTGAGCGGAAATCGCAGCATCTGGCTGACATCACGTGATGTATATTTCAAGTGCGCCTTCAAAATTGTTCCAGATTGGATGAAGATTTTAATATTCTATCCATTCTACTAAGCTTGAATCTGAGACGAGGTACTCAAGGCATGGTGCTTTAGTCTAAGTATCATATCCAACGACTAAGATCAGTACATATTCTCTGCATTTAGTCCAAAATGGTATTCCAATCCCTCATTCTCTTACTATATATATCATCTGTCGTCTATGCTAGGATTGCTACAGCCTCTTTATTAGTACTAAGTTATTGTTTCGAAGATCTCCTATGCTATCTCAAGCCTCCCAATCCAGGGACCTTCCGGACCTGGCCTTTAATACGCATTTGATCAGAGGCTAATGAGTTAACGACTGCTGGCATCACGATGAATAAACCATTCCCCTCCAAGCTCTATAACTTAAAAGTTGTACAGTCAGTTAAGCTCATATCAGGTGGACGCAGTCACATCCAACATGCCAATCGGGTTACCACGAACGCAGACATCGAAGCGGAGAGTAGCAACAACGAGTCTACCATACTGACACAAGCTAGCGCCACTGTACCTCAACTTGGCCCTGCAGGACAGCCGGTAGGAGCTAGGGAAGTTGGATGACGCGTGAATAATTTACTCACAGACACGACGCACGAGCAGTGTGAGGCAAGGAGACGGCAGCACCAAGACGAAGAGCACCAGGCGTGTCCGGCGCATCAGCGATTTTACGCGGCCATAGCCAAAGCAGCACAGACCGATGAGCCGCAACTGCTGGGAAGGGATTTTGAGGGGAGAAACATCTATATAGAGCCGCCGTATGAGGTCGAGAGTGGATTTGCTAGGAGTCCTAGTTACAGTGATAGTGCGTATAAGTATAATCTGCTCATGCAGGGTTTGTATGGGAACCCTAATGCCAGATCCATTAGACCAACCCAGCTATATTCGAGACCACTTGGATATGGGTATGGTTGAGGATATAGCAAGGGTCTTGGGATGCCACTGGCGTGCTTGGAAGGTTGCTTTTTAATCATGTATGTGAACATCCTCGGCAGCGTAGCAGCCCCTCTTGCAATTGGCATTTCCATTGATTGACTTAAGGATGGGTCAGAGATTTTTGGTCTGTTCGCCGGATGGATTTGATATGGACTACCCTGTATTCTAAACAAATGTGCATCCGCCTGTCTATCAGGGCTCTACTCGCATCTAGCGCATCTAACACACTGGAACCTTGGTTCACTAATCTTCATACGCCCGCATCACCACCCTCACCTCACAGCTTAGCAGCGTCCTTTACCGTCCCGACCTGCAACCGCGATCCGTACTTCTTCAGGACCGACTCATTGTGGTATTTCCAGAACTGTTTGGAGGCGTCCTTGCCTGCAACGCGCTTCAGGATCTTGGCGCCGCCTGGGTGCTCGTCGACGAATGCTTGCGTACGGATTAGCCTTTATAGTAATGGGCGCGGATTTAGGAGAGACGTACAGGTGACGTCGTAAACATTTGTGTCGATAATGATATACAGCCCCGAATCAGCAGTATTGTGTGTGGCCACATCGGCGGGTGTGAATGTCTTTGACATGGTTTCGAGATGATTGCAATATGTAAGCTGTGCGCTGTGTAGTAGTTGAAGATAATAGAGGATCTAGTAGGATAGAGAGCGTCGCACACAGGATGAATATGATGTGGAAAACGAAGACGACAGAGATAGGAAAACTGCGGGGAGTAGAAGAAGAAATCGAGGTCGGACGCGGGTCTCCCCAGCTTTTGCCGGACTCGGATTACCTTCTCTCGGGAGAGCCGAGGTTCGAGATGGAGGATCGCGGTCAGCAGGATAGCCGGTCCCACTATTGGCTAACTCACTTCCCTATCACACTATGCGCCTCGAATCAGCTCGGTGATATTGGAAGTATATCTTCAAAGGGATCAAGACAGCTAGAGGTAAGAGGACCACAAAATATATTCAAAATTCGGCCTAATCAATCCTGGTCTGTCAACGTGGAGCCTTCCAGGCACTGACTGGGGTAGGCGAATCTCTACTCTGAACACTATCTGTGCCTCTTCAACCACCTTAAAGTCGTCGTAATGCTCAAGTTATAAGTGTGTAGCATAAACGTGCCATTTACGAGCTGTCCTTAGTTCTTCTTCTTCTTCACCAGGTACCACTACTTCTCTGCCCTAATCGTGAAGTAGCTGCCGCAATAATGCTTTTGTCCTACCCATACAGAATCGCACCCCGCACGCCATATTGGGGTGCTACAAACGCACAAGCCAAGTAAGTCTCTTTATCAGGCGGAGAAAGAGCGAGAAATCCAAGAGGTGTTGTTGAAGCTGACATTTTACCGTAGCTTTTGCGAAGAAGCACGTACCCATATATCGGTATAATCTTCCCGGCTGATGGAGATAGGACCACATCATCACGGCATACATTGCAGAATTCATCAATACATTGACCAATGTCACGTATTGTATGCACACCCTCTCCTTCTCCACTAAATCCGGCCGGCTCTCTTGAGTAGACGCCACCTGATGCGCATGCTCTTCAAATAAAGATGCGCTACCTAGGAAGAACTGAAGTCCGAGATCATAGCTAATTGAATGACAGTGTTATATGCCTATCATGGCGTAAAGTGGAACAGGAATCGCAAAGATGCGATACTCCGCAACCTGCCCTATCTTGGAATAGCTTGCGTGGGGATTGGAAGTACCATTTTCCATGCTACGATGAAGAATTATACTCAATGGTGTAAGCCGAATGCTTTCTCGTTGCTGTCCAAATTAGTCTGAACCAGTTTCTATAATGCCATGATATGAGCTTAGTGGCTACCCTCTGCTTCCGGCTATTATACGATGTTCATTTGCGCGTTGGATTCGTACCCGATGAGACGCTCCCTAACCCCAAACTAGGTGATGATCTCTCTATGCTTATAGCAACATCAACCGTCCTTCACCGGGTCTTTACATTTGACAAATCTCTCACGGTAACCGTGTATTCTGGACTCGTACTCACTACGCTGATGGCGGGATTTATTACCTGGCACTGTATCGTTGACGAGACTTTGATGCACCCCATCCTATTTGGTAACTCAGTTTTTACTTTATCACGTATCTCTAGTACTACAAGGATATAAAACACTGATATAAGCAATCAGGGATTATGGTCGTGATAGTAGGAAACAAGACACGGCAAATTATCAAGGCCCGAATTCTAGATGATGGGTTGAGGAGGCAATTGCAGATGCTAGCAAGATGGGGAGCTAGTCAGACCCTCGTCCCCTCTGATAAATCCATAATGAGACTGATAAACAATTAGTATTCTTTGGCTCTGGATTTGCACTCTGGAATGTTGATAATGCTTTTTGCGACTCCCTTACAGCGACCAAGCGGTCCATAGGCATGCCATGGTCATTTATTCTCGAGCTACACGGATGGTGGCATATCTTCACTGGTATAGGGGCATATATATGTACTTACCCCTTTCATTTTACGTGTTGTAAATTCAATTACTAATAAGAATATAGTCATAGCTCTCGTTGAGTACCTTACCTCAGACGATGTCGGCCAACCTCTGGGAAAGAGTCTCGCTTGGCCCGCTAGTCGGCTTGTACCTGGGACTATTGGACAGAGAATGTCCAGCAAGAATGACTCTGGGGTGACAAAATCGAATGGAGGGAAAGGGAGCAAGCTGCTATAAGTTTCTAAGCCGATCCGCCAACGCTTTTCCCGAGCTGTCTTATAGGCTGTGGACCATATGGAGCGAGGAGCTACTAGGGCCTAAGATTATGAGTACCCATTCACATACATTATAGAACAGAACGCTTAGATAATATGGCATATATGATTCGTATCTTGGTATATTGAGCTGCGTGTGTAAATCATTGTCTCATGCAGAAACTCATGCAACCGCCCTACGCCAGACCCAGAATATAGACATATAAATCTATCCGCACAGCACGTTGTCAGTATTTAAACGCCGTATAAATCACGTAGTTGGCCCATTGCGCTTTTAAACTGTCTCTGGTAGCCCAGAGTAGGTGCACAATCACTCGAATCCCTCGCATCTTCGGCCTTAGTCAACCATTCTGTGATTTTGGCCGCCCTATTAACATGTGATGGATGTGTAGACATCCATTCAGGCATTTCCTCCTTATTCACTTGTTCCATTCGATTCCAGACTTCCACTGCTGCTTGAGGGTCGTAACAGCTCCTTGCCATCATCATCAGCCCAATATAATCAGCTTCACTCTCCTGCACCCTCGAGGCAGGTCGGGTGACTCCTAGATCTAGTAGCACTTGCCCAACTAATCGCCCGATGCCATATGTGAGTCCCATGTAGTCTAATATAGTAATCAGTATCTGAATCGGAGCTATCATAATTACATAGCTGCTTAATCGTTCTGCCGAATGTCGGGCAAGAGTGTGTGCGATCTCGTGGCCTAGAATCGTTGCTAGCTGGTCATCTGTCTCAGCTACCTTCAATATGCCGCTGTAGACAAAGACTTTCCCTCCAGGAATAACAAACGCATTCATTTCTAGATACGATATCAGAAACTTTCTTTCAAATCCCGAAATAATATAGACGGGCAGTACTCACGATCGGATTGAATGACATTCACCTCCCATGGAACATGCTCCAGCCCATTGGCCTGGATAAGCCTATCCATGACTCGATTAACCATCCTAGTCCGGGCGTCCCACTCCGGCAGGATTGCACGGCCCTCATTCTGCATGATCAGCTCGTATTGAAGCCGACTCTGTTCTTCAACCGTCTCCTCGCTGAAGCACATAAACCTCTTGCGTCCAGACTCTGGTACCTCTTCTAGATGTGTGACATAAAAGAGAGTCGCAGATCCCACGGTGAGGACGATGAGAATCTTGGAGGGCCCGCTTGTGGCGGTCCTCTTGATGCCCTCAACAGTGAGGAGGGGTTTGGCATTGCGGGCATGTTCTGGGTCCCAACGTCGATGAACTATCTTGTCAGGACGTCGCGGAGGCGGCGGAGGGGGGTAGCGGCGGAAGCTCGATTCGAATCGTCGTACTATAGGTGAAGGGGAATCTCGAGATACAAGCTGGAGCGGGAATTGTGCTCTCGTGGTAGGTGTTCGTTGGAAAGCGCGTAACGATCGGAGGAGAGCCTTAGAGGCAAACATTTTTCAGTTTATACTGAAGAGTCCCCTCCGTCGGAGTGATGGAGGGGATATGGTGATTGATGGACGCAGATAGTTCCAGCGTATATTGCACCTTTTAAGCCTTTTTCATGCTGTCGTGGTCCCCGTCAGCCTGGCGATGAATGGAGATAAACAATTTGCAGGGATGCTTGAGCTATGACGATGGTCATTGAGCTTCCCTTCCAACCTTAGAATCTCCGCGCTGCCAACTATCTTCATCTTATTGTACCAATACTTGCAATACCACAACAATGATGGAAATACTATCAAATGCAGCCGCAGCCGTTCAAGGCATCTTCCAGAACTCTCACCAGCTCAAAGCACAATGGCAACGAATCGATTGCCCTCCTCTACCCCGCTCCTCGCACTCTCTTTCTGTCGTTGCAGGACGAGCTTACATCTTCGGCGGTGAGATCAACCCTCGAGAGCCGGTCGATAATGATATGCATATCATCACTTTACCAACTGCATCTGAGATCGCACAGGCTGATTATCGTGCCATTCCTGCTAGACAACAAGCACCGAGCAGCGGGGTTCCGGAAAAGAGAGTCGGGCACAGCGCTGCAGTTATCGGAGACAGGATCTTTATCTTTGGTGGCCGTGGAGGCAAAGATATGATACCGTTAGAGGAGAACGGCCGTGTATGGATATATAATACTCGGACAGACGCTTGGACATATCTCGACCCTATGCCAGGCACACCCTACCCGACCGCCCGGTCATATCACTCAAGTTTGGCAATAGAGAAGCCCGAACCAAGAGTAAAAATTGTGAAGACGGATAACGTATTAGATGATACACAGATTGGCAAGACTGCAGAGGCAGCACTTACCGACGAGCAGGGAGGCGGCCATGGCACATTTTTTGTGCATGCTGGCTGCCCTGCAACTGGTAGGACGAATGATCTTTGGGCTTTTGATGTTATGAGCCGGACATGGAAGGAATATCCAACTGCACCAGGAAACCCGCGAGGTGGGACTTCCATTGCCATCTCCAAGCAACGAATATATAGATACGGAGGTTTCAACGGCGAAAAGGAAGAGGGCGGGCAAGTCGACATATTAGAGCTCCAGCTGACGACTTTTACTGGCACTGGCAGCTCAAACGAGATATCGGTTTCGGCCAAAGGTGATTGGCAGACTCTGGATCTTACAGAGGAGGATATGCTACGGCCAGGGAATAGAAGCGTGGCCGGCTTACAAACTATTTCTACGGGCAGGGGTAGAGAATATCTGATACTTTTCCTTGGGGAGAGGGACCCAAGCACAGACGGCCATGCTGGAGCTGGAAAGTTCTGGGATGACGTGTGGGCCTTTCAATGTCCTCCGCAAGGCATGACAGCCGCTTCATTTGACCATGCAACACGGCAAGCGCTAGGAAAAGAGACCGGAGAGGGACTGTGGACACAGATTGAAGTTGCTGATGCGGGAGGTCTTCAAGGTGAATACCTAAAACCGCTCATCCCAGGTGGGAGAGGATGGTTTGGAAGCTCCAGTATGGGAGATCTAGATGCCAGTGGAATTGTGCTATGGGGAGGCTTGAATAATCTGAATGAGAGGATTCCTGATGGCTGGATATTGAGGATTGAATGAAGACCTAAGGATATAGGCATGAGGATGGACATTTGCCACAGACGATCTTGAAAATATATTTCTCAATGAAAGCAGAGGGGAGTAATATATCCGACCTTTTTTTAAATGCCATTACTGCCAGCACATGACCAACTCGTTACTTTGTACGTGCTGTAGGTATGTTTCAACACCTGGGTTGAAGTAGGCGAGAGGGTATGTAACCCGTAAACGCCACAGCACCCACAAATGTGTTCAAGGGAGCTGCTCCACCTTCCCGTTCAAGACTCGTAAGAATGGCATCAGAATGACTCACCCAATTTCTATCCAGCTTCGATTCTTTAATGGACTCATTTCTCTTGTTTGCGTTCTATCATTGGAGTCAAGCCCGCAGGGTTGAAGTGGCTTGGGTGAGCTTATGGGTACGATACCGGTGAAATGGGTGTCACCATCTTGAATACACCAGTCTATATAAAGCATGGAGCGCCATCTCAAGGAGGTGATAAGACTACAATATCCTCAATTTGTCCCAACCACACCCCGACCATAAACAATGGTTGATGATAATTTCTCGCTCGAAGTTCAGGTGACATCGACCGTCCAGGTCTTCCCTGACTCGAGGTCAGGAGAACCCACGACCATTCCGCTCTCAATTGTTGATTCCACTGTCTCCTACTTTGCACGGACGGCCGGCATTTGGTTCTATGACCCCCCTTCAAGCCCAGAATCATCCCTATCTCCATCTCACCTGCGAACTGCGCTCTCTAAGACTTTAAACTCGTACCGTCCTTGGTGTGGGCGTTTGTCCTACGTAGTCCCGCAGAAGAATGGGGGCTATACTAAACGATATCGCCGGGTTCAGGTCACTTTTAACGCTGGCACAGACCTCGGAGTGACCTTCGTTACGGCGTTTTCTTCAAGAACACTCTCAGATTTTCTTCCCAGTCCCGCCGCCCGGAGAACCGACTTCAAGGCATGGGACGGTTCGCAGCTGACTTCAGCGGGACTACTCCCATCAACCCGGATGGCCCTCTCAAGTGGTAGCCCCTCACCTGATGCTCCTAACCTCTTGGTCCAAATCACCAAATTCGCATGCGGCAGCACCTCTGTCGGCATTGCTATCTCTCATGGCCTCTCTGATGCACAAGGAATGTGTACCTTTGCACGGGACTGGGCATCTGTCAGTCGTACTCTTTACTCCTTAACGGATCTGCCGACTCCATCTCCAGTGTTTAATCCGAAGCTGCTCGATGCTGCAGCCGCCGGAGACATCGACGCTGAATCCCCTGACCCAGCTCTAGTGCAGCAAGCCCGTGATTTGCCATTTCACAGATTTGATTGGTACAAAGAGGTCCCAAACCAGCCATGGCCGGCACATACCCCAGATGATTTTGATTCCACTACAGACTTAAGTCCTAGTGATCCAATTCCCTGGGAAGACTGGGACACTAATGCACCCACTTCACATCTAGTCTTGCATTTCACGCCTGAGGAGATACAGCACCTACATGCCATCGCAAGCTCCGACCACAATTCCAAGATCTCCAAGCATGATGCTCTTCTGGCACATATCTGGACGCGTATAAATCTGGCTAGGCAACTCCCTGCTTCCGCTGTCACATATCTCGACTTAACTATCGGTCTTCGTTCGCGACTCTCTCTTCCTGAGAACTTCCTTGGTAGCCCTATAATTATTGCGGCAATTCCCACAGTCATACCTTCCACGGTATCTCAGTATCCCAAACTTTCCGAAATTGCAAGTAGGATTCGAAGTTACCTGGAGATCTTCACGCCCAATGCCATAGGAGCTTTCCTTCACGATTCAGCATTTGAGATTTCACCACAGCGTCTATGGCGGGCTTTCCTTGGCAAGAAGCACATACTTCAAACTACATGGGTGGGTGCCGGGGCATGTTACGTAGATTTTGTTGGCCGTAGTAGAACTGGCACCGAACCACCAACATTAAGGTATGTGCAGCCGGAGATGGGCGGTGATGGATTGGTTTTGGTGATAGAAGGCCTTGGTGAGAAGGAAGGGGGTCATTGGACACAAAACGGGGCTGACATTTTAATATATTTGGCCAGTGACGTGATGGAGAGGCTAGAAAAGGATCCTGGACTGTGGGGAGAGGGTATTTACTAAAAGTCGCCCTCGTAGATCTTATCCTGCCAGGACGTATTTTAGGTCAATTCTTTATCCTTAGAAAGCACACACACTTAAAACTTAATCAAGCTGCTAATTTATGTGACCCGAGAGACTTCTGCCGGAAAGCAGACTTCAATCTATTTTTTAGAAGCCGGGCATACATCCTGGCATGGTGGCGTAACTTGACAAGCTTAGAGTGCTAGAACACCTGATAATACTTGAGCAGAAGTATTGGGTGATTGTGGGGAGGGTGCTGCTGGATAAGGTCATTGGTTGTGCCTTGTAGTGGAAACATCTGATTTGCCTACGTCGCCACAGTCGCTTCTTACGCATTCCCACCATTGCATTCCCACCCAACCTTATTGGCGAGGGTTTGACATTAAAAATACTCAGAAGCCCTTGAGAGTTTAAGAGATCCGATTAAAGTTGGACCATCTCTATGGGATGACGGTGAGCTCTTGATCATCAGGCAATTGCAGGCAAAGGAGGTGTATATGGTGTAAGTATGTATTGTCATCTGCCCTGTGGTCCTCTACAAATGAATCTCTTATCATGCAACTCGGTTGCATTCATCTCTCTCATGTGTTCATTTTATTGCCACCGCTGAGACATCTCTAGGTATTTAATCCACAACCTCCCAGTTTTGGGAAGTCTTTCTTCATGCCAACCCTTTACTCTCCGAGAAAGATTCATTCCAAGGCCTTGAAGCAGAAAGTAAAGAGCAAATCAGTTGGAAAGCTTTCAAGATGGTCTCTCATGTGCCCAACTTCCCCGGAAAGGATACAGTGACTTCCCAGATTCCCAAGGCCAAGGAGTCAACCTTGGACAGGATTAAAGTAAGTTTCGTTTGTGCAAAACAATATTGTCGGAACACATATTCTACCTCTTCTAAAGAGTGAAACTAAAAAAAAGTCTCAGGGTGTTTTGCATAAAGCCAAGGACCGAAGCAAGCAAGGTACGGGCGGCGCCAGTGAAGTGGGCTCTCCCTCCAAGGCCGGTGCAGATACCTTTGCAGGTGGTAGCGCTGCCCAAGGAGCAGGTGGAGGTGCCATAACTGGTATTGTGGCAGGAGGCGCTGCTACAGAATATTCTGGCCGCGGAAATACGCATGATGACTTCGGCACTTCTGGTGGTGGTCCAGGATGCCCTTCGGCCAGCCCGACTGTAACTCAAGGTTCTGAAGCCTCACACCCCAGCACTGGTATAGCCCTTAGTGGCAATGGGGCAAAATACCAGTCTTCTGAGGCAGCATCTGGGTATAGAGATGCTGGCTCAACTGATTCCGGGGCGACTCAAGGTCCAGGAGCTGGATACTCAACAGAGACTAGAAGTGGAGGAACTTCAAATCCTGGAAAAGGCACCTCAACCGATACGTCAGCTGCGGGAGAATACCCCAGAGGCGTCGCTGGAGCCACTGGAGCCGGTGCAGGCAGATATGACGATACATATGCTCGAAATACTGGCGCCGGGAAGTACGATGGTTCGTATGGGACAGCTGGAGGAGCCACTGGAACTGGTGCGAGCAGATACGACGAGTCATATGGTGAAGGTGCTGGGAGCTCAGGGCTCGACACTCCCAAATATGACGAAACATATTCTGCTGGCACCGCAAAAAGACCTACAGGAACTTCTGGAGCCGATTGGAGAACTGGACCTGGTGGAGGAGTTGCGAGTTCTTATGATGCAAGTCCCTTTCAGTCTCAAACAGGACAATGAACTTTGAACCTGATCCTAATGATTTGCAGCTTGTGGAAGGCGATAAACTCGAGAGTGGTGGACCTGGCCAAGGTGGTGGTTTTGCAGCAGGTGGTCTGGCAACTGGCGCTGGTGCAGGAACCACCGAACATGGTTCTGAGAGCGGTAACGCCCAGACATCTGGCCCAGTAAATGCCCCTACTACTGCTGGGTACGTATTTCAACTGCTGCATTGAGAGCATACGGATTGTTGTGCTAACTTGTTTACAACCGCTATATAAGACCACTTCCCGACTACAACCCCTCTATAAGACCACTACCCGCCTGTTCCTAACAAGACGTCTAAGTCTTCTTCCAGAGCTCCGATATTGGGAACAAGGTCGATCCTCGAGTGGATTCTGATCCGGACAGTAGTAAGACCGTTGGTGGTAATAAGACTTTTGATTAAGCACCTGCCACAGAATGTTACTTCCTCCAATTTGGATTCAAGAGTAGTTAGATGTCCTCAATCGGATAAGGCATATCATTAAGAATGGCCACACGGTTTGGATATCAAAAGGTATGTTGCAATTCTTCTTTGAAGGCGTGTATATTTGACGTCAATAAGTATAACCTAGTAACGACCAATATATACTGCAGTTTCATTAACTCATAAATCTTATCACACCGGGAGTCTCTCCTTGGCCTAACATCAGAAATCGGAAATAACTGTTAATTGCATCAGCCTCTTGTTTTCTTTCTTTCAGAGCATGGTTTCACTTATCAAACCGGATGTACTGAGCCTGAAAAGAGAAGGCAGATGAATAGAAAAGCCCCCCCCCAAATTTTGGACTGCTTTAAACATCGTAGCCCTTAATTCGATCTGTTCCGTCTGTTCTCAAAATGCTAATTTTAGAAGGTATTTTAACAGTACTTACCTATAAAACTCTTATTTGTAACTAATTTCATTCTCACTTGGCTTACGCAGTCAGAAATATGAACCTTTGGCATCGCAAGCCGGCATATTATATCGAGATGTGGTCTCGCTTCGAAGACCCCCTTTACCTTGGATGTCTTCCCCCAGGAACTAAAACAATCTCGTTAACCCAGGCATAGCAAGTCTTTCTAGACTAACATCCCAGTGACCGTGCTAAGTCGATTAAGATCCTCTGAGCAACAATGCCTTGTGGCACGTTGCGTTCGAGACATCTAATTACTAGTGAGAAACTAAGAGGAAAGGATGGTTCGCGCCCCCTCTCCTTGTTCCAAGAGTTGTTGCACTTGCTTATGGCTTGCAGAGCATGTGAACTCCTGTCACATCGTGTGTGATTAAAGCACTGGACTGGCATTGATTATAAAGCTCGTTCAAGCATCGAAAGGTGACCTGGATTGAAACTAAAATGTACATTATAACGCAAAACATCCCCAAATTCTAGTTGGTAAAATCATAGTTCTGACATATCAATTTTGACGTAGAACCTCCCGAATAACCTTTGCCTAGTAATCCCATGCACCGTAATTTACTCCAAATTATTCTTTTAGATCAATAGAGCCGCACCGAGCACCATAGCTCCCAAAATAGGTGCTTTCGTTGCCATAGCACCTGAGCTCGAGGAGGAGGAAGATGATGCGGAAGACGAGGTGGTGCTAGAACCGGTGGAAGCAGCGCTGGTAGGAGTGACGGAGGCAGCAGCAGCAGCAGCAGCAGAAGCTTGCGCGACGACGCTCGTGGCCTCGGCCTTGGCACTGCTGACCACGGCATTCACGGAGCTGATCTGGGCTTCGATGCTGCTCTTTGCGTCACCTGAGGCTGTGGCAGCAATGCTGCTCAAGCTGCTCAGTTCGCTCTCGGCCTCTTTCGTAGCTGTAAAGACGAGGCCGGAGGCGTAACTCGCGGCAACAGACCAGGCGCTGAGGGCGTCAGATAGGCCTTGTGAGTATTGACTGGCAAGGAAGGCTGATGCAGTAGAGGCGGCGCCGGCGATATCTGATGCGGCGGTAGCCTCCCAGCCAGCAAGGTCCGAAGATGCTGTAGCGAGGACTCCGCTCAAGATGCTCTCGGCACTGTTGATGACTCCAGGTAGATCCGTGAGAGGATCTTGAGCAAGGGTAGCAGAGGAGTAGGCTAGGAGAGCGGTGGCCACGACGGGGACGGTAGAGTAACGCATGATGAGATCGAGTTGGTAGACTTAGATATATGGTTTACTGGGGGATTGAATTGAACGGATATCGAGGAGGAATTGGAAAGTTTCTAGAGGAGACGATTGATGACGGGATTCTGATCTGGTCTTGGGGGTGAAAGAGAGAAACGGGGTACTGCAGAGGGAGCGTTCAATATAAATAAAATCCCCCCCCCCCCCAACGCTTCTCTGATCAGCGCATCATCTTAACCCGACCCCTAGGGATCCTGACCCGAGCCAGGATCGTCGACCCCGTACCTGGCCAGGAGGTCAAGCCAGCGTGAGAGTGGCAGGGAGTTGCACTGCTCGAAGCACGAACGAGGTTGATCATGCCCCTGCGCCACGCCGCACTGCAAAATATTCCGGTTCGGGTTTCACGTCTAAGCCGGTTATGGTTTAGCGGGCGCATCAGCCACAGCCGCTGACAACTTTCCGCCATCACGGACCAGATCATTTTAAGAGATTCGATGGGTGCCTACGCTTGTCGTGCCACCACTGTGGACACCATATGGGGCAAGCTGAGAGCAACGACTCCGAGCAATCCGGTCCTAGTGTCACTCATTACAGCATATTTGATGAATGCACTGTCAGCAGAATCGACAGTTTCTGCCCTGGCGTAGATGGGGGCCCGGTCTCGTCGGCTTCTCCTCAAACCCCCTAGGCACGAAAGCACCGGGTGCTTTGGGATTGAATGCCAAGTCAACTGGTAATAACACTTCCAAATGCCATCCTGTGGCATGAGCAAACACGCATCACTCACTGCTTCTCGCTGCTCTCAACCAGACTTCTCGTCTCTGCTCTCCTCTTGTTCACCAGTGGATCGACATTCCTACGGTGTTGGGAAACGCCGGTGCCTCTCCCTTGATGGTTATGGCCACTGAATTGCGATTGGAGAGTTTGATTGAGGCAATGCTTCTAGGCAACGCTCCATGAAAAAATGGTCTACGCGTCTATCCTACATCATAGGGCTGGTAGGGCGATACACTCTTCGCTTCCCCACATGTTGCCACGCAATCCTCTATGTTTAGCCAGCCCTTCGTGTCTACGGTGCCTGCGGCCACTGTTGTCTCCTGTACGTATGGTCGAGATGTATGCTGGATGTACCATATACGGTAGGCTGAAAGGATCGCTTATGTGCATCAGTCACCGGATGAAACACGCGCAGCAAAGCCGGCTAGCTTCAAACAACGGCACGGCGTGCTGAGACCTGCGGTTGCATCTCAGCTACGTACAAGTCTGCTATTTGTGTTGTCAGTGCTTGGCACAACTACTTCGGCGTACTGTACATTTCGTACCGACGAATCCGTTTAGCTATAATCGCAGCTGCACACATGAACACATTGACCGATACACAGCACTAAGTATTCGACTACCCAGCAGCTAAACTACCCTGGTATATTGAGACGCCTGAAGTGGTATAAAAATTGTATATAGCATTGGTCTGATTTCTGCTTGAAGTGGCGCTAAGGTGATTCTCATGTTTGACCTCACTCAAGATCAAGCTATTTCCAGAGCAGACACTTGACTATCCTCGTTTCACTGCAGTCTTGACTGGACTCTCTCAGTAGCTTGCTGTGTACTTTTTCCCATCGTCCGCATATCTCGTACTTTCAATGGCAAAATTCAAGAAGCAAGGCAGCTTCTGTTCAATGGCTGGCAATTTGATCTCAAGATTAAGACAGCCTTGCTTCGTGGCTTTAAGCCATCATGCAATGCCGGAACCGCAGACTAAGCTACCGTCCTTTCAATGACAGTGGTTGGTGGCGGCGGCGGGAAGGGTTTATTGTGGCAGGGCGGGATGGTACCCTACCAGAAGCCCTGTTCTCGTTTGGATCGAGCGTGGGGCTGACAGGCTGAGCTACGCAGTCTTCAAGACAGTTGTTGGTGGATAATGGTAATAACATAAAATAATGTTCTTGTATCTATCTCTAGGACTGAAGCGAATATTTAAAACACGTAACTCTCTGGAGCAGGGTTGGAAATTTGTACAATTTATGTGAAACCTCCGCATGCCTACCTGTTTAATTTAATCCCCTGTCCCAATCAACCATTATATCTACTCCGTATACTCTAGGTGCGCATCTCCAAGATTCTCCACCCGCAGCTGCTAGCCCTTCAATAATGAAGATCGTAGCACTGTATTGGTGAAAAAGCACATGCGGCCTTAACCAATAATATTGCAGCAGACCACCTCCACACTGAATAGCCCCCCAAGGCCATCAATTTTAATAAGATCAAATGCCAAAGCTGTGAGCTGGGTCAGTAAGATTCATCCTACTAGTGCGTTTACTCACGCCTCCAAATGCGCCCACAACCAGTCGTGAGCTGAAAAAAAAAAGGTCCATCTCTAGTGCAATTCATGACGATTGTAGTGCAAGTCAATTAGGAAAGCACAGCCTATATGCGTGAGCGCAAAAAATGATGAAATAATTAATGGGATATTGTACCGGGAAAGACGCCGGTTTCTAATACTCCTAAGAAGCATCGGCATGCAACTAAGCTACTGTAACTATTGACTACTCCTTGACAGGTGGTTTAATACAAATCTGGCCCTAGAAGTGCAGTGTAGGCATGCCGAATCAGTCGACTTTTCGCAACGAGAGCTGGTACGGTACTTTGCGTATCGTGTGAGATACCCATTCGACGATATTGAGGATTGATCAGCTTGTTGGCAATGTAGAATATACGGCATTCCTGTCTGTTGTCGCTTCCATTGCCCAAATGTTTAGCATCCTCCGTGAATGCTCTCTCACTCCTAAATACCATTGTTCCTGTGGATTACGTATTAAATCACCGCCAAAAGAGCTTTTGTCGACCCCAAAAATGGGCAGATAATGGGGTTATATTATGTCTTCTGAATCCTCTTTAAAGCCTCCTCAGCATTGAAAATTCCTTCTTGGAAGTCAATGGCTCTCGCCAGGCTCTTGGCCTCCTCGAATCTCTTTCTTGCTTCCGCGATATTGCCATCCATCTCGGCAAATTCGCCTAAATTATGCGTTGCAACAGCACAAGCTTGATCGCACTCCTCTGTCCTTTCCGGAGGGCTAATCTTGGCTCCTACTGCTAGTGATTTCTCTGCCCAAGCTCGGGCGTTACTGACCAAAGCTGATCTCGATGCTGCCGGCTGACCAGGCGTTGGAGGCGGATCCTGCTGGGCAAGGGAAATGGATAGGTTATTCACTGACTTTGTCAGTCCATACATTTTGATGATCGGAGAACGTAACCTACTTAAGACAGCAGTGTGGCAGCTAGACGGTGGAGAAAAGGTAAGTGCTTGCAGAAATAAAGGGGCTGCAAGATAGTGCTGGTTTTTCTCCTCATAGTGGTGGGCAAGAGCTGTGCATGTTAGCTTCATATCGCCCTTAAAATGTATGTCCACTAACCCTCGAATGTTCCTCCATTCCCCTCTGGGGTCATCCACTCTCCCTCTTCAGGTTTCACACCCTCCTTTTCCCGTCTTTGCTGCTCTTTAACCACCGTCTCCACAGCCCACACCAAGCTCTCCTCAGCCTTGTCCTTCTGTAATACGTACTCGTTCGCGTACAGGTCTCCCAGCTTCACACTGACACCGACAGTCTTCCCTAGAACTTTTGTTCGTTTCCCTTCATTCCCTGGGAGCCCTCCAAGTTGCTCCACCCACTTCAGGTTATCAGACTTCACAATCTCCAAAATATGAATGGCTTTCTTGTATTGCTGAACTTTCTCCATCAGGCTGGCCAATTGAATCTTCACGCCGATTATCTCATCCGAGAAAGGATCCATGCCAATCTCGTCAGCAACTCGGAGAGCCTCGCGATAGTACTTCACCGCGAGCTTTGGGTCCAGGGATATATTGGTATAGTAGAGGGCTTTGCGCATCTGTTTTGCGACTGGCTCCGGGAATTTGTGGAAGGCACCTATGATGTATGTGTGATAGATGTAATTCGAATATAATAGGAATCCTGCTCCGCAGAGAATACTAGAAAGGATTAGTTAATAGACATTCAATCATCCAAGGAATAGAGAAATACAAAAAGGCGGCCGCAGACACAGAGTATGGGTGTGCTGAAAAGAGAGCTTTGGCCGCTCCTCTAGCTGTGCCTGACTGATATCTACGCTGTCTGGGTATTCCATTCTTCGGCACCTCTTGTCGTGGTCGGTGCAGGCATCGAAAAGGTCTCGTAAATAATGGGGATGTTGATTGAGGCCTCTGTTTTTGTATTTGACTCTTTATAGAACTCCTTCCGACAGAGCCAAGGTGTGCACCCTGGACAGATTGAGCAGCGTGACTGGCAGCTGCCCGCCCGATTGTATTCATTCGGGGTAGAAACATCATTGCGCGCAAAGCTTGAGCGAATAGCTGCAGTAGTTATACCCATACAAAGGTAATCGTGGTTGTGATCTAGCCCAATTGAGAGGCTTGGTATGATGCAGAGCTTCAGAAATCTGGTTCACGCCAAGATGCCAAGACTTAATCGCACAAGTCGGCTGAGTCGAAAGCCACCCGAATGATGCTAATAAACCCCACGTCTTCCCGAAAGCTCCTGCAACAACACCATCTTTAACCTTGGGGATCTACAAGCAAATATCCGCCAGTGAAATCTTCTACAATGGCAGCCAAATTCGAGCCAAAGACGCCTGTGCAATTGGATCCACCAAAAAATGACCCCATTTCCAAGGAATTCCTGTCCCAATGCAAAGGCAGAGCCTCATACCCCCCGCCATTTTCTCGCGCAGAACCAGGAAAACTGACTGATATACGTTTATAGGAGTGGACGGTGGCCTCTGTTATGTCGCGATCAAGGGCAAAGTCTTTGATGTCACCGGGAATAAGGCATACCAGCCAGGTGGCTCATATCATGGTTAGTCCTTTCTTGGCTTTTCTCTACGATTACCACTTGTGCAAAATATCACTTCAAAGCCGCATGCTTTCCCACAAAATACTTTACTTTTCTGTTTGTAATTGACCAACAATAATGCACAGTATTTGCTGGCCATGATGCATCGCGCGCTCTAGCAAAGACCAGCACCAAAGCTGAAGACGTCTCACCTGAATGGGCCGATTTACCAGACAGCGAGAAGAAGGTTCTGGATGATTGGTTTACCTATTTCTCGAAACGATATAATATTGTCGGGGAAGTTGAAGAAGCCAAATAACTGACACGTTTCGAATTGTCTGTCCTCATTGAATAAAGGGAGGAGAGTGATGAAATGTAGCCATGCGTACCGAACATATGAATGAATCTATTCAGTTGAAGCTGCACGCATCAATTATCTCTTGCACTTGTGGAGAAAAGCCGATCCCTTTACGTATTTTGGCCTCTCCGGTATTTGCACATACAATCTGGAAGTTAGCATACAACAAGTCTGGTTCTGGCCACCTCTTGCTCTACAGCGGATAATGGGAGATCTCTGCTTTTGTGTATAGAGAGTCCCTTTATTAGCTTTATAGGTCTGTTCTATAGGTAGTCACCAAGAAGAACTGCTTAAATCCACCGTGAGACTTCAAAGACTTCAAACTTGCTACATAACAGAGCCTTTACAGCCTTGGTAGGCCGTTATGCAATGAATAAAAACTACGTGTACATTAGATTGTAAGCTATTCGACGAGCGTACAGGGAGACCTGTCTTTCTATACCTCTAGGATTCGGTGATGGACCCAATATCATCGAATCGTAAACACAGCACCCCACGGTCCCAGGAACAGCTTATTGCAAACTCATCGACAAAATTAAGGTCACAAGCAGGCCTCGATTTATCTCTTCGAATTAGAGCGCCACTACTTGTTCTGCGACTGTGCCTCTGCAGCCTCTGCGGCAGCTCGAGCTGCGGCTTCCCTACATGGTTGGCACGGGAAGGGCTTCGACCATCTTCGTTTGATAACTTGGACACCAAAACATTGATGGAAAGGATCGTTCCGTGCAAAGTGGCAGTAGGATAAGAGTTGAGTGAGGGTGTGGCCACAGGTAAAGATGAAGGTTTCGTGGTCGCACATCGTTTCTAGTAAAGTGCTCGAGATGTGGCGGCTAGATGTCAGCAGGCATTCTAGAACGAAGGGGATGTCATACGAACAGTTATTCCGTAATTCCCTTTATCTGAGAACTATGAAGAGAGCGAGCCTTGGATGGAAAGTGGGTTCGTTTGACAGAAAGTATTGGTTAGGTACAGTTAGGGTATGGCAAACGGAGGGACGTAGCGGGTAATTCTCTGAGATACGTTGGGATGTACGATTGGTGTATCTCGTTGGGAGTTTACAGGCAGATTTGAGGCGGTATTGAGGGGTTAACTTAAGTAACGTTGATTAATATTAATGGAATTGTAGGGTACGAGACCGAAGACAGCCGCTGCGCGTACATTTATAGAAAGCAAATATCTGGTGAACTGTTCGGCCATGACTGACAGTCACTAAGAGACGCCTATGTGAATCCACAGAGGGTTCTTGTCCAATATCTGATCGCCATCTCCCTACATCGAGTTTACGACTCCGATATCATTTGTGGAGTCATGTTTGCATCCTCATGAGACTCTAAAGCCGGTCGTAGTGATCTCAAAAGACACCTATAATTGGGCAGAGTGTCAAAAGGATGTCAGGTGTTCTAACCGGCAGAGACGGGAAGAGATTTTGACTGATTATGGCGAATGATATATTGACAACTATCATCGACAAGCCACGAAAGGAATTGAGGATGTTGAAGTTGCTGACTGCAGCCCTTGGATTGCAGGCCGTGCTCTGGAACCAGTTACGAGGAAAGAATGCATAGCAATCGAACGTTGTGGGAATACGAAATGTTGCGACAAGGGAAGGTAAAACATGCCATAGAAGACCGTCGAAGATGCACTGCCATTAAAAACCTTTCAAGTTGGCCTCGACGAAGTCAGACGGAGAATAAGCAATGTGAGATATGATAAACATGCTATGCAAGTGTTCCATATTCAGACCCTATCTAAGATGCCTTGAGGGAAGACTGGGTGTAACGAGTGGTCACCAGCCTCTACGATGGGAATTGGTCCGGGGATCGAGCCGATCCTAGATCGAGTCGGTCCTAGATCGAGCCGGTCCTAGATCGACAGCGTATTTCAATGTGCAAGGATTCTGAGCTTTCATGCTACAAATGTTTAGTCCATTTTGGCATTATATTTGTGTTTATCGGGGTCAAAGAATCATTAATATATTAACAAGATATATCAACACTAAGGAAAGGGGATTTCCATAATCGGCAAGTAGCAAGCCAGAAAGATTGAGGCTCAGAGATCTGGAATGCATCTTGATGCGGGATGAGGACATTCCAAACATGGTTCCACATCTAGGTGTGCGTTTCGCACATAGCATTGTAGTAGACCATTCTACTATATAGGAAGACTTTCAAGGAGCATGCAGAATGTTGGCATTAATACTCTATTCTTTGAATTGTCGATCTTTCTTCGCCGATAACTATCGGGAAGCTCGCTGTGAGAGAGGTAGTTCTCGCCTAGCCATTGTGTACTCTCTTCTCTGCAAACCGGCCTTGTGTTTGACCCCACTGGACCCCGATTGCGATCTCATGCAGGAATACTTGCGCAACTTAAAGGGAAATCGATGCGTGTATTGTGCTGCTAGATCACATCATGCGCCGGAATGAGTGAGATTACGCGACATTGCATGAAGTACTTCGAGGACGCTGGGGGGATTAGGAGATGGCAAACTACTTGCCCTTGTCTTGCTATAACTTAGACCTGCAGAAGGTATAGAACAGCGAAGTCAGATTAGCGCTGGCCATGTGAGAAGGAATTAGGAGGTTAGGTTGATCATGGCCTATCAAGCTGTGAGTACCCCGTGACAGAAATATGACTGCTCACGTGATTACGCGACAGACTTGACGACGACAGTTGTTGCCTGAGGATTAAATACAGGCACTAACATTTAGCCCAACCGGCCCAAAATCCTACATCCTTCTCTCCCACAAACTCAGAGCGTCAGTCTTGGCTTGGGCGATGAGCAGAACTGCTCAGAGATGCCATCGGACGCCTTATCGCTGCCTCACAAGGTACGTGAAGTTGGCCTTATGAAGGTAAGCAAGGACGTACCGCACCGCATCGCTGCGCTGTTAAGGCAGGCAGCTCGGTAGACCGCCCTACTTCCTGCTGGCGCCTCACTTCTGAGACTGTCGGAAATGCTCCCTTTCCTTTTTGGCTCGCAGGATGGGAGGGTTACTGCCGAGCCTTCCAGCACTCAGAGCGCATGTGCTCGACAGAGATTTTCTCTCTGGTTGCGTCTTCCCTCTCCGCCCTTCCCTGGTGTGAATTTCAAATTCTGCCGTTCACCACCCGCTAGCCTTGGCTGGATCCGTACACCGAATGCCGCTGTCATCCAAGCGAGGAGGCAACGGGGACATTTATTCTTCCCAGGTGCCGCCGAATCGCCAAAGCGTTCTCAGGTCCGTCTGCCTGGTCCCGTGTTTTGGTCATACGTGCGAACCACCTCTTCTGTCTCCAGAGGACTGTTCTGAAGCGCTTTATACTTGGTTTCCCAGCGATAGTATAGAGTTACACCCCATATCCGTTTAGGTAATATCCCAGCTGGTACCTAGACCGGCCGCCCAAAACCCAGTGACAATCAGGCATCAGCCCGCGAGACCCAGTGGACTCGTGCAGGTTGAGAATCCCTAGTTGCAAATTCGCTTTCTGCATTTTGCTAACTGACACATAGGGACAAATGGCTACCCCGTCGAGGTATCCCCAAAACAGAAATCATTCTTCCACAGTACGGCAGTGTTCTAGCATTTTCACCTCCATCTGCATCCTTCCTCTCTGACGGATTGTGGTCTTAGTATTATACTCCTCATTCTGCCCCTGCTCCTATGAACTCCACGGACGCGAGGCAGTTGTATGGACCTGAAAGGGACTTGGGCTTACCTCCATTGGATTATCCACCGCAAGTCCTTGAGATAGATCCCAGCAGCTCAACGACTCTGCCCAGTCCGTCAACTCCTGTGTCCTGGAATGCCCCTGGATTTGCACTTCCTGCATTTGGAGAAATATCAACTTTCGGTCCCTCAGGCTCCACAAGGCAAGTTATATTGGAGACTCACGATCGTGGCACCGCCCAGAATCCGCTTGTTCAGTGGTATAATGGCAATGATGGCCCGTGGGTACCGAAGAGTAGTATCTCGGACGTGCCACAAGAAAGACATCCAAGCACTCTGCGGGATCATCGTGTTCAATTTGGCCATGGAAACCCATACCGCCAGTGCATCCCATCCGATGTTGGACCATTCCAATTTGGCGTGCCTCCATCAGACTCTGGTTATGGTACTAGACGTAGTGACGGTGATGCTTCGGTATTCAGCGCTGATGCACCAGATCGAGACCAAGATGGCCGAAGCTTTGCGGGCCATGTTTCTGATTTCCAGCTTTTTCCAGGGATGGTCGATGGACAATCACAGGATGCGAACCCAGATGATTGGAATGCCATGTCTGATGAGCAACCAGGGAAGACACTCCTCTGCCAAATATGCCGCAAACCTGTCAAAACGAGATCTGAACTGAAGTAAGAGAATCTATGGTGCACGTGACAGGAGTTAATGCGTATAGGAAACATGATCTACGCCATTCTAAGCCCTTTGTTTGTGATTACCCTGGATGTTCTAGGACCGAGGGGTTCAGTACATCCAACGACTTGGACCGTCATAGAAGGAGCAAGCACCCATCTGTGCTCCGAGGACCCGCGGCTACCAAACGGTATCGATGTCATGTCCAAGGGTGCAAGTCCAAGGACAAGTCGTGGCCGCGGCTTGACAATTTTCGGAGTCACCTTAAACGAGTGCATAGAAAGAGCTTCGCAGAAGATGACGAATTTGAGAAGATGGTACAACAGTAAGTCGGACGAAACTGCGCCTGATTTGTCTCCTTAATATCTTTGAGGCTGATTAATGATAGAGCGGGGTATATGGAACCTGTGGCTTCTAACATTAACCAAGACCATGGTTTTGACCAGAGTGATTCTCTTCGGGAGGCGTCCCAATCCGCAATGCCCGTGCAGGAGCTGAAACCCCCAATCATGGACCATAATTGGAGAGGCCTTTATCCAGAAGCAATGGATCATTCGCAGGATTTACTGGACTTAAAGGAGAGGCAGTTTGAGGACCCGGATAGAGAGGCTCCTATGGACGAACTGGCCTCTACTTATGATTCCCCTCCAAGAGAAACTGTCCATCCATCTGATGTTCTACAAGTCCCAGAACCTCTCCATCATGGCCGATCAGCACTTCAGAGCACTCTTTCAACTCCGTTAAGCCTCAAAGAGACTTATTCCAGAGTCTCCGATGAAGATCCCCTTCCCGCAGTTCGCACTACTGGGCTGAGACGTCCAGGTAAGCCAGAGGCGCGCCACGCATCCGCATTGGACGCCGTTACGGAAGTGATCAAAACCGCTTTAGTTGGTGGTAGCGCTCCAGCCGAAAATCAAGGCGACGCCCGGAATCACACCCCCGAATGGGCTTTGTCTAGCCGGAAATCCTCACCTGAACCTGTATGCAAGCCGGCGCTAAAATCTATGGGACTGGCCCCCAATATTAACCTCCGAGCCGCTCCGTCTCCGTCGGAATCCTCTGCAGACGCCGAAGCGCAAAGGAAAGCTGTTGAAATTCTCAAAACACTCCATCATTTTGGGTACATAGTACAAAAGGATCCGAGCCATTCCATCAAACCATTCAATCCAGGATCCGTCGCAAGTAGTAGGAGTGAAAAGTTGGTCACCTGTTCAACGTGCGGGAAGTTCAAGGGACGGCCCTGCGAACTGAAGTATATTTGTATTAACCTCTACGTCTCGCACTACGCTAATTAGAAGTAGGAAGCACATGAAGCGACACTCGCGACCATATGCCTGCACATTTCCGGCATGCAATAACAAGACTTTTGGTAGCAAGAATGACTGGAAGCGCCATGAAAATTCGCAGCATTTCCATCTCGAGTCGTGGCGCTGTGATGTTGCGAAACATGAAGGTGGTGTGTGCGCTAAGGTTTGTTACCGTAAACAGACCTTCACAGATCATCTACAGAAAGATCATTTGATCTCGGATGGTGACGCGGTCTCACTGAAGACTCAGGCCTGCCACATTGGACGCAACTGCCAATCGCGATTCTGGTGTGGGTTTTGTGTGAAGCTTATCGATCTGAAGAAGAAGAGCGTCGAGGCCTGGGCTGAACGCTTCGATCATATTGATGATCATTTTATGGGACGCAATGACTTCGCACAGCAGAGCATTCAAGACTGGGTTCCTGTAGATAGTAGCGACCAACTGAAGCCAGATTCTCTGGCTCTTCGTGATTTTGTGCCAAGTCCTAAGCACGAAAGTCCAGAGGGCTCAGCTCAAAGTCCGGATTCGAGATCTTCAAACGGAAGCTCTCCTGAGCCTACAGGTCTGCCAGAGTCATCTTCAGGCGACGCAGGAGACGCGGCTACTCAGAGGAAGGGGAAACGAAAGCACGGTGATGATGACGACGATGACCAACCAGGCAAGCGACACGAAACTGGTAATGATGCTCTTGTCTACTGTGTAAGATCTTGAACTTGACTGACGTTTGTTCGCTGCTAACTGGTTCGACTCCAGTGCCAATGCCAAACCTCTCATAATCCTAAACTGGACCAAAATTGCACCGTATGCAATGACTCCCATCGATTTTGCGACAGCTGTGTTATGGAGATCAGGTCGTCCCCCAAACCCTAGCTAATGCGTCTTGCGGTATCCTTCCTTGGATCTTGCACAATCCTCTAAAATTTGATTTATCCAAATGTACAGTTTTGGCAATAACCTACGGGACTCTCCCTATCGATTTATTGATCGTTCACGTCGTACAATGTAATGCACATGCATGACAATTACCTGGGGAAAGCTCTACATGGGTTTTCATTTTCAATAGCAGGAAGGCGGCTAACCCCGAGGCGTTCTTTCTGGCTGCTTTCTCATCGATGTCTTTCATCGTCAGAATAATCCATGTCCACTCCCGCACCAGTCCTGAACTTCGCGCGCCGCGTACAGCTTGTGTGACACACGACTTTCCCGACGATTGTAGTAAACCCGAATGCCCAATCGCCAGTGGCTGACAAGCGTATATCCGAATGAAACTGGCTGCATCGTGCAGGTACAAGCCTCCGAACACCTGAAAGCTGTAAATCATGGGGTCGGTTGCCTCGACAAGGGCCTGTGCGCCTATATCCCTCACCGATCAAAATGACGGGCAGCGTTATTGGGCACCCGGCCAGTCTGCCTAAGCAGATAAGCCACACTACCAAGAGTTCGCCGTGCCGGGCGTGCAGGATCAGTGAAGGGGGGGTACTGAGTTGTACGGAATACCTCCTGTTGCCCGTCACCAGCGCTCGGTGACCATGTCTGCTCTAGCAAGTGCAGTGATTGCCGGGGGGCGCAGGGCGGGGCTCACCGCACCAAAGTGAGGCTGGAAATCTGCCCTCGTCCTCCTCTGGGCGTCAACAGACCGTCCGACACATCCCCAGCTATCCCTTCCAGGGACCACGGGCGAAGGCGGCCTGATGCCGATCACCGTGTGGCATCCTCCATGTACACGATCGCTTTTCAGTGCCGGGATGCTCCAGCGAGCTTCTCGAGGAGCAAGAAGAGCGAGGGCGTTCCTCCGGTCTTTCCTTTCTTTTCTCTTTTCTCTCGAGGAATGTTCGCTGCAAAACTGAATACGGGGATCAGTGAGCGATCGAGATTTGGTGCGGAGCAACAGCCCAGCCATTCGGTGGGGGTGTGGAAGCAGGTATCGAAAAAGCAAAACCATCAGCCTCCTGAGCTGGCCACTGATGGACAGTTGCGACCCTACCGTCAGTCCTTGCTCAAAAGCACTCGGCCCAGAGCGCAGCCCCCAAAGCGCTTGTTCATTTCTCCACCCATTCCGCCTCAGGGGTTGCATGAGCGTGCCGCGTTGGCACTGTGAGTCGTTCCGGATCAGAATTCTCTCAGTCAGGACAATCATGCGGCTCTGCTCGTTAGTCGCCTGTATCTGCTAACCCCCCCAGAGGATGGAGGACCGGGTCTTGGGGCTTGGATTGCGTCCTTTAAGATGGACGGGATGTAGGTCTCTTTTAAATCCCATGTGCTGCGCTATTTCTCTTTCTGCTTCGCCCCGGATTTTTGCTAGGCTGTTGTTCTGGAAAGCCTGATGTGTATGTGAACGCCATGAATCCTGCCTGGTGTGCAAGACTATCAAACTAAGTTATATAGCCATTCAATTCCTACCGTTCCAAGTTCGGTTCTGCTAGGGCTATTATTTTAACTCCGGATTCATATCGAAGATCGCCAAGGGGCTTCTCGACTGCCCCTACGCCCAAGACCTTCCCGCCCCCAAATTGGCCTCAACAGCACCGGACTATACCACGCAAGCGCGCTTGGTAACCAACATTTGGCAGTGAAGATGTCGTATAGCACCCCTTTCGGTCATTTGAAGACAACACCATTCTCTCGTGCAAGCATGTCAATACAGCCATCGTATCCACAGGAGAGCTGCATTGGAGACGACCAGATATGGCCTGGGTTTATCCAGCAATTCCGCCGTCAAGGACAAAACCAAAGCTATCCCAGCCCACAGTGGCAACATCAAGCAGATTATACTCAACTCTTTGACCAGGAGACCCAAAGAACTTTCAATTCGTCGGGCCCTGCTTTACCTGCACAGCTCATCAACGGGCCTAGCATGGATGCTATTCCGTCGTTTCCCTTCCCCGCTGACCCACGTATGGTATCACCAGCTCCTTCACAAGGACTCTCAACACCCACAAGTAGCAGTGCTAGAAGCCCAGCTACAGACCCTGATTGGTATCCCGATGCGTACAACACTCCCCAGATTCACGACGATTTGCCCTTTCCCAATGATATACCTTACATGAGCCCAGAACTTGGAACCGTTTGCGCTATACAACCTCAAGTGGCTATCTTTGCCGGCTCTGCCGGATTCCCCTGCGTCAATATGAGCCAAGTTCAAACATTCAGCGACCCGCCAGACTATACCGAACCACCAGAGAATGTTTTCGAACCTGGCGAAAGATACTTAGATCTTGAGCAGACTGAATTCGCTATCGAGGTAGACCCTCGACCCTCTAGAGGTGGTGAAGTCCGAACAGCGACCCGGCGCTCCCTTGCAAGTAACGGAAGGCAACAGGACCCGATGGACGCCGGCTACATCCAGGATCAGGATCAATCACAGGTTACAACCGATATGGATGGGGATATTGAGGAAGATGATGAAGTTCCAGAAGAGGAAGCTTCAGACACCGAGTACACTCCGAAACGATCAAACAGGCGCCGTGCAACCCATACCTCTAAGTCCGTGTCTTCATCCTCCGTCAGACGCGGCCGCCCCGCCAAGTCCAAGTCGCTAAGGGCTAGCAAGTTTTCCAGGGGCCTCTCAACACTCGCCTGTAAGAGTTGCAAGACGAATTTTAATGATCCAGTGGCTCTTCAACGCCATGTTGATAAAGAGCATACTAGAGCTTTCACCTGTGTATTCAACTTCGCGGGTTGCCCGAGCACTTTCGCCAGCAAGAACGAGTGGAAGCGACATGTCGCAACGCAGCACTTGAATTTCAACACCTGGGTCTGTAACTTGGATGCTTGCGGAAAAGCCCATGCAGAATCGTCTTCGTCCCCAAAGAAAGAGATTGAAGGAATGTCCAGCAAAGGAGCCATCTTCAACCGCAAGGATCTATTCACGCAGCATCTCCGTCGCATGCACGCACCCAATCGCAAACGACCCGATAAACAGAAGTCCACATGGGACGACAGGATCAAAGAACTTCAGAAGGACTGCCTGCAAGTCAATCGACAAGGCCCAAAAGCTTTGAAATGCCCAGTTGCGGACTGCCCGGCTCCCTTTAGCGGCTCTAAGTGCTGGGATGACCGTATGGAGCACGTGGCGAAACACCTAGAGAAGGTAGCGGAGACCAGAGGGGCCGCCAGTGTGCAACATCAAAATGACGAGCTGTTAGTTAAGTGGGCACAGAGCGAGGGCATAATTGATCGCGTGGATGGCGGGTACAAACTTATCCCCATGAATACTTGGCTTGATGGCCTTGATCAAGATGCGGAGTGTGAAGATGACGATTGAGGACTCGTGGCATGTGGTCAGCCACTCACGATGTGATCTCAGGTGAGGCGGTATTCGGGACTTGAATTGGTATAGCGATTGGTTTCTGGCGTTTTGTTTAGGAGAGTATGATACCTACGATGACGCAACAATGGGTCTTCGTGCGACTACGAATAATGATGGAAACGCTGGATCCTCGGGTGTTAGAATCCTGATGTACTACGGAGTGCTTCTTTACTTTGTCTTGATAGATTGGCAAAACAAAAATGGGATTGTCCTATCTTTTTGAAGCCTCTATTCTCTTATCGATGTCCCAATATGAAACATAGACCAACAAGAAGTTTCGGGCTCTCTTTCTTAGTTCGTCAGCACGTTCAGGTATGCTCTACTTTGGATATGGTTTGAATAATCTTGGCATAGTATTCCTCTTATGTTTGCTCGACTCTTTTCAGCTTAAATCGTGGTCGCAAAAAGAGTAGGGCGGACACTGTTTCCGACGGAGGACAAGATGCCACATCATGTAGCAGACGCCTATTAAAGCCTGGATGACCAGACGTATTACCCTTGGAATATTTCCCTTCTTTCCTCATTCCACCAGACTCCAAGTCCGGGAGATAGACACAGCAAATTGATCACTGATAGTCACGTGGATGGATTTGACTCAGCCCCGGTCGGTGTGCCTGCCTATTGCTTCCGACCCTATGCAGCATCGAAGCGACCACAACGCCAATCCTGGAAATCCAGAGTCAACCATGGCTCGTGGGGCCAGTCAATCTGGTAGGGCGAGCTTGCCTACACGCCATTCCACGAAGGCATTCTGGCACAGTGAGCCGTCCAGCACCCTCCTGGGCCACCGGACGACATCTTCTCTCCCTACCACTGCAGACATTGTAATCATTGGCAGTGGAATATGTGGTGCATCAGCTGCCTTCCATCTCCGCCAGCGATTCGGCGCGGAGAATCTGGATGTAGTAATGCTGGAGGCACGAGAAGCATGTTGGGGAGCAACGGGCCGTGTGAGTCTTGCACTGTCTTGCAGCTAACCAGTTTCTAATCAAACCCCAGAATGGCGGCCATTGCCAGCCTATGATTTATCACACCATGCCAGAAATTGGTGCTTTTGAGCTTCGGAATTACCAAGCCATTAAATCTCTCATTGAGAAAAATAGCATTCCGTGTGAATGGAAGTCCATTCCCGGCTGTCATGCCTTTCTATCATCACCTATGTTTGAAGAAGCCGTCAGGGGAGTAAAGAATCTCCAGAAACTGTGTCCTGATTTAGGGAAACTTGTGTCAGTAGTTACGACGGAATCAGTGGAGCCCTCTTTAGAGGATCTCAGAGTGCCTGGGGCGAAGGGCGCCATTCTACAAGTCAATGCTGCCTCCCTCTGGCCGTATAAGTTTGTGGCCTGGATCCTTGAATCTCTACTTCAGAGCAAGAATCTGAACCTTCAAACTAATACTCCTGTCACGCACCTTCAAAAGATAGATGAAGGCTGGATCATTCATACGTCGCGCGGAATGCTTCATGCTCCAACGGTCCTTCTTGCCACCAATGGCTATACCTCTCACCTTCTCCCTAATTTCAGTGACCTTATCGTTCCTGTTCGGGGAGAAATGAGTGCTCTCATCCCGCCGAAATCTGTACGACCTGCCATCATTTCTAATCCCTTGAGGTGCTCATACGGATTTATGGGAAACGGAAAGCAGACTATTAACCAGGATGACTATCTTATCCAACGACCTTTCTCAGAGGTCGACGGATCGGGTGGTCAATTGATGTTCGGAGGTGGCCGTTCATATGCCGCGCATGCTGGAGTAGGGGTTTCAGATGATTCTCATATCGATCCACCTGCGGCTGCCTACCTTAGGAGAGAACTAAACACTCTGCTTGATTTAGAGAGTGACGGCGATGAGTTAGAGGCCACATGGGAGTGGAGTGGAGTTATGGGATATAGTAGGGACGGTCATCCCTGGGTTGGAGAGGTACGAGAGGAACTGGGGGTTGGAGGTGGCAAGGGCCTATGGGTTTGTGCAGGATATACTGGCCATGGAATGCCGAACGCTTGGCTCTGTGGGAAGGCCGTTGTGGATCTGATAATGGGATGTGGGAAGGATTTAGATGTACCAGATGAGTATAAGTTGACAAGAGAGCGGGTTGAGCAGGCCCGGAGCTATGAGGAAGTGTGGTTGGCAGATAGCAGGCCATGAAACCTAACTTTACTTGTGCCATCCGCTCTATAAGGATCTTTAGAATATAAGACCACGTTTGTACTGAACGGCCGTAGGAGGAAGAGACGTGCACTTGGCAGGCTAATTTAAAGATATCTATACTGCAATCTCCCAACTGAGGAAATATTAGTTGTGCAGTTGATGTTCTACTAGCAGAGTGATGTCGACGGAGAGCAGTGCGTGCAATGCAGTAAAGCACCAGCAGGGGGGAAGAGCTCTGATTGCTGAGTAAGCTTCAAAGTCTGCGCGTTTCCCTTTTCGGAGCTTCTGGGCAAGGCACATCGTACAACCCAGCAGGCCAGAATATTACCGTCCTCATTTTGTATGTATGCAAGAATGAAGCTTACACTGCAGCAACATTCACGTCTTCTATATACCTACTTCATCATATCCCGCTCAATATGAAGGCTATAATTGCCATACCAGTCTTGCTGGCAATGGTGTATCGAGCTTGGTCACATAAGTCACTCACTCCTGCTGGAATCGTAGCAGCTATCCTCACAGGCGTTGCGCATGCAGTACACCCGTGGAGCCTCCCCTTTGCCCTCCTGATTATATTCTTTTTGGCTGGCACTAGAGTCACCAAGGTGTGTGTCGAGTCTGATGAGGCGACGAAATCCTAATGGTTCCTAGGTCAAGCAAGATGTGAAGGCCAGGCTCACAGTGCAAGCCAATGGTAGCTCTGGCGGCGAAGGGGCGAGGACGCATATTCAAGGTAAACCAATCTCAGATAGCGTATATTACAAAGGCCTAACTGCAATGTAGTTTTCGCAAACTCTGCTGTAGCCTCCATCCTCAGCCTTCTGCATACATACCAGCTCCGCCAGCGAGAGCAAAACCCCTTCTCGGATCCCGGCTCTATACCTAGATGCTACACATGGGGAGACGATGTGCTCGTCATAGGGATAGTAGCAAATTATGCAGCTGTGGCCGCGGATACATTTAGTTCCGAACTGGGCATCCTGTCAAAGAGCAGGCCGCGACTCATCACGTCCTGGAATCTACGACAGGTCCCTCCAGGAACAAATGGCGGTGTCACAGTCTGGGGCCTTGTGGCGGGTCTACTAGGATCCCTCATAATCGTTCTAGCATCCGTGGCCCTGATTCCTTTCTGCCCTGAGAGCTCATCCGTGATTGGGGTCGCAGGAGCATGGGCGCTGCGACAACGGCTGAGGTTTGTGCTCATTATGACAATATGGGGAGCTCTAGGGAGTGTTCTTGATAGTTTATTAGGTGGTTGGTTTCAACCAAGTGTAGTAGACACGCGAACGGGGAAAATCGTGGAAGGAAAGGGAGGAGCACACGTCCTGATTTCTTCGCCAACGTCAAAAGGTTCTGCTAAGACGAAAGGCGCAGGAAAGCAGGGTAGAGACGAACAACCCAGTCGTATGCTGGAGAGTGGCTCTCTGGGTCTCCTTGATAACAACCAGGTCAACTTCCTGATGGCATTGGCTATGAGTATCGGCGCCGTAGCGCTTAGTAGCATAATACGCGTGTGAGGCTCTGAGGTATGGACGGAGTTATCTCTATTGAGAGGTACGAAATGAGATTACCATGTTGATGTAATCTACTAAAAGCATGCGCAAGCTCAATGTCACAAGTGTGGTTCAATGTATTACGTCTTTCTAATATTGCAATTGTCTGACCCGCGAGCCTCCAAACTTAAAAGAGAAGGCATGATTCCACTCATACACGTCCTTCGATTTGTCTTATTATACAACAGGAACTACTGCGATACTAAACCAGAGATTTGATATGTCTGCTTATTACTAGTTTGTTGGAAGAGTTCCTGGACCCGAGATGGCATCTCGAATGGTGGTGTAGAGCCATGTAGGCGTTAGTCTTCTCAAAATATCTCCATGTACGTTATCCTGGTTTTCGTCATTCCTAATTTGAGGCTTTATTGCTTCGGATGGCCCTTCTCGCTCCTTGCTTTGCGATTCAGAGTCACCAGCGCTCGTTGCTTCATCCTTGGCTTTGTCGGACAGATTGCTTGGCTTCTTATCTTCCTCCGCTGCCTTTAGTTCGGTGAGAAAGTCACGCGGACTAATGCCCAATTGGCGGAGTTCTGCGAGTCCTACGTAAGCCGAAGCGTCTTTCTCCGGTCCAACTTCATTGCACCGCTCAATCCAGCCTTCAATATAGGCCGCTTCATAGGTTGGCAATAACGTAGGCTTGTTGGCTTCCAAGAAGTAGCTGCGAGCTGCTGCAATGTCATCACTATAGTATAACACCACGCCAAGCCAGAATGAGATTCGGGTGATAGCAGCTTCATCCGCGGATTCTTGGCTCGACCTTAGTATATCCCATGCTATATCGAGTATCCCAGCTGTGTCGTCTGGTTGCATTCCATGTATCGCCCGTTTCTGAACCATGTTGTGCAGGTATAGTCTGATTCGAAATATTGCGATGTCTGCCGTGTCCACTTCGTCTTCTCTTGCCGAGCTCATATCCCAGAGATCAATTGGATCCGATACTTCTAATGCTTTCGAAGTAGAACCAGTAGAATCTATACAAATCTTCTGATTGAGTCTTCTTGCGCCAAGGAATTGCGAACAACTTACCTCTTCCTTCCAGCGTCCGTATTCTTTCTAGCAATATCCCGATATTTCGTGATGCCACCTTCCCTTTTTGCTGGAGCTTGGCTATTTTACCTCTCAGTTCCAGCTCTTTCTGATTAGGCTGAGTCTGTTGCTGTTTGATGCCCGGGTTTTCGTGCGCGTCTCTCAGAGATTTAACTTTCTCTTCTAGCAATGCCGTCTTTGTCCTTTTTTCCTCAATCTCAGTTTTTAAGACCGCACTCTTATTCTTTTCGTCCTCGAGAGCGTGTTGAAACTTCTCCACTATCTGATTTTCACTCTTCCGCTGTTTGGCGAGCTCTGCACCGAGCCTCTTATTCTTCTCAATTGCTCTATCCAAATCGCCCTTAGAGGACGTGCTCTTAGAAGCACTGGATGCCTTTTCATTTCTGAGTTGGCTCTCCAGCCTTTCAATTTTGCCATCCCGCTTAATTATCTCTTCGTTACATTGTGCTTTAAATTTTTCATATTCCTCTGGCGAGGTATAACCCACACTCCTTCCATGATCTTTCTTTAAGGATGCAAGAACTTTTTTCAGTTTCTTATTCTCATGTCTTAACGAGATAATCTCACTAGTTTGCGAGGTGCCTAGCAGAAATGCGGCCTCTACTGCCTGACTGCCAAACTCGATCGCCATTTCTACAGTCAAATTAGCCATAAGTCTGTTTGCGTAATCAGTTACAAGTATCTTCCACTTTTCTACTTCATCGGGTACCTATAAAAATTAGCTTGTATATATATTTCTAGTGCTGCAACAATGAGTACGGCATTATACCTTTTGCGTGCCCGCATTCCTCAACGCTTTCACATGCTCTTCCAGCCGTTTTGTTTCTTCGCTCGGTTCTACTGATTTATCGCCTGGAGTCACCTCTCTCTCCCTTGCTTCGAGGTCCCGGAACCATTCCTTGGCCTCAATCTCCTTTTGAGTTGGCCCGGTGCTTTTTGGAGGCGTATCACCAAGGACAGGAGCCTTATTTTGCGGTGCATTTGAATCCACTGCATGTTCCCCAGCAGGGATACATTCACCTTCCCAAAGCAGGTCCAAATTCAAGCCATCGCATTCCTCAATGAAAGTTTGCCTTGATGGCCGGCCAACAGGCGGAGACGACTGAGTTTCTCGTCTGTGATAAGTTTCTATTGGCAATTGTTCTGTATACACCGAAGGTCTGTTCGATACATCTTTGCCTGATGGCTTATTATCGCTGCTGGTACGAGGACAGGTATCTGAACTGATTTCTCCCAGATCCTGATCTGTCTCTCCGATGGATATGCCTTGCTCTACTTGATCCAGTTGAGATTCGGACAATCCATCCTGAGGCGATTGACCGAGGAACAGAGATTGTTTACTTTCAGGAGATTCTTCAACCTTGGCGAAAATATCAGGCGGGGAGCTACTCCACACGCCTAAGGGGGTATTTACAGCTGTTGCTCCTGTGCCTGAACGGCCGCTACTCGATAACTCGACCGTTGAGAATGAACCTGAGCTACCAAATACCCCACTGTGATTACGCTGCTTGGGTGTAGACAAGGTCGATTTCATTTCAGAATTATCGGCTTTTCCACTCGGCGAAGGAGGAGTATGAGGGTCAGAATCCTTCGCTATATTTAAAGGCGCAGGGTTTAGGTTTGCTAGAATTTCCGTGTTTATGGATGGGTGTTCTTGAGCCGTTTCTGTTTGCTCGGTGATTGATGTATTTGTCGTTCCTAGATCTTTAAACTCATGGGTCGACGTGGGTGAGATTTGTGATACAGACGTTACGCTGGCTGGAAGAGATACTGAAGGGAGTACAGCTTCTGATGATATAAATGGGGAGAGAAGAGTGCCTTGCGAAACATATGACGTGACATTTTGCTGCTGGTAAGCAAGTATAGTTTTGGATGACGGTAAAGATCTCACAACATCCGAATGCACTCCTAAGACGCCCTCGTTCGAAGGTATGGACGATTTGTATTCATTCGAAACAATCTGGGACGACTTCTGATGTAATTCAGACTCACTTATGTTAGCGCTGTCACCATCTGAAGTACCGTCTCCGTCTTTTGCCATTGTAATATCTGCTGATTGCTTCAGAGTTTTGTATTCAGCTTCCTGATAGACAAAGTAGTATGTTCTAATGAAATAGCAGCGGAATACAGTATTTAGTTCACAGGGTTAGCAACTGGAATGCGTTTAAGTGGGACGTTCTGTATAAAGCTAAAAGCCCAAGTAGCTCACGTTTTCATCTGGCCGGATCCGGTAGACCATTGTCTGAAAGAGATCTATGTTGGAAATTGATTTCCATTGGAGTGAGAGACCCAAAATTCAAGTTCTCTCCAACTATAAATTACCTTTCTGGAGCTCAGTATTTGATATACTTGTTATGTAAAGATTCTTTTCACAAATATAAGCTTCTTAAATTTTCTCTCCTGAACCTAAAGTCTGGTATTGCCGTCAATTTCCTTACTGCAGCGCAGACGCTGCCCAGTCACTTGCTAATCTACGAATCTGACTTTCTTTGGCCACTCGGCTTCCAATGCATCAATATTCTCTTCCGCCTCGCTCTTCAACTCTCCCACTCTAGACGCCCATGATCTTATATTCGCCGCTTTCGTGAAAGCAGAGCTGGCTTCCACCCAGCGTGCCAGCTTCCTAAAACATAACCCCCGGTATAAATGGCTCTTTGATCGCAAGTGGTAGATCCTCTCAGACTCTGCCAAGCCTAATGCCCTGTTTGCGTCTTTCAATCCCAAATTGGGCTGCTCGCATGCGAGGAGAGTTGCACAGCGAAGAAGATGCAAATTAATGCGCTGAACAATATCATCGGCCGGCACGCGATGCGTAGACATTGGTGTAGATCGGAAGGGGAAAAATGAGAATAGATTGGAATTGAAGACGAGTGATCTTCTATGCGGCTTAAATGCCGTGTTAATTTCAATTATAAGGCGCTGAGTCGCACCTGCGGCAGAGAGCTTAGTTTAATGGCGATGGACGATTCAGAACGGTAACTTTCCATGTACCAGTATGTGTTCAAATTCCAAGGTCTGAGATGTGGCTGTTTACGGAAGGCTTTAGAATCGCGTGGAATTGGACTGCAAAGAGGGATAGACGGTTTTAATGGAACTGTTGGTAGATCAATAGGTGGTGGTGAGGGACTGCTCGACTGAAATATGTTGGTGTTGTCTTCCCAGTCAGGGATTAGAGATGCTGGGAGAGATAGTGAACAGCTCTCGGGAAATGATATGCAGATACAGAGGGTGAAATTAGATGGGACTTCTGGCTTATGAACTGAAGATGAAGTCGAAGTTGGCTTAGGTTCTCGTCGTGAGGTACTTGAAGAACTAGAGTATTAAAGTCGTCGCTTTGGAGATTCTCATCCGTGACAGAAATTTTGTTCCCTATTGGCTCCTGCTAAGACAAAGTCAATTACTTGGAATGTAATTATCAATCTCGAGGATCTTGTGAATATGGTTAAAAAATTAAAAGAGGGGGTGAGGATTTCTTGACTTACGCCGCAAATGGGATTCAATGACTCTCTGCCGCATAAATAACTATCTAAACCCATTTTAAAATGTTAATATTCAAGTAAATGCTTCTTCCCAACCACGGACAGACCTACATGGCACTTAAATTCCTGGAGGCACAAGACTGAATTTATGAGGCAGAGAACATTGGTTTTCAAGTCTCATGAGTTGTCTCTCGTGCTCGAGAGTATTCCATTAGGCTCTGACATGCTGCTTTTTAGAACTCAATGGTGATGGAAGTAATCTGCGGCTTAAACTATGACACCTGGCATGCAAGGCATAAGACTAATGAGACAAACGCAAGAGAACAAAGAGCACATCGTGACACTGATTTCAGAACAAAGATAGTAGGATACGCTTCGATCAGGCGAGATTTTTACTGCTTGTCGTGAACCACTAGATAGGAACACTTCCAATCTAGATTAAAATGCCTGGCTAATTTAGGCCTCCCTACTTCCTTAGTAGACCTTAGGTGGGATAAATACTTGCCGGGTAAATAGCTGTGCCGAGCATATTATAACAAAGTAAATCACAGTAGTCTTACATCATTCGAAGGTCGTACTATAACACATATTTCTCGAATTGCGGACGCCTACAAATTCATACTCTCCGTTCTGTTGCTGTCCGGTAAAGCTAAGGAATAGCCAAGTATTAAACCTGGAGCAGCCCCTGAGAGTATAAGCGAGCTGGTAGTGCGAACTAGGCGTTAACTGAGAAGTGTACTAATACTTCTAAATGAGCCCTCTTCCTCAGTAGATTATGCCGAAAAGCATGAATTATTAACAGCCGACTGTTGCAGAGTGTTACATGTAATCCACCAGTTTCTACCCCACGGGTGCCATAGAAATTAGCCTCCTTCAATGAAAAGTCGCTTCCTTTCTTTGTATAGACTCATGCTTCTTGCTAGGTCTAGAGGTTTCTGCATTTTCCATTGCTGTCTATGCTTGGGATTTTGCCCTTCAGTAGTTGGGACTTAAATCCGTCCACCGTCTTCGCCTGCAGGGTGCTAAAGGTGAACATAGCGGGAGCGCGTGTTATCTTAGTGTCGAATTGCTTCATGCAATCAAAGCGCCAAGCATTTCTAGTCAGTACATTAAATATAGAAGCTCGCTAACTTCCTAGAGAATGTGCTAATCAATTGATTGCGTTTCACAAAAGAGGAACGCAAGTCTTAAGTCGAGTCCTAGTCTTCTCGTAGTATTCAAGAGGTATCTGAATCTATAGGAGAACCGCTGGATTCGGAGGGAGTCAAAGGAGTGAGAGAAAGTGAGAGTACTAGGTGTACATGGTATATAACTCCACTCTACCGGATGCAACCATGCCTTGGTCCCGTACTGGGTGTTGGAAAAATAAAGAGAAAGAGAAAGAGCCCACCACTCCATTTTGCCCCAGTCTTTCAATCATTTGCACACCTGTTTTGCATCCAGATCCGACCCATAACCCATATCCAATGTTACTCCAGCAAAATTTAAAGCGGAAAAACCCCAACGCCTACCCCGGTTTGATTCATCCTATCGTGCGTCTATAATTCGGTCACTCAACGGACCGCGTCGTTTCTCTCGTCAGGTTTCAGGTCTCATCACCATACTCTATATCAGGGTCTACATCAACTAGCCTCTCTTCTGGTATCAGCAGCGACCGGGCGCTGATCCAGCTCGACTTCTTGCCCTCCTCGATGGAGTCTAGCATCCGGCACTTCTTTCCGGATTGGCAGACTCTCGAGCGGCCCAGGTTCTTATATCTCGGCCCCAGCGGCCCGTTCACGTAGTGATACTGCCCCGCAAACCGCCATTGCCGCTCGTCGGACAGCTCGTAGAATTTGTCGCCCCAGTGGCCCTTAAACCAGAACCAGTTCGTCGGCGCGTCGGGATTGTGCGATGCGGGTGTTAAAACATCAGTGCTGCGGTGGACTTCCAGGCTGCGCAAGGACTGTGTCGAGAGCGAGCCGTGGGTGTGGGTGGCAGGGAATAACTTCGCGTCTACATCGTGGGTGAGTGATGTGTTAAAGTGGTAGGCGTAGTAGTTCAAAGCCGGGTCCCATAGAGGGCCTTTGTCGGTAACGTCGGCGAGCATGCCGAAGGGGAGGACGTAAGGATGCTTGCCGGGCATGGCATACATTGCATGGCTGCCCAGCGCCGAGTAGAGAACAGGTCTTCCCTCTCTGCCTTTCCCTTTGCCTTTCTCAACGGAATTGTGGGTATATGCCGTGCCACCAGAGTGGGCAGAGAAGAAGACGGCCTTCGGGACACCCTTGTGGAAGCGGATCAGAGAGTGCTCCCAGTCGCCGACGTGGTTCCCAAAGCGGATGTTCAGAACAGTCGTCCCGAGATTGTAGGAGTAGAAATAGAACCAGAAGGCGTCAAGGATGTCATTTCCTTTGTCGACAAGGATAAGGACTGAGGGCGCGGATGACCGTCCTGACTCGTCGGGCTTGTTGAAGGAGTTTGAACGTCTCGCAAGAGAACGATGGTGGTTTCCCAAAGCGGCAGTCCGAGGAGCAGCTTTCTTGGGTGTATATGGGTCGAACCAGACCTCTCTCTCAGCATCATTCGCTTCAACCAGCTCGGTATACGTATCGACCTCCTCCTCAGGATCTTCGCCTTCATCTCCGTACGGGATGGGTTTGTTGTAGGCGCTTCCCAGCCAGGTCGGGCGATCTTCCACATCTTCCACACTCTTCATATATAGGTGTCGTCCATTGGAGATATTATGTAGTTTCTCAAGGTTGTGCAGTCCATACTGGGTGGTGCCTTTCGCTAGAGTATGGTTGACGGCAGGTACGGTATGCCGGAGGTGATCGGCGATGTCAGAAGGCCAGAACTGCTCCCCAGAGTAGAGATAAATCAGCGGAGCGTGGTCGAGGACGAACTGTGGGACATCCTTCAGCACTCTGTCGTCTCCATCGAAATCTCCAGGTCTCAGCTTCCCGTTCGGCGGCGCCTCTTCCCAGCCCGCGGGAGTGCCATTGGGTCCGGTGCTGGCGAAGACGGTCTGCTGGCTCTGCTGGTTCCGCCTCTTCCTCTGCTGCCAGGCGGGCTCAGGGCGGTAGTGGGCGAGCCCACAGAGGCCGACCCAGCGACACGCTATGCGGTCCAGCCAATATGCCGATGTGGCAATCCAGACGTCCTCCTCCTGCTCCTCCTCGCTCAGCACGGTGTTGGGGTCGAGGTACGAGTGCAGCGAGCTGAGCGCGAACCATGAGATGACGATGAAGAGGACAACGATGAGGAATCGGGGGACCAACATCGATGCGGAGAGCCTAGGGCTCAGATGGGCGTCACGACGGAAGGCGGGTAACCGAGGGCGGATGAGCGCGGGTCGACGACAGCGGTCACAACAGATGTCCAGCGAGGATTACAGAGACATTGGGTGCCGGTGCCTTCGGGGGATGTAGTGAATCGTGGATACTGGACTCCGACTGCCACCAAAGTCGGGGGCCGGAGAGGAACGATTGACCAGCGGCGACGACGAAACAACCACAAAACAAAGAAAGGAAAAGAATGCGGGGGGGAGGGGAGGAGGATCAAAGAGAGAAGAGGAACGGGAGGCTCGGCATTAATAATGGAGAACTAGGCATGGCGGGAGGGAGTGGAGTGGGAAAGACGAGGTTGAAGAGGTGCGAGGAAGAGAGAGAGGAAGAGGGCGAGACAATCCCACGTAAGGATGGTGGCAGTATCGAGGTCATCGCCGCACTACGGACGCCGGGAGTGGCTGAAGTCGAACGATCAAAGCCCAACAAAGCCGGGAGCGTCGCTTAGTCACGCATCTTTCTCAGCAGGCCGGATCGAGCGGAGGAAAATAAGGACGACGTCGGAACATGACTGGGTCATCATAAGGATGTGGTCATCCTCGCTGTTCCCTCTCGCTTTATTCTCGGCCTTCTCTCGATCTCCTGGACCTCGATGTGAATTCTACGCCCAGAAGGGGCCTGGAATGAAGGTATCGCGATGGGTGGCCCTCTCACCACTACCAACACCAACACCAATACCAACACCGCCTGCTGACCCCATGACTGTTCCTGCATGTGGAAATCGTCTCGCCAACGGAGGCCCCAACGTGGCGGCCGGTTCTCTTCCATTCGCTCTCAGACCTAGTGATAACTGTGAGGAGGCTTCAGCAAAGGGTACCTTCTCACAGTCCCGATGGTACATATCGTGATGATTTCCCGACCCCTTCTCGCGGCCTTCCTCCCCCAACGCACGCCGGTCGGCCATCTGACCGGGCAAAGATGGTCCCTCCTCCTGTATTCCCTTCACATAGCGTCGCGCCGTCTAAGCCTTTCAGCCCCAAACACTACGACACCGCCTCTTGATACCGAATCAACCCTCCACGCCCGGGGCCGATCACCACGTCGGATGTCGCAGGCGCATTCTCCAATGTCATGCCCGCTGCAAGTGACGCCTCTCCCATGCAAATTTTGTCTGCCAGCTGGCTTTTTTAATAACGTTTTATATCCCTTTTTATCCTCATCTGGCTTCCTGATATCGGATCCCTGGTCACATGACCCGATTCCTGGTCTCTGGGTCCCCTCCCTCCCCACCGGATCCGAGACATGGCTGGTGACATTCCCGCCGACCAAGTTATCTTATCTCCAACGTGAAGTCATCCTGCGATCAGAGAGGCTGGGGAGGTTATGGCCGCGTCCAGGTTGGTGGTCCGAATGTGGTCACTCGCGCAGCTGTCCAAGTTCTTCAGACATTGACCACGTTGCCGTCCAGACAGTCCAGCTTCCCAGGGTCCTGCTGTGGTGGAAACAAGAGGTGAGTGCCGGAGCAGATCCGATTCTGATCCATATTCAAGTATTTTGATGCTTAGCTTTGTTGCCATTACTTCACTACTGCCAAGTTGACGGTCACTGGCCACCGAATTCTCTTCGTATATTTCGTAGATTATTCGATCAGGGAAATGTTGGTGCCCTGTCATATTTGCTAAAAGTTACAGAAACCTGGGAGTGTCGTATTCCAGACACTACCTAAATCCTACTCAATCCTTAATGGGGTTAGACATTGCGTTTCTCGCCCTTGAATTCTGTATATCTGCACATCTGAATAGACGCATTCCCATCCCTTTATTATCCTATACTTTACGTATCTATCTCTCTCGAGATGGATAGGCAAATACTTTTAGCACTAGGTACCTAGCTATATAGTCTTCGTGATTGTAACAAATTAACCACACTCCCAGATCGCACAGTCTGTCCATGAACCGCCCATTTTTGGCCCGCCACCTGCTCTATGCATGTTTCAGAGAGATACTGAATAGGCCTGTCCTTCTATTGATGCCTACACATACAACGATGCATGGTGCATCAAACTTAGCCGCCTGTCTTTAATGTGCGTTTCATGCCGCTCTCCTAAGATCAGGATACATGAACATAAATCAGAGAGCTGGAGCATAGAAATGAAGCAAAAGATTGGGAGATGGTAAAGGGATGATTAAAATGAAGTATGATGTTAGATATAGCTTAAAAGGTGGCCAGCTTGTGCGTAATCAACGGATAGTGCCTCGCTTAATGGATCTCCTGAATAGGGGTAACAGACAAAGTGGCGAAATGTTATTTTTCGAAGCCTTTTACTAACAATCACGGATATAGAATCATTATATAGCAGAAACATGGCACTGCCAGCACAGTGAAGAATGTAGGATGGGATGAAATACAAATGGCACGTGGAATCATGTGCTTCATCTAGAGCTGCAAACAATTTCATCGGTTCCAACAACATACCCCTATTGCACTTTTGGTATTCGTTTAGCAATAGTTTTTCATGCTAGTAGAAAGAAAAGTGGAGACCCGCCAATATGATGTGCCATCCTGTGTTTTGTAACTCCTTGTCATATGCATTTTTAAGCCTCCGGGCAGTCTCTCTGGGCCAATGTCAGAACAGATTCAAGTAAATTGTAGAAAGATTAGGAAGATGGGCATGTTCAACTAACGCTTAAATGGCCAACTCCCTGGCACTTGTAGCAAGTCCGCTCGCCTGAGGTGTTGCCAGAGGGGCAGTCTCTCTGTAGAATGTTAGTGCCAAGCTCAGGACAAGTAATACCCAAAGATGACAGCACAGGAGGTATGGGGGTCATACAGCTAAATGGCCACTCTGACCACATGAGTAGCACTTCTGGCCTTGTGTACAATCTCTCTGTGATACGTTAGTTTTGCATTTTCACGCTAGATCACCGCTTCGGAAGACTGCGTGAGAAGGAGTATGGCAATGCAGAATGAGAAGCCTAAGAATACCGAAAAGTGACCAGTGCCTCCACAGGAAAAGCATGACTGGTTGTTTTGGCGTCCTCCGAAACCGCCGCCATAGCCTTGGTTGCCTCCGTATCCGCCAGAGTAGCCGCCGGCCTCTGGGCAGTTTCGCGCAATGTGGCCTATCTTGGAGCACTATGAGGGAGTCAGTAAGCCAGAATTAATGCGGATGAATCCACATAGTGAGCTTGAGATACCTTGTAGCATTCCTGGCCACCGCGGGCTGGGAATCCGCCTCGCTCAGCAGCACCCTCGGCTGGTGCATTGGGGCAGTCGCGCGCTATGTGTCCAGTCTGAGAACACTATTCACTCAAGTCAGAAGCCCGCATATCGTATATCGACACCGATATACCTTGTAGCATGTCTTGTCCTTGGGTCCCTCGGGACAGTCGCGACCTAGAATACATATCAGAACTAGACCAACCGAGCCCCAGCGCTCTGCAGATTCTTACTCATATGTCCTTCGCCTATGCCCGGCTATCATCAGCATCACGTTTTATGTCGTTTTATGTGGTCGGAAACTTTTATTACTCACCACCACAGTTGTAGCTATTGCTAGGTTAGTCCAGGCGCGTCGCAAATATGGATAGGATGCATACCATTTAGGTGGGCCTCTGGTTGGGCAATCGCGAGCCTAATCTGTGCATTAGCAAGGCGAGGGACTGTCCGACTATATCTGCTCGTACCTGGTGCCCCGTATCGCCACCTTTCACTATGTCAGTCGCTATCGGGCTTGGATTCTGGCGCCAAACTCACAATTGTAGCAGCCACGGGCTTGTCCAGAAGCGTAGGAATCCATGATGTCGAGCGATTGGATGGTTTCTGCAAGGTAATGGCACGGATTAGCATTTATGTGCGGATTGGAGGGGCTTGAGTATCAACAGGTAAATTTTATGGCGGGGTCAAAAATTGGTCTTCGAAGGAGGCGAGGGGGTACGCACGCGTTGTTTGCAGTTGACGCTCGAAAAGAGAGCGGGCAGGGCGAGTAGAAGGTAGTACGAAGAGAAATTATTTCTCTTGCCTCGATGTTGTTGGCTCACACGAATTTTTGAGATTTGGCACTTGGGAGAGAAATCTGAAAAGTTTCTTTTCTTTGTGGCAGAGCTAAGCGTGTGCGACGAGTACAAGCGACCCAAGCGACCTACTGCCCGAGTTAGAGGCACAGAAGTAGCTTTCTCTTGTTGCCTTGTTCGCGGCTATTTATCATCGTCTGGCAAGACCTGTAGTGCAGGTATCTCCTGGAAGGATCAATCCTTACATCTGGAGCTTGAGAACTCGGAGTCTGATTAGGGCTTTTGCCCAGGCCAAGTGTCGATGTATCGCGCTGTTGGAATGACCATTTCCCAGCCATAACTGTACTTCCTGCGCCTCTTTTTTAATACCTGTCACATCCATTTTCTCCCAGTGCTGGCCATGCAAGCTATGACAATACGAATGGCTGATGGTCATCGCCCTTACGCGAAGAGCAGTTAGGTTTCATACCTAAATCCGTCCTTTCAGTTCAATGAACCAGCCTGAGTCTGATATCAACAATGGCATACTCTGTGACCGAGGTGTTGTCAACCATCACTAAATAAGGTATGCAGAATAGAAATTTCCACGTGATAGGCGCTGTGATCGTTGCTTTCGTCTGATCAAACTATGTTGCATTTCAATACGCTTTGAATATTTGACTACATGGGGATGCACAGCACAATTCTCGAATCGACTCCTGTCCTATCTTCTGCTCTTGGCTCAGCGCTATAGCCTTGGTGGCTGAGACAGGTGCTTTATATGCCCTCACAGCTGCTTAGCCTTTTTATTATCTTGATGTTACGAATTATGTATCTCAATTCGAGAGGTACAGCCATCAATTGACTTGGGGAAACCAAGCATAGTCTTTTAAGAGCTGACTCTATGGTAAGATTACAATGAATAATGAACAACAAGATGCCGAGGTCTTGGAAGTGTGCAGTGGTATGCTACCTTCGGCAATCATATCACTTTCTCTTGCATATTTCGATATTATTAGATTCTATAATAATAACCAGGAGATTGCTTTCAATAAAACATTTGTATTCTCTGCGAGGTTCTCCCGGATGATGCAACTGACTGATAGGGACGAAGTATTCAGACGAGAATGTAAGACTACTTACATGCACATAAGATGATAGACTAAGATGTAGCGGCGATTGTGTAGCTACTCGATAGTAACTCTCAAGTCCTATCAATACTTCTGGTCATACAAAGATGTTACTATGCGCCGAACTTCCTACTTATAGGCATTTTAAAAGGATCCGAGCTGCACGTGACTATTACCATGTGACTACTTTTTAAGCTTCACTAAAGCAACCCGCATACTGATCGGCGTACCCCACCGCCGGCTCCGTGCTCACTCATCGTGAGACCGCGAAGACGCGACTATCAACAATTTAATTCTGACACCCCGACAACCGCAGCACACGATCTTGAGAATCGCAGAACCGGTATCTGGATACGCCAACTTACACTGACATTGAATCGGAGGAAATTATCGGGGCAGTGTACGGGAGTCCTTTCATCGATAGGCCTACCTTGGCCTAATGGGAATCGCAAATTATACACGCAACTCCAACGTCACGGAGCAATACGCCTGAGGAACAGGCACACTGCACAATAGCCTGGCTGTTCTCGATGATTCCTCCTTCGTATCCCCATTTCGGACAGCATTCAGGACGAATATTAAAGTGCAATCATCATATCAGATCCAGTGGGATCTGAGCGGTCGCCACTTCTACGCATTGTTGAAGGGGTAGGCAACCCTAGTAGCCGCAACGATGGCGCCTGTGGGTGGAGGAAATATCAAGGTGGTAGTGAGGGTACGGCCATTCAATGGCAGAGGTACGATATGAGTTTTACACCACGCCAGATATTCGTTTCATGAAGTTTGTCGACTGACCGCTCCCAGAAATTGACCGCGGAGCAAAATGTATTGTACAAATGAAAGACCAGCAGACTGTCCTCACCCCGCCTCCCGACGCCGAAGAAAAAGCTAGAGCAGGAAAGGGCGCCAAGGATGCGGGTCAAAAAGTCTTTGCATTTGACAAATCATACTGGTCCTTTGATCGATCGGATGACCATTATGCGGGACAGGATAATCTACATAATGATCTTGGGAAACCCCTTTTGGACAATGCTTTCCAGGGATATAACAACTGCATTTTTGCTTACGGTCAGACCGGCTCTGGCAAATCGTATTCTATGATGGGATACGGGAAAGAAGCAGGTGTTATCCCAAAAATTTGCCAGGATATGTTCGAGCGAATAGGAGCGATGCAAGAAGATAAGCATCTGAGATGTACGGTTGAGGTTTCGTATCTGGAAATTTATAACGAGAGAGTGAGGGATCTTCTGAACCCAAGCACGAAAGGGAATCTCAAGGTCAGAGAACATCCTTCTACTGGTCCATATGTTGAAGATTTGGCGAAATTGGTTGTAAGCAGCTTCAATGAGATCGAACATTTGATGGATGAGGGAAACAAGGCAAGGACAGTAGCGGCGACAAACATGAACGAAACAAGTAGTCGAAGTCATGCCGTCTTCACCCTTACCCTAACACAAAAGAGACACGATGTCGAGACCAATATGGCCATGGAAAAGGTGGCAAAAATTAGCTTGGTGGATCTTGCTGGTTCCGAGAGAGCCACCTCAACAGGAGCTACTGGCGCCCGTCTAAAGGAAGGTGCTGAAATTAACCGATCACTGTCGACCCTTGGCCGAGTTATCGCCGCTCTGGCTGATTTATCGGACAAGAAGAAGAAACCCGGCAAAGGAGCTGGCCAGGTGCCATATCGAGATAGTGTCTTAACATGGCTATTGAAGGACTCTCTGGGAGGAAACAGCATGACAGCTATGATTGCAGCAATTTCACCCGCTGATATCAACTACGACGAGACTCTGAGTACGCTGCGTTATGCAGACAGCGCTAAGAGAATCAAGAACCACGCTGTTGTTAACGAGGATGCGAACGCCAGGATGATCCGTGAGCTGAAAGAAGAGCTGGCTACCCTTCGCAGCAAACTCAGTGGAGGAGGCGGATCGATGGAAGAAACGTATGCTGAAGGTACGCCTCTGGACCAGCAAATGGTCAGCATAGTGCAACCAGATGGCACGGTCAAGAAAGTTTCCAAAGCAGAAATTGCCGAACAGCTCAGCCAGAGCGAGAAACTGTATTCTGATCTCAATCAAACCTGGGAAGAAAAGCTACAGAAAACCGAAGAGATTCACAAAGAGCGAGAAGCGGCGTTGGAGGAGTTGGGGATCAGCATCGAAAAAGGATTCGTTGGATTGCATACGCCAAAGAAGATGCCGCATTTGGTGAATCTGTCAGACGACCCGCTGCTGGCGGAATGTCTGGTCTACAACTTAAAACCAGGAACAACGACTGTGGGAAATGTCGAGTCGAACGCCGCCAATACCATGGAGATCAGACTCAACGGCACCCGAATTTTGCACGAGCACTGCACTTTCCAAAATGTGGATAATAAAGTGACCTTGGTACCCAAAGAGGGAGCGGCTGTCATGGTGAATGGGAAACGAGTTACGGAAGAAACCCGTTTGCGCAGTGGATATCGGGTGATCCTTGGAGATTTTCACATTTTCCGCTTTAACCATCCTATGGAGGCCAGAGAAGAGAGAGCGCAACAAAGTCTCTTGCGTCATTCTATCACCGCTAGTCAAATGCAAGAGTATACCGAGAAAGCATCACCATCGCCAAGTCCAAGACCTGGGCATGACAGATCGTTCAGCAAAGCGACATCCGAAGTTGACTGGGAAAGCAGCCGCCCAGATTCTCCAATGCCTTCTCAGCGAGGTCGTGACTCTGATTGGTCATTTGCTCGACGTGAGGCTGCCAGTGCAATTCTTGGTTCAGACCAAAAAATTGCCGGCCTCACTGACGAGGAGTTGAATATTCTATTTGAAGATGTTCAAAAAGCGCGAGCCGAACGTGCTGGACGAGAAGTGGATGACGATGGCGATTCCGTCACATCATACCCTGTCAGAGACAAATACATGTCAAATGGGACGCTGGATAATTTCTCCCTTGATACTGTTTTGACAATGCCCTCAACACCCAAGCAAGGCGAACTTGAGGATAAGATGAGAGAAGTTAGAGAGGAGATGCAACTTCAACTGGAAAAGCAAAAAGAAGAGTACCAAGACCAGCTCAAAAACGCCGGAGCTGCAAACGTTGAGGTTGAGGAGATCAGGAAAGAGAAGGCCCGCATGGAAGAGAGTCTCCGAGAAGTAAAGGCCGAGATGCTTAGGCAGTTGGAAACTCAAAGAAAGGAATTCGAAGTGAGGCTTGAAAAGATGAAGACTGAAAATCCGAGGCCTAAAGATCGAGAGCCGTTGTCTGAGGCAGAAATAGCTGTCGCACGGAAGATCGCAGAGCATTGGCGAAGTCGACGATATGTTCGGATGGCTGAATCCATTCTCCAGTCTGCAGCCAATCTGAAAGAAGCCCAGATCATGAGCCAAGAGATGGATGAAAGTGTGGTATTCCAATTCACTATTGTCGATGTTGGCCAGGATATGTGTTCATCTTACGACATGGTCCTCAACGGAATCACAGGTGAAGGTGATGATCACTTCCTGGAAGATGCAGCAAAGCCTTGTGTGGGCGTACGTGTCATCGACTACAGGAATTGTGTTATACATCTGTGGAGCCTAGAGAAGCTTCATGACCGAGTCAGGCGCATGAGACAGATGCACCAGTACTTGGATCGACCTGAGTACCTTCAACACTTACAACTCGATAACCCATTTATTGAGAACTGCATGCCGCAATACACGCATGTTGGAGACGCCGATGTACCACTGGCGACTGTTTTCGAGAGTCGGGTGCAAGACTTCAGTTTGGATGTGCTCTCGCCGTATACCTCTCATGCAATCGGGATCATCAAGCTTTCCCTTGAACCTTCGTCAGCACGCGCACCATCAAGTACTTTGAAATTCAATGTCGTAATGCATGATATGGTCGGCTTCGCAGAACGTGAAGGAACGGATGTTCACGCTCAGTTATTCATACCCGGCATCTCAGGAGAGAGTGGCGTCACTACAACTCAGATGATCAAAGACTTCGACGAGGGCGCAGTCAGATTCGAGAGTATACACAGTATGAGTGTGCCAATGTTTGGGCCGACTAATATCTCTCTGCGCGTTGCTATCTTTGCTAGGGTTTCCTCGACGCATCTTGACAAGCTTCTTAGTTGGGATGATATGCGAGATAGTGCTCCTCAGCCTCAGCAAAAAAGGAAACATGCTCGAATTGCGGAATCTCAGTTCTACACAGAAGAGAAGCATGACGTCTTTGCAAGGGTACAAATTCTCGAGCTCTCTGAAAATGGCGATTATCTTCCTGTGGAAGTAATGCAGACCACTGATGTAGACAAAGGAACCTATCAGCTGCACCAGGGACTTCAACGTCGCATTGTTATCAATCTGACTCACAGTTCAGGGGAGGCGTTGCCATGGCAAGATGTGTCAGGACTCCGAGTCGGGCGCGTTCAACTCATCGATAATGCGGGTAAGGCGCCAGATCTGAGCTCACCTGTGGTAGAAATGCCACTCAAAGTGGTTTCGAAGCCAATAGTGAAGCAGAATTCCAATGGCACTAGCAATGTAACTGTTGTCGGGCAGTGGGATTCTAGTGTTCACGGCTCATTGGCCCTTGACCGAGTCACGCCGGATAAATATAAGGTTCAGATGGCGCTTCTGTGGGACGTAACATCCGACAAACTCGCGGAACCCATGAAATTCTCTGTCAGCCTGAACTCCCAAATTCTCTCGCGGTCTTATGTCCGATCGACGAGCATGTTCTCCTCATTATGGCAGAGTGTTAGGATTGTACATTCCATGAGCGGTATCTTCGCCATAACAGTTAAGCCGACACCGGTGAAACGAGCGGGTGATCTATGGCGGATGAATACACAAAATGACTACGTGAAGGGAGAAGAAGCATTATCAAACTGGGCCCCAAGAGGTGTGTCATTGATCCGAGACTACATTGCTGCCAACCGCCGGAAGGTACGTCTCGGAGAACTGGAGAAAGCACAGGGCCTCCTGAGCAAAATCGAATTCCCAAAGCCTTCAAAAATGGTGCATGCGAATGGCGATGTCAACGGTAGCATCCATACCGAGGTGAATGGAAACGCGGAAACCGATGCAAATGATGTCATATCTCCTCATGTAGCTTCCGAGCATGAGAGGTCCTTACTTGAGAAGTATGTAGGCTTGTGGAAGTTATGTCATGACCCGATAACTAGCATCCTGACGCCATCCAATGTTGAACCGCCTGCTAATGGAGCCCCACCTTCACGGCCTCCTCCAAATCAGAACTCTATCCAGCCACCTAGCTCCGATGATGAGGAGGATGCCCAACGCCAGCCAATGTTTCTAGCGACCGTTGCTGCTGTCACCAAAACTTCATCTATCCTGAAAGGTGGTTATTTATTGACCCCATCCGCAGACTCCACTCGCTGGGTACGTCGGTTCGTTGAGCTGCGTCGGCCATATCTTCACATCCATTCTGTTCCTGACGGAGAGGAAATTGGAATCGTTTCTCTGCGAAACTCTAGAATCGATCATTCGCCGCAGATCGCCAAGCTTCTGCGGAGAGACGAGTCGTCAGGTAGAGGAAACTCTGGCACTCGGGGAAGAGCAGGGGAAACAGAAGCAGGAAGTGTCTTCGCTATTTATGGCACTGATAACACTTGGCTGTTCAAAGCGCGTAGCGAGAGAGAAAAAGTCGAATGGATCTTTTCTGTCGATCAAGCCTACTTCGGTGGAGGCGGGAGTGGGAACGGCAGTGGTGATGACGATTACTAGTTATGCACGATCATTGGCTTGATCACATACTGGAAAACGAGACACGAGATGCATTTGATGGAGTTTGAAATTTTTCGTTGGCTATTCTGAGTTGGACTGAAATAATGATGCTCTACGATACCCATGTAACACTACACATACCCATTTCCTTTGTTATATAGATACTTGCGCTTCTGTAACGTAGGGAGGGTTAATAGGTAGAAGATAGTCCGATCAACCTCAACGGCAGGTCTTCGGAGGCAGCCATATGGCACTAGACTGCGCAATACGTTTTGTACAAGTAACTGATTTCCGGACCAATTAAATATTGCGACTACTATCCTTCCTCGGCTTGCAATAAGTATGTCTTTCACAACAGGTATTCAAATGCAGGTAAGCTGCAAGTATATATTTTGTGGCAAGTTCGAAGGAGGATTTGCTGGGTAAGTGCCTCTTAACTACAGTATACGATTCTTCTGGCCAATGGCAACATAGATAAAGTGACGCGCGTAGAATAAATCCTCCTTCAAGCGTACCGTACGAGAAACTATAAATATTCCCCAAAGTAAGACCGAGAGGTGATGTTGCAATAGCAAGAGTACAGAGGCAAAAATCCATTCTCGCAAGATCTTCTACATCCGGGATAGCCGTAGGTTTTGTTTCTGGGTTATATATAAGCCTTAAGGATGTCTGTGGCCAAGCCCCACAAGCGAGCCTGCCTAGTTTCATGGGGGAAGGCCGTGCGGCGGTACTAGACTTTGGGGCTCAATATAAACAGAGGGCTAAGTAGAAGAGCGTTGGATGTTCGAGTAAACCCCCGGCGATTTGATGTGGCTCGGGCTCCTTGGGATTGCGGCACGAAGTCAAAACTCCCGGGCCAACCAGGTTGCAGCACGCTTCGCTTAGCTCCTCACAGCCCCCTTTTCAACATCCTAGGAGCCCGATCTTGATGTTTCACGACTATCTCCTGCAGTCTGTAAGAACCTTCCTTTAAAAGCCCCAATCCATTCTTAATTTTATATGTGGAGGATGGCCTTATTGCGTCACTACGTGGCGGTCGCAATAGCCTCTGCAATACCTTTCACTTCTTATGGCAGTGGACGACAACTCCTTTTGCACCGCCATGGCAGAGATGGAGAATGCTTGGGGACATGAAACAAGAGGATTAAGATGCAAGATTGGGTGAGTATAGGAATTCTCCAACAGTAAAGTGGCGGGGTCGTATTGATTGTTCTCTGTTTGCGATTTTCGAATAAGCTTTACATTTGGACATGCTGAAGTCCGTGATATATCCGGAGCGAAGCAAAGCACGTCTAAGAATTATAGATAAACGATTGCCATAATTGGACGTGCAATTATAAAATGGCATGATTCCATTCAGCTAGCAGACGAATTGGTAAACCCTCATCTCTATTTTGGTATCATCGGCGGCTCAATAAGATTAACAAAGGATTATTAGAACTGCGCGGATTCGACTCTGCTGCACGAGTTATTTCCCTCTCCAATAGAGTTATTAGACACTTTCTGTTATTTTCATGTGGGGTCTTGCTGCGGACCACAGAGGCCAGGGCGTCTTCCGTTTCAGCAGAGTTTGCGATATTTTGCGGCTCCTGTGGAAACGAAGGAGCCTCTTCCTTCAACCTCAAGTTACTCTACGTCTCTTCCATGGGGGATTGTAAAGCGACAGTAGAAAAGTATATCTTGAAGTGAACATCCCCTATTTGCACTTTCAATTCCAAGCAACTTCGACCATCTAGGACCGACACCTCTTCTCTACCCTATCTCCCATCCCCTTCCTCATATATCTCTGCTCTTTATCCCTACCTTTTCCCATCCCCCCCCCAAAAAAGAAACTCCGTCAACATGAAGTTTCTAGGCGTTGCTGTCGCCGGTACGATATCGACCTTCGTCATTGGAGGAACGGCTCTGCCTGTGCCCGTCGTAAATACGATTGGCATTCGAGAGCTGCCGTACTCGGAGTTTGAGAACCCGGGCCTCCGCGTCCCAGATCCGATCCCCGAGGGTTGTGGGCTGCATTGCCCAGCCATTGCCAAGAGGGAGCCGGCTCCTGAGCCAGAGCCGGTACCAGAGCCGGAACCGGAGCCAGAATCTGAGCTGGTAAGTTCTCAAATTAAACTACGCACCTTATTATCATCAGAGCATGGCTGATATTATGTCAAAAGGAAATGCGACACTTTGGTGGCGGAAGGCACGGAGGCTCAGGAGGCTTGGGTGGTCATGGTGGTCACGGCATGAACAAGAGATTCGGCATGGGAATGGGAGGTGGAATGAGAGGTGGAATGGGAGGCGGTATGCACGGAGGCCAAGGCGGCTTCGGCGGCCACGGCGGCCACGGCGGCCACGGCATGAACAAGAGATTCGGCATGGGAGGTGGAATGCACGGCGGAGCTCCAGGAGGCATGGGAGGTGGAATGGGAGGTGGAATGGGCGGTGGTATGCACGGAGGCCCAGGCGGCTTCGGCGGCCACGGCATGAACAAGAGATTTGGCATGGGAGGTGGAATGCACGGCGGAGCTCCAGGAGGCATGGGAGGTGGAATGGGCGGTGGTATGCACGGAGGCCCAGGCGGCTTCGGCGGCCACGGCATGGAAAAGAGATTCGGAGTGGCAGGTGGTATGCATGGAGGCTTCGGCGGTGCACCAGGTGGGGGCTTTGGCGGCTTTGGCCATGGGATGATGAAGCGGTTCTCGTCCACAATGTTGTGCGCCAAAGACCTGCTGGCTGGTCGCTGCTGTGGCGTTTGCCCAATCGTCTCCGAGACGCTATTCAACAAAACGCCTTATGCGCAAGCAGCACCACAGTAGAGGGCGTTGAGCCTTCGGAGAAGCCCTCCATTATTTTGTCCCCAGCGGTGTCTGGTAGGTGGAAAAAGTTCTCGGGCGTTTGGCTTGGCTCACTTGTTTCGATGTTGTTTCGATAGGCTCGTTTGTCCAAAAGTTAGGGTTTTGCATGTATGTACAGTATCAGGAAGAGGTTGTATATGTCCATGGCAAAGAAAATGAATTTCATTTGTTTCAACTGAGGATATATTAGCTCGTGGTCCATCCGCTTTCCTTACCCCGTGTTACCTTGCTCTACCTTACCTCACATCGCTTTACCCTGCCTTAAACATACTGTAGCTAAAAGGGATGTGTATGTGTAGACATTTGACAAGCGATGGCCTTGGAACTCGAAATCCATACTCTTCTGCACCGCATTTTAGAGCGGCATTTTGGAGCAATGGCATTGGCCTGTTTTCACGTGATTCAATTTTCCGATGCTTCCCCGCCTCAATTACTGTAACCAGCAACCAATGATGTTTTTTAAAAACAGTGCACCGCATTCGAGTCGATAGAAAATCGCAATCACAATCGGCCCAATTATCGCAGCCATCATTAATGATCAATCGAGTAGATTTCGATTACGTCAAGGTTATTTATTACACGGTCTAAACCCTAAGCCTTGATAGAAGCGACGAATAATCTAGATTGCAATACCAGGTTACCTTCTACCTTCTAGGTAGACGGGGCATTATTCTTTATTTCCGACTCTTCCAACGGCTGATGGGGCCAGGGAAGGATAGTAAGAGCAGGCCACTGAGAGTGCCATCGTGCAGCCTTAGCCTTATAAATGTAGGCGGGAGTTAGCACTGCATTGGGACGTACGACGAGGCTAAACACGTCGGAAAAGCCATGTGGCGCATAGATACGCCATTCGCCGTTTAGTAGTAGGCGGATACCAAGGCAAGCAGAAGTCGATGGAAACGTCTCGATCGCTGCCTCTACCGATTTATGTTGCGGACAGGGCATTCCATGTTTTTGTTCGTACCATAAATGAACACGGGCCTGGTTACGGATTTGTACTGGAGCGGGTAAATCAACGAATATCTTATGGCCGGTCTGGATAACCTTATCCTCTGCCTCCCAGGATAGATCGGTGCTATCGAAATAAATCAGATCGTAATCAACGATGCCGGCTTCGGGAGGTTGGCCAGTAATCACATTCCAGATGGTTTGGAATAGGCACCCGGAAACTAGGTACCACTCGGGCAGATCCATTGCGGCAGCCCGAGTCAAGACCTCAGCCAATGTGCGATTACGGCTGAGCGTATCTCGGAAATGAGCCACCTGTTCATTGATAGGAAGGTGTGCGGGTTGCATCGGGGATTACTTAGATTTTGAAGAAATAAAGGTGTAGAATAAAAATGATAGGGCTTAATCTTTATGGTTAAACATTAAGGTCCTACTGTAGAACAGATAGAGAAATTGTTCACGTGACATGGTTGAATTGCATTATGTTTAGACGACGCGAGGGGATGTATGAAGTCAGAAATATATCGACCTCTGCCCCAGATTTAGCAGCATGTATCCTGCCATCCTGGACTCAGATATGTAATCGACACCTCCTAGGGTTCTGCCTCTACTTCAGTTTCAGCAGCAGGTATCTTGACATCGTGGACCAGCATCCCATGAATACTGCCTAAATAGGCAACCCAAGCGAGACCCTCTGATCTTGATTTCTTCACTTTTCTGCACCGCATTTTAGCTTGAAGATGAGTGGCAACGGTCAGCGCATATTATTGGTTGCACGTGACTTTTCGCCGCAGTATATATTCTCAAATAGCCACCCCAATCCATCTTCCTTAAATATCAGAAAACTATTGACATGTTCGGATCACGACCTCAACACGACTCTCCAAATATATGTCTCTGGAAAGCCTCAAAAGCCTCAATAAGTCCGTCTCTGGCGAGACATCTGACGGTCACCGTGGTATTCGATCTGAGGATGGGCATCTTACGGATTTCGCTCACTGATATTGGCAACTACTCTCCGGTCTCCCACGACAAACCATTTCCAAATATCGATGATTTTGAACAGCCCGAGACGCGCATAGGTCTACTTATTGTCCTGTCTTGATATCGTTTGCAGTTCTGGAGTTATATGCTCTGGTTCAAATGTCTGCCTCGTAGCATTGCTCGCGAGACGACAACTGCATTTGAAGATACCTGGATTGAGTGTCTGAGCGCTTCATACGTTACCGCATGGCGGTCAACGACGATAGCCGTGGAACAGAGTAGGTGCTAGAGCTGTGTTTCCGGTATGCGATCAGCAGCTAGTTTGTTACGCCAAATGGCCCGCTGGTCGTTACTATCGAGACAAGTCCGCCGGAGAAACATTTTAAATCTCTTCGATCCTATACTAATTGCAGGCTCTGGGTAAGAACAATGACGCCAAACAATTCCGCCTCCTAGGACGCATTTTGTCATATTCGACTCCCTTGTCGCCGTCAAGATTCCGTCGAAAATGATGGTCTGGTTCAAAGTTGATATCATGGCATGGTGTCTGGTGGATGGAGATCGAATTGGCGTCGGAGCGTTGCCCGAGGCATTCGAATACTGGTGGCTCGCGACTCCATTCCAAACATCTCTGTCTCTGATATCATCATCTTCGATGGTCATCCTATATCGCCCAAGATCCTAAGGCACTCGATCCATGTGTCCTCGAAGGCAGGTACTGTTTCATATAACAGGGTCATCATCGAGTACGCTAGATATATGAAAGCGAGCATATGATCGAGTGAGGCTGGCAAACGATGTCTCAACAACTTAAGGAATGAATGTATGCCATGTCGCCACATTCGGGCTGGCATGGCATACTTTGACGCTAATCTACGCAGAGCTAGGTTCGCTGACAGATTCTGAGAGTCGAGGAAGAAATCATATTGCTCATGAAGTAGAGTCCGATACAATGCAATTAGTGCCTGCCACTGCTCGTTGTTCAGCTTGGCCAAGGATACCAGATCCCCTTGCTACGCCAGTGCGGCTTGTTTATTATCCACCTCGATACGCTTTACCTCCACCATAACGGGTCCCACGTATACCCCTTTTACTTCTGTCACTAGTTGCTCTTGCGAAATTAATATTGTCTTAGGCTCTTTTATTATATTGAAGACCGTGTCCTTTCTGATCTCTTCTTTCTAGATCCACTACCAAACACCCGCAAAGCCTAGTGAAGCCTGGTATCCTTTTCACGAAGTCCGCTTTGGCGAGACTTGTACGTCACATCAGATTGTGTTGCTGCAAGTCTGCTTCGCTCCCTTCTCGTCGGGGAAAGCATGCTGCAGCTCGATCTTCGCCGCAGAGCTGTTTTTAACAGCTTAGACGTCTACGCACCATGACTTAAATATTGCCTTCGACTACCATCGGCGCAACTCGTCAGAGAAGCCAAAGGCATCTGCAGCGGTCGGGTCATAGTTGAAGCAAAGTGTATTGAGTTTGACGCTGGCGGGCCGGAGAGGAAGTGATACTTTGGCTTGCAGTGTGGATAATAGTCCATCAAAAGTTCTACAATATCCAGTGGCAAACTTTCGTACGCTATGCTGGCTTATTTATTGTCGTGGCCAAGGGTAGAGAGGCTGGGGATAAGCATGCCTTCGTCGGCAGCTTTGAATGCTCGGCTCACACAACTAACAACGAGAAATGGCAAGTGCTTATCTTTATGCATCTTTCTTTATTGCAACGAATATCGTGACGTCCTCTCATCTCTCTATCATTTTCTGCTCATCTACTTTAGTTCGATTAGTATCGAAGTACGTTGTGCCTGCTCAAAATGTGGCTATGTCTTATCCACATGCATGCGTGGAGAACCTAATCCTAATCTTTGCATATTGCGCATTCTTAGATCAGGAAGACAAACCTAAGAGGTGCTAATGGAGTACATTGTTCAGTTAGAGCGTGTTTCTTTCGGTGCTCAAATGAGAGCGCACGTCCTGTTTCTGTTCATTGTGGATCGTGTCTTCATGCCGTGTGAGATCGTACGCCCGGCGACGATCACTATGAACAGCTGCTGCATGGAAGAACTATTCGCACTATCTCTTAGGTATTACTGCTTTGCAGGACTGTTCCAATCTTTGAGGATACATGGCTACAATGGTTGAAAACCTTTGTGGATATGAGGTAAGTGATACCTGAGGCGGTGCAGCTTAGACGCCTGTGGCCCGGCATTGATGCTCGAGGCCTCGGACAAAGCTTCACCCCTTGACTGACTTGCTACCTCATTGGTAAGCACATCCAAATGCGAGACAAAACGATCAGGGATGCGAGTGTGGATCGGGATGGGATGATTACTTTCATGAAGTGCGCAAAGTTGGTAGAGAAGTCACAGTGTGGTATCACCTACATCTCGTTACGTATATGTACATTTGCCACAGAATCATGCAATTGTCTTAACGATATATTAATCTTTTCCGACTGCCACATTGTTTAGTTGATGTTTGGTTTACTTTTCGAATCATCATATGATATGTAGTAGTTTGCCCAAGTTCTAGGCGTCCATCCGTTTGTGGAACTAGGTTATTATAGCTTCAAGTTAGCTAGACATTCAATCAAATCCCTTTCCAAATAGCAGTATCAGGTGGAATATGTGACTCTACTTCCAAAAGCTTATAGACCTTCAACAAATGGTGTGTCCCTACCGCTCAGAAGTCGAGTAAACCGGGCTCTACAAAGAACTGTTTAATACATGGAGGTCTTCTGGGCCTATGCTGCTTGTTATAATTCTATCTATCACATTTAATCCAACAAAGAGCTATCATTCCTAAATTCGTTGCTACCATCTTCATGCTCTGATGATTCAATGATTACCTGATCTTCGGGCACAGTAACTGGTTGCTCAACACTGTTGCGTACGTGCGTGCTTGCATGGCGGTCGCATTCATACTTCCGCACAAACCCCTTTCCGCACGTTGTGCAAACAAACGGTCGTTCGTTACCGTGTCCTCTAAGTTGGTGGGTTTTGAGGATGTTGGCCCTAGTGAATTGTTTCGTGCAAAGGTTGCATTGGAATACTGAAGGAGGCTTCTTGACGTGCGGAAACTTCCAAGCAAACGCCGCTGGATCTGGGTGGTACTGGCCAATGTGCTTTTTCAACTCCTTCTGCGTGGCCCAGCCAATGTACATTCTCGTACAGCCAATTTCGGTGCAGCAAAATGGCTTCTCGTGGCGGTTAGTGTGCTGCGATAAGCCTCGTTCGTTTGAAAAGCCTTCATGGAAGTAATAACAAGCATGCCTGGAACATTTGTACCAGTTGGCACCATAGAAGTCATTCGGATTCTGCTTGGTAGACGGGTCTAAGATTTGAGCGCCTTGTCTTCCCGTTCTCGTATATAGCCCTTCGAGGATCGCACGAACTCTAGCAACGATCACACCCAGCGCCCCAAGTGCTTCCAGTTTCTCCTCCTTGATGCGGTTTGTTTTGGCGTGGCAGAGGAGGAATACAAGAGGTTCATAGTAATCGGCCTTCTCAATCGACTTGCAACTTTGGAGGTATTCTTTCTGTACATCGCTTGATTCCATCGGCCCCGGATTATACATTTCAAAGAAATCATTTATCGCAATCCGGAGATCAGCTGAACGGCACAGTTCATCCGAATTTCCGAAGCGGATGGCTGCTTCGAGGTGATGGTTCCAGTGTAGGCTGGCGTAGTCGAGGAAAGCATAAGAGCCTTTCATCAAAAATTGCCGCATCGCGTCTTCGGATATCGTGGCATCGAAGCACTCGAATGTGAGATACCTTATACAAAGGACGGCAAGTAAAAGTTCTTCCTTGTGCTCGTCGATAAACTTACTATGAATGAGGTACCTATAACTGTGGTTAGGGATACTCTTTTGCTACGAGGGGATCCCTTACTGGCGAGCGGTTTTGTGGACCAAATGGATCCTATTACCCGGTAGCACATCCACCAACGAGCCACATATTTCCCGTACGTGGTCAGGTAGTTGGCGCCCCTCGAAATTGACAAGGCCATGCTCAACATCTATTGAAGTTGCACCCTGAATTTCTTGCCATTTTAGTGGGCGTATCGCGCATGTAATCCAGCTAAGCAGCTGCCGAGCAGTGCGTCGTTGTGCGAGATTGGGATTTTCGAATATCCTATTGACGATACGAGCATAACTATATTAATTAGCAGACAGCCAGAAATAATTTCTATGGGCGTACGCTTGTTCAAATCCACGGGGAAATATGTCAGGGTGCATCTCCTTATAGACGTCTTCTAGGTTTTGCTGGTCGTAGAGATTTTCCAGCACCAGTTTTGCAAAGAGAAACATGCCATCAGATCCCTCGCAAACCAATTGTACAATATGATCCTTCGCCATGTCTGGCATTAGCTTGAATCTCTCCTGGATATCTGTCGCCCGTTTAATGGTATAATTCCTGATATCTAGCTTACTATGCTGCTCATTTAAGCGTAAGATCTCAGAATTATACAAAATGGCCTTGATATCGTTGAGCTCTTGACTGATGAAGAAGGCTCGAATCTTTCCAGGCTCACAGTCGTTTATTTTAGATACAAAAAAATTAAGCATCGCTCTCCTTTCCTTCTGTTCGCATTCGTCAATTCCATCAATTACGATGAAAGTTTTAGGAGCAGCCTGTAAACCGGTATCAAGGATCTTGGCGCAGTCATGCGCAGATGCCAAAGTTACCTTGGCGCTTTTAAGACATTCGTCGTAGAGATACGCCAGGATATCTGGATTTTGCTGAAGCAGCTGAGATAGGATCGATTTTGCAACACTTGGAAATCTGTTCCTCTGGCTGTCTTGATCTCTGCAATAAAAATATGCCAGTGATACTTGATCTTTTTTTGCGTCGGCCAAATTCAAGCACTCCTCAACAACGAGGGAAGCGAGAATAGTTTTACCTACCACATGTTAGCTTGCAATTAGAAAAGTATACAAGGGAGTCCCTTACCAGCTCCAGGAATCCCGTTTAGCCAGAAAATTGGTACGGAAGAGTTCGCCGGATCAAGCCAATCTTTAACCTTAGGCTCTTCCAGAATCCAACGACCACTGTCGGGAGTAAACTGTCTTCTACTTGCAAAGTCTTCATGATCCAGAGCTGTATCAGCTGCTGAAAGCCAGTTGACGACGGAAAGCATTTTAGCCAAGTTTTGCTCCCTTTCTAGAGCAGCAAAGGATGCCTGAGACTGAAGGCGGGCATCCCGCGATTCTTGGATCTGAGTCAAATTGGCTTTACTCTCAATCAGCTCGCGGTGGCGGGCGATATCATTCAAGATAGGTTTGAAACTTTCCTGAAAGTCTTTCCAAGTTGCGTTGAAGAATTGCTGCCACGCTATTTTTCCGTTAGTGATGAACTTTGTTGGAGAGATTGGAGCAGGCACTTGGCCGAGTAAATACTCGTAAGGCACGAAGATGAAATTTTAAGATGTCTTCATAGATCCAGACCAAGATTTTTTTCATGTGGTCATTTTCTTGAAACATTGAGCGATATTGCATTAGCAAAGGGAAGTTCTCTGCGAAGTGCCTGTATGTATCCAAAAGTATATCATATGATTTAGCCCAATTGCTTGCAATCTGGAGATTATTAGCTTGCGCACAGGACACTTTATTCTCAAAACAATAACAGATTTTGAACAGAGCTAATCAGAGCTTACTAAAAGTATGAACTTCATTGGTCCCCAGACGAAGCAAAGCAGAGAAGAAGCGTTCAAATAAACTTCAATAATCTCTTTATATTGCATCATCGCTTGTAGGAAAGGTTGGATCCTGGTGAGATTCTGGGCCGTCTTGCTCTTTCTCTGCCTCTCTTGCAGATCTTTCATCGCCAGCTCAAGATCATTGAGTTTCGTAAACTCAAAGTTGGCCCGCTCGTCTGGCTTGAGGCGCTTTTTAAAGTCGGCTAGGACTAGGTTGAAACCGTCTTCCAGCGTCGCCATCTTCAGGAACTGTCTTTACTCTGATTGTGATCAGATCTAAATTCAAATGGAATAATTATGGTCAAGAGGATTAAATGAAATTGTGGTGTCAACGCGCGCAAGGCAGACAGACCAGGCTCTGCGCCAGGGCGTTTCGCGGCTGAGGCGAAGTGCATATATGTGGCAATGCTCATGTGATGGCCAGAGCCTCGCCAGCGATCTGCTATCATCGTACTTTTAATATCTTGCAATTGCTAACAGTGGACGATGTAGTTTTAGGTTCAGAACTTCTTTGTAATTAGAACTGGAGAATGTCTCTCGAATTGAATGATTCTCAAGACGAGGCTTCGCAACACAAGTCCGACTCCGACGCCAGTGACAATATCAGCGACATCTCAAGCGACTCTCGGAGTGACTTCACGGGTAGCGAAAGGAGCTGGTGCGTCTGGAGGCCATCCTGGGAATACAGCTAACTTTCATGTTCCAGGCCAACAACAAGACCAAGTCTCAAACGCTCAAGAGCCCACCGCCAATCATTCAATCGAGGGTCTAGCCACGGAGCCTGGGCATCAGATGATTACTCAGGTGAAGGTGCATTACTGCAAAGAGATAGAAAGCGTAAACGTCGCCAAACCCATGGCCCAAAGAGAGATACTTCCCCGTCGCTCTTCCCGTTTGATAAATTGGAGGATGGGGTCGAGATCGATTCTCAAAGCCTGTTCCAGTCGAGTGAGAGAGATACTGGTAGCCAATTGCAAAGTAGCGATGGGCCGGACAGCGCATCAGACGTGGATTGGGAGTCATTTCTATGCGACAATATCGAGATGTTGCCTCCGTCAAATTGGGAAACTGACTTTCTTGTACATCAAGCACAAGTAATGGCTCGCTTTGACTACAGGGGACTTCGGTATTACGATATGAATGAGAGCAATGAAGATGACGACTCAGGAGATGAGCCATGGCACCCGTATGACCCTGAGAGTATACTTGCAGATGGCCAAACCGAGCTTCACATTGACTCTACCAATGAAAAGCTGGAAGGAGAGCAGAATATTTGCTACGGAGTGGTAAGTGTTTCTAGCAATATTCTCTTACAGGTTCGTGTCGTATAAATTGCGACACGGTATTTTTATCCTTTCGTCCTTCTCGGTAATCAAAGCATGCGCAGCTGTGGTAGTGTCCAGCAGCCCTGTGATCCTCGTCCAATTTGCATTTTCTTGAGACTTCCAATCGTGGAAATGGTCGATCAAGCTTTAATACACTACAGCAATAGTCAATGTGGTATCTTATTTTCATTGCACATCTGAAATGCTAACATGGGAGGTAGATTCACAAACGGGCGGTTAAAGTGCTTGAGTATGCTATCAAACCGCTGAAACAGCTCCAATCGATGCCGCCCATTTCTGAGTCCCTCATGGAACGAAAACTTTTTCTTTTCAAAGTTTTGCGAGAAGATAAATCTTTTTTGTTGAAGCTCCCCACAGCATCAAAGGAAGAACTTGTCATATCTGACAATATTGCGGTCTTGAATAAAGGAGATACTGAGGTACTCGCGGACCTTGCTGGTTTTGCCACTTTCGAGGCCTATTCTTCCACCACGGAATGGGATTCGATTGCAAATGGAGAAACACCCATTGAAAAGCAGACATGTCTCTTCGCTGATATAATTATTTATGGCCCGAAACGGAGTCTTCAAGACGTCGGGAGGCTTCTTGACGGTAAAAAGATATTCCTGCAAGAGCCTGATTATCGGGATCATAATTTTGATTATATTAATCCTCACATGTTAGATCTAAGCGCTGTCCATCCAGAACCTCAGAGTGAGCCTGATCAATCATGTTCTTCATTCTTGCAACTGGATGCTGGGTTCCAAGATGACCTCTTGTGGCAAATCGCAACACCACAGTCATTTCTCAAAGATAGAATTGCAACAGCATTCAAGAACATGACGCGAGCTCAGAGTTTGAAACGAATTGCTGCAGATATCCGAATTCGTACAAGTCTTAAACCGTAAGTCGCATGTCCTTTCCGACCAAAATACTAACCCTTGGACTAGCTACCAAGAGGAGGCTTTGGATTTCATAATGCAAAGAGAAAGTGGACCGATTCCAGAAGAGTATTGCCTGTGGAAGTCAAAGCATGTTAATGATGATCTCTCGTAAGTTTAAATTGCCAGCTTGGATGTGGATCATGAGTTAATTAGAGCAGATATACACATGCGCTGACGGGCTGTAAAACATCTTACGAACCAGTGGAGACAGGAGGTGGAATTCTTGCCGATGAGATGGGCCTTGGAAAAACGCTCACTATGCTTTCGGCTACCATTCGTACTGCAGATGAAGCAAAAGCTTTTGCCTGCAATACCTATGGTGGTATGCACTTAGGTACAGAGCACGTGCTAATCCCGTCTAGAGCGACGCTGGTTGTTACTCCCTCTCCGTGTAAGTCAAAGGATGCATGTAAATGGACACTAGATCTGATCGGGGCAGTGCTTCTCAACGAATGGATGCAAGAGATAAAACTGTAAGCTTTGTCTATTATGCACCGAATGCTGCCCCAATTTGACTTTGCAAATAGACATTGCGATGGCTTTTCAAATATCGTCACATACCATGGCCACGGCCGAGAAGGTGATGCAAAGGCGCTTGCAAACTCTGACATAGTGTTGAGTACGTATCATACCATATCGCACGAGGCAAGCGACAAAGAGAGTCCTCTATGGCAGATCAAGTGGTTCAGAATTGTTTTGGATGAAGGTAAACTTCAAACCACATCACTAAGGTCAAGTGCTGACTTTTCTCCTCAGCACACATTATCCGTCGTATGTCAACAAAGCTCTTCAAGGCCATGAAGAAGCTCTGTGCAAAGTTCTATTGGTGTTTAACAGGCACACCAGTACAGAACAGCCTAGAAGATCTTGCAGCACTAATATCTTTCATCCGTGCTGCGCCACTAGACGATCTTCACAAATTCCGGAAGCATGTCATTAAGCCCTTAACAAAGGGATCCGAGAATGGAGTAGAAAATCTTCGACAGCTGCTCGACTCTGTCTGCTTGCGCCGTACTAAGCAACTTCTCAACCTCCCTGAAGCCGTATTTGAACTTCATCCTTTACATTTCTCGGCAAGAGAAGAACTACTATACAACGATACAAGAGACAAACTAGTGAAACTCATCAATAAAAATAGTCTCAAATCTAAGAATCAAAAAGGATATCTCGGTGTCTTCCAACTACAACTGCAGCTACGACGTCTATGCAATCATGGCACTTTCCAGAGGGCTTCGCTCGAGACTGACGAATTTGATCCTGATCAAGCGATCGCCCTTCTGAAAAAGCAGAAAATTGCGAAGTGCGAGGCCTGTGCTGTTACTATTACAGGAATTCAAGGCATCGAAGAGAAGCGCAATGGGAGTTTCACAGTCTGTGGCCATCTACTTTGCATGAAATGCGTGCCGAGGTTGAAATCGACATTGAAGTCGATCGATGGGCGTGATGGTTGTTTTCAGTGCTCATTGTGTCCTGAAATCGTATTTGGGAACTATCTTGTTGATGAAGAATGTGCAACAAACTCCAAGAGAGGAAGTAAAAACATATCTGCTTGGCAATACTTCGATAAAGAAGGCTGCTCCACTAAGGTATCTACTATCGTGAATGATATTGAGCATCATAACACGGAAGGAAAGAGGTAAGACTTAGATTAGGGACTTGAGGTTTGATCACAGCTGATTTGTCGTACTCGCAGTATCATCTTCTCCTGCTGGACTAGATCACTTGACCTCGTTGGAATATTCTTGCAGTCCCGGAAAATCCCATTCGTTCGAATAGACGGCTCTCACTCCTTGGGGCAGCGGAAATGGATTCTCGAAAACTATCAGAGAGACTCAGTGGTCAAAATCTTGTTAATGACCACGGGAACTGGCGCTGTGGGGTAATTGTGTCCATAATATATGTCTAGAGCATATCAAACTAACGCTCATTTGCACAGATTAAACCTTACTATCGCAAATTGTGTCTACCTGCTTGAGCCACAGTGGAATCCAATGGTCGAGAATCAAGCAATTGCTCGTGTCTTACGTCTCGGTCAGAAAAGAAATGTGAGAGTAGTGCGCTACATTATGAAAGGCACTGTGGAAGAGGTAGATCCTAGCCCCGTCTTCATAAAGACAGAGACTAACAATCACAACAAGAAGGAAATGCGAAGCCAACAGATACGAAAGCTGGAGTTTGCCAAGGCGGGATGGAAAGAGAATGAATCAAACTAAGGTAACGAATGGTGTCGTCCATTCATGTTGAAGGCACGTCAGGCGGATATCACAGATAGGGGCTTCGGGCCGGCACCCTTCCAAAGCCCAAAGACGCGCATCTTAACGGCTTCGGTATTATAAAAAGACTACTAAATTTAAAGTATAGGCAAGTCATAACAAGACCGTGGGATAACAAGACTTGAGCAGAATCTGATTCGCGCGAGGGATGCTGGCAAGAGGCACTGGATGAAAGGGATTGCCGAAATAATACAGGCGTGACTTCAGAGTTTCCCGAAACGTCATTATGCTCCGACCTCTGCCTAACATTCTTCACCTCCACAAGTTCGTACAGAACTTCATTCTCACTGGTCCCTATTCCTGTTGTTCTTATGCAATCGGGTTACAGAGCCGTTGTTTTATACGCTGGGAAGAGTAATGCATGTAGCGGTGTCAGAAGATGCCGTCACAATATGGTGACACGAGCGATCTTCAAGGCTTCCAACAGCTGTTGCTTCTTTTGTTAACAATGACAGGAGCACTTTCTTTACTAAATGGCGCTAGGTTAATTACGATTGAAAGTGTTGAAGTTTGGCGTCTACTGCAATAGACCGGCATAGGAGACCAAGTCTTTTACACATATCCAACGCCCCAGCCTCGTCCATAACAGCATGGATTCAGTATCGACCATGAGTTTCACCAATACATGAACGATATTTTGCACGCAAAATGCTCCACTTAGTCAATGGATTACGTCGAAGATATTCATTCTCGTGGCCGGTCCGTGTTGGTCGTGACGACGACCACGTTTATCCTGGCCACCATTCTTGTCATTGGGAGATTAGTGAGTCGGTTTGGTATTCTAAAGCAACATGCTCTAGACGATTGGGTTATCATACTAGCTTTGGTAAGAATACGCTAGAATCCTACTTTGAATACTAGAAAGTTAATGCTGTTCGGCTTCGTCCAGGTCTTGGCTTTCGGTCTGTCATTCACAATCGATTTCGGAACAAGTAAGGGACTTGGAAAACATGATTTCGCCATTTCAGAGACTGATCGGCTGGCTCTATACGGCTCGGAATATGCGTTCACAGTCTTATATAATCCTGCCTTGATGACTACCAAGACTTCGATCCTGATTTTCTACTTACGAGTGGCAAAAGATACGCAGGTCATTCTGAAGAACGCTTCCTATACTGTCTTAGCAATTGTCAATATTGCCGGTGTGGTTCTCACATTTTTAAACGGGTTTCAGTGCAAACCTACTAGGGCGGCATATCTACCCAACGTTCATTCTAATTGCGTGTCCGTTATAATACTTTGGCTCTGCTCTGTTCCGGTGAATGTTATCACAGATCTAGCGATATTGGTCTTGCCTCTTCCGGTCCTTACCAGTATCCAATTACCGCGAAAGCAAAAGGCCATCCTCGTGTTCACCTTTGCACTAGGCATCTTTGTCACAATCGTCGATGTTATCAGAATTTACTTCCTGCAGCAGGTGATCGACACCCAGCGTAGCATGAAGACGCAAGAACAGATTGGGAACGGCACTGACTTCGCCTGGACTGCAAGCATGGCTTTGATGTGGAGCGCGGTCGAGGTCAATACGGGAATAATATGTGCTTGCATACCCACTTTGAGGCCATTATTCCATCGCATTATGCCCGCCATGATCACAGACCGGTTACGCTCCAAATATGCATCTAGCCACAACTTCGACTCCCGACCATGTTCGTGTCTAAGCCATCTCGGCCATGGTGGACCTACTGTAGCAGACGATAGAACGGGAAATCAAGAATGCAGACTGAGAGAAGGAGAAGTAGGAACGATAAATTTCATCACGACTCCCGATATGAACCAACTAGAACCAGGGAACCAGAGTCCTAGGATAGATGATATTCAGATTCAAGACCCTGATGATAGCGTTTACTTCGGGTTCATTGATATTAAGGGACCGAAAAGCATGCTTACAACAACCGGGAAAGAGTCTTTTAAATATTGCACTATAGTCACAACTCTCTTCTTCTTGTGGGGATTTTCAAAAGGCCTGCTTATTACACTTGGCGAACAAATCAAAACCCTGGCCCACGAATCTATCAAACAAGATATTGGGTTAAGTGCCTCATATTCTATTGGATACTTTTTTGGACCATTGACAGTAGGACAATGCGTCCTCCGTCATGGTGGATTCAAGGGAACTTTTATTACTGGACTGTGCATCTACGGCACTGGAGCGCTAATGTTCTGGCCGCCAGCTGTCTTAATTTCATATGCAGGATTTATAGTTTGCCAATTTATTATCGGTTTTGGTCTTTCTATCCTCGAGACAGCGGCCAATCCATTTCTCGCACTCTGCGGTCCTCCTCAATATGGCGAACTTCGTCTACTTCTCGCGCAAGGAGTTCAGTCGACAGCCAACGTTTTATCGCAAGTCCTTTCTCAAAAAGTTCTCTGGGTAAACTTCAGCACTAAGAGCTTGATAAACGTGCAATGGACGTACTTGGCCATCACTTTCTTCACAGTTATTCTTGTTCTTGTCATTTATTACATGCCTCTCCCCGAAGCACCAGATGTTGAGCTGCAATTGCTGTCCGAAAATCTTCCTATCTCCATCTCCCATAAGTTTTTCGCGACGAAGCTTCCCTTGATATGGATCACTTTAGCCCTGGGCGTTTTTGCTCAGTTTTGCTATCTCGGCTCCCAGGAAAGCATTCTGATCTGGCAAGTTGTACTGCGGCGCAACACTCACTTCAGTTTCAATCAAAAATTAACTATCAACGACTATGGAATCATTTCACAGACAACATTTACTGTCGGTCGATTCGTCTTCGCGGGGTTGTGTCTGATTATTCGACCTCGATTTCTCCTCCTAATTGCTTTTATGCTCGGTACAGTTTTCGCCATTTTAGTCATGACGGTGTACCATGGTCCATGCAGTGTAGCAATGACTGCTGTGTTCTTCTTTTTTGAAGGGCCTATATTCCCTCTGATATTCGCAATTGGGTTACGTGGAATGGGCAAGTGGACGAAACCAGTAGGGGCTGTCTTTGTGTCTAGCGCTTGCAGCGGAGCGATATTTCCTTACGTGATGTACATTATGGTACACGGCAACCACAGGCATGTTCACTATTCCTTTTGCATTATTGTGGCACTTTTCGCCTTTGGCACTATATTCCCACTATATCTTAGTTTGCTTCCCGACGCAGGACGTCAAATTGACCCTGTCCCAATACGAGAGGGCAGAGCATCCTTAACGGCCTCACGGACCGAAAAATCTCTTTCCGATGGGCTAATTGGAAGAGTGAAGAAAATTCTTAATTCAATGATGCCCAAAACTCTTGGCACCTATAAGGGTAAGAGGGGTTTTGAATTGCCCGTTGTGGCCAGGAGGGACACGAGGGTTTGATGCGGGTGAATTTTCCCTATTGGGTAGAGGATAAGTATCTGCCATATACACCTTAGAGCACACCAAATGCTGTAACGAATAAGACTATCTACAATGCTTGTTCATTATACTGCTGTGGTGAAATTCCACATGAAATAAAAATGCTCAATTCAGTAGCAGGTTCACAGGTTGAGTTACTCGCAATGCAGGTTTCTTTCTCCAGTGAATATTAAAAGATGATTGGCACCTGCCAATAGGCAAACTCTTTTCAAGGTAGGAGTAACATATATTCAGCCCCACTTCTTATGTTTTGAGTGCATTTATAAATTACCAGCAGGGGCGTGCCTGTCACAGTTTTTACTTCTTGCTCATCACTCTTTCAACAATATTGCTTTCTGGAACCTAAATTAAAGACTTTGTATTAGAAGATTCTCGGTCCACATAGACGAAATCCTCACTATTGCAGCGGCGATATATAGTGCCAAGTCACTTGTTACCATGCTATCTTTTATGACATTCGAATCTCCGTGTTGTAATTCCGAGTACCACTACTAAAAAAATATACTTCACATGTGGGGCTGGAGGTGGATACGGGCACGCGTTGTCGGAAACATCGGATGGGCTAAAGCGGTGTTCACAGGAGATTAGGGTCTGGAGAGGAGTATGAAACGTAAAATATTGACCATGAATTCAAACTCAGAACCTGGACTTTGTCCGAACTATAACATCAAGGAAATAGTGATACATGTATTGATAGTACATATTGTACAGCTTACTTCTCATATTCGATTTAGAGATAGTGTGTCGACGGTGAGTGTAATAAAGGTAGCAGCACTTATACGACATGGCCGCTACCGTATCCCTCATCCAGGAATTTTAACGAATTGTACCTTCCTTCTGTAAAACTCCTCCAGCGTCTGCTTCGTCCTCCTTGACCAATTGACCCTTCTTGTTGCGCTTCAGATGCATGGCATCTGTGTTGAGTCCCTGGCCAAGTGTGTTTCGAGTTTCTTCATCAAAGGTAAACATCGCACTCTTTCTTGGAGCTATATGAAGGAGATATAATGCATCGATCTCCTCCAGCGTTCTGTTAGATGACTCCATGAGGAAGAAGAAGACGACAAAAAACGCAGCGAGATTGCAGCCAGCAAAAACGTAACCGTATGCGAACTGGATATCCCCGGTAATGAAAGGAGTGAAAAATGCAAGCATGAAGTTCCAGAACCAGTTTGCAGAAGTGGCGCAAGCCATCGCCGTGGCTCTATACCGATAAGGGAACATCTCACCAATGCAGGCCCATACCAGTGGGCCCCAGGTCGTTGCAAAACTCACGATGAACAAGCATGAAAAGACAATCATGACCGTTCCTGCGGTTTTGGCAGTCTGACCTTCAGCATCTTTAAATACGAATTGTCCAACTGATGCAAACACCATGAAGCACATGAATTGCCAGAGAGCTCCAATATACAGAGACTCGCGCCTTCGGCAATGTCGGGCCATGTAAACACCGAAGAAGGTCGCTCCAACGTTAACCCCGCCTAGGATCATGGCTGTGACGTAAGAGTTGTCAATTCCTACTCCTTGAAACACGGTGGTGCCGTAGTAGAAGAAGTAGTTGGCACCTGTCAGTTGCTGAAGCATCTGTAGCGTCATGGCTAGGGCGACGCGGTAAAACATTCGTGGGCCCGTAAAGGTTTCATACCATGGGTGATGGCCTTCAACCGCACGTCGTACTTTTTCAATCTCATCACACTCCATCTCGATCATGGAGTGGGTTTCTGGGAGGCCGTAGAACTTAGACATAGTCTTGCGAGCAACTTCGGGACGACCATTATTCCAGTCGTAGCGAGGAGTCTCGGGAAGAAATGTGATACCGACTCCCAGGATCAGCGCCCAAATAAAGCCAATAGCCATTGGAATCCGGTAAGAGCCCGTGTCTAGCCTTTTTTCCGTGCCGTAATTGATGCAGTCAGCTGTAAAGATACCGATGGTGATAAAGAGCTGGTAGCATCTACAATACCTGTTAGTATCGGGTATATATTGAGACCGTGATCCAAGAGGGGAAGAACGAACGAGATAACAGCTCCACGGACTGGAACTGGCGATGTCTCAGCCATGTACAACGGGACCAAGACAGAGAGTGCTCCCACGCCGAGGCCGGCTACCCAGCGTCCCATCACGATTCCGACCCACTGCATGCCGCCTGATCCCATGGACAGTTGGATAATAACACCGACACAGAAAATAAGGCACCACGGTGGGATAGACCACTTTCGCCCGATCTTGTTTGAGATGGGGCCTGCAAGCAAACAACCACACAGAGTGCCAATTGATAACTATAAGGCGTTAATACAAGTATGGCATAATTTGTTATTGAACTTACGAGAGCAACGATCAAACCGGATCGCACATTGCTGAAATGATATCCTGTGGGATTCTTGCTCGTCACAGGGCCAGGCTCCCCAAATCTTTGCAAAAAGACCTGCATTTCCAGAAAACCACTAATCTGACCTGTGTCGTACCCAAAAATGAACCCTCCCATAGCTACAAGGAGTGCCATAAAGACGGTACGCAGGGTAACATGAGGAATGCGAACAGGCAGAGCGGACTCGAGCTTTCCCAGGTGATGGCCATTGTGGTTGGCCTCGCCCGCGGTTGGATCAGCCGCTGGCTGCGAAGTTGGGTGGTCCATGGAAGTGTTGGGAGAAGGGGTTGCAGTGGTTGTATTGCTGGCCTCCATATTGGGGTTCTCCTTTGGGCCATTCATGATGCCGATGGGTATAAAGAGGCAAAGTAATTCTGGGACAAGAGACGACGAAATGTTAAGTACTTACGATCTGGAGAAGTGGAGACACGGCAGCGCCCTACTCCAATGGCCATCTCCAAGCAGGTATTTAGTTTTTTTCAGGATCTTCTGTGGAGTAAATGGAAATAATGGAAAATCGTTTCTTGATGGGTTCCTTGACTGACGTCGTTGCTGACAAAGCATCGCCACCACCCGATGGCCATACAGATGGGAGACGCTCCTCGTGACTTGGCCTCTGCTCTTGCACCGAGGCCGGTAGTAAGATGGATTCAGTGAGCGGTTGAGGGCTGACTTTCCCTCTCCTAGCGCAAGTCGCCGCGAGAGATCAAGGAGAAGATCCCGCGGTGGTATCTCGGTGCAGAGCCACCGCGTCTGAACCTGAACCCTGGAAGGCAGGTGGGTTTTTTCCGGGGCGAGACGTCTCGGCCGAACCACAAGAGATCTCTTTTTGCGTTGCCGTCAGACATCACGAGGCGAGCCAAGGTTATGAAGACGGTGTTGTTGGTGGAGGAAGGTTGTCCAATATCTGGTGCACGCGAAGCAACGGAGCTGTAACGACAGGTGAGATGGATACCGTAGTGTCTTGGTGCGAACAGGAGGTGGAAATGGAATTACGAATGCCGTGCAACTTGCACGATTCATATACCCATCTGAGACTCCGCGTGCTGATCTCAAAGGAACTCTGACACTGTAATGGGCAGGTTGAGTGCTCGCTCAAAGCAGGAGGTCTTCAACGGGAGGGAGATGTCGCCGCATACGACCTTTTGGGGCACCGTAGCTAACTACATGGAGAATTTCAGGGCCTGTCAACGTCGACGGCCCTGCATCGCCCAGCAGGAACTCGTAGCTATTGCCTGATTTCCGGGTGAAGTGGGTAAATCGTCCGGACGCCCGCGCGTGCCAGAGGGATGGGTGTAGCGCAGGTCGGCAGTGGGAGCAGCGAGCAGAAAGAATGTGAGGCACAAGAGCCTGATATCAAAAGCCTCAGAAGAGTGTCGCGCGAGCAGACGCGTATGGGAGATCTTCGCCATTGACCCTGAAACGCATGCTGCACCCGGAAACACAGTCAGAATGCCATCCCGTACTGGGCCCTGGCTCTGCAGGCTGGTGACATCGAAGGCCAGATTATCATTCAACGTTGCACCTTTATTCTCCAGAGCTGACCCAGCCGCCGCGTGGATTTCTCATTGGTGGAAGTTCTGGTCGTCGTCCTTTCTCCGCACGACCACCCCCAAGCACCAACCACCAACACCAAATCCGTCCCCTAGGCGTCCTGATTGCTCGCATGGCGCTTGACTGCCAGATGCACGACGTCGAGTTCCTGCTGGACGGATCCTCGTCGCCTGTGGAACAATCTACCCCGAGCGCCCGCCCCAGTTCTGTATTTTTCCATTGCAGCTCGTCAAGCCATTCGGCCGCTGATTTCCCACTGCCTAGGTGAACCCACCCCCTCCACCCCCAGACCCAAAGCAAAATCCGCGGCGGAATTTCAATGTGTCTTCTATCTGGACCGGATTCTGTCAGCGGCAAGACGACTCCCCTCGGCGGGTGCAAAGAATCCTATTGTTTCGTACAGACCTCGCGCCACTACCTGACCTGACCGAGGACGGCCTTACGCGGACGCATCAAACCACCGGAACAAGGATTGCCATGCCGCACAAGACCCTCGAATGCACAGTACAGAAGAATCAGAGAGCTCTGTGACACTTGGAGAGATAACGCCGTGGTATAGTGCTCCTACTATACCTGTTAATGGGCGCTGCGCAAACCCGGAACCCCGTCCGGCACAAAAGGCCGCGCCCAGCATCACCATGCAAGAACCTCCCCAGTCCACCGCAACTATATCTCCCTCCAATTCCCCCGATATCATTCAGTCCCCCAAGCCCATTGACCACCTCTCTCACTTGGTGGCGATGGCAACCAAGCAGCAACAGCAGTCCGCCCCGACGCCGGCCCGGCCGAAGAGCACGAATGGTGTTATCAATGGAACCAAGGCGGGTGAAGGGGATTCGCGCATAGTGGTGATTATCTACGGGCAGGGACAGGAGAAGATCGTGTCTGTCTTTGCCAGCGTGCTTGGGAAGCCATACCGGTTAGCCTCTGGCTTCTCCGCCGTGGGCGCCGAGGACCATGGCACGGTCATAGGAGTTGCGGCTGCCGACGCCGAGGTCGATATTGCAACGAGAAACAAGGCCCTCGTCGTTGCCATCAACTCTCATTGTGTGAACTTGGGCATGCCTCCAGACGTCCGCCTATCTGCTGCCTCCGATTATGAGTTCTTATACACAGAGCAACCATTTTTCCGGAGAGATCTCGCCCGCTTTATTGCCTTTACGCTTGGCCAGATCAGCCATCATGAGGCCCTCATCACCAAACCTAGGACATATTTCATTTCTACTACCTTCCCCGATGTCCGAACAGCACTCTCAAACCTGGACATACTCTCAGTAGGTTCAGATGCAGTCGAGATCCGTGTCGATCTGCTCAAAGAACCCTTGCCAGATGGCACCTTCAGTTCGGTGCCCAGCCTGAGTTATGTCGGAGAGCAGGTCATGCTTCTTCGACAAAGAACAGAACTCCCCATCATCTTCACAACCCGCTGCACAAGAGAAAATGGCCGGTTTCCCATGGACAATCCAGAATTGTATTATGAGTACCTCTATCGAGCCATCCAGTGGGGCTGCGAGTACATCGATGTCGAGCTCTGGTTACCAGAAGACATTCGTCGCAGGCTCTTCGAGCAGAGAGGAAGCAGTCGCATTATATCGGCCTTCCACGATTTTTCCGGGACATTCAAGTGGCCTTCTCCTCAGGCACAGTCAATCTTTGAGGAGTCACGCAAGTACGGTGATATCGTCAAGATGATTACTATTATCAACTCCATGTCGGAAAACTATGAGCTCGAATATTTCCGCTCTCAGATCAAACTGAACAACCCTGATGGCCCCCCTCTGTCTGCCGTGAACATGGGACAACTCGGACAATTATCCCGTGCGCTCAATACTTTCTTCTCTCCCATCACCCACCCCCTACTGCCAATCGTCGCCGCCCCAGGCCAGATGAGTGCCGCCGAGATCAATGGCGCTCTGTCAACCATGGGTCAGTTGCCCAAGAAAAACATCTACGCCGTCGGCTCCTTTCGTTCGACCCCCCAAGCCACTTTCTTTGAGAAGTGCTTCAATGAACTCGGTCTCCCTCATCAGTTTGCGTCCGTTGATCGAGGTACTAATGGCAGCGTCGAGATGTTCTGTCTCCAACCCAACTTCGGAGGAGCTTACATTAACCCTCCTCTCCCGGCAAATCAACCATATATCCCAGTGCTGTCGGATGCAGCACGAACGATAGGTGCAATTGATACCATCGTGGTCTCTTCCTCGAGTCCCAATAGTTTTATTGGCGATAACGCAATATGGAAAGGCATTCGCGCAACTCTGACCAGAGACTTCGCCCCTTCTGCGTACAAAGATCGAGCTGCCATCATTCTTTCCAACTCTGGCGAAAATGCGGCCTCCGTGATCTTCGCGCTACGGAGTCTTAACATTGGTAAGATTTATACAGTCGGGTTCAAGGCCCTCGGTCCTCTGGCATCAGGTGTCGAGCCGTTCACCTCGATTGAGAGTGTACAACGCGTCGATCAACCTTTCGCGATCATATCTGCTCTCCCCCCAGAGAAGAGCCATCTTGTCCAGCCTTTACTCCGACACTTCAGCAATGGAAAAGAGGGCCAGAATGGCGCTGGTTTAGGCAAGGTGTTTGTTGATCTGTCAAACGGCCCAAAGAAGGGTGATCCCATTAAGGTTGCTGAGCAGAGTGGCTGGACAGCATATGGAGTTGCGGATACTAGTGCATTTACAACGGTCGAGACACTGAGATTGTTAGTCGGACAAAATGTTCCCTATAGCTTTGTGAGGTTGGCCAGTGGGCGGGGTCTCTATTAAGTCGCTCTGTACCTCTACCGTCTATCATGACATGTGCTATCATACCAAGGGACATTTGCATTAAGAGAAGCAACGATGGGGAACCAGGAGAAGAGAGATTAATGGAGTACAGCAAGAAGGCGCATCAACGGTGTTTCGGTTCCTGCCAGGTGGCGGACTGTTCTCATCTGGTGTTGTGTAGACTTTGAGCTACTAGATTCTACAGATGTTTATTTTGAATCGATCTATATTCACACTATTCACACTATATACAGACTGCCCCCTCCATTCTACTTTATTCCAATGTCATATTACTGCTGGACTGCCCTTTGAACTCTAATATACCAACCTTTCCTTCTGGCCACCCATGGGCCAGTCTTTGCAGACGGATCAGTGTAAGCACATAAATTGAGTTCAAAAAGTGGAAGATAGGAGTTTCAAAGACAGATGAAGGCCTGCAAGGAAGGCTGGATATAAGTGGTGGAACTGATTTCCCCATCTCCTCGAAGGATCTTCATACAACGTCGGATTTCCCTTTCCGCTTGCATCGGCTTTATTTTTATGAAGTATATTAATATCATCTACGGTTTTGTGTCCATTAAGTGTTACATTTTCTATGCAACTCCATTCAACAGGGCGAAGATCTTGTCTGCTTTTAAACCGCGAAATGTGCGTTTAATATATAGAGCTTGTCGAGTGAGCGAGCAATGAAGCCGAAGGAGTGGTTGGAAGTAATAGAGATGATTTGCTAGCAAGTATCTCGCATGCCCAATGTATGAAGCCAAATGGACCTAAATTTAAAGCTGGAAAGCTTGTATTACATACTGGGCATAATATTTCTACGCAGAGACATGAAAAAGTTGCCATTCCGAGGTAGCTCATACAGGTACTGCTCGCCATATGGGCTAGCATCTTCGTAAAAGCACCAAGTCTTGGTACTTCCTCCAAGGCTATGAACAAAGATGAGGTCGGGAAGCGGGTCGATAGGGAAAGAAGGGAGATTTAACCCGAAGCTCCCGTTGGAATCAGACGCCGATGAGGAGGGAATTATAGAGAAGATACTGGAGTCACCTAGTGCATCGTCGGTAAAAAGATATTCCTATATATGGAATGTATCTTACTGAGGCTTACGATCAAATAGTAGACCCTTTACGCAGCACAAATGAAGTCAAGGTATGTCCCAGCAGTCGATGAGAGACCACTTGAAGATGTCTTAGCAGTTAGCTAATTGACGCAGGATTGTCGCCGGTATTGAATACGTGCTGCATACAGGTTTCCGTCCATTCGCAGGATTTCAATTTCACATTTGCCTGCGTGGGAAGGTTGCTAATTGGCAGTCAGACTGAGTCCTCTATTGAGGATTAGACATCTACAATATGTCCACCAGAGAGAGCATGGCATATAACCACGGGTCCCCAGTCTGCACGGGATGTGGGTTGGTTGGTGTTTCTTTTGGAACATGTCCACGATGTAAATTTTGCACCTTCTGCAAGGCAGAAGGCCACCTCGCTGCCAGTTGCGCAGATGCGCCAGCTTGCAAGATCTGCGGCCAAAAGGACCATGGCATGACAAACTGCACTCACAAACTCCTGCAGCTTCAACACATATCGGACAACTGGTCAGACTCGCCGGATTCTGACCAAGAAGAGATAATAAGCAACGACTCCACCGATCTCGATGAATGGCCAGAAGACAGTGATACAATGGTTCTCGACGACAATACCGACATACCTGCTTCTCCTGGGCCAACAGAAAGCCAATCGGTCCAGTCTCATTTCCCTATCTCTCTGGAGCTTTTTTGAGGAAGACATGATGGAAGAAGTGACGGTTTTCATTGAGATCAGTCCTCCTGGTGTACGGCATCGGAATGTTTACGCTCTGAACGCTACCATGGATGATGTGGCGAGTCGAGTGGCCTTTCTTATAGTAGCGAAGAAACGATCCAACAACTCAGTCAAGGCGTTTTACCCATCCTCAAAAGGAGGAGTCAGTGCAATCTTCAAAACTAATGCTATAGCAGACCGACTTATAGAAGGAGCTAGTTACCTTGAAATCGCTGCTCGCCCCCGGCGGTATCTTTGCTTACGGAACCCTCAACATCCAGATTTACTAGAGTTTGTCGGTGGTAAATATACATCTGCCTTTTAGCTTCATTCTCCTTAGAATAGTAATTGCTCGGGTTCGTGCGTGATTGATCCTAAGACTAGGTAGGGATCTGGACTTATGACGATAGTTATAGGTTTATTATTGTATGAATTCTATATCAAATATCTCGAGATTCCAATCCTAAAATTCGTAGAGATGCACGATACTTGGGTATCCAAGTCACGAATCTGAAAAAATAATTATAATCGTTTGACTTTACGAAGCAAATGACGGTGTAAAACCCTCAGCAGAACTTTTGAACTGTATAATCCACAATAAGCGATGCAATATAACTAGTGAGACACCTTGCCAGAGTGGTTAATGGGTATGACTCGAATATATTCGATCTTATCATATGGCTTCGGCCGGTACGTTCCAACTCTTATCATATTTGTGACTTCAGCTAACATAACATAGCGTAGGTTCGAACCCTACAGGTGTCGTCTTTTTTTTTATTCTTGTTATTTTTTTCACAGATTTTCACTCCAAGGACGAAATTCACAGCGGCTATTTTTTTCTTTGGAAAATTTTAAGGACTCGCGACCGGTTAGAAGCGAGCTAGTTAGGCTAATCGTCGGCTCGCTTCGCCACGGTTGGCCTTTCCGGGTCCTAAGGACCAGTTGGTAGGAGAAAACTATGTTGCATAAATAAAATTCGTTACGTTATCTGGTACTGATTTCTATTGACTACATGGCCTTGGGCATCTCACGGTCGGCCAATACAGCTTAGAGACTGTTGTAATCTGTAAGTATATATAAGCCCTAGTTATAGACCTATTCAGAATACAAGTCAGCCAGGCGCCTTGCGATAGGATGCCGGCAGTTGCAGGCGAGACGATGTTTGCAACGAACGTCGCTAAACTCAACACCAAACACCGCAGGCATATTTGTCTTAACACTAGCTCATATTTTACAAAATAGGCCTTGAAGAAGGTCATATCCTTCCAGCAGATATGTCCTCAAATATATCTGTACCTGTCATCGACTTTGCCAACTGGAATCCCCAAAGCAACCCGGAACAGCGCTGTGATGTCGGCAAGAAACTCGTAGATGGATGCCACAATGTAGGGTTTGTATATATTATCAACCACAGTATCAGCTCCCAGCTACTTGAAGAGGCATTCAGTTGGTCAAAAAGACTTTTCGACCTCTCTTTGGAGGACAAGATGCTGGCGCCACATCCCGATGGCCCTGCAGTGCATCGCGGTTATTCGTATCCCGGCCTAGAAAAAGTATCTCAAGTTATTAGCGCAGATGAAGAAGTTGGTGAGAAATTACGAGAAGTGAAAGATTGCAAGGCATGTTCTTCCACAAGTGAAGAATTACAAAGCTTATATTAAAACAGGAGAGCTATGAGATTGGGAGCGAAGAAAATGATGAGCAGCCCAACGTTTGGCTTCCGGAAGCGACACTTCCTGGATACAAAGAGTTCATGACGGAATTCTACTGGGAGTGTGCAAGGGTTTCCCACGAAATTCTGAACGCAATTGGCACCGGGTTAGGTCTTCGAGACCCTGAGTTCTTGTCAAAGTTCCATTCCGGTCACAACAACCAACTCCGACTTCTACATTACCCCCCAATTCCGGCCGCAGAGTTGGAAAATGAATCGAGTGCTCGCATGCCCGCCCACTCAGACTGGGGATCTATCACAATTCTCTTCCAAGACGACTGTGGAGGACTAGAAGTAGAAAATCAGACTGCTCCTGGGACGTTTATACCTGTTCAACCTCTTAAAGATGCGATCGTTATGAACATTGGGGATCTATTGATGCGTTGGAGCAACGGTAGCTTCTTGGAGCTTTCAAGTACTCAATCTTGTTACTGATTAGCCTATTAGATTATTTAAAATCAACTCTCCACCGAGTAACCCTACCACACAGCAGAGACCGATTCAACGGAGAGGAACGAATGACGCGCGCACGTTACTCAATCCCTTATTTCATAAGTCCGGATTCTGATACTATCATTGAGTGTCTTCCAGAGTGTGCCAATGAGTCCGGTCGTGCGAAGTATGGACCGATTTCGCAGAGAGAGTACCGGCTCATGCGAGGAAAGCTACAATATAAAGAAATAGGATCGAAGACATCCCCTTCCCAGGTATAAGGAGCTACAATAGCCGTACTACATTAATAAACTCACATTTTGCTACGTTAAGTGAAAGCTATAAGAGAGCATGGAAGTAGCTGGTAAGGCATATATTGACGCTGGTGTCTATATACTTTAAGTTGACCTCAAGAGTCTCCCAGCTTAGAGCTGGGGAGAGTGATCCTAGCTACGATTGATTCACCTAAGACAGGTCGGAAGGCGAGACCTATAGCCTCCAGATTTACTACCTTAACTGTACATCTCTCTTCCAATGACACTTATTCTTTTAGTTTTAAATCCTTCATCACCATACTTCTACAGATAGGGTGATAAAACATTTTGTGCTTTTTGAAAGTCTCTTCTGCAAGCTTCCTGTCGCAATGGGCTAGTTTCTCGTATAGGGGCCGGACAAACTTCATTCTGCCGACTGTCCCTAACAAATCTGCAGTCGGCTGATACACGCTCTCGTCCTTAGCAGCAAGGCCGACACTGAGGTATCGTACCAAGACCTCTGCATTTTTGCTGTTGGCGAGAGAGTAGGCAGACCCGAGAAGACGAGACTGAGCAGGCGTGAGAGGAGTCTCGAACAGTTCCATAGCTTCGAGGAACACGACAAGCTGGCTGGCTGTTAGCCCCTTAATGTCTTCGGGACTGGGTATATAGTCCTGTAGCAAGCATTTAGTACGTCTTATTAAAGAGAGAGCAAAAGCATTAAAATACCTTCGACTCCCATTTTTTGGCCAAGGCGTAGCACTTGTCCACCATGCTTGTATCAAATTCCGGCTTAGGAGGCATTCCTGTGTTATAAAACCACGCATCCCAGTCAATAGATTCGAGGGCTTTGGAAGCTTCCTTGTCTGGAGCAAAGAAGTCAAGAAGAGTAGCCTTGAACTCATACGAGTCTAGAGATTTTCGAGCCCAAGTGGTAAAGTAATGAGGGATGAAGCGATTAAATTTGTCTTTTCCAACCAACTTTTCAATGTAGTAGAGGAAGTGGAATCCCTATGTACTGTTAGTAGCGAGTCTTGATGTCTCAAGTGAATTTATGAGATGAAATCTAACCTTCTCGTACGGAACGGTGCTGAATGCATCATCGGGATCTTTGCCCTTAAGATCAACAACGAGCTTAGTAAACTCATGGTCATGTCCAAACTTGTCGACAGCATCCACTAAAAAGATGTCAGAGCACATATTTTCCATAATAGTAGCAAGCGAAGAGGCTGTTTGGGGATATACATAGAGCTTTCCAGCCGATAATGGCCGAAAAATCTCGGTAAGGTTCGCCGTGAAGACCGGCTTGGATCCTTCGCTCGAGATAAACTGTCCAGCCTTCATTGAGCCAACTGATCATAGATTAGCATACTTCCAGAATAATTAAACGACAATGAGAGATCAACTTACAAATGTTCCCAGCTTGAATTGCTAACTAGATTGCCACTCCAACTATGAGCCAATTCGTGGGCAATGACATCGATGTTTTCGCGATCCCCGCTCAGCAATGTTGGGGTAGCAAAAGTAGCAATTGGATTTTCCATTCCGCCATCTTTAAGAGTTAGTTTTAGTACTATATAATAGAGAGGTGCGGGAAATAGGCCGCATTGCTCATACAGGGGAAACTTGGCGGTAACACCAAAACGTTATAGAGCGTCCATTGGTATGGGTAGACTATTTTTTCAGCAACTTGGAGAAAGTTCTCCATATCTGCTTCAAACTCCCATTTTGCGGCAACAACCTCCTCCGGTCCGGTGATAACTTGGGAGCGTGGGCCGATGGATGCGGTAGCAACATCTCCAGAAGCAATCGCAAAGAGGTATGACGGAATGGGAATCTCTTGATGGAATGAGTAGAGAACGGTGCCTGGTTCGCCATTTTCGCCTTCAAGGAAACTAGAAGCACCTCTCGGCAAACCGCTTGCTACAACTGGCAGCGAGGAACGAAGGTGGAATTCATACGTGCTCTTGATATCGGGCGTGTCTTGACATGGGAAGATGGATCTGCAGTGAATGGCTTGGCACTGCGAGAACATGTAGGGGAATTTCTTGTTTGAGGTTTGGGCGGGCGTCATCCATTGCAACGCGGTGCAATTCTCAGTCGTTGACAGGCTGACAGCCACAGATACAATAGAGCTTTTAGCGGCTCCGCCAGGAACATTTATAGAAAGGGGCGAACCAAAAGGTTCCGTACGATCTTTTACCACCCAATCATGAGCTTTTGCACCGTTGACCGTCACTTTCTGGACATCCAGAAAGCTAGAATCCAGAACAATCTCTTCAGATTCCCTCTCGGTGAGAGACTCTAGCTGAAGGGTGACAGTGCCATGGAGCCGCTGCTTCTTAAAGTCAATAGCCAACTCAGCAATGGTATGCTTCGTCTTCCAGTTGTTGTAATTCGAGAGCGTATTAGGGTCACGTGGCAGTGTTGTTGTGGCCATTGTTCGGGCAAGAGTATGTGGAACAACCTGAGGCCGGATGCGAATAACCTGGACAAACACTCTTCCAATTGATGAGAACAGCGAAGTCATGTATGTAGGAAGCTTCCTGGTAGAAGTTGCTCAGGTCTTTAAAACGGAAGTGGACTTTCTTAGCGGCAAATAACGGAAATCTTCCAGCTTCCATTCCTTCCTAGATCGCACTAGCGCCTGCCTTAGGATAGAAAGGCACTAATAATTATTGTCACATGATGCGACAACAAATCAGAAATACAGTTCGGTGTCATGCAATTGAAGTCACCAATATGGGAGTTGACCGATTAGACTTTATATAGCACGAAGGGGATATATCTGGATATAGTGAGCAAAGAAAGACAGTCCTGAATACCTCCAGTTGTACAATCATATTAAGTAAGCCGGTTACCATCGGTATTTTGTAGACTTTGGAGGCGCTCAGTTCAATTAATTAAGAGACAGTTAAGAATAAAGATATACCAAACCAATTAGGCAGCCGTTTATTCTAGGCCTGACAATGCCGAGGATGCCGAGGTCCCAATTCATTGAAATATTGTTTGCCCAGTGCAGGGTATTATGCAGCCTTCGGGTTACACTGAGCCGTATTGAAAGTAACTGTCCTGCACAAAGCACGTTACTGGGAGAAGTCCCTAACACTACTTCTGGAGTAGTGGACACATCCATATTCTATTGTGCCAAATCCAACTCCTTTCCTTTATTACTCCGAAAGATGCAGATAGTTTTCCATGATCCTGTCCAAATTAGAACCTGGGAATTAGATATACAGGAGAATACTCTCAAACTTAGGCGACTAATACGTCGAGAGAGAGCCAAGGGGATAATTGAAGAACAGCGACGAGTTGCAAATGATTTCATAGTTGCATAAGTCTACTCTATGACAATATATTTACAAAGAGTAGGTCGATGACTTTTTAGATCACTTATTTCATACTTCGTTTCAAACCCGAATATTTTCACTGGGCACTGATGAATGCTAAAATCTAACGTGCTGCCCCACTCAAATGCAAGCAAACATAATAATTAAAACTAACCGTAGTAGGTTATTAGGTAAATTGATTGGTTTTCTTGACCAATCTCTATAGGGTAGAATCTCTGGAGTCTCTTCCCACAGATTGTGATAGGACGCCGAGCCGAGAAGGGGGCTGTTGCGGGGTTGAATTTATACTGCAGAGAGCAAACTAAGCGATGCTAAATTTCCTTCAGCCTTGCGCTGCGGCCTCACCATCGCAATCCACCAGGAAACTCCAATTGCACTGGCAGGCATTTCAAATGCCAGGTCCTACCGCATCGGACCTGATATTTTCTGAACAAGCAAATCATAACTTCTCCAAGACCCTTGGTGCTCTCAAGCGCTCCACATTCTCCATACACAATCGCCTTCAATCCATCCAAGAGGATGCTGCCTTCGCACAGAGGGTCGGCCAAGCATATGGTAGACCGCTGATCGCGAACGAACGATGCGGAAGTTGGTATATTGCACCGGATCACAAAGGCGGCAGTGCATATTTCAAGAGCACAGATGGACACACAGGTGTTTGGAAATTTAGTTCTAGGAGGCTGAATCTTCACCTGCTGAAAATAATTGAGCAAAATGATGGGTTGGTTGCATATATATTGTTGAGACTGGAGCTAAATAGATTATACAGGTGCATAGTTGTTGATTCTACGCGACGTGGAAAGAGTTAGTTGCCTATCCTTACTCTTCGGTCACCTGCTGATATATTCAAGGGATGCCAGATGCCCTGAGCAAGACTTTGCCAATCTGGTGCAGTGTTCTTAACCGTTTCCTCTTTCCAGACCAGTCTGAATGGCATGAATTGTATACCCCGCCACAAGTAGTTTCTGATTCCGAACACACCCAAATATCTGCTCTGCTCCCTTCGTTCCTCGCCTCGCTCAAAGCCCTTGACCTGCCCAAAGACGCATTCAAGGCGCCCGTCTCTAAACCGCTACGGCCAATATGGATCACTCCAGATTCCAACCTCTCCGAAACGGAACGAATATTTGAGGATTTTCGCCCCATAATATGCTGCACCGTTTCACGTCGAGTCGCTGACGGTGAATTGGGTGGTGGAGATTATATACAAGGCGCAGGCGATGACACTGAGAACTGGGCTCATGGCCTCACGCCATCTATATTTTGGTCAAACCGAGAGACTTTACTTTCAACACCGGAATACGACCTGCCGGAAGTCATTAGAACACTTCTTCAATGCAACACAGAGACCCAACTTGGAGATAGTAGTAATATGAGATGTTTGCAACCGACTTCTTGTCTCTTTATTACCTCTCTGGCTGCAGTTGGGACGATTGGTATAAATAGAAATGTGTACTTGATCACTTTATTGCCAAATATTACACAGGACAATACTTGGCAAATATCGAAAAGGAGGCTGGACGTTGGCCTTGGGCCTCATAAATTGGGAAGCCGCAACCTCCGTTTGGCATTGCCCACCATTGCTGAATTTGCAAGTGGTGTTTTCTATGAGGAAGGGGAGCCCAAAGCGGAGCGACATATCATCATTGCCTGTGAGACCGGCAAAGATCTTTCTATCGCGGTGGCGGTTGCTCTTTTATGCCTCTTTTTTGATGATGAGGGGGGGTTACTTCTAGAGAGGAGAGACAAGTCAGTGATGGATAAAGCATTCATCAGACACCGCCTGGGGTGGATCTCAACGTTTATGCCGGATGCAAACCCCAATCGAGCGAGCTTGCAGAGTGTAAACAGCTTCCTCATGTGATCATTGGGGGTCCCTGTCGGTATATTAATTGAATTCTCTGAGATTTTGGACTCTGATTTATGTTCAGTAGCAGGGATGTCTTCTGATCGATTTGCAAGATAATGCCAACGTCCTTGGCCATTGTCTTGAATTTAATTACACTTCCTGCCAATAGGTCGCCGAGCCCCTATATTAATCGAGAAGTGGAGAATTCCTGCTCTGCCATCCTCGATAGATCATTTCCCTTATAGTAATCGACTTGTTTAAATGAATCCTGATAGTCTTGGGAATGCAGGATGAATAGGCATGTGGAGTCTGCGATACATGGCAAGATGGCTGAAACGCCTCATAGGGGCTTAAATTAAGCTCCTGGGCTATTTCGAGACAGGATAGTTAGGAAATCTACTCCCAGCGCCTCAATAATCCGTTAGTTCGATGTCCTGTTTTCATATCTCAATTTTTGCCCGAATATTAGCACGAAAATGCACGAATGTTGTGACCATACACAGAGCGAGTTTGGGCCACGGGCTGTGAAGATATGGAGACGCGCGGGCAGACTTCACGGAAAAAAAAATTTCTTATGCATTTTACAGAAAATTACTTTAATTTATTTCCCTGCTGCAACTGTTTGTTAATGTCGTTTTGTCGCGTGGCATCTGTGTGCTGCATACCAGGATTCTCCCGCTGACGGGCCGTTCACCAACTTAATGTGTTTAGGGGCTGCGACTTCCGAGGCGGCAGTTATTTTTGGAAGCGACATCCTTCTGGGCTCGGGTTTTCTTGAGATCTTCAACACCGCGTGTACCTTGTGCAAACCCAAAACATTCACTGCAACTGGAACGTGAAGTTTACGCTGGGATGGTTTAAAGTTTGAAGCAGGTCCGGAGAAGCTCGGAAGTGCGATGCCGTTGAAACTCCCCTGAATATCATTCGGAGAAACATGATGCGAGACACGTTAGAGGAGATCATTGCTATTGATCTGCCATCGGAAACGGCTGGAAATAGAACTCGGTGTAGTTCTAAACATGTTTGGATGCTCGCGTGGCCCAACTCCCGTCGTCTCGGCGTCCAGCAGCGAGTCAGCCTTGGGAATCACAATGCGGCTAATTGTGCAGCACAGCTCTCCATGCTTATGTACAGCTCCGCGAGGCTCTGGCGGAAAGTGAAGTGGTGATACAAAACCGGGTGTATAAGTCTATGTCTAGCAATGTAATATCTGAAATGCCAGGAATGATGTTATACTTGATAGCTCGTCGGAACCGGAACTGCGGTTCGGAACCATCGACCAATGAGCCTACTATTTTGCAGCTTTTCAGTACAACGAGTCACTTTTATTTTCACATAATTCGTATCGCGGTAACGTAAAGTGTAATTCGAGCGCTTGTTGATGTGTCAAACTCAGCTGGGCTGGTCGGATCGATTAACCTCGCGAAGGATCCCGATGACTTGAATATCACGTACGTGAACGGATTTGGGATCTCTGCTGCGACTCTTCCGCGAGCTGCGCCTTCTGCAGCCGAAATGTCACAAACAACATCAAAAAGGTTAATGATAGCGTCATTATTGGTGACGTCGCGAGAGATAGACTCCTGTAGAACCTATGAAGCAGTGTGGAAGCCGGAGACTCTACAGGTTTGAGTCTAGTGCAGGATTATGATAAGAGATCGGATCTCCCTGAGTTTCTCCACACTGCCCGTTTCACATATCTTCCGTCTGAAATTACAGTAAATGTTTTCTGATGTTGGCTAGTGAGAAGGGGGGAGGTGGGCCGGCAAGGAATGAAACTATTCTAATTGACGCCGCGTTGTATGATTAGGTCGAAACCGCACTTCTCAAAGACGCTTGAAGGAATTCGGAGCTAATTTATCTTTAAATATTAAAACACACCAGTGCCAGGCATGCTTAAGTTTTAGCTACGTATATTTGTTCTGATATATGTATAGGAAGGCCTTTGTCCTGGAACCGAGCTCGTTTCAAACCTTAATCTGGCCAATCATCCTAAGACCTCAGCAAACTACGCGCGGGGCTCCAGGTAGGGAGACTCCGGTGTAGCGGAGCAACAGGGGGTAATGTGTACTAAAATCATAGCAAGACGGAGCAGGGAATGCAATTAGTTTAGCATGGGGCTAGGTTGTGGCTCGGAAACATTAGAGGAGAAAGAGCCATGGATTTCATTGTAGCTACCCCGTCTATGATGCAGGAACACAGTGCATGCGTCTTTCGTTACTGCCGTAGCAGTTGCTTTTGTTCAGTGAACATAATGTGATTTGCTTGCAAATTGGCTTGTAAGGAGGAAATGAGTAGGACTGTTAATCGCTATGTAAATGTTGCCCCCCTTCGGAGGCTTTCGGACTGCAAGGCCCAATGGGGATATAAACCCTCCCAGATCACCCCCAGCAAGTATGGGGCACGAGCTGGTGGGGTAAAGGGGAGGAGCGCAGGTACCGACTAGAGACTTCGATTACGAGGTAGAAGTAAGAACATCGTTGAGACGATGCGGCTAAAATATATTGTGCCGCTTAACACCAGAGCTAGTAAAGCTTATTGTGAAGAGAAGCTGTGAGTTCGAGGCGCAAAATGCTACCTAGGGGTCCGGCAGGAGTGACAAATGCTGACGTTGTGTGATCTAAATGTCATAGTGGTGACCTCGCGAATATAAAACTTTTGAGCAAATGCACGTCCTGAGGGCACAGAGCTGTGGAAGAGGTATGTCCGGGCGAGATGGAGTCATTAAGGAGTGGTTGGTCAGCAGGTTAGTGAAAAGATTGGTTTACAAGTTGTAGAGCCTTGGACGTGATGCCGTGCTTGGCGTACAGCTTGGACATTGAGCGTGATAACGCTTTGATGTACGTCTTTCCTCTTCTGCAGGATCAAATTTTACATGTTGGTCTCCTGTTTGCAACCTTTGCAGCCCCTTACTCCAGCATGACGGAAATTTAATTATGGGATCAATACCAACAACACACTTGCCTCTTGGGGAAACGCATAGCTTTAACTGTTCTGCAAAATCAATGCAGACTGTTTGCAACGCTTGACCTCGGAGCAAGATCCTGGGAGCTACCAAATAAGACTACCAGAGTGATGAGAGTTCAGCTTGCATCTTGAACATTGCTATAGGCGGTCTCCGGTGGTACAGTATGTCACGCCCTCCTGCAGGCAGCTTCAGCTATCTATCATTCGGGGACCAAGCCGTAGAACGGGTGGGATCTCAGTAGACGGATTCCGCGTCTCCAACCGAGCAGACAGGGTGCAGGTGGGATCCTCAGCAAAGCTTTCTTCGCCAAGAGATGTGCGCTGCACCGAGAGAGAGGGGAGTTCGTTAAGGAGCTAAGTCGGGGAGTTGATTAGGTACATTGACTGGCTGGTTTGCTCACTAGTAAGACAGGTATCCCGGGCGCACTGACGATATAGCTCGGGCTAAAATCCGCCCCTGGCACCTACGTGATGCTGATTAACTCCATGCGCCCAGGGGCGGGTTTGGAGGGTGGAGTACAGTGATCGGAACCCTTTTGTAATAGGAAATGTTAAGCTGCTCTACGAACAGGAAGTGGAGAGGCATCAGGTGGGTGCCTGGTAGCTGGAGGTGAGAGCTCGCGGTTTCCGGCACTTGGAAACATCCCATGACTATACCACCACCATTATTCTGCGAAACGTTTCGATCATCGCGCCGTACCGTCAGAGATGCAGCCTCGGCGACATTACTTGCATCATTTGCCTCTCCCTCGAGTCCTTCTGCTGTGCTGACCTTGCTGACTGGTGATATCTGTGATCGGTCTGTCCGTGATGGGTCGTATTTGGTTGTGTAGGCGGAGGGCTAACAGGCCCTAGGCCTCGTCCGTGCCAGCGGCCAAGCAAAAAATGGACGTTCGTCCGGGCCTTCTCGATGTACCCAATGCGTGGCGATGGTAATCTCTGGAACACCTTCTCTGAGTGCTCCCACGACCGGAAACGCCCGGGGTCGCTGCCCGCGTTTGTGATCTCGCGGGGGGGGGTTGGAGGCATCAGACCAGACTGGAGCAGTGGGTTGCTGCATCCGGGAGGAGGTCAGTCCCTCTGGATCGCGACTCCCAGGAAATCATCATAGCGTGCACGAGACCAACTCCCTCGTCCTTGTTGGTTCTCGCATCCGCCACCGTGCTTCTGCAGGTGAAGCCAGGGGTCAACGCCCAAGCGGTTTCATCATCGCTGCAGCTCGGTTCCCCCCAAACCGCAACACCTGAATTGCCTTGCTCCTGGCCATCCCGCTCTCCCTCGAGCTATTCGTGTTTCGGACGCCACAGAGTTCATGTCGTGCCCCGGATGGCTCGCCCTGGCACCAATGTTGGAGCACGCGGAGACCTCGCCCCTGTGGAGCTTGGTATAGGGCAGGAGTTTCTGTTAAGATATCTACATGGTGAACTCCCCCCAAGGGTCATGGTCCGACCATCTGGTTCATATAGCTATATCTTCGCTGCACGCCAGTTCGGTTATACTACGTTGCTGCAGCTGTGATTGTCAGGCTCATCTATCTCTTTCGCTGTGATAATCCAACCTCCCTTTACCGCTCTCATTTCGTCCTTTCAGAGCAGGTCTCCGTTACACAACTCTTAATATGGCACACATCGCCGATTGTCTCTTTGACTCGTCCAGCGGCCTGGGTCTCAACAACTATATAGCCCGGGAACTCTCCCCGCAACGCCCACGGGATGAAGTATGCACTGTCAATACTTGGAAAAGAAACCTACTTTGCTCACAATCTTTAGAAATCAAGCACCCCGCCCCCGGAAACACCATCTACTGAGAAAGAAAAGTTTGTGTGGAGAATGCTGCAGCCTGCGGAACCACGCAAATACCAGATATTCCCCCCCAAAGAGAAGCCATCCTTGGTGTCGGGTCGAAAGACTCCAGAATGGGACAGCACTTCGTCATCTGGACAGTATCGAAGCCTTGATAAAGACCGGACAAAGCTCGGAACTGCCCTTCGGCTTAAGACCAAAGATCAACCTCTCCTGCGACGACGCAAAATAAGCATGACTGAAATCGGAGCCATGACTACCGTGCAAGAAATCCCCATGGATTCTCGTGAGTGTTTTATCCTACTATTGGTCATATGCTTTTTATATAGCTGCGCCTTAACTAACACGCACCAGCAACGGTACCAGGCCGGCCGCCGTTGCATGAACGATCAAACAGCGCGCCCGGCAATAGCTGGCGGCAGAATGTCTTTGGGGAAAGCATGCTTAGTGGTGTATCTGGACCAGCATTTGATGAGTTGGCTGAGCTGACCGCTGAGAATATGGCGAGTGTTCAGGGTCAGGCAAGCAATAGTCGAAGTGCCACGCCAAAGCCACTCGAGATGCCTGTACAGAGACAACCTCTATCACCAAAGTCTCTGGCACCCCTCATCATTCCACACTCATCGGCTCCTCTACCACGGCTGGCCGAGCAAGATTCCAAGGGTGATGAGACGCCCGGCCCGGTTGTCCCTCCCAAGAGTGCGAGGATGTTGGAATTTTCTCCTTCCGTCAAAAGCTCAGGATCCAAACCATCACCGGCCCCAGCCACAGCTCCCAATGCAGTAGCTACCTCCATCTTCTCTGCTAAAGCACAGGCTAAGCAACCGAACTCTGCCCCTTCGGGCCGTAGCTCTCCACAGCCATGGAGTGCTACACTTAACTTCTCGCCTTACTCCCAAGGTCGTTCCCAGACGCCAGACAATGGGAATGTTTTCAGCCATCGACGTGGAGCATCCGAAGGGACGTACTCTGTCATGGATCGAGGTCGGCCAAAGAGACGCCTTGACGCAAGTCCGTCCAATCGAATGCATTCGGCATCGGTCTCGGAGTCGACCAGCGAGGAGCGTAAGGCGTTTGAGGCTCTACCACAGTCTTCGATCCCCGCAGTTGCCAGTGCATCTATGTCAGCTGAAGAGATCGCAGACTTGAGGATGCAGGCCATTGGGCAAGCAACACGCTTCGGCGTTCTCAGCCCGAAGGATGTGGATAAGCTATCTCGAGTACGACCCCCTATCCCCCATATCCCCATCCCATACCTTCTTGCTGACCGTCTTAAAAGGAGCTGCGCAGTCTCGACGAGAGGTGTGAATACCTTCGCAAGACCCTCCGCAACCTTACCTCGGGCCGCCAAAATCTTCAAGAGCGGATCTGCATGTATCTCCGCTCGCCACGCCTCGCACAATTCTCACACGAGTCACTACTGAAGCAAGAGGAAGCCTTGTCCGAGCTGAACATATCGATTGACGACTGGATAGCCAAGCGCGACAGAGCTGAGAACCGACGCACCAGGGTTCGCCAGAAGTTGCTCGAGCATGTCGCTGCAGCCCTAATGCTAGAACCACAACAGACGCCACCTGAGGAGGAGACGAAGGCAGAGGCATCAGTGCAGGACATGCAGATGAGAGGTCAATACACACCACCACATAGCCCAACGAAGAGTAATAGCCCTATGCCTCTCGCGGCACCCCTCGAAGCCAGCACTCCAGAGCCGGTTGCTCGTGCCGACGTCGAGTCTATTCGCATCTATGCTGACTCTGACATGTTTGCCTTACTGGCAGATGTAGAGGAGGAGATTAACCGCATCGGCGAAGAGCAAGAGAGAGACGTGAACGATCAGAGCTGTGAGAGAAGTCTCAGTGTCGAAACCGAGAAGGCCATCGAATCCGGTATCACACTTAATGCCGTCGCTTTTGAAGGCCTGGTTGGCACCCCGATCAAGGTGTCCCCATAGTAGGGATTCCAACTAATTATAATTCTATTTCCTATACATACTTTTTGTTGTTTGGCGACCTTTCTGTTCACGACGTCGATGTTTATTTACGGCTTTGATGGCAGAGATAATTACGATTCACGGCCGTTGCCTTCACTTCACACGCCGCTAGCTATATTGCTATTCTTCTTTTTCATGTTTGATTATTTATTCGGGTCGAGATATCATCTCGCCGGCTCCAGAAGCCAACCATTTGTCCCGCAACATTAGCAACTTCAGGTTTTGTTTTGGCACTCCTTGCAGCCTTATTTCCTACCCCTTCATTACAAATTATCTGGGGTTTTTCTTTTTCCACGGAAAATCGGGGGCGTCTGGGGGGGAGGGCATCTTATGAGATAATTTGTCTCATCACATTTCATGCAGATAGATCCTAGAAGCAAATCAAATCAAAATTGCCATACAACTCACGTACCATGCGACGTAGTGGTGGGACGATGCGATCTGGCCCGCGACTATCCGCAAATCTCACCCACCTTCAAGTCCGGCCGTAGCCCCAAGCTATGGTTTCACGCATCTTGATGCCGGGCGGAGGTGAAGTTCAATTAGGCATGAGGGCCGCGCATCCCGTAACGCACCCCGGTCGCCGGCGAGCTGGCCGGAGATGTCGTCGCCACAACGCAGGGTAGCGATGGCCTAGCCGTGCCTCACTGTACAGCAGGAGCAAGCACTTCGAAACCAGTTAGAGTCGCGTGGGACATAGATAGGTCGAAGACTCTAGAAGATGGAAGTCCCGGCCCTACTTCGCATTCGAATACCACATACGTCTAGTCTGATAAAGGTGGGGTACGCGCCCGGTGATGAAGCTCGTCACAAGTGGCTGGGCCGTCTGGGGCAAAGAAGCATAAAACAATGATACTTGTATACAGTAGACAATATAGCGATGTTTTATCCCCCGGCCCAGCAGTTCCTTCGTGATTCACACTCCCGACTCCAATTGATCATGTTCGCCCTTATTCACACAGTGCTGTTTGCAGAGGTTATCCAGTAGCTCCAGCCAGCAGTCGGACTTCAAGTCTTGGGCTCTTAGTCCAGCCTGCTCCCCAGCCTGCTAGTTAAATGCGTGTTAAAGGGGTATCATGTGGCCCCCCCACCGCTCAGGAAGAAGTCCAACTCGCTCGGTCCGCCCCTCGAGTGCTCATTCTCCGCGAGCTGCTCCAGTAGGCTTAAGAATGGGTCTTTCTCTTCCGATTCTGGGCCAATGCCTGAGCTCTCCCCTATCGGCTGGGTATCCAACCCGTAGCCAAATCCATTGCCGTCCATTCGAGGCGACGAGATGCCTCCTAGGCCGCCATGCACAGAGCTGGGGATACTCGAATTGAGGCCGGGAATGCTAAACATTGGATCGTACTGTTCTCCGGATTGGATAGAAGAGTACGCATACGGGGGAGAAAAGGGGGCTTGGGAGAGATTCGGGATCCCCGCTTCATCCGCTGCGAACTGCGTGAGGGGAGTGGGCTCGATTAGAGATTCTGATCGCATCTCCACGTTTGGCTCCCTGGGCGGCGGATCGCTGCTGAGCGCACTAGTTGGGGAAATCATGGCATTGTCCTCAGCATGCCCATTTCTTTGTAAGGCTTTAATCTCTTGCTTCTTACGCGAGATAGATGATCTACGGCGCTTTACGGCAGGAGGTATATCTTCGTTTTGTTGACTGGTCCGTGATGCGTAGATATCGTGACCAGTGTATCTATCCTGGGTGGGATCAGTGAGGATGTCGGAAAAGGAAATATGAGCGCCATCAAAAAATTGTCCTAGGTCGCTGTAGCGGTCGAAAAAGTCTTCCAGGTGGAAAACAGGAGAATATCGCAAGGGATTGCTGTCCAGTGACTTAACCAGTTCAGAGTGGCAGCCATAGATGGTCTGCAGGGTCTCGCGTTGGTGCTGAACTGATGACCAGGCGTATCGAAGTTCTGATAATTGTTGCATCTCCCGCGAGAGGAAGTCTGCACTGGCCGAGAAGACCTCCTCTGGTCCTCCTTTGTAATGTGCGCCGTGAACATGCACGGTTCCAGCTGTACAAATGCAATAACCCACAAAGGCTGGCCACTCAATCGAGGCCGACTGTCTGCCTAGCTCCACTAGTTCAGCAATTGCATTGGCATGGAGGAAACATAAATTTGTGGCTTCGATTTGCCATGATTGATGCTGTCCAGTTCCGGCTAACTCGGCGAGGTCGATGGGCAGAAATGGACGGTATATAAGACAATGAATAAGATGGTAGATGAGTTTACTCAGGACTAAAGTCGTACTGTCTGGTTGCCCAAACAGTGTCTCGACAGACGAAAAGACATCCTGTGTCCCAGATGCCCAGATATCTAAATCCTGTCGAATTTTGGAGAGATTTGAGAGTGAATGCCACGGGAAATGACTGTCACCCTTCACGCCCCCAGCAGCTAGATACCGATTGGTAATTCCGAGGATTCGTCCAATATCAATCAGCAGTCCCATACTTCCCTGACTTTTCTTCCCCGATCCAGAGTGGTATTGGAGATTCGAGCCGTTTTGGAAGAATTCTCCTTCGACCGGGAGAGCCGCTGGATTCGGACTCCAGGATGGGAGGTGTAGCATAATCGACTTGTCTGCGATTAAAGAAGGCCGTTTTGATCCGCATGCTACAAATCTGTCCATCAGATAGCATGTCCAGAATAGTCGTCTCCGCATTTCTCGTTCGACAGGTGAGATTCTGATTTTGTGCCTACATTCTCGATGCAACTCAAGTGCAAGAGCCATTCCAATCCCGCTCGCTGCTGATAGTCAGTAGATACTCCATAGTCTATCGATTTTACGCACATAGCATCATATACGCCTTCTTCCCCTTCCCAGCTGCCGTGAAGGCTTCTGAAAGGAGCAAAAATGCTTGCAGGCAATCGATCGATAGATCGTCAATATCGAGCTCACGCCTTGCTCGCACTGCATATTCTTCGCTTAGTCTCACAGATGCATGATAACCACTTGGATGTGTCGCGTATCTGTATCCTTGATCAGTAATGTCCCAAGGTCTGTCCGGCTCCCACTGACCTCGCGCTCACAGCATATATCGCATAAAGGAGGTATGAGGGCAGCCGATTCGACTGAATTCGTTGTCTGGTTGTGGTTTCGTCTAGTATATAATATGCTTTTCCATGACATTGAGTGAAGTATGTGTCGAGAAGGACGTTTGGTTGCACGCCGGGGGAGGATTGACTAATGACGGTCAGTTACGTTTGCGAGCTTGTGATGCAGACCTACCTGATGGGTGAATACACCGCCGACTCATTCTCTGTACTCGTAGACTGTGAGTGAGTCCGTTTCGTCTTTGTGGTTCCATTGACAGTCTCTTCTCTCGTCGCTGCTACCGGACTCGTCTCATTGGGAGAATGCGCTTTCTTCTCATCCTTCAACCTCTGCTCCAAGCCATCCACCCTCTTCAGTAGAGCTTCCAACACATCCGTCTTTGGCCCCCTTTTCTTTGGAATAGCATCTACGCATCAATCAGTGACGTGTGCCATCGCGATTCAATATTGCGCACCGTATATGCAGGGGCATTGAAAGACTTGACACGCTTCGCATGTCGGCCGCAACCGATTGCATTTGATCTTGGAAAAATTATTAGCGACGCGGAAAAATCCCCTAGAGACCATAGCCCACCTTGCGTTTCCGGCAGGACTTGCAATTCATCGATTCTCGAGGTTCGTTGCTCATGCGACGGACGGGTAGGCGCTCGATGCCGACCTGTGGACGACCCGACATGGCTGGACGGAAGATGGGGAGAAGACAAGAAGAAAATCCCACGACGAGACTGTCACATCATTAGGAGTCCTGGGCGATAATGTCAGCACCAGGTGCAAACCATTCCCTTGGTGAAGGGCCGAGTCAAATATGCTTGCGGTGATGCTCGCTGGTTCTTGCTCCTCCTTATCCGAGAACCACCGAGGAGAAGTGCGCGGGAGGGGCTCACCAATGGCAATGCTCCCTAGAGATGATTTGATCGGACCTTCATGCCCCGGCCTTCGCTTGTAATGATCAGTTGACAGAAAGTGGGTGCATGGGGGGCTACAGGAAAAACCTGGGGAGGTTGGTCTCACATGGCAGGGCCTCAAGCAGGACTTACGCGGCAGAGGGATGAGGGATGTGCCCGGCATTGCCCCTGCGGGTCAGCCAAGAGATTTTCTCGTACCCGTTCGTGATACTGGTTAAGGCGGGCTGGGAGAAGAGAAAGGAAGGGAAGAGCAAAGAGCGTGGGCGTGGGCGTGTCCGAGGGATCTGTGAATGCGGGGAGAAAGAACCTGACTAAAGCATTCCCGGGCTAGGACAAGGGGGATACCATACCTTACTGTGTGCGCCATTGAGCCCCGACGCTGGCCAGATTACAGGACACAGAAAGGGTCTCATGTAATGCCTGACATGGCCAGAGGAACAGCCTTGCTCCCGCCCACCAGGCACCTGTGTATGCAGCTCGGCACGCCTGAATTCATCCGACATTGTCGAAAGGCTTAACTGGTGGGGATGGCTTACGGGCGAGTGGCCGCCGGAGAGGGGCAGCAATGTCTGCTGCTCCCCGGAAAGGTTCGCATCTGAGTTTGGCTGCTCTTCGAAGGGTTCAGGTCCTTTGCATCAGACGACAGGCGTCACTCAGGAACTAACAACATGGCATACCTTATGATAACATACCGAACCCCAAGTCCAAGCCTGCCTAACACAGATCTATAGGATGAGCCACTCAGAGTCGCGGTATATCGACGAGGCCAATGGATGATGACGCCTTTCCACTGCCACGCAAAATCCCCATGTGGGGAAGACGGACAGGACTGTAAATCCCCAAGGCTAGACCATTTGCGGAGGCGGGCGATGCCACTGCGAGTAGCAGTCCGGGGAAAAACATCGCGGGGACTCTCAAGCTGCTCGCTGAATGGTGCGCTTGAGAGAGGAGGCCATGCATGGCTCCTTATATATTTGGCTGTTTAGGATGAGGACAAGCGCCGCGGTTGATCGCCGGGCTGCTGCTACCTCCGCTTTCCTGGGTGACAACTTCCATATCGCACAGCCATACCATATCCCTCTCGATCGATCTGCTCCAGACCGTAACATCGGCTTGTTCCCTCGTAAGCTTGAAGAGGAACAAGGTCCGCCACTAAGGCGCGGCTAATGAAGGGCCTTCCAGATGTGCCTAACCGCGAACCGAACTGTCCGGTAACACATGTACCACTTCAGTCGTGCCCATCCTCTAGAGGGGCCTGCATGCTGGTTGAAGCCATTCTTGGCCCAGTAAAGCCGAGATCTCGTGCCTGAGAGCGATGCTCGTTGCTCCCGGTATCTACGAGCGGATGTTCCACAACAAAGAAAGGTTCATATTTAGCCTTTGTTTGAATTTAAACATTAGCACGGCTGAACCGCGATTGTCTTGGCATGCTCAATGTGGTATCGGACCAGTCTCTTCCGAGAACAAGTTGTCTCGAGAGGCTTCCGACTAACTGCGGCTTGAGGTCTTGAGTGCGGTTCCGGATGTCCCGACCTTATATGTTTTGATACAGGCATCTTCGGTATATTACAAGTGCTACAGAAGCAGCCGGAACTCAATTCTTCTGGATGTACTCTCAGCGGGAGTGACCGCCACCGTCGTACAGGAAATATCCGTATCCTCGCATGGCGCAATATCAAGCGAAACGATGACGGGGCTAAAGATGACAAGTGGACCTGGGAAGTCGATGTGTTTCTAAGTAATTACTGCCGGAATTTGCCATCTCCCAATAGTGGCAAAGCACAGATCCTGGACTGGAGGATTGATACAAAGGCTCTATGTCATATGTCATATCACCACTCATCGGCGAGGAAAGAGTTGCCTTAGACTTCTGCCACTCCACTCTCCTTGCATCCCCGAACAGGGGAAGTTGTTAGTCTCAAAATGAAAGACGTCGAATTTACGGGCGATCTACCGGTTTCACTTATTTTTCCAGCTCTTCGGTCGCCTCGTTTATAAACCTCCATCGGTCCTCAACTGGGGCTTTTACCCAGCTGCTCGGCTGAGCTCTTTCTTCTTCTCCAAACTTAAGTCAAGGAGGCTGAAGAGATCGCATGTGTTAACGATTATTTTTACACACGCTATAACCAAATGTTTAAAGAGTGCGAAGGCAAGCTGTGGGGTGTGCCCCGCAGCCAAGGAGTGAGTATTTCCACCCCACCCCCGGGAATCAAAGGAACACTGCACAGTCTCATGTACATGATAAATGTGATAAAACCCCCTGCTCTTTTCATTCAAATTCTCGAGTTGATAAGGCTAAGTGCCTACGGACTACCAAGATATGATAAATGGTTTGATGAGCAAAGGGCCGCCGCCATTGTTTAATATCATCCGAGCGTCATCTCTTAAAGACAAAGCCATCCAGATGGAGCACCTACTCGGGTAAGGCTACACTGGGTTTGGAATCTGTCGCAAGTATACTTTGGCAAGTTCTCTGGTTTACACTTTGATCTTCTCACCTCGCACAGTTTTGCAGACCTCCAGAGTGTCACGGCGGTAGTCGCCGATGACCGGGATACGGTAAACCCAAACACTGCGTGTGAATGGTGTATGAAAACCCTTATTGACCATCCGTCACCTTGGAGCAAGTGCTTTTGGAGAAGGGGGGTATTTAACTTCTTGGGGTTTGTGATGTGGGATCTAAAGCGAGTGAGCAATCTTCAAATTCTAGAGACTAAAATACGAGACCTCCAAAGATACTGTCCCACAGCTCGATATGAGTTACTATTATGAGACTGACGAGGCTCTGAACGTCAATAACTAGTCGTCGGACTAAGGCCAACGTCAATCCAATAGCCAAATATGTCGTGATCAGACTTAACCTATGGTACAGGCAACTGTCTCAGTCTCTAGGTTACAGCAGCAAGGCTACAAGTTAGGATCCACGATTCTAGCTATGATTTTGTGTGTACGCGACGTATTATCACGAATTGTCCTTCCTAGTGACGTTTAGAAATCGGCATAGAGCGCTGGAGGGGACCCAGCCACGCTGATAAAGTTACAGCTTAAGATATCTGTTGAGATTTTGTTGAGATTTTGTTTAGATTTAATGCTTTTATCCCGGTAAATATACTTTTAGGTATAAGGACTCGTTGGATGCTCTACCAAGATCACTTTTCATTGGTGTTCAGTAAGTACTGGAATTTTCCGTCAGAGGTCATGATTTAGCAACTGTTCTCTTCATATCGGATTTAATGGAACTGTACAATTTTTACCTTAGATCTCCAGAGCAGTGCCATAGGGAATATATAATAGAATTTATTTGCCTAAAAGACCCTACCTAAGCTCCCGATGATATAAACGAATAGAAATTAGTTTTCTTTAGGTCATGCTGCACGTCGTTCCTTGCCACTAAGCAAATAAACAGCAGCACGCATCTCTAGCAGCGGATCGTCTGACGGCTCCACGCCTTCAACCCTTGGGATTGGGTCAAAAATAGCATATTTCTGCTCCTTTGCATTGTCCGGCAGAATGCTCTCAATTTTTATCGTACCCAGTTCCACCTGCCTTCTCGACTCTGGCCATCGAACCGTCGCATTATCAGTTACATCGCCATCCTCAGCAATCTGCGCATTAATCTTGAAAACGATTGGCCCATTTTTCAATCGATCAGACAATTCATCCTGAATATAATTCTCGCCCTTTGTCTTCACGGTTGCTTCGTCCAGCGTTTCGACCCCATTCTCCGGGACCACGTGATACCGAATATACGTCTGTTTTCCCGCTGAATCAATGAGTTTGAACGCGTTGACGCCGTAGTACTGTTGCGTTCCATAACTCACGGGTGACGGTTTCGGATATGTGACAAAGGCCTGGGTTGATGGGCTCGAGCCCACAAACTTCTCGACTGGCGTGGGATGCGGAACATCAGGCCCAGATGCTGCAATGGCATGCAGAAACTCCAGAAACTCTGCTCCTGTACGGACCGGGAATAGGGGAACGGAATGGCCGACTATATCGGTGTGTCTGCGGCGTCCATTTACTTCTGGCAGGTGGAAGCGGATTGCCATACCGCGCGGGTTGGCATCGGAAATGCTATCAGGAATTTTAGGAATTCCCGTCGAGTTTGAAAAGCGCACCCAGACCGGAGTGCTGGCGGCATTGAAGTGTGGCGCCTTGGAGAGCTTAGAAGCTTCGGGAGATGGCGTAAAAGTTCCCACCAGGATTGTACCTTTGGCATGAGCTATATTGAATGGATGGTTAGCTAAGTTTGCACTCCATTGTTTTGCACTTTGCACGTACCCGGCCGAAATCCAGGATGTGGTCCAAACAAACCCTTGAGCTGGGAAACTACTCCGCCAGCGGTCTCCATCAACTGCTCGTCACTGGGGAAAGGCATAGTTCACAATATCTTGTAGAAGTTAGGCGATGGATGCCGGACGCTGAAGGCTTCAATTGTATGTATTGAGAGATAACTGAAGAAATTACCCCTCAATAGCGACAGAAGAACCAACTTATATAGAGGTTGGCTCCCAAGCATGGCCAGACCTCTATAGAATTATTTGTCACGCTTTTCCGGCAATACAACCGAATGAGCTTCTGCGGACAAGAAATACAAATAGAATACCGTAGTCCTGAATGGCTGCTTGCGGTAAGCAGTTTGTGTTCCAAATACTAGACATCGATTACTCAGCGCCGTGCATCCGAGTTCACTCCACGGGATTCGGAGGTTGCTGGCCTTTGCAGATTACTCAACATCCGATTTTGGAAGATAAAAAAGTCGAATTTGAAGCGGGATTTCGTCCTTCATCCACGAAATGCACCGAAATAGAGCCGCTTGCGCACTACACGCAGGTTGCAATGTATGATGCGCGATAAGCCCGACAACAACAAGTCAACCGGGCGAGTAGCCTTAAATTCAACATGTCTTTTAAAGAGAGTTTGGAGTTTCCTGGTCGCAAGCCAAAACTTTCCCAGCACGGCAATTCGGCAGCCCCTTCTGTGTGCGGCATCGACCAGGGTAATATCACGTGACTATGACATCACTGCAGCCACAATCACATTGACAATGTCACTGCTCTTCACTTCGACCACTAGGCTCAACTGCTAAATAGACAACTCAAATTATCCGGAGGTGTCATTCACCGGGCATAGACATGTGTCCTAGTCAGCTCTCAAATTCAAATTTCTCATGAAATACCTTGTAGAGAGGTGTTCCAATGAGCCAGGTTCCAAGGTCAATACGTTGGTTGTGGTGACGTCAGGACATCCATCATGACCGAAGCAGAAACCAAGAATATCGAGGATGATGAATATACTCTCGTCAAAGTAACATTGTATTATACGGTGAAGATTCATACATTTCACCACAAGTTCTGGCCATAATATATTTCTTTTGCTTAACAAGACCTTATTAGCAATCCAACACAGGGTCTGGCCCCCGCCAAGGCCGATGGTGATCTATTGACGCGTGTCTTGGAAATAGCATCGACTACAAGTTGAGCTACAACTTCTAATTTGCCCTCTACATAATTTCATAATACCGGCAAAGCACCTTTCAACGCCCCTAGCAAGCAACAAGAGAATATCGCCCGGTTGGCCGAAACCCATTTCCGCTCCTGAAATATGCTTCTGGGGCGAGATTACAGTCCACTTCTGGCACGAGTTTCCTACGGGTATGTCCTAGCACAGCTCTGGCTTCCGTATGCGCTGATGATAATTGCAGGAACTGCTATGGCTATAACTGCAATTCTAACTGGTATCAATGGGGTCGGTGGATCTTGGCCGGTGTCTTGATCTTCATTGGGTTTTGTGTCCTGCTGTTTGTCCTGTAGGTGTCCCGACATGTCCCACGTATCTTGCGTCATCTAATAATAGTGCAGCTTCCTAAATCGTCGACGCCGTCGCCGCGGCATGGGTCGCATTCATCCACGCATCGGCATGGGCCGTCGCGCGAACCAGATGGAGTCGCAGCCTCCGCAATCGCAAGTTCCGTATGGAGGCGGAGATGTATATAACCAGAATATGGGCTACCAACAGTACGCTCCACCTCCGGGGCCCCCACCACAGTACGGGTCAGGCTTGAATGCCGGCTACTATGGACAACACCAAGGAGTGTCACAGCCGGAAAATGCCTACCAACCCCCGCATATTAAGTGAGATGCGGAAGTGGTTGAGATCAATGTCTGGGCGATGATATGAAGAGAATAAATTAGGCTGATGATAGTAATATTGGATGAGGAAAATGGAAAGGGAAAGGGAAATGACCAGACGCAAAAATAATTTTGGGGTGTTACAATGGTCCCATTAGGATGGATCATTGATGTGAATAGATTGAGAGTATATGGTCAGGATGGAAAGAGTGTGTTTGTCGGTTCTGGTTCCGCACTCTGTCCTATTAATTGGAGGTTTATCTCAGCGAATTCACTTACTCAATTGTAAGAAGACCGTCGACTGCCAGGTCCTACGGATTCCCTTTGCACTATGTAAGAAGTGAAGTCAGCTATTAGAGAAAACTACATTAACTAGAACCGCGCGAAGAATATCTAGCTAGGAATAATTTTCCCTCGCAGTATTTTCCTTTTGATATACACTTAGAACTGCTCCTATTATCCGCATTCTCCGGATGAGAAATATATTCTAATCATTGCGACCGTACAGAAGGGTCGGTCCACTTTCGTTTTGGACACTACCCGATTATAGCTTCCAATATCCGTCGCTACTAATACGCTGTGATTGACTATAAGCTCGTATATCTCAATACTCCATTTTGTAAGATACCATACAGATGTTAAGTTTATAGCATTTACCTTTCGCCGTGCAAGACCCCTGAATACGTTGATTTTGCGATGTCTCTTAAGATTATCGAGCTTGTTGCATTAGGTGGCTTCTCCGGCTCAGAGTGTTTAAAACCGGCCATTATAAATATCTTCATGGACGTAATCCGACCCTCTCGTCTATTATATACCGTAATTCGCTATGGAATTTGTTTCTCTAGGCTCTTTGAGGGCCAGGATTAATTCAAGTTGCGGATGCTCCCGCCGAATCCCTGATGGAGTCCCCTGAAACTAAGCGAGCCAGCTAATGTTGTACTAGGCTTCTTCTCTAATGTTACTTCTATTCCAAATCTCATTTCTAGTTCCTTCTCACATATGGTTCTACGGCCTACAGTAAAAGGTGCCGAAGCTACGGGGGTAACGTTTTACAATTAAATAGCTTGCCATGGTGCAGAGCCCAATCATTTCTAGTATGCGCACGTTATGGTTTATATTTTTGCATATCAGAATCAGAGCCGATGGATAATGGATTGGGGAATTTGTAGGATCGCATATCATTCATGAGACGGTGGCAAGTTGGCATCTAGACACTCTGTTCTTTAATGGAGACACAAGACATGTAAACGGAGTACTTGCGAGCTGGCTATAACCCATGCCTCTTCCCATTAATTGACCGCTTCATTTAAGCGGGACCCTCTCTATGAAACCATCCGCAATCAATGACATAATATTTGAAGACATTTGGTACTGAACACCTTGGCCAGGCTGCCCAAACCAACCCGCAATGGGGCCTGCAACGACCTCGAAAGGGACCAGAACCTTATATACATGGTAGTTATATGGATATCTGAAGGCAGTCTTTAATTAACCTGGACCATTATTGGTACACGGGAAATTGGACTTACACCGGACTTGACTGAGGGGTGTCGAGATTGCTTGGTGGGAGAGCTCGCTGCATATACGGGGCACCCTGCGGGCTCGTGTACGTGCCGTACTCTGAGCCAAAACGATCCAGCATAAAATTGGCGGGAAGGGTTATGGTGCCCTCAATTGGCGCCCCTCCCGAGTTCAGCTGAAATCCCGCTTGCGGGGGATAGATCCATGATCCTGTCAAAGAATCGTACCACTTGGCCAGGAATTGACCTGGGCAAAGTCCTCCAAATCGATCGTAGGTGTTGACAAGATCGCCCAAGGTAATTCCCTTGGGTAGCCGCCTGGGACCGAGCCGAGAATCACCACAGACATAGGTGTGGACCAAGGACGCATTATAGGCGGTGTGGTCACAATAATTGGGGCATTTAGGTGTGTTCTGGTCCGATGGAATATCCGCAGACGGCAGAGGAGACGCTGCCGAGGCCACAACAAGGCTCAGCAAGGACAAAAGGTATTGGATCTGCATATTGGAAAAAGCGTACAGTATATCCCACTATTCGTATTTCCGAGGCTGCAAAGAATCGTGGAATTGATGCGAGTATCTTTTTCAGTGGGGAGTTTTTCTAGTTTATACTTTGATGATCGCCTTCTGGTTACTCTATCAGGGCGTGCAGGAATACGTTCGATAGTGTCATGTACCCAACCGCACATGCACCTCAAAAAAGCAAATATTGACTTAGATCTTATCCAACCAGTCCAGAACACACGCACTCGGCCGGAGCTTTTCAAGATCTTCTGCAGGGTTAATGTGGTGGCGGGTTTTGGCCAGAATCTGCCCCAGTCATTTCATCCATATCTGGACCTCAGCGCGGTATTGGAGCGCCACCTCTCCTGGTAGAGGCTGGATAGACGAACGTAGCTGCCCAACTTTAAGGCGGTTTATTTACACTCCTATCACTCTACGACTACTCATCCTAAGTACAATGAATCACACCCTCGATCTCATAACCCATACGGCAGCTTCTGGCATCTCAACAGTACATCTCCCTTTCTTAACTGATGGAATAAATGAAGCTCCAAATAATCTAATTTCATTGTCGCTCCACATCATCTCTTAGGCGGAGAAGCTTACACCCCTTCAACATTATGAACTATTATATCTCGCTATACCACAACAAGATAGGTAGAGTCCGAGTACAATACCGATCATACCCTGTCAAATTTATCCGCACAGTTCTCCCTCACTCCTCTCAAAATGCACCGATTGCCACCTCAGGAAAGTCCTTGCTTGGCCCATCATATAGCTCGCTCTTCTTGCCCTTCAAAACAAATCCAAAGAAACTGCTCACGTAGGTAGCAATAATCTGGGAGGCCCTTTCTCCAAGCGTACTCCCGAGCAACTCGGTCACTTGCTGCGGAAATTCTGCTCTCAGTCCGATTAGGTCAGCTACCTCTGGCAAATCCGTGAAAGTACCATGCGTGCTCCCATTTAGAATGAGCTCCCTTCTAAATCCACTCAAATTTGGCCAAAAAGCCGCCCAAGTTGCGTCCGTCGTCAAATTATGCCCTTCATGTGCGAATATCACGAATGGTCTATCCAATCCGCGCTCGATCACAGAACCAAACAACATGCCATCTAAATTGATACCTCCGATGAAGCGACGGTCTGAAAGCATTGCCTGGGCAGCAGTAGCACCACCCAGCGAGTGACCAAAGATGCCCACCTTGGAAACGTCAATTCTGCCTGCCAGCTCTGGAAGGAGCCTGAGAATTGTAGATGGCAGAGATAGTTGGTCTAAAACAAAGGAAATATCCTGCACTCGCACGTACAAGTCCTCCACAATTTGATCATCTGTTGTGATATTTGCCGCCAAGATTGTACTGTTGTCGGGGAACGTCACAATATCCGCATCGTAAGGGTGGTCGACTGTCACAACGATATAGCCAGTGCTGGCCAGCCTAAAGACACGAAATATTAGCAAGCTGACTTATATCCAAGGTGCAGTGAAGGGATGAGATCCTTTGCTGTTGCATTTACATGTCCGCATGGTAATATATATATAGCCGTAGCGAAAGCAATGAATTTATAACGAGAAATACGTACTGCTGTGCCATTGCACTATAGAATAATCGAGTGTTGCCCATGCCAGGAGAGAACAGGATAAGAGGGTATGTTGGCACCTTGACAAAGTGTCCGGGACTTAAGTCGAGCCTTGTATTACGTTGACAGATTTCCATACTAAGAGCTTCGACAGAACCTGGCAGGACGCCAAAGCCTGCATACTCAGCGTCTTCGAATGCCGCCGTGATTGGGTCCATGTAGGGTGCTTGGTACGGAGAGCACGCCGAAGGAGAGACAGGCTTAAAAAGAGAGATCATCAGAGATCTCGGTTGAGGAGTAGACGCATAGGGGTCCAGACGACTGTGATCAACAAGCTCTGCCGTTACAATACTAGTGTTATAGTGGCCAATTGGGGGAGGAAAGCTAATTGCATGTATGCTTAGGCACAGCTGTCCAAAAAACAGGGCAGCTTGCAACAACCGATTTGTCGCAGCTTTGTACATGATTAAGATTGCAGAAGACAAAGTATAAAAACTGTAATCTTAGAATGTGTGATGAGGAAAATATTGATCTTGGAAGCAGATCAAAGCATTTATACTATACGAAATTCGACCATGGCAAAGTCCCCTAAGCTTAAGCCGTGCAAGTATTAGGCACCCAGTGAATTTGAACTGCATTGGCTACTTTGACAGGGCTTAAATTTACCAAGGTAATGATATCGCGCGTTTACGAATCCGTGACAGCAAATGCGGTGAATATATGTTGCAGCTGGCTGTCACGGAGGCTCATATCCCCACCTATTCTCAAGTGCGTTCGAATGCTTCCTATTTAGGCAAGGTGGGATGACAGCAGCCGGTGGCTTGCAGAGCTTAACTTGGAAGCCTGATAGGTGCAACGCGCGTATTAACGGGCTGCTGGGCCTAATTCCATGTCAAGCATGATCTTTGTTGCTCCGTCACAACAGTGAGACGACATATAGATCGCAATACGCTGGGGCTCGACGTCACTTGACCGGCAAGTTATTACAAACGCTTTAAGTAGAGAGTGCGCAATTTCACCCCAAAGCCACTCTCATTTAGATACTCTTTGTACGCCAGTTTATTAGTAATGTAGGATTGGACCTTAAGAAATGGCTGCCATAGGGCCTCTCGATCGACGAACTGTTCGTAGCAGGTGCATTCAATGTACGCGTCGTAAAATTAAGGTCAGCAATGCGTCAACACTCTCAATAAGCTTCCCAAATGCGGACCTTTTGCGCTTGATTCTAACTCGTTCTAGTGCGAAGGTGGACCTCCTTGTCGATATTGCATTAAGAAAAAGCAGAAATGTGTCCCACAGGCCACTCCCACGAAGACAGATGTGGTGTTTGTCAATATCTCAACTGAGCCCACACGCTCTACCACACGCTCGGCCATGATTCGCCCTTCAATGCCTGAAATATGTCCCAAGATGAGGGAAGATAATTTATCCTTGTTCATAAATAACTTTTTCTCCAATTTCCTTGCCAGAAATGACTTTGGCGTGGGCTGGGACCACAGCACCATGATTTACCAATTTCAGAAATCACCTAGTTTATATCACGCCTCGATTGCGGTGGGAGCTCTTGATATGAGCAGAAGACTGTCTTCATTTTCATCTATCCAAGCGAAAGATGCTGTCATGGGTTCTATTATGGCATATGCTGCCTCTCTTACCCAGCTTCACACCGAGATTGAGAGTGAAAACCTCGGTCGAAGTGACATCACTCTATGGACCACGCTACTTCTGGGATTATTTGAAGTAAGTGGATCCCCCCATATACTAAAACGGTGTGATTAATTCGTGAGCAGCTTATGCGTGATAAAACTGGCGATGGCTTTGTGAAACATCTCTCCGGTACATCTAGCCTTCTTCGACTTCGAGGCCCAGAGGCACATATATCCGGCCCTGGGCGATCATTTTTCCTTACCGTACGAGTCTTCGAGATCTGTCGTTCTCTCATATATTCAGAGCCTACCTTTCTCTGCCACCCAGAATGGATATCACTCATGATGGAGATTAAAAGAGAAGATATTAATAACACCTTACACCCGAAGGAACGTCTACTTGATTTAATGACCGAGTGTTCTTCTTTGAGTCACCGGTGAGTTCATTTAATCCGCTTTATATCTCGTTCGCGTTCCCATTGACCATATGTAGAGTACGCAGCCTAATACGACCTGCCTCCACGGATACTATCATTGACCCAAAAAGTAGTCTCGTTGAACTTGCTGCTGAAGGTCTTCTTATCCGGTCGGCTCTTGATAATTGGTATATCGATTTTATGAAATGGTCGACTGATTTTGATACACTGGAGCAAAATTTCCAATCTATTCTTGCCATTATCTATTTCCACGCTATCTCCATTTACCTATCTGGAATCTTCGACTACCACTCTCAATTCAACGACATGCCTACACCCGCACTCTCACAGCCTGTCATTCAGGGACACGTCAACATGATTCTAACAAAGACCACAATTGCTATGAAGACCACGAATCTATCACCTTTGTTATTCTTCTTTCCACTGAGAGTGGCAGGTGCGAGAGTAACAAGTATTCTAGAAGCAGGGTTTATTCTCGAATTGCTCCAGGAAATCTCAAACAGAAGCTTTCCAGTCGCAGAAGCATTTACTGAGGATCTCAAAAATCTCTGGCAATGGAAATGTATTTGTTGAATACGTTTAACTGCCAACCCAGCTTTAACTTCTTGATAATTGATCTCGCTACTTTGCCGCCAAATATTTTGTACAGTACAGTACTTATACCGCAACCATAAAACTTTAGTCGGTTCTTCAGAGATCAAATTCAGGTACCATAAACTTAGGAAATAATTATTGCTGCATATAATTATAATCTCGGGCATACATCTCTCCAAGTCATAACAGAGTCCAGCCGCTGACAGCCCGTGAAGCTGTACATTAGGTAAAATCACACGATGTCTGTACTACATATGATCTCCTCCTGATTCTTCAAAGTATCTGTGAGCACTTGTATTTTCTCTTCAAGTACCTTCTTGCACTCACTCCCCAGAGGCAATCTCAGGTATCGTTCTTTGCCTCGCGCTAAGCCAGTCCCAGCGACAACGTCAAGGATCGCCTGAGCTGCCTTGTCCGGGTCACCCCCAGCACCTGTAGCTAGCGACTTTGTATATTTAATGATCGCATCAACAGGAGTGCCACGGTAGACTGGTGAGACGCCCGAAGGTCCAGAACTAGCCGGATAGCATACATTATTTACAAATTGAGTGCGGAACGGTCCTGGCTGAACGAGAAGGCATGCTATATTAAACGGTGCCAGCTCTGCGGAGAGAGCCTCGGTAAATCCTGTGTTCGAGAGCAGATGTGTTAATATATTTAGGGGACTGATGTTGCCCGTGTACACATAGCGCTCTCAAATAGGAAGCAAATGAGAAAGGCTAACTTGCCTTCAAGAGCGTGCTTGGATCCTGCATAGAGACATCGAGATGCCCGACCAACCATACCGGCAGCACTCGAGATATTAATTATCGTACCGCTTCGCTGCTCACGCATTGAAGGTATAACAGCTTTGCAGAGCCGCATTGGGCCAAAGAAATTAACTTCCATTTGATGACGGCTTTCCTCTTCACTGTCAAATTGCGTCAGGCTATACCTCTTTGAACATCCCATAAGGCCAGGACGTAAGATCAACTAGGTTAAGTAAATAGATTTCAATGATTTACCTTATGTCTTCAAAGGCACCAAGAAGAGCCGCCGCGGCGTTATTAATTAGTACATCGATCCTGCCAAAATCGTGAATAACCTCTTTTACAATATTCCCACTGTTAGGATCTGAGACGTCTAAACCTTTCCATTTCCCCCCCAATGATTGAACCTCGGATACAAGGGCTGGGGTTTTTGACGGATTGCGAGATGTGGCGACAACTTGATGCCCAGCTTTCAACGCGGCCAAAGTGAGACTCAGACCCAAACCTGAAGAACAGCCCGTGATCAACCACACTTGAGACATGTTGAATAATATAAAGGGTAATTAAAGCTAGCTACTGGTATAGATTGAGAGAATGCTCTCTATTTATCCATGGAGTATCCTGATACAAGTAGAGAATTGCCCTACTGCAGCTTTCTTCGGCGTTAGGCATGTTAAGTCCTGTCTCCATTCTAAGTATCTCCGACCCCCAGTGACCCCTTGTGCAGGGACTGGGGCGATTCTTTTCAGGACCTTGACAGGCATTTGCCAGCAGATACTTGCATCTCGGTATACATAACATAAGCAGTGAAACGTCTTCAATTGAAAACAACTTAATAACGCTTATGCACTCCAACAACAATGATAACCCAATACGAACCCCCACCCACATAAATAAATATCTACATGCAAATCTTAAATTTGATCTCTTTCATACTCTATACAGCGCTGCATAAAGACGATTAGCAACTCCAAAGCATATATTATATTCCCCAGCGAATCTTACTGGCAGCTGCAGCCAACAACGAGGGCCTCTTGCTGCTAACTCTCAATAATTTCTACACTATTTCGTGAGTTTCGAGTCTCCGATCCTTTCCCAGGAATATCGATAGAGCTCTTAATAGTATGGAATATGCTCAGGCCATGTACAATTGAATATCACCTTGCCTGAAATGCAGTGAGAGATGTAATCGTTGAGCAAAAGAACGCTTCAAGAGATTCGGGGTGAACCTCATTGATAAGCGGCATAATTTGACTTCACTCTTGTGACAATAAAGAGAAGAAAGTGGGAATGATGTGCGTTTTTAAAGACTCTTCTATCTAGAGATATTCCATGAGAAGTGTCTAGAGCATGGCTTGGACGGATTACGGAATCAGGAGATATTTATGACTCGATTAAACAGAACCCTTACAGCCATTATTCACTAAAATATCAATCTCCTAATAATGTCCTAAATAGATCTAGCCTTATCGAGAAAGCTAGCCATAAATTCACCCGCTACTTGTAATTTTATTCTTCGTTTTTTATTTAAAGGGGGAAATAAGCGAGCCTCCTTACCTCGACTGTCTTGTCGGTTCATTCTTTCTTCTAAACATTGTTAGTGAAATCTCAAGTCATTTGTTCTGACAAGATAGACGCACTTGAATATTTGTTTCTTTGTTTTACTCCCTTACTACCCGCTCGTATAGATCTCCACAAGCAGCCGGTTATCTATACCTGCCATGTGGGTGTGGAAGAAGAAACAAGTGCATGGCGGCTATACTCCCCATGCGAGCGTTCGGAACGAAAGGCTCCGACAGCTTTAATTGAAGTGGATATAAGGTTCAGATCAAATTGACTTATAATGCAGCATGTGTGGGGCAATGAAAAATGGTTCAGGTGAAACTATCATACCCAGACGCATATTTGTTCGCCAATTGGACTGAGAAATCCCGGCACTGCCGCAATAGCGGAATGATATACCACGAATGCCTTTCAGTCACACTCGCTCTTGGTACAAATAATCTATTACCACAATAAGGGCAGAGCGGTAATCAATTAGGAAGCAACGGGGTATCTACCTATGTAGTTACTGCCGGAGGTAGTGCCGGGTGCATCCCCCTCTATTGGCTAAAGAGGTTTCTGGAAGGTAAAACATCGTTGTAATTATGCTGATATTGGTGGCAGTTTGCATGCCACACACCCAATGCATTTATCTGCTTTGTAGATTGCAATTTATAATATTAACATACGAAGACCCTTGGTGTTCCTTGCACCATCCTCTCTGAAGTATATCTGAACTCGGAGCCATCAGTCCAGTTAAGATGCGTTTTCATACCCTGCTGGCCGTTTTGCTTATAGCCACTACAAATGCGGTCGCTCTTCAACGAAGACTTGATAATGGCGTAGGAGTAACACCAGCTTTGGGGTGAGTATAGCATATGAGATTATGATAGTTCCTAACTAGTCGAGAGATGGAACAATTACAATGCGGGTCTTCCACCGACCGCTGAGAATGTCATGAATGCTGCTAACGCATTTGTGTCACTTGGGCTCAAGGATCTTGGGTATAAATATATTAACATGGATGATACTTGGAGCGCGATGACTCGCGATAGCAGTGGGAATCTGCAAGCCGATCCAACCAAATTTCCAGACGGTATCCCAACAGTGGTCGATGATATCCATAGTCTTGGCCTCTTGTTTGGTTTGTACGGGGACTCGGGTACAACGACGTGCTCAGGATTTCCCGGATCGGAAGGGCATGAGTCTCAAGACGCCGCACTCCTCTCGTCGTGGGGTGTAGACTATTGGAAATACGATAACTGCGCTACTCCGAGTGGAAATTCAGAGCCACGATATGAGACAATGCGAGACGCACTGCTTGAACAGTCCCATACAACCTTGTACTCTCTGTATCAGTGGGGAGTTGACAACGTTTGGACTTGGGGTGCAAGCGTTGGAAATTCATGGAGAGTTAGTGGTGACGCCACTAATGGCTGGAAGTAAGTCCTGCAGATTAGACCTTGATTGACAGCTTTGCTGACAAGATTCAAAGCTCTGTAGTCAATATAGCATCTGGAAATGCCGGCAATGCACAATACGCTGGCCCTGGGGGCTTCAATGATATGGATATGCTTGTACGAAAAGCTGTTAACCTCTCCATGGCATTCTCTAAATTTAAGTAAGGAAGTAGGAAATGGCGTACTTACGACTGCCGAAGAACGTACTCATTTTGGTCTCTGGGCCATTATGAAGAGTCCCCTCCTTCTCGGGACTGACTTGACCAAGATTGCGTCATCTTCTCTAGATATCATAAAGAACGAAGTGAGCAACTTTCCAAGAGCTCGGCGTAATTAACCCTAACAATGACAGGGTATCATATCTATTAGCCAAGAGGGTCTTGGAGCGGCCGCAGCGCCGTTTAATTCGAGTACTGGTACAAATGGGCAATTAGCCACGTTTTGGGCAGGCCCACTCAGTGATGGTTTTGTGGTCGGGCTCGTGAATCCCAATGGTGCTACGGCCGTTGTTGTTGACTTTGTTGATGTTCCCGGGTTGGGTGCAGGACCGTGGGATTGGACAGAGTTCTACTGGGATGAGTGGAACGGGCTCGTCTGTGAGTATGGCATTGGCTACTCATGACATGGCAGTCATCAAGGTTTCGAAAGCAAGCTAAACGATATGCAATGGAAAAATCTTTGTCCAGTTACCAGATATACAATCCACTATTTCTTACATACTTATATAGCAAGACAAGAGGAAAGTGTCGGAACTTGAATCGTCACGCAACACCAACAATACCTGAACTGCAATCTATGCACCGCCTGAGGGTCGGCAATAACTCTTGAATCTGCATAGTCTTAGGCCGCAAATTTGGGACAAGAAGGTAAAAGTAGTTTTCTTATGAAAGTATACAAATCATAGTAGTTACATTTTACTATGCTTATATTAGCTGATACGGGACTAATCCTGCATTGGAATGAAAGCTTCGGGAGGGACGGCAGCGACTCGACATCAAACTCTATCACAAATGTACCTTTAAACATTTGCTATGCCATGTAGCCTTTATTTTTCCAGATGAATCAGGCCATTCGCAGGCTATGAGAAATCCCGTCAGCAACCAAGACTGTCTAGCATAATATCCATTTCACATACCGGAATGAACTGCCGCAACCGCACTCCTGCCTGGTTAAAAACTGCTGCAGTCTCCGTGTCCATACTGTATCCTTGACTATACACCACCTCACTGATCCCAACTTGGGTTATTTTAATGCTGCAAGTCAAGCAAGGACAAGTATCACAATAGAGGATCGCGCCCTCTCTAATCCTCTCCCTTCCAGCCTCTAGAAGAGCATTCTCTTCAGCATGAATACATAAGCATGTGCCCAGTCCAACTCCAGATCCTTGTCCTTCGTTGCATCGTGGACAACCACCTTCGCCACAGTTTTTGAGGCCCCGTGGGGTGCCGTTGTAACCAGTGCTTATGACACGTTTCTCTCTCACCAATACGCACCCAACGCGGCGCTTCATGCAATTGCTCCTTTGCGCAGCCAGTGAGGCAAGTTGCATGAAATATTGATCCCAATTTGGACGCAGACGATCCTCATTTGTGAGATCTAATTTGCCTAAAGTCGCGTACAGATGTGCAAGATCGGATGAGGTATTGAGGAGTCGAACGGTAGCACGAGATATGAGAGGTAGGAGCCCAGTTTTAGGAGAATAGAGATGTTCATCGGACTTGAGGAGAAATTCTTCTAGGCTGGGGCTCTGAATATTAGGCTGGGTCTTGTGTAAGCGCGACTGGAAACGTCGCCATCGGACACTGACTGGAGCGTCTACACTGATAAGGATGAAGAACGGACGACGGAGAAGCTGGTCTAGGATCAGTTCTGTGTGAATATCAGTTGTGACCCACCGCTCCCTCCACCGCTTTGTGACAAATGCTAATAACTCTTCGGCGGTATCAAAGATGAACGACGTCGGTAAGAGTTTAATTTTCTGGATGGCACCGTTGAGATGCGGAATGGTACGCGTCGGATTTGATTCTCCGTCTGAATGCACATCGTCTGTTCCATTTTGACGCGTAGAATCTTTTGTGGTGGTGTCTTGTCGCAGATAGATGTTCGTGAAACCATGATGCTCAACAAGATACTCAGCGACTGTGTGCTTCCCAGCACAAATACCTAAGTAGAATTAGTTTTAGGGGCCATAATACCACAAGGTGGAATATATATTTGCCAATACTAACCCCCGCAAAGTCCAATTAACATATTTTCCCCTAGTATGGTATTCTTCCCCTCCTTAGCGTTGCTAACGGTATAAATCGAGACTCGCGTTTCGATATCGCCTCAGGTATCCTTGCCCGATAAATGCGGCCGCATGAACCGGGGCTTTTCTCTGTGGGCGATTAGTCATCCATCCACACTCGTGAAACCAGGCAGATCAGCCACGTGAGTTCGGGTTCCGACGCAGGTGACATCTGCGACAGACAACAATGAAAGGCAGGAACAGACAGATATTACTGAGAGGAATCGGAAGCTGAGATTTTTGCATATTTACCTCATCTACAATAGTCACTCACAACCTCCTCGTTCAAAGTCACCGCAACTCCAAGGTCTCCTTTACAAAGACCCCGCCATCCACACTTACTTTCGTCGTACATTTTACCCCTCAGGCTTGGTCTGTCTCACGTCAACGCTGTGGATATCAAGCTACAGGTAGAAATTCTGATAGAGTCAAGGAGATTAGATCTTCCTTGTGAATGCAAGGCTTAGAGAGACATGGCTCTCAAATTTGCTCCTTTTGGTTCTGAGATCGAACTTCCCTTTTACACAGCTTTGTCTCAGTCCAAGATCGATCATGACAAGCTCGATGACTCGGCACGCAGTGTGCTTGGCTTGTACGAACCCCGGGCAAATACTGCTCCAGATGAAAGTTGCCGTATGCGAGTTCTAGGCAACGCCCTCACCAGCGTTGAGTATGTCCTATGCTGGGACTTTATCTGAAGAGGGAGCTAACACGATTCTAGAGTTCCTGTCAACCACATCCGAGCTGAGGGGAAGATAAAAAACGTCAACACTATCGAAGACTTTAAAAATTTAGATAAGACTATGGTGCTCCAGACAGCTGCCAAGCAGGTGTGAAATTCCTTGTTGGACAAGCCTTCACGCGCTAACCCTGGCTTTCAGATTTGGGACGCTATCAATGATGGAACGATTTATTCCATTCCTTCCTTACTCTCTTCTTTCACCATTATTTCGTTTGCCAACTTGAAAAAGTACACTTTCACGTACTGGTTTGCATTCCCCGCCCTCCATTCTGAGCCGGTTTGGAAGAATGTTGAAGGTGCAACCCCGACTCAGCTGACTGGAGAAGAAACCACTGCTCTTGTTGATGAAGTTGGTACTTGGCGTTATAGCACTGACAATCGCGAGCATGGCTTCTTTCTCGCCAAGAGAATTTACCAACCTGAACACGCGCAGAACGAAGATCTGCAAGGTAATAGTCTCAACTACAAGTGGGTCATTGGATCTCTTAGGTTGTTCGAGAACGGATTTTTCGACGGTGTCGACTCCACAGATCAGTTCGTCTCGTTTGTTGACCCCTCAACGTACCCCGATAATCCAGGTTGGATGCTACGGAACTTGCTGGTTTTAATTAGACAACGATTTAAGCTAAGTAAGGTTCAAATCCTTTGCTATAGGGATGTCCAGGCCAGGCGCCATGAAGCCCGAAGCCGGATCTTACTTCTCGAAACAGATAATTTCGCGCAGCCTATCAAGGAGATGCCAAAGGTAACAGGCTGGGAGCGTAATATGGCTGGAAAACTGAGTCCCAGAGTCACCCATTTATCTCATTATATGGACCCCAATGCCTTGGCAGATCAAGCCGTGGATCTAAACTTGAAACTCATGAAGTGGAGAATTGCCCCGGATTTGGATCTCGATAAGATTAAGTCTACCAAATGCCTTCTTTTGGGTGCTGGGACGCTTGGGAGCTTTGTCGCTCGCGGACTTTTGGCTTGGGGCGTCCGAAAGATCACGTTGGTTGATAATGCTACAGTGTCCTTCTCCAACCCTGTCCGCCAGCCTTTATTTGATTATCAGGATAGCGTCGAGGGCGACGCAAAAAAAGCTTATCGAGCTGCGGAGACCCTGAAGAAGATTTACCCTGGAGTTGATAGCACTGGCCACGTCATGTCTGTCCCTATGCTAGGGCATCCTATCACGGACGAGGCCAATACGGAAATGGAGTTTACTGTCCTTCAGAAACTCATCGATGATCACGATGCCATTTTTCTTCTCATGGACACCCGCGAATCGCGCTGGCTGCCAACAGTGATGGGCAAAGCGGCGGGGAAGATAGTATTGAATGCTGCGCTGGGCTTCGATACGTATGTGGTCATGAGACATGGGATCACCCCTACCGATGACGGGTTATCAAGTTTGGGGTGCTATTTCTGCAACGATGTTGTAGCTCCAGGAGATGTATGTTTGTTTATCTTTTATTGACTCTGCTAACATTGTGCAGTCGATAAAAGACCAAACACTTGACCAGCAATGCACAGTAACTCGCCCAGGGGTTGCACCCATAGCTTCCGCCCTTTTAGTGGAGCTTCTAGTGTCTATTCTTCAACACCCGCTAGGTGCACAGGCTCCTGCACCTCAGACATCTTCAGGCCATTCTAGCTCATCAGCTGACTTCGAGCGGGACCCTCCGTCCCATCCTCTTGGCTTAGTGCCACACCAGATTCGGGGCTTCCTGTCGAATTTCCATAACCTTATAATCAAAGGCCAATCATATGACTGTTGCTCCGCGTGCTCCCCTAAGATAGTTGACGCGTATAAGCAAGGTGGTTGGACTTTTATCAAGCGAGCTTTGACTGACAAGGACTATGTCACTGAGCTTAGTGGTCTTGCGGAAGTTCATCGCCAAGCGGAAGCGGCGGCAGATAATGTCGACTGGGATAGTGAGCCAGGAATGGAGGATGAAGATGGAGAGGGAGAGCTGCTGTGATACTCCAGCAGAAGCTCCTTCAGCAGGCCTATCTCTACCTTAATATTGTGGCTAATACTTTGATCTGGTATCTCCAGCCTTACGCAACCAGCATTGGTATTTCTTTTCCAGCAAATCTGGCAATTATATATTGCACGCAATCTGTACGATGAATGATAGGAATTTCAATAGGCGCTTAGGGCATTTTGAGGCGTCGAGTTAGTAGGGAACAATGGCGATTGGCAGTGTAATGATTCATGGCTGGCTTCCCCTAATGGCGGTTCCATAATAGTTTTAGAAATTCGAGTCTTTGGCAATCGCTCTACCTAGATAGACCTCATAAGAAGTTGGCGCTCCAAGCAGCACTCGACGTCACTCTATACCTGGAACCGTCTTTCTCACGTGATCAGGATTGTTTTCAGGGATGCTTCTCGACGGAGCTAACCGTAATTTTTGGGAGCTCCGGGAATTTAGATTTACAAAATACAAACCTCAAGCCTGATCAATTATCACTAAAGCGATGCATTTGTATGCCCTTCAATTCATGCCCATATATGCACATCTAATATGCTAATTACCCTAGGTTCTCCAATTAAGCAATTCTCTCCCGTCATGCGATCTCATTTGACTCGCAGCGTTTTCAGACACCTCCAATCCAACGAACCCCTCCTATGCTACTGTCCTCGCTCTTCTATTCATCGAAGACGACATGGCCCTCCCTCCATCATCCGGTCTCCTATCCGTCGATCGCTGTGGGGATTCTCGAGCAAACCCAAGCGCGAACCTCGTGATTCACAACTCGCACCGGGATTTAGTAAAATGCTTGACCTGTCGCTCATGAACAAGATTCAGGCTCGACCACCGCCGTTGGAAAATCTAGCCGGAGCATTCAATAGCTTTTTTAGCCATAAACAGCGGGTGGGGGAATCGGTGAATAGTCTTCAAGCTCAACATGCTTTGCGGACTTTGAGATATCTGAGAGACAAGAATAGAGGGGACGAGGCGTTTGGCCTATGCTTGGAGGACTTACGATGTGCTGCTAAAGTTTTGGCTAACATATGTGATGATTCACCTAGAGACACTCTTTCAGCACATTATGAGCTCGCGAAAGAAGTGTTTGATGATATTTCGGCCAGAATCCTTAGGAGTGGCGAAGGTTTAAGCCATCTCGATGTGAAGTCTTTCTTAATGGTTTTAGTGAAGTCAGGGGAGTCACTACAGGCAAGGCAATTGCTGCAGGAATTTACTGGCTCCAATGTGGACCTGGTGGGGCAAACCCCAAGAGCCAAACACCTGAGAAGATTCTGGACTCTGGTTATGGAAGGCTTTTCCAGAGAAGAGGACGAAAATGAACTTTTGAAGACTGCAGAGATGGCAGAGAAGGCTGGTTTACATTTTGGACAGAAATTCCATGAGGTAATGACAGTCTTCTATGGTGAAAGAGACAACATCGAAGAGACCAAGAGATGGTTTAGCAGGCCTCTTTCCAAAGATGTCTATCCGTCTCCCAAGGCTTTGTCAAAAATCCTTCATTTCTGCATCCGAAATAACGAACTACATTGGTCCAAATCTGTGTTTCGAGAACTACTAGAAAACAATCCACAGAAAGAAACATGGGATATCGCCCTCCAGTGGGCGGCAGGGGGATTGGGCAAAGGCGTAGAAGATGTGGAACGAATGCTGGAGACTATGATTCGACACGACAAAGAGAGAAATACGGGACGACCAGACGCCTCGACGATTAATGGGCTTGTTAATCTCGCCATGTCCGTCAATGACTCTTATCTCGCCGAACGATATATCGTTCTGGGTGCTAAGTTTGGGATTCGACCTAATTCCCAAACCTATATCCTGCAAATGAACTACAGGATATCAGCTGGAGATTTGTCTGGAGCTGGAGCAGCCTATACGTCCTTGCAGTCCGAAGAAATTCGTGATAATGAGGATCTTCCAGCGATTAACAAGTACGTTCGTGCACTCTGTGCTACCAAGGAACCCAACTATGATCTTATCATGTCTGTGACATCCGATCTAGATGAACGGGGTGCAAGACTTGAAGCAACAACTGTTTCCACATTATGTATGGTGCATCTCTCCCGCGGAGAACTACAGGAGATTATCGACCTTTTACAGACCCATGCGTTCCATTATTCGCTCTCTGAGCGTACTCTTATTCGCGATGATTTCCTAGCTTACTGCCTGAATCGCGAGAATACAGTGAGCAAGGTATGGGAGGCCTACACGATCTTCCGCCAGATATTCCAGGAGACAGATATTGCCGTTAGGACTAGGATGATGAATGAGTTCTTTCAAAGGGGAAGATCCGATATGGCCTGTCATGTGTTTGGGCACATGCGCCAAAATGTCCCCCTCTCTACTCGGCCGATCCTCGATACCTATGTCCAGTGCTTCGAAGGCATAGCATCTTTCGCTGATCGCGAATCTCTCGACATTGTGCACAACATGCTGAAGATGGATTCCACCATCGAACCTAACACAAAACTCTATAACTCGCTAATGTTAGCATATGCAAGCTGTGGCGACTCATCTAAAGCATTGTCTTATTGGGATAATATTACTTTGAGCAGCGAGGGGCCGTCGTATAAGAGCCTGGAGATTGTTTTCCTTGCATGTCGAGGGAAAGCTTTCGGCGAGAAGATAGCGAGGTCGATATGGGATAAAATGCGCAGAATGGATATTGAAATTACGCCACAAGTTTTTGTGGCGTATTTGGGTGCACTAGCCGGGAACAGTCAGTTAGAAGAGGCAAAAGAACTTGTCGAGAGGGCAGAGAAGGAGTTTGGACTAAACCCAACTATTACGATGTGAGTTCATCTTCCGACAAATTGGTAGGCAGTTTGAGGCACTACTTACAATGCATAGGATCGGCACTCTCTACAATAACATCCCGGGACAAAATCGAAAGGATTTAGTTGAAAAGTGGGCGAAAGACTTGTATCCGGCCATTTGGGTTGGGCTTGAGGGCTTTGGTCAATTGACGGCGAAGGAGGGCCATCGGCTATTCAGAATGCCGAAGGAGGAGATCAAGGCTTAATGGAAGATGACGTGTACAATATAAAAGGAGCTAGAGGAATCTTGTATATGTGCGGCACCGGAAGAATGAGAGATGTATATATATATATATCGTCTCTGGGATACATATCTAGTAACAAACTCGAATATCTACCCCCTGCCTCACACATCCGTGACAGGATGCTCCTTGGCTGCAATCTACCTGGGTACAAAAGTACATATTCTCCATATTAAAGGTACGACAAATATTTGTCCATGGGCATGTAGATGAAATATTCTAGTCTCTTCCACATATCTTTAATCTCAACATATCGTACACAGCATCCTTCCATAATATTTTAAATCCTCTTGGCCGGACTCTGCTCTTGTTTTAGAGCAATCTTCTGCAGTATTTCAGGGTGCCTATGAATACTAGGCATCAGCCCTAGGCCAATGCTCCTCCGTATGGCCTTCGCCACCTTCCGCTGGTTGACCGGCCTGAGGCCAGTATGGTGTGATGGTCTGATTCGTCCCGTGGGAGACATAAATTCAGACATAATAGAGAAATTCTATCATCTTACATTAGCATTCTGTATAGTAAGATTCTATCTGCTGTGCAACGCGACAATTGGGTATAAAATGTGAACGTTAGAAAGAGGACGTTGTTGGATCCATACCCTATAATTCTCTAAAGGCTTGAAATCCAACACATCAAAGACATCATATTTGGGTCCATCCCGATTTCTCCATTTATTCATTTCCACGGAGCTGAGATCATGGGGCGCATACACATCGCCAGCCCTCCACCGCCGCGTAATCTGTTTGCTCAGGTCGCTTGCCTTCTTGGCATTCTCCAGCTCTTGTACCGTGGTTAGTGACGGATGACCGGGCCTGCGGCCTGTGAGTGAGCTTTGATTCTGCCTCACCCGGCGGGCCAATGTTTGCGAGATCATGGCTGCAACGCGCTGGTTGCTATTGTGTGTCGGTGCATGGGACGGTTGTCTCACGGGCAAGCGAATTGGCTTTGGGAGAGCGTTTGTCGGAGGCGATGAGGTAATAGTGAGTGGCGGTCGAGAGGGTTCATGTTCATCTAATGAGGCCAGAAGACCATCAGCTGCTGTGAAGCGGGGCAGATTCTCTATCACTGTAATTAGAGATGTTAATGGTCTGAAACTGGGAATCTCACCTGCTCGCGCAACTGCGGATTTTGAGAACGCAGCCCGTATCTCCCTTGGTATATAAGCCAGGCGTTTCGCTGCATTGAGGCATTGTATGCGTGACTGCGCCATGGCCAACTCAATGCGCTCTACAATTCTTTGTGAGTGCGGCCGTCGTTCTGCTCTGTAGTAGTAGTACGGCGAGAGTTTATGAAAATCCAGCTAGCCGCAAAAATGTTTTCCCGTTCCGACGTATGTACAAAATTCACATCTACCACCTCAGCCTGGTGAATTGTATTTTCACAGGCAACATAGCAAAAATGGTGCGCAAATTAAAGCATCACGAACAAAAACTATTGCGAAAAGTCGACTTCACAACTTACAAGTCCGATCACGGTCACCGAGATGCAGCTGTCATTCGCAGATATGCGATTCAAAAACCAAGCGACTATGGAAAATACAACAAGCTATCAGGGGTGTGTCCTCTTATTTCGCAGCCCATATTCTCTGTGCGCCGAGAGGCATTCCAGTATCACTGTATATACCTGCTGACTTCTACTGGGCTAGTCCCTAAAACAACTTGCACACCGACTTGCCGCTCTTCCCCCAACTTCAACTTTCCGACAGACTCATGAGGCGCTCTTGCTGGCCAAGCTGCACGATATGGGCATTCTGCCATCGACTGCAAGTAGCAAACTCTCTGAAGTTGAGAAATCCGTGTCCGTCTCCGCTTTCTGTCGCCGCCGCCTACCTGTCGTAATGACTCGCCTACATATGGCAGAGACCGTACAAGCAGCAACAAAGCTCATCGAGCAGGGCCATGTCAGGGTTGGCACGGAGCCGGTTACTGACACTGCATTCCTTGTTACGCGTGGCATGGAAGATTTCGTTACTTGGGTGCAGGGCTCAAAGATCAAAAGAAATATTTTGAAGTATCGCGAGAAGTTGGACGATTTCGATCTCTTATAAAGTTGGGCATATTTACATTGCAGGCGCTGGATAAAAACATTTATGGCGGTGTAGTGGGAGTGCTGGGAGGAGTTTATGGTTTGCAATACGAATATGTGTTCATGGAAAGGGTATGTGATACCAACTGCGCTCAGATAGACTGCTAGCCTCCGTCCTTGAAAGTGACCATTCTTCAGTCCATTACTTCATAAGCTAGCTCCGTTGATGGATAAAAGTCCTATATATGAAATTGTTTTACGCGACGTTAAATTATAATCCCTCTCGATACATTTCAATTGGAGGAGTTTTGACACTTTCACTAACCCCAGAAAGACTGGTCCAAAAATAAATACCAAAATTTAATATTCTACCCAGTCGAAAGACTAACACAGTGTCCAATGAATATCAGAACAGAACATACCACATTCGACTTTATTCCAATATTTCGTCGCCCCCTCCAGGGACAAAACAAATAACTGTCTTCACTTTTTATGACACTGATTCGTGAGCAATGCTCTATTACATTTCCATGTACTGGGATAATTCCATTCTTCTATTTTAAGTAGATTTAAGACGAATGTGCGATACTTCAAACAGCTGATGATGATAATGGCCAATGTTGCCGTCGCTGACAACTCCAGCTAAGCGAAATCCTCCAGGGGTAACTCGCCCGCCAAGCATTACATGCGGAATAGCTCTACCAATTAATAATGTTCTGTTAAAGACAAAGGTAGTTCGACCACATAGGAGCATAAATGTCCCAGAAATTTTCTGACCCCTTTCTGCTCATTTTATATTTAAGAATGGTTGCAGAGTAGAGGAATCCTGTTATTGTGAAGTGAAACACCCAGAATGAATAACGAGAAGATTGTGGGATCGTAGGACCATACGCGAGAAATAACATACCGTTAAATGGACATTTATGCTCTATACACCAAATTATACGCTAATATATGAGAAATAAAGCCATTGGAAGTCACTTCTTGTTCATGTGATGGGATCTCAGTCCTCAGACAATTGCAGACAAGACAGATTCCAGAAACTTAATATGATCCGTTTCTTTCCAGACGAGTCCTCCTGTAAATCTAATTGATCACAGAGCCTGTCGAAAGCATGCTTGTTCGCACTTGCTGCTGGCCACCCGGTGGTATTCAATTGCCGCCTGAAACTGGGTTGCTTGCTGTGTCCTTATATTGATGTTGTGATTCGTATGTCTAGAACGTATAGAAGTATATACACAGATCTTCCAAGCTGGCGCCACGTAAATACGGTCATCCTTCACCTTCTAAGTCTCATCGCGAATCTTGAATTACAGCCAACAGCAGTACTCTCCCACTCTTAGAAGAGTAGCAGCCCAGTCAGTATATCCATTTATTTTTATTTTTATTTTTTTCATGTGCTATTCAAGAGAGCATATTCCGATTTAAATGGATTACTGATTACTGCATAGAGAAAATAGAGCAGGCTGAGTCGATCCTAAAGAGACTCACGATGGCTCCACTCGAAGAGATTACAGAAGAGAAGAGGGAAGAGGATGACAAGAAAGAGGAAAGCGAAGAGGAAAGCGAAGAGGAAAGAGAAGAGGAAAGAGAAGAGGAAAGAGAAGAGGAAAACGAAGACGAGAGACATTCAACTGAAGGCCACTTAGCCTGGCTGAATCTTCCACAAACGAGGCGACCTGGTACAGTATCAAATGAACATAGGAGAGTTAAACTTTCGTTCTGACATATGAAAACTAGCACCACATGTATCTTTGAGAGAGTCTTGGAATAACATAACCACACTACACTCTATGCGTGGAAGCAGGACTAGAGGAGAACCTATTCCAGAGCTTATTGCTTTGCCGACTCTCGCTACTGCCGCGTCTGGTGAATTCTCTCAGCACCCCACACAGTCCAAAACAAACAACCCAACCCAAACACAAGAGCTAGCACAAGACAAGTTCCAAGTCAAAGATTGTGCACCTGATCTAAGGGCAGCTTCAACTTCAAAGGTCACAATAACCAAAACACTTCCTCGACCTGTCGAGGAACTTACGGCAACCATGGATCAATTGAGCAAAGGGAAGATGCAAGATTGTGATAAAAGCAAGCGTGAGGGTATTACAGCTACGCAGGACAAAATAAAAATGAAAGGCCGTGAGAAGAAGAATCTGGACCTCTGTCCTGGAGCAAGTATATGCATGAAAGCTAGTTGCACTCATAAGAACCAGTACGTGGTTTGTTACTTACTTCTTTATCTTCATACACCCACTTCGCGTTGGAGGAGGGGGAGGCCAATCCGGGAAGCAATAGCTAATTACGGTCTGCAGAGAATATGGCGAAGACCAGATGGTCGGGGCAGTAGTGTCGGCATGCAAGGACTGCGGATATCACATCACTGAGGGATATGCTGCGCAGTGGCTACAAAAATACCCAGGTAATCCTGACTATGCAGCCATTGGCGCTAGGCTTGATATTGATGCTCGTGAGTGCTTTATGATACGGGTCAGAAATACAAGAAAACTCAGCTGACTAGCATACAACAGGTGAAAAGTTGCTCAAAGAGGGCGGAAGATTTGACTTTCGTACAGAGAAAGCAGTTGCCGTGGCTGCTTTGGCATTTGACGCACGAGATGCTGTCCTCGAATTCATAGAGAAGGAGGAGAGACTCTTCAAGGATTTTGAGAAGAATGTAAGGGCTGTTTAAACTACTCAACAGCCACATTCATTACTGATAGTCATTTTCGGGGGAGTAGGAAAAGAATAGTTTATGGGCATTGAGATGCAAGTATCATATTGACGAGGCCCAAAAACGGCTATGGTACCTTTCTTGTCAGCAGGAGGCCAAGTACCGTACATCACGACAGAAACACATTAAAACGCTGCGTGCCAAAGTAGACAACGGAGAAATCACTCAGGAGTACATGAGCATTTGTCTCGACAGAATCGACAAGGGATATATGCAGAAGCAGCACAATGAGCGCACTAAAGTACTTGGCGAAATCGGTAATGCTGCAACTGGGTTTGGAGAAGGTTTTAATAGCCCACAAACTATTACCGCGAGCTTGTCGTTAGCGTCTGGCCTAGGAGATGGAAGAGAGAATGGGGTATTTAAAATCACAAAACAAACTGATAGCAAGGAAATACAGCCTAATGCGGCAGCAACCAGGAAGTCGTCAGGAATCCCAATCCGCACGGCTGCACTTGCTGAGACTGCGGAGAAATGCAAGCAAGCTTACGGAAATGATGAAGTCGAGTCGGGTGATACACTGGTTGAGCATGAGGAAGAATTATTTGCTCAAGCGGCTGATGCCTTTACAGTTCTGTATGGCTGTCCACTTCCTAAGTCGCTTCCTCTTGGCCTACTCAACCGATTCATGGACAGTCTTCCAATGCATGACCCGAAGGTAGATCATATATCTAAACTGAAGAGACTCATCATCGCGAGAGGAGAAGAGAGTGCGCTTGTTATCGGGCTGTTTCATGGATATGTATCACGAGCAGAGTGGCTCATGAGGGCTAGGACACAATGCGACGGCAGGGGCATAACCTCAGAGGCCGCCAAACTCATCGAAGAGCATGATGCCAAGACCACGGAAGAGATTAATAAACGTGCCGACAAAGAGGCTGCCAAAATCATCGTCGAACAGGCTGTCGGTCCTCGAAAGTTGGCTAATAGAGGTAAGGAAGGGCATGCCGAGAAGGTTGGCACTGGTCTCGAGTGCGATGACAAGCTGGAGAAGACTCCCGCTGCATCTCGTGGCGAGGTGCCTAATAATACGAGACCGGCAAAGGGAAAGCACGGTCTTTTCAAGACTTTGGCCAAGGCAAAGGTGGAGAGCACGCGTAAGGAAAGGGGAGCACAGGACGAAGAATTGGTGGCCAGTGAGGCGCGTGCTCAAAACTTTCTGGCTTCTGAAAACGCTGCCCAGATCGGATGGTCTGAAAATGCTTCTAAGGCTATCAAGAAAGGATCGCAAATAGGCTTAAAGAATAATATTAAAAAGGACCACATCCGCTATAAGATCAAGCTGGCGAAGGAAAATGGAGAGATGGTATGGCCTCCCATGGCAGCAAACTTTAAGGACACCGGATTTGACACATTCTTGGCTTATCATGGTGTTGCATCGTAAGTAACTAGGAAGAATCCTCCGACTAGGACATGCTAACAGAATACAAGAACTAAACTTCTCCGTACCTTGGCTGTCCGGCAGATCGATATCGTTGGCGGTTTGTCCATGATCGAAGACTGCCCTGGCGACGCCGAGAGCGTCGTCTTCATAAAAGAGATGACCACCATCACCAACGACCGGGTTGCCCAGCTCTTTCTTGGCCTAGGTGCTAACAGCGTTGCGCTTGCAGCCCATCTCTATAGCAAAGTTGAAGTGGCGATCAATGACTACTTTGTCGAGCAGAGCATCCTCCCAATACAAACAGACGTTGAGAATGAGGCTCTGCGGTTCGCGATCTGGATATTCACGGCTCGTGACCTTGACGCCAAGGACGGAGAGGAGAAGGAAACGGAGCAGCACACGCAGCAAGATAAGAGGGCCAAGAATAAAGAGCCGACACAAGAGTCTAAGATGAAGGAGCTTGAGGAAGTGGAGCCCAAGACAGAAGAAGGCAAGGAAGAGAGTGCCGATGAGAGTGAGGGATTGTACGATGCATGAGCCGAGGACTACGCATAATAGGGATGCCTAGGAATCCAAGCCCAGATATACAGACGATGTGGCAGAAGGCTTTTTATTGTGGCTTAAACACCGAGTAGCCTTTAAGGAGCCATTACAGCCACCTTGTCTGGCAGCCGGTGAGAAGACAGTTTAGCTCTGAGATGGATAATGCTGTAAGTCGTACAGCATTACTAGATGTACCTTCTGTAGGCTCGTACCGGAATTCAACTGAGTGATCTTACTTAAATTCAGGGTAAGTTACCGTGAGGGTAGAGGGCTTATCTCATCACCGGCCCCCCTTTGGAGGCTACGCCATCAGCCACGAACTTTCGGTGAGAATAGGCATGCAAGGCGGTATACATACGGGAGAGGTGAATAACGCCTAATAAAGGGAGCCGAAAAAGCGTATACATCAGGTGGTAATCAAGGCTTAATGGAAAGTTCGGGGCGGGACATCGAGGCTGACGGGAAGCGAGAGATCCGGTGCGCGGGTGTCCCCGTGATTGATTTTATGGAAGGGATACCTTATATACTGCAAGGCACTTCGTATATATACCTGAAATAGGTAATAAATATACCCGATCTCGCCGGTTTACACCATTATTTTATGGTATTTTGTACCCTCGACTCTCATCTCCCCACTGCCATCACCACCATCACCGTCACCCTCACTTACTTTCCTCTCTCTCCCTCTCATCGTCTCCGGCCTCATCCTCGGTTTCGCCCGCCTTCCTCCTCGTCCGCTCATCCTCCTCTCTGCGGAGAGAGCCTCCCTCGACCCAGTCGACCCAGTGACATCAGGACACACCAGCCAAGACCAGGTCCCTGACTGATCCCCTACAAATCCTCCCTAGGACCCCGCCTCATCCCTCCAGCCGCTTACTTTTCCAACCGCCAGTGTCCAACATCCAACATCAGAGAAGTCGCTTCTTTCTTTCTTATCTTCTTACCATCCGTCTCATCACTCTCCGCTCTGCTCGTCCCATCGCCAACCGTTCTGCCCCATCGTCCACACCTGCTCTTATCCCTCTTGCCTTCGGGCATCTCAGCCGCATTTCCCCCCCCTTTACTACACCCCTACCGCCACTATGCCTGAAGTCACCCGAGTTGTGCGCGACACGTACACCACCCGACGAGCGGATAACGATGATTATTCCTCGGACGAGGGCCGTTCCTCCTCGGGCCGTGCGCGACATGGCGGCGGCAACGGTTCCTACCATACAGTTCAACGATACCGGGTGACACCCAGTCGCGTCGAGGAGGTCGAGGAAGAGCGCCGGTCCAGCCGCCTAGAGCTGCCACGAGGTGAGCGTATCGAGGTCGACCGTCGAATCGAGCGGTACTCTGAGCCTGAGCGTCCTCGGTCGGCCATCGACCCGCGCCCGCGGTCCATCGTCACCGAGCGATACGTGGAGCGTGAGCCCGTTCGCTCGCCAGATCACGAGCGGGAACGCGAGCACACCCGGACTGTTGTCTACGACTATGATCGGGATCGGGAGCGGGAGCGGGACCGCCCGCGCGACTCGGAATACTGGGAACGTGACCGGCGAACGTGGGACTCGGAGCGCGACGTTAGGGAGACTGACGTGAGGATCGAGAAGAGGGTGGTCGAACGCCACGATGATCGCCGAGATGAGCCTTACGAGGTCGAGCGTTACCAGAGGGAGACTGAGTACTACGACCGTCCCGAGCCAGCGCCACAACCCATCATCATCCGGCAACGAGCCCCTGAACAGAAGATCATTGTGCAAGAGGCCCCTCGCCCGCTTCCCATCGTCCTACCTCGCGAAGAACAGCAAGGCTACGAGGTCGTCCGTCGTACTGACGTACGGGAGCGGGGGAGAGACGACGAGTTCTACTATCGCCGAGATGTGCGAGAGATCGAGCCACCCAGGAGGGAAGAGGGCATGCAAATGGCCCGCAGGGGTCGTAGGTCCCCTAGCGATGACCGCTACAGTGACGACGAGGTCGTGGTGAAGAAGAAGATTATAAGGAGAGAGCCAAGCGAGAGCCCGAACCACCATCATAAGAGGCATCTTGCTGAGGGCGCTATTGCCGGGGCAGCTGGTGCGGCCCTGCTCGCACATCACAGATCCAAGTCAACTGGCAAACCCAGGCATCGTGCCAGATCCATGGTGGGAGGAGCTGCACTCGGAGCCGTCGGCGCTGAAGTTATCACCCGAGCGCGAAGCCGGTACCGGGATCATCAACGGGAGCGCGAACGGAGCGAGAGTAGGTCGAGATCACGGTCGCGATCAAAATCCAAGATTAGCCACCCAATCGTCAAGACGGCTCTCGGACTTGCTGTCGCCGGTGTGGCAGCTGCGGCTGCTGTCAAGTATGTTCAGAAGCGGAAGGCGGACAAGGAGGAGGAGAATAGAGGCCGCAGCCGGAATCGCAGCATGTCAAGAGGCCGGCACGGGTCATACCACTCCTCCGATGAGTCCGACGAGCCAAAGAAGCCTGCTTCACCCCGTCACGCGGTTTCTACGATGGCCAAGGCTGGTGTGGCCACTGCGGCAGTCGCCGGTGTTGTCGAGCACTTCCGCAACAAGTCCCGCAGTGGTACTGGGGAAAGATCTAAATCCCGGATCAGGACTGGAGCTGAAGTTGTAGGCGCGGGTCTAGCTGGTGCGGCCGTAGCAGGTTTGTTTGAGAACCGAAAGGCCAAGAAAGCGAAAGAAGAGGAGGAGGAAGCTCGCTTGAAGAAGGAGCGTAAAGAGGCACGACGGGCGAGAGAGAAGTCGAGAGAGACGTCCAGATCGAGATCGAGAGGAAGATCTATTTCTCCATATTCTGACCGGCATGACCCCGAGTTGGGAATGGTGCAGTACGGCACTGAGCCAGTGTATTCTCAGCATAGCAGTCGAGGCAGGAGGCACCGAGACCGGGATCGTTCCTCCAGCCCAGAGGTCGAGAGCCACGGCCGTAGTCGGAGCCGGGCGAGGGATATCGCTGGAGGAGCGGCTGCTGCCGGAGCAGCTGCAATCGGCGTACATGAATATCGGAAGAGGAGGCAAAAGAAAGAGGAAGAGCGTGAGCGTGAGCGTGAGCGTGAACGACGAAGTGAGGATTCCCAGGACTCGTCGCCATCACCCCCATCTCGACCCGAATCCTTTGGGAGTTCAATGAAGAGACGATTGTCGAACTTGATTCCCAAATGATCCGGATCTGGGGCGGCACGTTTCCTTTGTCTCTTACTCCACCATGCAACATGTTCTAACGGCTACTTCAGGATATGAGGATGAGGCGCCTCGAGAGAACTACTATGGCAACGACGGTTACCGAGACGAGGACTACTCTCCGTCTCCGCCTCACGCCAGCGGCGGTTCCTATTATCCAAATCATCCTGAATACGCCGCCCCGCCACCAAGTGGTTATTATCCGCACACGACCGAATTCCCTCCCCCGCCAACTGGAGCGCCACCCGCTCCCTCCCCAGATTTCCCACACGCAGGGCCTTCCGGGCCGCATCCCCCAACAGACGTCCCTATTCCCCCATATAATCCTCAAGATTATGTACACCAGCCGGGGACGCATGATACCCATGGATATCCGGCTCCTAATGCAGGTGACAATGTGAGTAACATGCATCCTGTCCAAACCAATATCCCGTCTGCGTCCAGTGGCAGTGTGCCGTATTTTCCTCCACCTGCGGCGCCGAGTGTCCCAAATGAGCAGCAGCATTTGCGTGACGGTGGTGCGCCATCCTTTCTTTCATATCCTGTCTTTCCTTTCTGTGCCCCATTTTCATCTAGTTTATATGATATGCATCGTTTTAAAACCTAGGCTAACAACAAAAATAGCACGCGTAGACCACCCGGCATCCCCCGCAGCCAGCATTGATACGCCTCCTTCAACTCCCTCGATACCCCGTAATACTCAAACGTACCAACCTCAGCACTCTAACAAATCCGTGAATTTTGCACCATTACCCATACCCTCGTCGCACACTGCCAAAGACGGGGGAGATTCATCGTCCGAGCCAGAAATTTCTCATCAATCCCGGAGTTTTCATGACAGCAAACAAGAAAAGTACGATGATAATGTCTTCGAAGACCCTTCATCTCCTTCATCTCCGGACACATCAAAGCATCACCGGCGTCGCCATCGCCGGCGGCACAGACGTAATTCTGACCCCTCATCTGACAGGCCAAGTCGGTCATCAAAACACCACACACGAACTCGTGACCCATCTCCCAACTCATCAGATGAGATAGAAGAGCTACCGGCGAGGTTCGACCGGGATGGCCGGCCACTCACTAGGGGAGCTGGCCGCGATATGAATAGTGGGGGCCCTCAAGAGATGGTTGAACGGATAGCGAAAGATTTTACCGAGGTTATAGATGGTCGTAAGAGCTGGAAAGATTTGCTTCGCGGGTTGGTTGAACAAACTGGCGCTGCAGAAGCTTTTAGTTCTGGATCAGGTGGTGAGAGAGAGAGGAGGAGGAGACGCGATTGATATTCTGTCTGCATTTTCTTCACGTTTTCTCCATTTCATATATGTTTTGTTTTGTGTTTGCGACGGCCATGTTCCTCTTCGGGTTTTCCCACATCAGTTGGATAAGATGTTATGAGCGACGGGTTTAAAGGTTCTCCTTTGGATAGAATCAGGGTGAACATTTGTGATAGACTAGTTACGAGGCTATGCCTTATGAGTTTACGATCTTCAAAATGCACTTCACGACGTTACGATCAAAAATTATCTAAAGGATGAAAACTATTTAACGTACTAAATCTACATCGGCCCTACCTCTCCTTTCCTTCCACTTCTATGCCTGCCCCTTGCTCTGCCTATTCATCCCACTCTTTTGCGTGCTCTTATTCATCGTCCTTCAGTGAAGCTAACTTGTCGACGAGCTGGTTATCTAACCTGTTCCCAGTTAAGTTACCCGATTTTAATAATGGGAGCCTCTCCTCTGCCGTGGCCATGTATCTAGCCTCCTCCTGACAATCTTATTCGCTGAGATTAGGTAACATCTGATATCTAGGTGTTTGGAACGCAGTGAGAGGGGTCTAATACCTCAAAAATATAACGAGGGTTCGGATACTTCGCCTTCTCACTAGGAGGCTGAGAACAGTAAGCCGAAGTCATTATCAAGAGCATTTGTTGCCTGTAAACCCGTCAGCTTCCCCCTTATTGCTACAGGATATGCGTGGCATGCGCTCCTCTTGCAGGAGATTAACTTCATAGGCAACTATCACTTGAGTAACTGGAAGATGACACAGCTCTGTGAAGTGACAGTGAGATTGGATCATTTTAAACCATAACTGACTGGTGGTGGTGATTGCCTTGCATGATGACTCATCTAATACACGTGACTCAGCCTTGTCTGCTTAAAAGGCAAGGTTCTTTGCAACCTCAACAGAGGCTCGATATCAGATACCTCTTGAAATCTCACGCCACCTGCATCCACGATGTCTGGACGACGGGACTTCCTTAATCAACAAGCCCCAGAGAATTATGTGGCTGGCCTTGGCCGTGGGGCCACTGGCTTTACGACAAGGTCTGATCTTGGCCCTGCGCGAGAAGGCCCAAGTGAGGACCAGATCAAGGAGGCTCTCGCAAAACGCGCAGCTGCACTAGGATCTGCGGCGCCTACAGCCTACGGTGTCTCTGAAAAGAAAGATGATGAAGATGACGATGATGAGCGATTTCAGGATCCTGAGAACGAGGTGGGGCTGTTTGCCGGTGGCGTATATGATAAAGATGATGATGAAGCCGACCGGATATATCAAGAGGTAGAAGAGAAAATGGACAGGAGGCGCAAAGCAAGAAGGTTAGCACCACCGTTTTCCTATGTTCCCCCTTACGACTTCACTGAAGATTGTTTATCATGTCTCCAAATAGATGAGCAGATTACCGACCGTTCTACCTACAGGGAAGCACGCGAAAAGGCCGAAAGAGAAGAGTACGAGCGAAATAACCCGAAGATCCAACAACAATTCGTGGACTTGAAGAGAGCCCTAGGGACTGTTAGCGATGAAGACTGGGCGAATCTGCCTGAAGTTGGAGATTTGACTGGAAAGAATCGAAGATCCAAATTGGCTATGAAGCAGAGATTTTACGCGGTCCCAGACAGTGTTATTGCCGGAGCACGAGACTCGACAGAACTAGGTACTACAGTTACAGACGACGGAATGGCGAGCTCTGGCGGTGATGGGGTGGACGGAACAATGACGAATTTCGCTCAGATCGGTGCTGCCAGAGACAAGGTCCTCAAGGTCAAACTTGATCAGGCTTCTCAAGGTACTGATTCTGTCGCTGGCAGCGCGACAAATATCGACCCTAAAGGATACCTGACTAGCCTGGCGAAATCACAAGCTGGGGAGGGAGAGGAACAAGTTGGAGACATAAAGCGAGTGCGAGTACTCCTGGAATCTGTTATTCGAACAAATCCTAAGCATGGGCCTGGTTGGATTGCTGCTGCGCGGTTGGAAGAACTGGCAGGGAAGATAGTAGCGGCAAGAAACGTCATTGCAAGAGGCTGTGAATTCTGTCCAAAAAACGAAGATGTTTGGCTAGAAAACATACGCCTGAATGATAATCATAATGCCAAGATCATTGCAGCCAATGCAATCAAGGCAAATGATAATTCTGTCAACCTCTGGATTGAAGCTATGAAACTCGAGTCGGACTCAAGAGCAAAAAAAAGAGTCCTAAGACATGCTTTAGATCATATCCCGCAGTCAGTTACACTCTGGAAGGAGGCGGTCAATCTCGAAGAAGATCCCGAAGATGCTAAACTTCTCCTCGCAAAATCTACAGAGCTCATCCCTCTGTCAGTTGAGCTGTGGCTAGCCCTCGCACGACTTGAGACATCTGAGAACGCACAAAAGGTTCTTAATAAGGCCCGGAAAGCAATCCCAACATCTCATGAGATCTGGATCGCAGCTGCACGGCTCCAGGAGCAGATGGGAAATGCGAATAAGATCAGTGTGATGAAAAGAGCTGTTCAGGAACTTGCTAAAGAATCTGCAATGCTGAAACGTGAGGACTGGATCGCCGAAGCGGAAAAATGCGAGGATGAAGGTGCCATTTTAACATGTGTAAACATCATTCGTGAAACCCTTGGTTGGGGACTGGATGAGGATGACGATCGAAAGGACCAGTGGATGGAGGATGCCAAGTCAAGTATCGGACGAGGCAAGTACGAAACTGGCCGTGCAATCTATGCTTATGCGCTGCGCGTCTTTGTTAACAGCAGAAAGTTGTGGCTGGCAGCTGCAGACTTAGAGAAGAACCACGGTACCAGAGAGGCGCTGTGGCAGCTCCTGGAGAAGGCTGTTGAAGCTTGTCCCCAGGCTGAAGTACTGTGGATGATGCTAGCAAAGGAGAAGTGGCAAGCAGGGGAGATCGATAATGCACGACGAGTTTTAGGCAAGGCATTTAACCAGAACCCGAATAACGAGGATATTTGGCTCGCGGCCGTAAAACTGGAAGCAGATAATAAACAAACCGAGCAGGCGAGAGAATTACTAAAGACTGCACGACAGGAGGCTCCCACCGATCGAGTATGGACGAAGAGTGTTGCTTTCGAGCGCCAACTTGGTGATGTCGATGCTGCGCTTGATCTTGTGACTCAAGCGCTACAACTTTTTCCTGGAACAGCAAAGCTGTGGATGATGAAGGGTCAAATATATGAAGGGGAAGGAAAGTTGCCGCTGGCCAGAGAAGCGTACAGTACAGGAACTAAGGCGTGCCCTAAGTCTATTCCTCTTTGGCTCCTCTTTTCGAGACTGGAGGAGAAGGCTGGGATGGTTGTCAAAGCGCGCAGTGTCCTTGACCGAGCGCGTTTAGCAGTCCCCAAGTCTGCCGAGCTATGGACAGAGTCTGTTCGGGTCGAAAGAAGAGCAAACAATATCAGTCAAGCAAAGGTTCTCATGGCCAAAGCTCTGCAAGAAGTCCCGACAAGTGGTCTATTATATAGCGAGTCAATCTGGCACCTTGAACCCCGGACACAGCGTAAACCACGGGCCCTCGAAGCTATTAAGAAAGTTGATAATGACCCTATTCTTTTTGTCACCATAGCGAGAATATTCTGGGGAGAGCGCCGATTAGAGAAAGCCCAAAATTGGTTTGAAAAGGCTATTCTACTTGACAGTGATCTTGGAGACACCTGGGCTTGGTACTATAAGTTCTTATTGCAGCATGGGACAGAAGTGAGTTGTGTCCTTCCAGCCAGTAAATATGGACTTTTAGAAGCTAACATGGTTTCGAAGGAAAAACGAGCAGATGTCATCGCAAAATGCATCTTGAGTGAACCGAGGCATGGTGAGGTGTGGCAGACTGTGGCAAAAGACCCAAAAAATGCAACCCGTGGTATAGAAGAGATCTTGAAGATCGTGGTGGGAAAACTGGAATAAATTTGCAAGGTTGGTTAATTGCCTGCTTGTGTACCGTAATAAATACCCAAAAGAATTTCAAGATCCGCATAGGTTAATCCAATACTAAGTAAAGCATGCTATGGACTCTCTAGAGACTAGTAGGATAGATTGCAATTCGCAGATCTAGTATACAGTATTGTATGTAGAAAAGTCGACGAATGATTAAACCAGAGCATGTTACAACTATCTGGGGCTTCCAAAGGACCCCTTACAGGGACCTCAACCAAAGCGCAATACTTGTCCCTCCAGCGCCCTTTCTATAATGAAAAGAAGAAACGTTTCATCATCCATATGTTCATATACAAATCATACAACTTCAGTCCCCTCTCGGCTTCCTTCAAAGAGTCAAAGAGCCTTCATTCAGGAATTCCGGCTCCATTTACCGCGACGTCAGTCTTCCCACCAAACCAGCCCATCCAGCTGGCTCTTTTGTTTGCCGCCTCCTCAGCAGTGCCAGCTTTCGAGCGGTCCTGCACTAACCTCAAGGGTCTCGGTTTGTTACCCGCGAAGGTCGTAGTCTTCTCGTGGTTTCTCGGAGGGCTGACGCTTGGCGGCGTATTGACATCTCCCGAGTCCCCACTTATCGAGGACGTATCGCTCCTCATGCCTGGGAAGTTCCCAGATACTTGACCAGAGGACGGGACGCGGTGTGCCGCATTCGGATTCCCACCCACAGCCGGTGGTGCAAAGAAGGATTGCGAGTGTCGCGGCGTCTGAGGGCCTTGTAGTGGAGGCGATATTTGACCATTATTCCCTCGGTACATCTGGTTAACGACGCTGGCGGCGCCTCCTGTGTACTGCTCGCTCCTAGGGCGAGATCGGACGCTTGTGGAGCGCGACAGACCGAAGGGAATGCTCGGAGCAGTGTCGGGATCAGTTAAGGCAGAGCTAGCCGCTGGCATATGAGACTGGGGACGTGTAGGCCGGCCAGTTCGCATAGCTACGGATCTTGCACGCTGGAGAACAGTGGCGCCGCTTGCTTCTTTTGGAGGAGGTGGCGGAGGGAGGTCTTTGTGTATGTTTGCAATCGGGGGTGCGTCGATGGACTGGTCCAGGATGGCCTCAAAATCTTGGTGTTGGAGAAGGCGCTCGATGATCTTGTTGATATATAGTGTCAATGCCTTATTTTGGTCTTTCTGCGACTTCAGCTCGGACTCCAGACGTCTGTAGTTTTCGCTTTCGCCTTCTGCTGCGTCGGAAAGCTCATCTGCAAGGCTGGTGCCCATCGATCTCCCTTCGAGAGCGTTCAAGGTGTCTGCGTGAGCAACTGAGCCCATAAAATCGCTATGCGTAAAGTCGCCAGCCAAGGTCTTCTGTGAGAGGAGTAATTGGTAGCTCTCATTGTCTTCCATGATTCGCGCGTTCGTCATTCGTGCTTCGAGAAGCAGTCGCTCGACCTCCTGCAGTCGCCCTCCCCCCATGTTCTCCGACTCTACCAGCTTTATTTGCGCCTCTGCAAGTTCTAGTCGTAGGGATTCAATTAAGCGGTCTTTCTGTAAGAGCAGCTTAGAGTTATTCTTTGAGTCGCTGCGATTCAGGCCAGAGGATGGGGCGAACTGTCCGTCAATGCTGGGGGACGAGTTGTTTGCTTATGAGGGGTGTTAGTAGTCTTCTGATCCTGTAGGGTCTGTGGGATCCGCTTACAACGTCTCGAGATTCTGCTTTCGTCGTCGGCGCTGGATTTTTGACTCAGTGAATCCTTCAGCCGTTGAATGATCACCTGCATCTCCTCCTCGCGGTTAGCCATCTCCTCCCGGTCCTTCAGCATGGAGCTCCTCTCTGCTTCGTAGATAGCTTCCATCTCGCGCTTCTGCTTCTGTGACTCTCTCTGCTCATTCTTCAGAGTCTCGAGCTTCTCGTCGGTCTCGTGCAACCGGTCCTCCCATTTGCCCTGTTCGGCCAGAGTCTCGTCCAACCTCAGTTGTAGCACTTGTGCTTGCTTCTGGAAGTGCTCCGACTCTGTCTCACTCTTGCGCAAGCGCTCTTTCAAGTCGTCTATTAACGCGACCATTTCCGCCCGGGCATCGTCGTCTGCAGAGCTGGGTGCCGTGCTGCTCGTGCTGAGATTTGAGGTGCCACCTCTTTGGACGGTGCGCGCAGGTAGGGGGCTCCCTCTCAACGACCGTGTTCTTCCGATCCCATTCGTAGCCGTGGATGGCGGTGGTGTGGTACGCGCACCGACTACTGTATCACCTGGAGCCCTCCTACCTGAGGTAGTGCCTGCAGGAGGTTTTTTCGGCGCTGTAGACATTGCGTGAGATATAGGACGTCAACAGCAAGAGCTTGTGCGGAGGCAAGGGAGCGGAAAGAAATGTTGTTGCGTTTTGGATGTGTCCGTGTTTTCGTAGTCTACCTGTCAAGTTAGACCCCCGTCCGCAGCTGGGGCAATGTTTTTCGATGATAAGATGGTTACGAACCACAGAATGACGGCTCTCTGTAGCGCATTCACTCAGCTGGTGGGCGCCGCGTTTGCACAAATCAAAGCTCTTATAATACGAACGCTTACTGGGCGCTTTCATGCAGTGCAGGTTTTATTGTGTTTGGCAATGGGTCTTCACAGGCAGGGGCGGGTCAAGTCATGTCTGGGCATGATGGCATAAACATCTCTCGGGCACTTTTAATATTGCCACGAAATTTGCGGAGCACGACAGGACAACAACCAGGGGACGGGGAGTCTCCTGCGATCGGCAGTTTCATGCACCTTCAATCAGACGCAGTATGTACGCATGGGCCGCACGAGAGAGATGTTCTCGCGTTTTGCCTGTTGCGAGGACCGTGGCAGAGCTGAAAGTGTAAGCTGAGATGGGATGAACAGAACTAGGCTTACCCTCAAGATACATCCCTAAGATACATTCCTTGGGGTCTTCTATTCTTAGCAAAAATCCCTACGTACTTGGTAGGGCTGAGTCGCAAAGCAGGAACGTTAAAAGGGAATCAAGGCATTGCTTGGAACAGGATGACACCACGTGATGGCTATACCACGTGAGTAAAAATCACCTGATTGTATTCTTCCGAAGATGCGCCGCCTAGCGCAACCCTCGCAAGATGTGTTTCTCGCGAACTTTTCGAAATCCCTCCAAAATCAACCAGAGCCGGAGCATCAATCGAACACCACATTCAAGATCAATCCAGACCTTGGATCACCGCTACGATGGCACCCACGAAGAAGACCAAGAAGACCGGTTCGTCTTTCTCTCCTCTGCGTTAGACTCTTACTGACTATTTACAGCTGACAACATCAACTCGCGCCTGGCGCTGGTGATGAAGTCTGGAAAGGTCACTCTCGGTTACAAGTCAACCCTCAAGACCCTCCGTTCTGGGAAGGCCAAGCTGGTCATCATCGCCGGCAACACCCCACCTCTCCGCAAGAGCGAGCTCGAGTGTATGTTTTCCTCCGGTCATATATTCGCAGATGGAACTAACTTACACCAGACTACTCCATGCTGTCCAAGACCAACGTCCACCACTTCGCCGGAAACAACGTAAGCATAACTATATTTCCTTTGTTATAAGCCACAGCCGCCATCTTGCCCTGCGAAAAAGTCGTCATGACTTTGGAGGGTACATTTGCTCACTCAACAACAGATTGAACTTGGAACCGCATGCGGAAAGCTCTTCCGATGCTCCACCATGGCTGTCCTCGATGCCGGAGACTCGGATATCTTGAGTGGAGAGACGGCATAAAAGCCATGATCCGAGGAAGGGGTTCTGAGATATGGCAAACGTTGTGTATAGCTGTATAGCCTAGCGAATGATACCTCATCTCACCCAGAAACACAATCATAGCCAGCTAATTCAGAAAGAAGTTGAAAAGGGCACAATAGCTGGCTTGCTTTGATATGTTCTATGGAGCAGTTTGCGACCTCTCTCGAAATGACAGTCCCGTTCACAGCACTTGAGGCATGTGTGGCGACCCACACCTACTCTACCGGCAGTAAAATACGATGTAATGAAACCGATAGAATTTATTGTCACAAATTACCCCCTCTGTGCTATCATATCATATCTTCATTCTATATGAAAATATTCCCACTACTCTTCCTGTTTTCAAAAATGCCGTTGTGGGATTAAATTAGTCAGCAGAACAAAATTAAGCGAGATTTTGGATTTCCAATCCGCAGCAAGTGGGAGCCGAATCTGGGTTACTTTACGACTCACCTCACTTTTCCTCCAGTCTTCATCTACAAACATCAAATCTACGGCCACCGAGAAATCGTTCAAGATGGCACGTCGCCCAGCTAGATGCTACCGTTATTGCAAGAATAAGGTACGTAGGGATCCATTTTTGTCAGCATAACCTCTCTGGAGGCGGAGGAGAACTGGTGGCCCTCGATCGCCACTCTCACCTCTCCGGCCTTCATTGCACGATTTTCGTGCTGCCGAAATATATATCCCATCATGAAAGGCCTAATCACTGACATTCTCGCGTCCTAGCCGTACCCGAAGTCTCGGTTCAACCGTGGTGTCCCTGATCCCAAGATCCGAATCTTCGACCTTGGCCGAAAGCGTGCGAACGTCGACGAGTTCCCTCTGTGTGTCCACTTGGTATCCAACGAGTATGAGCAGCTGAGCTCTGAGGCTCTTGAGGCCGCTCGTATTTGCGCTAACAAGTAAGTTTGCCCAGTGATGAAGTCAGGTGGGGTATTTGAGATGTTACTTTTGGGAGGACATGTAGAGTCGACATCCAGATACCTTTACTTGGTTATATGTACGAAGGAAGCTAACATCATGTCCCCTAGGTACCTGGTCAAGATTGCCGGAAAAGAAGGTTTCCATCTCCGTGTTCGTGCCCACCCGTACCACGTCGTCCGAATCAACAAGATGTTGTCGTGCGCCGGTGCCGATAGACTGCAGACTGGAATGCGTGGTGCTTGGGGCAAGCCCAACGGAACTGTTGCCCGTGTCAACATTGGCCAGATCATCCTGAGTGTCCGAACTCGTGATTCCCGTACGTTCTAATCTCTCCTCGCATATCGCGGCGGCGCTAACCTCTCCCAGACCGTGCTACCGCTCTTGAGGCTCTCCGCCGCTCGCAATACAAGTTCCCTGGCCGCCAAAAGATCATCATCTCTAAGAACTGGGGCTTCACCCCTCTCCGCCGCGAGGAGTACATGGAGAAGAAGGCTGAGGGCAAGGTCTTGGTTGATGGTGCCTACGTCCAGTTCCTGAGCAACCACGGCAAGTTGGCCGACAACGTCCGACGCTTCCCAGCTGCCTTTGAAGCTTAGATGGGGTCGCTGGATATAACAGGGCATGGGGGGCTGAGAATGGCGTACATCTGCAATGGTTGGCTGGATTGCATGTCTTCGGCGAATGCATGGCATTCAGATATCTGATCGTTGTACTTAGGAAAATGGCTACGGCTCTTGGCTTTGACTATTCTGCTTTCCAGTGCGGGTGCATGCGTGACATCGTGAGAGATGCTAACCCTTAGGACTCACCGGAGAAAGGCCAAGAAGGGATGACTGGGTGTAGTAAGTCGTGCATTAAGGGACCCTTCCGTGTAGCACTCATTGCCGTCCTCGGAGGCCATAAGGCTTGCAGGATTACGAGACAAGGAAAATGATAACGCCAATATCATCGAGTCTAGGTCTGACGTCTGCTTACTGTGCGCCATGGCACGAGAAGAGAGACTGGATCTTATCAGCCGGCCGGGCCAATGGCTGCGGATGGCGTAATGCGGATACAGTACTCACCGTTCCTGGCTCTGCTCGACGCCCTTTGGCATGTACGCAATAAATGGGGGCTCGGATTACTTTATCACGCGAGAGGCTGTGAGACCGATAACACCATTTCCGCATTGTCTGGCTGTTGCCCGACGACTCACATATCGCATTTTCTCCCAGCTTTACCAATCCCGTATATCTCTGTACTGGATGTCTCTGTATATATGCGCCGTTCCTCTTTGCTTTTGCTGATGGCCGCGTCCTATCGGGCGTGAGACGAGACCACATCGACGTGGCTATATCCCATTCCTGTTTCCTATCTGGCCTGAGGGCTGATCTGCACCATACGACGACACACGACATCACCCCCCTGCGTTAAGAGAGCGCTCTCTCCCTCTCCTTCTCCCTCTCCCTTTCCTGACCCGCTCTTTGTTCCATCAAAGACTACAAACATCACATCTAATCTGACGAGAGCTCAAGTCGAGCATAATCTTGGGCTATCGGACGTTGCTGTTGCGCCCGGCCATCCGCCCAACATTGTATGGTTCAGTGGCCCAGCCTCGTCAGGTCTCGCGACCAGGACCCGTGCAGTCCCCGTCCCAACATCTCGAACGCCTCCTCACCGGCCTCGATTTTCTCTGGTAGGCTCTCGTGAGACAGTTTCGAGCTCGATCTCGTTAATAATACCTACGATTATCCACCCCGTCTTCCTGTCCAAGTCCATCGACAATGGCATTCCGTCATCCCAGCCTCCATACCCCGCAACGGCCCTATACCGCTCCTGACGAGACTCAGGCACAAGGACAACCCCAATCTCAACGTGGACTGCAACCTCATTCACAGCAGGCCCAGTCGGTTGGGGACAGTCAAGAATGGGTCCTCTTCTCCCCGACCTCGACAACGGCCAGCGGTCGCACCTACGCCATCTCCACTGGTCACACCCGGACTGCTGGCCGGTCTCGAATGAGCGACTTCGGGAGCCTGCATACAGCTGCCAGATCTCAAGGATATGACGAGGGATCGGAGAATACAGACGAAGCATTAGAGGAAGAGGAGGAGGAGGAAGATGCAGAGCTAGATAGCCTTGACTCGCACCTCCACGAGTTCCGCACCGAGCCCAGCGTCTACAGAGAGGAGTTGAGTAGCTCTGTCCTGCCAACACATGACGGACTGGGCAGTTTTAGAATCGATGGTATGATGACGGATGAAGTGGTGCAGGACCACTTGTATGCATTCGAACGATTTAATCCTAGACGGGTCAAACGAAGACGACAGTCCAATGCGGGCATTGAAGACACGGAGAGTGAGCATGCGGCGGGGCTTGAGAGGACGAGGAGGATTGAGGCGTGGAGGTTGGAACAGAGTCGGTTGCTCGTAGATGAGATACGGAAGGAGACGAGACGACGCAAACTTAGCATGTCCAGCGAGAGGCAGAACATAGCAGAGGTGAAAGAGCAGGAAGACGTCGCTACTCTGAGTAATGTTGAGGCGTCTGTTGTTGATGGGGCTCCAAGTGAAGAGAACGAGGGATTCTGGAGCAGAATCACGAATAGAGTCATCCGTGAGCTGTTAGGCGTGGACGATGACCTGCTCTCCATTATCTTCGGGGAGAGTCTTCCTGGAGATGATGACCTCTCTTCAACGCCCCGCGCTCAAGCATCTATCCATGCCGCGCATAGTCACTTGGTAAAGAACCAGCAATATGGCGAATCATCCTGGGAGTATCGGTTGCTTGACAGGATCGCTCGAGAGCTCGGGATTCTCGTCAACCAGCTATCCGATCATCCAGGAGCGTTCTCGACCTACCTGCAAACGCACACGCAACCTCTCCCCTATGCAGGTCTTCCTGTCATTCCGGAAACCGCGCGAGACCAGCCCACAGACTCCGACTCCCAAGAGCAAACACGGAAAACGCCCATAACAACTGAATTCCAGCCCACACTGCAAAATACTTCCCAGCCAATTCCCATCCCTCTTACCTATACGTCGCTCTCAGAACCTCTTCTATCGCCCGGAGATGCCACACCTCGTGCTACGCAACCGCTAACTCGCGAAGAGTGGGAGGCTGATCTCGACATAAAGCTGGTGTTTCGCTACCTACGCAACCGCTTTGTCTCAAAATTTGGCTCCCCGTCGCCCTTGTCTCCGAGCCTGCAGACGCGTGGAACGTCACATCTAGCTACATCACACACCGCTGAGGCAGCGGCCAGAGCCGCTAGGGTGAGGCAATACCATCCCCTCGTACATCCTTCCCATAACCATGCGAGGGAGAAAGAAAGAAACCGGGCTAAGACGTGGCGAGCAACGGTACCTGGCAGCGGAAGTACAGTTGTGCGGGAAGCCGTCCACATCAGGAGACGGAGCTCAAGCTGTGCGAGCGAGGGAAAGCTGAGCGGATTGAGAATGGGCGCGAGGAGAAGTGGCAGTTCGAGGCACTACTGGGACTTTGGTCATAGTAGTGTTGGGAGTGGAGGAATCACTAGCACAGGAGTCATGGGCAGCTGGGGCGGTGTGTGATTACTTGATTGATGGATCTCACTTCCCATTCTGGAACTGAAAAGACGCTCTCTTGTAAACGGACATTCTATGTGGCTGCCGGAGATGTCAAGAGCGGGTAAGGGCCGAGTTTGGCTCTACAGGAAATGATACTCAGCACGAGGACGCTGCGAGTTCGAGGCGTAAAATGGGGCAAACTTCTCTCTCCTTTTGGTATTTGTGGTCACTATTTAGGATCTTTGGGACATCTGGGGTGCATTTGCATGGTCTTAAGTTCTAGCACTCGACGGGCTACTTGGCACGGAAGGAACTCTCTCTACATTTGAATCAGAGGCTAAGGTATATATATTCCTCTCGATCTGCATAGCTAGAATAGAGCTCTCTATACTCTCAGGCAATATTCCTACCGCTAAGGGGAGACTTTTAATAACCTCGATTTTGCATATTGAATCTCTCCTGATACGTCATTGTACCTTCCAAGTGCAGGGAGGTAAAATGAGGACAGACAGGGTCACGTGTAACTACGCTGGGTTCCTGTTCCCCTGGGACCGGCTATTGGTCTTTGCCACTCGTATCCACATCTCGTATGTTGTACAGCCACACTGGCAATACGGTGTAGCGGACCAGCAGAGTTCCCTACTGACATCCACGGTCCGTTACCATACAGCAGGATCAAGGTGAAATAATATAGGCAATACAAGGTAATCCCCTCTACTAGACCTTTCAATCTCTCCTTTTAGGCCGTTCTGCGCTCCCATTGGTCGGGACCCCTGGATACGCGAAGAGAAAACGAGACAGAACGAAACATACACGACCATTCCCCTTTCGGAGTAGGGGACCCGCGCTTTCCCCGTAAATAACGGCGCCGAAAACCTTCCACATTCTCTCCCTCTCTCTTTCCCATTCCACTTCATCCACACTTGAGAGGAAAAGAGCGTTCACTCGTTGCCACTCTTGTCCTTCTCCCCCGTCGCCTTTCTTGTTTCTTTCTTTGTTCTTCTTTCACACTCGCTTTAGGTCTTCCACCCTTTTTACAGCTGCATCCCATCTTAATCTCTCGAGAGCCGAACGACAGCGCATCACAACGCTCGTATTCTTGAACTCTCCTTCATTGCTTGCCCTCTCACAACAAACGATCCCTCTTCTCGCGCCAACATGCGTCCATCGACCTTCCTGGCTCTCGTAGCCTCTATCTCGGCCGCCTCGGCCGCCTCTCTTCAGGGTTTCAACTATGGCTCGACCAAATCGGACGGCTCATTCCAGGTGCAGTCCGACTACGAGGCGCTCTTCTCGACCGCCAAGGCGGTTAGCTCTGGCTTCAGCAGTGCCCGCCTGTACACCATGATCGTACGTTACCTCACAATCTTCTTCCACGCTTAAAACATCTGTTGATAGTCTTCTAGCAAGGTGGTAGCTCAACCAACGAACCCACATCCGCCATCCCGGCTGCCATTGCCCAAGACACCACCCTCCTCCTGGGCTTGTGGGCTTCCGGTGGCGAGGCTGGCATGCAAGCCGAAATCACCGCCCTCCAGTCCGCCATCACGCAGTACGGCACCAAGTTCACAGACCTCGTAGTCGGAATCTCCGTTGGCAGCGAGGATCTCTACCGCATCTCCCCTACGGGTATCGCGGCCAAGTCGGGCTACGGCGCCAACCCAGATGACCTTGTCAACTATATCAAGCAGGTCAGGGCCGCCATTGCTAACACCCCTCTGAGCAAGGCAACTATTGGCCACGTTGACACCTGGACTGCATGGGCCAACTCTTCCAACTCGGCTGTTGTGGAAGCCTGTGACTGGGTGGGCATGGACGCCTACCCATACTTCCAGAACAGTATGGCGAATAGTATCGGGTCTGGAGCTGGCCTGTTCAATGATGCGCTCTCAGCCACCCAGGCTGCTGCTGGCGGGAAGGATGTCTGGGTCACCGAGACTGGATGGCCTGTCAGCGGAAGCACCCAAAACCTCGCTGTTCCATCGACCCAGAACGCCAAGGCCTATTGGGATGCTGTTGGATGCCCCAACTTTGGGAAGATCAACATGTACTGGTTCACCCTCCAAGATGCAGCTCCGGTTACACCGAACCCAAGCTTCGGAATTGTTGGCAGCACGCTGAGCGACAACACTCTGTTCGATATCTCCTGCAAGGACGTAACTGTCCTGCCCTCCAGCACTGCGCCCACTGCTAGTGGAACTTCCGCAGCCGCCACTGGCTCTAGTTCCACCCCCACTAGCTCAGGTACTACTTTCAGTGCTAATTCTAATCCCAACTCCCCTCCATCTGATTCTCTTTCCAATACTTCTCCTACTTCTGCTCCTCTTTCCAGTCCCTCCTCGAGTCTTAGCTCCAGCTCTGACTCTGGTTCAGGTTCTGGTTCTCCTTCTGGCTCTTCAGGCTCTTCTTCAGGCTCTCCTACTGGCTCTCCTACTGGCTCTGGCCCCACCGGCTCTTCGAGCTCCTTTTATGGGGTGCCTAGCTCACCTGCTAATTCTTCAACCATAGGTTCCTCCACTGGTGGTGCCAAGGGTAACGGCTCATCCACTACCTCTGCCGCCTCCGCAGCAGTTTCAACCGGTGCGGCTGCCTCTATGCTCCTCTCGGGACCGGCCGCCGGAGTCTTGGTTGCCGCTGCTGCTGTTGTGGCTGTGCTGTAAGTGAGACACGAACGCACGTGGTGGAAAATGTGAGAATTGCGTCAGCGCAGGGAGTGTACATGGTTCCAGGGACTCGATAGACGGATGGATTTGCATACACAACAAACAACACATGTTCGGGCTCATACAAGTAGCCTTGGTCGCCGCACACGGTAGAGGAGTTTTTTTAATTACCTTTGGGATTTGTATTCTAGAACCTGCAAACACGATGAAGCAAGAACCGTGTTGAGCTCTCACCATGTGAAGACCGATCGCGATTTCCCCGTACTGTAGGGGCGAGATAACCGGTGGAGTGCGCTGCAAGCGCAGCAATCCTTTCACACTGACCCCTCTTTACCAGGGACTTTGTGAGCAGATAAGTGTTTTGCATTTGGATGGTTGACAACTGAGGTAAGTTTGGCGATATGTCATTCTCTCCCGCCCTACGTTGCATCTCATATTACAAAGCCGCTGCTGTTGTACTGCCTCCTTATCAAACACTCGACCCTTCCCGGGCCAGGTTTTTTGCGTGTCCCGCTTAAGCCTCCACATCGGCCGACCCAGAATCGAGCTTGGCGGCTCTATAAGGCCCACAGCCGCCAATCACGATGCCCAGATGCTTTCAACCCTGCTTAGGTAATGCTGCCGGCACCACTTTCTCTGGTCCACTGCCGAAATGCGCCTTGCCGCAGATAGACTAGTGCGGGCCCGTGGTGTTCGTCCAAGTTTCTGGCGGGTCTCGGAGGAGAGAAAGATGGGAGAGAGCAGTGAACACTGGAAGACAGCTGATTTTATGGTAATTATATGAATAACGGTATTGTATGCTTTCACCTCCTTCCCGCTTTCGTCCAGTCTTCCTCTCCTTTTCATCACAGCTTCAATCTCTCTCCCTCTCTTCCTCTATCTCCTTCGTTCCTTCCTCCTTCTCGTGGATGCGGCTCTGGTCACCCCATCGCGACCGCCCGTGAGACAAGTTCACTTCCCATTCTTCTTCTATCCCGTGTCCTGACGACCGGTATCACACCTCCCTGACGTCTTCTTCCACTCACTCCAATCTCTCATTATTCCATCGAAACAAATAAACGCTCATAATGCTGCTCTCCTCCTACTCGCGTGCCGCTACGGCCATACTACTGGGTGGGAATCTTGTGTCAGCGATTGAGCTCGATATAACCTCGCAAGGTGTGTAGTCCAGCCGGAGCTCCCAATCAGCGATCAATGCTAATATATGGTCGACCTAGATTCGATAAAAAGCGTCGCCTCGACGATCACGTACGATATGATGACCTACTATCACGGTAATGAATCAGGAGAGATCCCCGGTGTACTACCCGGCCCTCCTCCAAACCCACCATGGGGCTGTGAGTGACGAGAATAGTTCCACACAATTCCTACGTAGAAACTAACTGAAGACAGACTACTGGTGGGAGTCAGGTGCGATGTGGGGGGCATTGATCGATTATTGGCATTATACGGGTGATTCAACGTATAACGATCTAATAGAGGCGGGGATCCAGTGGCAGGCCGGCGAGCATGATGATATGATGCCCTCGAACTGGTCGGCATCTATGGGCAACGACGACCAGGGCTTCTGGGGCATGACAGCCATGTCCGCAGCTGAGACGAATTTCCAGAACCCTAAGCCCGGCCAACCCTCATGGCTCGCCTTGGCCCAAGCAGTCTTCAATACTCAGGCCGTCCGGACGGATAATACGTGTAATGGAGGGTGAGTATCGGGCATCGTTCAACTGGAAACGCTGCAATATGCTGACTCCTATAGCTTGCGGTGGCAAGTTTACCCGTTCCTCAGTGGGTATGATTACAAGAACTCCATTGCAAACGGCTGCTTCTTCAACCTCGGTGCCCGGCTCGCCAGGTACACTAATAATGAGACGTATGCCGAATATGCAGAGGAGATCTGGGACTGGACGACCGGCGTGGGGTTGATAGACTCCAATTACAAGATCTATGATGGTGCCCATATCGAGACTAATTGCACGGATATCAACAAGATCCAATTCTCGTACAACATGGGAGTGTGGCTGCTGGGTGCAGCAATGCTCTATAATCATGTAAGACAAAACATACTCTGCTTCTCCGTCTCCCACTGATCGGACACACATAGACAAATGGCAGTGCAATCTGGGAACAGCGCGTGAACTCACTTCTCACATCAACGCTGGATACATTCTTTCCCAACGGCATCGCCTATGAAGTAGCCTGCGAACCTAGGCTCACTTGCTCGACCGACATGTTCAGTTTCAAGTCCTACCTCACCCGCTGGCTTGCCCAGACTACCCAGATGGCCCCTTTCACGAGGAATCAGATCATGCCTGTGCTCAAGAGCTCTGCAGTCGCTGCAGCGCAACAGTGCTCCGGCGGCAGCAACGGCCGAACCTGTGGGTTGAGCTGGTCGAAAGGCACCCAGTGGGACGGGACGCAGGGCGTGGGACAGCAGATGGCCGCCATGTCTGTGATCTTCACCAACCTGCTACAGTTTGAGAATGGGGTACAGATAGGGCCGCCTCTCACCAACTCCTCAGGAGGCACGAGTGTGGGCAATCCCAATGCCGGCGCTCAGAGCGTGGTAGACCCCACGGCAATCACGCCAGCCACAACGGCCGATAGGGCAGGAGCTGGTATCCTTACGACTCTTACACTGGTGTCAGTCACTGCCCTCTTTGGCTGGATGAGTATTTGATTGAGTAGTGTTAAATGCTAAACACAAGTTATGCTGTATTGCGGGGTCAAATCAGCGTGCTCTTGCTTGTAATTTTACGAGGTGTGATATTTGGGTTGGTGTCTGTTGGCGCTGGGTCATGCTGGAGACGCCCCAAGTATATTTCTGTATTATATTTTCCGAGTGTGTGCTCAATAGAGCTTAGAATTTGAGGATTCTCGAAAATATTAGCTTTTATATTTCGTGTGTGAAGATTAGGCTGGTTGCGGTTATGTCATGATATAGAAGCTGCTTTTCTCATGACGCAAAACAGTCTTGAAAGTCGGAAGATGGAATAAATATGCAAAAGTTAACTTTATAATCCAACCCTCTGTATAAATATTAATTAACCATAATGAAGACACCAAGGAAGGTTTGTGTGGTTCGCCAGGTTCTCGGGCTTTGGCTTACATAATGTATCGGCTGAATCATCCGGTGAGTGCCCGACCCGCACAGCCACAGCCTTGCGCCTCCTGCTAATATCGCCCATATTCTTTCGTCCATCTTCCACTCCAACATCATCATTTCCATCTTCCTCTCTCGCCACCAACACAAGCACCACAACAGCCTTCCACCAACCCTCAGATAATATTTATTCCTCGCCTGCGACCATCGCACATACACAAGCAAGCATTCCCAAGATGGATGACTGGGACAATGTCACCAAGATCGGGAGTAAGACCCGCGGCGGCGGAAGTGGACCACGCGAGACCGTCGTACGCGGGAAGAGCGCTCTCAACGCTGCCCAGCGTAGCGGCGCCGTCATTGGGACGGAGAAGAAATTCACCACTGGCAACTCTGTTCGTCTCCCTAGTTCACTTTCCCCGCTTCCCATCTCCCCCTTCCCCCACCGCTAAACATCTCCCACTCTAACAGATCCTCCCCAACTAACCCGTTATACAGGCCTCCCGTCCCGGCGTCGAAGGACAGCATCTCACCAAGGTCGACCGGTCCGATGACATCGTCAAGCCGACAACCGTGGGCAAGGATGTCGGCGCCGTGATCTCGGAGTGGCGGCAGAAGATGGAACCGAAGATGACACAGAAGGACCTAGCGACGCGGTGCAACACCACGCAGAGCATAGTGGCGGACTTTGAGCGTGGGACCGCCACGCCGGACCAGAAGGTGCTGTCTAGCATGGAGAGAGTGCTGGGTGTCAAGTTGCGCGGAAGCGATATAGGGAAGCCAAGATTCCCGCCGAAGAAGAAGTGAGGGAGGTGGAAAGTTTTGCTTTGTAGGTGAGGGGGGTGGCCGAGAGAGAGAATGAGAGTGAAGAGGTGAAGGAAGGGAAAAGCGGATTTTATGGAGCGAATATTGGGGAAGGAGAAGGCGACTGACTTTGGATGAATGCGAGGTGGCAGGGCAAAAGGCATGCGAGTATGAGACGCGGAAGCTCTACGGGCGAAAGGGGGGGGGTGGGGTGTTCTCCGTGCTTTACGGTCATAGAAGTAAATCAAAAGCAAATATAGAGGACCATGGGATGTCAATTTCTCAATTCATCTGGTTATCAGCCGTTATTCGTCCATTCCTCATACAGGGTGCCTCTCTAGGCAGGTATCCAACGCCATCTGTAATAATGCTGTACCTGAGTCCACTAATCATTATTCTATACAACATTCAAGCGACGCCTGCGACACGTTCTCTAATTTCCAATTCGGACGGCCTGTTATCTCTATTGACGACAATAGCTTCCACGTTGCCCGTCTGAACAAGGCGGACCCACTCCGGTGTCAGTTCTGATGTGAGGAGCTTGACACAAATTGTGCCTTCAGCCTTCGAGATCGGCATCCTGCATGAATCGCGGAGCCTGTCAAGAATAGTCGGCAGAGTAAATGAGATCCTTTGTTGCCCTGAGGATGTGGAGGTGCTTAAATTTGCTAACACGCCAGCAACTTCTTCGATTCGCTGTAGCGCTGCTCTCCGGCTGAGTTCATCCTTTGTCGGTGGAGCTGGTAGAGTTGATTGATGGAGTTGCTTTGCACGTAGACGCTCAAGGAGACTTTGCTTTTTGCCATTTGCCGTCTCGTCTGGGATTTTCGTTTTGGGGAACTCTTTCTTCACAGTTATTCCAGATTTAAGATCCTCTAATCTTCGCTGTCCTTTTGCCAGCAAAGGCGATATCTTGATTAGAGATGGGCAAGTGGTAATTGCTTCCAGTGGTAAAGAAGAGATGAACTCGGGAGGTACTATATCACTCGCTCCCCTTCCCTCCCATGCCATCCTTAGCCCACGCACAAATATCTCGTTCAGCAGATTTTCATTTAGAGGGCGAGGCATCCTGCCTGTCTTGTCGAACGCAGTACTTATCTCAACGCAGATCTTTCCGTGACCATAGTCGGAGAGCGAGAGCCTCGATAGTTGTGAATCCTTGTTGGTCTCTCGTATTCCCAAGTTTGTGACCCCGAGACTCCTGCGGATGTCTATTAATGTGACTCCACGTTTGCCCCATGCTCGTGCCACATCTGGACAGAGCACACGCACGTCGGCAGGTGACTGGGTTCCATTATGCGCATAGTGGAGTGATAATGCGGTGAGAAATGCTGCGTGTAAATTTATGAGGTCGAGTAGCTCAATTGGAAGATCCGAATTAGGAGCTGAAGTCGGATTGTTGTTGGATAATTTGATGTGATCAAGGCTCTCCGCTTTGAAATATGAGTTTATAGGTTTCGAGACGAAGAGTTCGCTGAATAGACCTCGTGCGCCTTTGGTGGGTGTGTCAGAGGACGGTACTGTCTTGGGTTTGGATTTACTTGGAGTCTTTGGAAATATCCGAGAGCCGTTCGATCGTAGAGGTAAAGGTTTGACATCTCGGTCCTTAAGAGCTGTAGATATTATAGCAGAGAAATCCTGAGTCGAGCTTTCCTCTTCGATGTGGAGTAGTTTTCTCTTCTTCTCTTCGTTAGAATACGAGGTAATCGCTACTGTATCATAATTCTTCTTCTCGATGCTCGCCTTCTCAGTGCTGCTTGCCTTGGAGACTCGGGTGAAGGCCGCGATGCCTCCGGGCTGGTTGTAGGACGTCAGAGTCCTGGAGGTCGCAGTCACCTTGCGGCGTTTAATTGCTGCTGGCATCGTAAAGTATGAAATTGCCGTGGAAACTATGTTCGCCTCATAGAATGGGTGGAAGGTGGAGAGTGGGTGGTGGTTCTTGACCGCGAAATCTTTCATCGAGCAGGAGGTTGGGAGTCGCGCCGGGAGACGCGTCGCTTCTGCCGCAAGCGCGAACCGCGTAAAGTGGTCAGTCGATCCAGTTTCAACTGCCCGCCATCTCGCTCAACCTCCCTTGTGGCGAACACCTCACGAGAAGTATCCTCCAAACCCGCCATGCCGCGACGCTTTCTTGATGTCTTCCCGAGAGAAATCCGCGACCTGATATATACCCTTGTCCTGCAGTCTCCGTCCGGCGCCGTCTCGCTCACCCCTTGGACCGTGGAGGTGGCTCGCTCATTGTCCTTGCTGAGGACGTGCAAGCAGGTCCGTAGAGAGTGCAAGGACATTATCTGGCAGCACAATGGCCTCTGGTTGAGGGACAGCACGCAGTTATCTCGCAGACTGAGTTATTTGGAGCGATATAAGAGCATTAAGCATATACGACATCTCAAAATTTATCTCGCGCTGCTCGATCGAGACGAACTGGAATGGATAAGTACGGCCTTCAAATGCCTTGTAGGCTGGTCCCGGTACGGAAACCTGAAGACTATCACTCTGTGTGCTGTCAGAGAGAGACCGAGGAGCGTAGAAGAGTTTCATGAAGAGCTGCAATTAATGATGCTTGGCGATTCCGTGGATGGTAGATTATACCGCGAAACTTCAACATGGACGAGAATGGCTATCTATACCGGATGGCCCCCCTTTGCCCACTGGGGTAAGCAGATGTGGCTGAAGGCCATGCTGCAAGATTCGAGCAAAGCATACGAGTTACTCAGAGAGATGCACGGTATATTGCGCGGTGAGTTGTGGGTAAATGGTTCGTTGTGCTTCCGAGACAAGCATATCATTAGAACATTTGACTTTGATCCAAGAGATGGAGAACTGCACTTCGTCATTGGAGAGGCGTCGCCCGGATAGATTATATTATACCTTATATAAGTGTGTAAGCTCATACTGCCTTCGGAGGAGGAAGTCTCTCTTCGCGTGCGGCCTAAGGTCCGGCTCAGAGGAAGTGAAGCTCGGCATTTCGATAATGGTTGCGCTTGCTTTCGCCTCTGGTTTTTACCTCTTTCCACCATCTCCCTGTAGGTTAAGCAATACGAGAGAGATAACTCAGACTTGATTTTATCTGTCCTGCAGCCACCGAACCAGCAGAGCTAAAAGGGGATTTGCTTCTGGCTAGATGATGGAATTATAGAGATGATTGCCGATCTCGGCATTGAGATATTGGTGAATGGCAGGCGCTACAAAGGAGGGAGCCAGTTATCTGGTGGAAATACATTTGCTGGGTCAAACGGCGAAGGAGCAAGCACTGGTGAGCAAGATGGCAAACTTATGAAAGTTTTGGGACTCCCGCAAAAAGCATGCGGCCTTGCATCTAAGAATAGCCGACATATCGCAATCGTAGTCTTTAGCAGCTTATCAGGTCGCACCAGGTGTGAGGGATTTCATTCCTTAAGCTCCTAAGCTAAATGCGGTGGCAGCAAAAATGGCGAAGAAATGGATTGTACATAGGCTTCATAGCATATTGAGCACTTGCCATTGCATCGAAGGGTAGTGATCTCTTTCTATATCTATAATCCACCTGCTGGTGGGACATAAGGCGTAATCAACATCTCGCTGAACTTCTCCAGTCTCTCTTTTCCTCTGACCTCCTCCACCAGGAGCGGCATCTTAACCACATTAAATTCATCATAAAGCTCCTCTATTTGTTCCAAGTATTTTTTCTGCATCTTTCTTCGGGCGTTGCACTGCTCGCAGTCACTGCCCGGCTTCGGGAATAGCAGCTGGTTAACAACGATACAGTGCGTGTCAATCCCGTAACTTGCGAGCTCTTGGATCATTCGTTCGGTCTCGTAGAGAGAGAGAAATTCTGGTATGCAGACACAGATGAAGGTCGTCAAATTCTCGTCCTTGAACTGTGTGTTCACTTCCGATATGGTCTCGCGAAGGCCCTCTAATTTCTCCATCATCTCGTTCAGGTTGGCACCGTTGGGGAGGGTGCCATTCGCACCAAGGATGCCGTTGAGCATGGGTCCGAATTGTGTGGAGAGTTGGGAGACCTTGGCAAGGGCTTTTTCGAGGACGGACGGGAATTGTAGGAAGCGGAGAGTGTGGCCGGTTGGAGCTGTATCGAAAATGATGGTTTCATATGACATCGACTTCACCTGCTTGAGGACTTCTGCAAAAGACATGGCTTCGTCGATACCAGGGATCTGCACTTGTATTAGCTCGCATCACTAAATCCACCAACGCAGATATCATACGGCGAATGCAAGATCCTGCACCATTCCACCCATACCAGCAACCGGCCCCTCGCCTTCGTCAGCCTGGCCCATCAGTTCTTGAATGCTGCCATTCGGATCAATCTCCATGGCGCTCAGATTGGTGAAGCCGTTGATCAGTCGGGCCTCCTTTCCAAACTTCTGGGAGAAGGCGTCTGACAGGTTGTGAGCGGGGTCTGTAGAGATGAGCAGAACTGATCGGCGGACCTTGGCAAGTTGGATGGCGAGAGAGCAGGATGTTGTGGTCTTGCCTACCCCTCCCTTGCCGCCGACAAAGATCCATCGGAGGGTCTTCTGGTCCAGTATTGACTGCAGTGTGGGTTCGAGCTGGTCATCGTCGGCGTTGATAACAGCAGTCGACATGGCTGCGGAGGGGTATAGGGCGAGGGGAGGGATTCTGCGGATGGAGTTCGTGAAGAGATATAAAATAAAGTCATCCGTTTTGGAGAGGCCAGTTTATTCTGGCGCTACCGCATCCCCGCACTAACGCCTGATTCGCCAACTGCAACCTGACGCAAGAGCCACAGGATATGGATGAAATTATAATTACAGAGGGCATAGTGCGGTGAGGAGCACAGGGAAGCCTAACCACCGAATATACTCGACCCATCTTAGCATTGTGGTTGTCAAGGCTGACAGCCCCAAGTGGAAGATAGCCTCAGCCTCTCCACGCAAGGCTGAGTAGGCGACCTCCGACGATCCACCCCCCGATATTTCTAGTTGGACCGTGGAACTTTTTGAGCTTCAATCTTTTCCAAGTTTATACATACCAAACGTGCCTCAGTTTCCGGGGATCTCTAAGGTCATATCACTTATTTCATGACAACTCTTGACAGTATTGTCAGATACCGCATCTCATCTTGATGCCCATCACATACTCATCCAATTCAAGTGTCCAGCGACTCCAAGCACTCTCCTCCCACACTGCAGCACCGCTATCGGATATCCATCCTTTCACAGCTATGACTTCCAGGGATCCAATTACCTGTCACGTTCTAGATACCACTGCTGGCCGTCCTGCAGCTAATATATCCGTCACGCTTTCTTGCAGAGCCTCTGGCGCCATGTTCACAGCAGTGACGAATTCTGACGGCCGGATCGCAACATGGCAGTCAAGCCACGTTCAAATCTCGGTTGAATCAATTATCAATGAAAATTCAAAGGATCAACATGGCCCGTCCATCTGGACTATTAAATTTGATACTGGCGCATATTTCGGAACAGATAAAACATTCTTCCCAGAGGTTGAGGTGACTTTTTTTGTGAGACCGGGACAGCATTATCATGTCCCATTGCTGCTATCTCCATATAGTTATTCGACATACAGGGGAAGTTAGAGAGAGCTTTCATGTGTGACTTTATTTGGCTCTAGAAGGAAGTTGCAGACCGGGGAAATAGTATACAGTGGAAAGCTCCGGCCAGTTGGGAATAGGGAATTTGTGCTAGTGTATTTGCAGATATATTTGTATACTGTTAGATATGAAGTACTATGAACGGGGACACATTCTCCTGTTCCAAATATGTGTAGAGCTGGCGGGTTGAACTCTGAGCAAGCCTAGGTAAGCTCTGCGCAAAGAGACAGCAAATAACATAAGATGCACTGAGTATCTGGCCATTAATTGCTCTCAATTATGAATTACTGAGTTCTCAATACTCTTCTACCGATTTCTCTAGACGTAGCATCCAGACGCTGTGTTTCAGCCGTCCATGCTCATAAAGGTCCTGCAGAGATTTACTTTAATCTCTACAATCCCGCCAGGTAACGATAGATGCAAGAAACAGCGCGATATCGGAAATTAAAACCATAATATATGCTTCGTGAAAGGGTAACTAATGTACAAGAAGACTTTCTAAGACGGTCGAATAAGGTATGGATTTTCCTCCTATACCTCATCTTACATATGAGAGCGCTCAACCACGCTATGCGATCAACACAACGAAGGAGTAGCCCACTGAGTCTCTTTAAAAGACATACTTCAAGTACATCAGTGGCGAGGTTTAGAGTAACTGATAGTGGGGAACGTACCGGGATGAATAAATAAGGTACCAGCTTTTCATACTCCTCCCAGCTTTCACCATACTTTTGCTTGCAGCGCTGGATGTCTCTGTACGCACGGTGGATGATCATGCAGGTGAAAAAAAAGGGATAAAACCAAGGGAAGGGACTATTAAACCCAGTTATGAAGCCCCAAGAATTGGCGAAGAAGAAGTCGCAGGTATAGTGGATCTTCCGAGCATAGCCGTACCATCCATCAGCCAGAATCGAGTCGCCTGTCTTTGTCTTAATTATGCGGGGGTTCTTAACGGTTTGCCAGGGAAGCTGAGGGAATGTCTTCCTTTCCAGCAATGTGCCACGTTCTTGTGCACGGAAGCGGTTCTTCTGTGAGTTCGTAGTGTCCCAAATCCAGTATACGAAAAGATAAGTAACGAAGAGCATGGCCATGAGATACGGATTCCAGCGGTAGGTAGACGGGGGGTGGTTGGCAAGATAAAGAGTGCAATGACAGTAGCTCAGGGGGACTCCAGCCAAGTTCCAGAAGATCAACATGAAGCCCCATTTCTCGTAATACATATCCCTGATCTTCTTAGCTGTGTTTGAAAAGTTGCAAAGGGTTAAACCTACCACGTTGTGGTGATGCACTCTTCGCCTTTGGCGCAGGCATTTGCATACAAGAAATGGGCCATAACCAAGAACGCAACCTGGGGAGAGACATAGCCATAGTCCTCATACTGGCGAGCAGCAGTGGCACAGGAGATTCCGAGAAGAATAAACCACGGGAGACGGACTTCGAAGAACATCTTAAAATCCAGAATACCAAACATTCTCGGATTCAGCTCGGCGCCCATAAAGAAGTCGTAAATGGGGTAGCCTGTCATACGATGCTGTGCTCCACGGACTAGAGCTGAGAAGTATGCAACAATTGAGACCAGGTAGCCAGATAGGATAGCGACAGACAGAAGGGGGCCAAACTCGTCGATGATCGTGTAGATTGGGAACAGGCCAGTATAGTGAAGCACAGCCGCAATAACTATAGTTGTGTAGAAGGACCATACTCCGGAGCAGTAGTATTTCAGCTGCTTACCCCCCTCATGCGCCAGAGGCTTGCCATAAACCTCAACCCCAGGGAGCAAGCAGTAGCATGCCCCCTCGAAGATGAAAAAGACCCAGTATATTGTCCAGGCACGTACAGACGGGAAGGCAAATTCGGAGACAATTCCTGCCAGATGCCTGAAGAATTGAATCAGGTTCTGCCCCTTTGCTGGTGTTGGGAATTTGCCATCGTAAAAGGTGGCTCCAATCCACATGTAGTACATCAACAGCGGAAACCCAATCATCATAGCAGAGACCCCATACGATCCACCAAAGTCGACATGGCCAGAGCGATCAATCCTGGGGTCGGAGCCAACTTCCCAGCCATCAATGACCTTCTTGTGTGCGCCGTTGGCCTTTTTCGCGTGGCCATTCGAGGCGCCATTCGAGGCGTGTTTTATCGAACCATTTTTGGAAAATCCATTTGTGGCGGGCTGTTCTGACGAACTGACAATTCTTTTTGAAGATCGAGTCGACGCAACTCTCCCCGAGGAGCTGTCAGCTTGGGAGGAAGAGTCGTCGTCCTCATCTTTGGGGAATTGCGACTTGCGACGGTTTGTTCGACGAGGGCGTGGGGTCTCGACGTAGCCACTGAACTCCGTTTTCCTGCGCGATATTTAGCTATGCGTTAATGAGAGAACTAAGAAAGCAATTTACTTTGGAGTCTGCCGTAACGAATAGCGCTCAGACATTTTGAATGAGGTTGACCAAAGAAAAAGACACTGGAAATTAAGAAAGGAAGGGAACGAGGTTGTGAATGTGTGGATTTGTTTTTGTTGTTTCGTTTCCCTACGCGGAAAGAAATTACGCGGTGGAAGGGGAAGCTGGTTACCAGCAAATCAGATTAGCGGGATGGACAGTAGAACGGCGCTTCCACCATCGGGGGTAGATCCTCTCAGCGCACTTACTTCCCTCGATTCACGCTGGACGCCAGAGAACAGAGGTCTGTATGTGTTTAGGATTATTATGACTTTGTTCGCTCGTAAGGTATCGCTATGGCAAGAGAGCAGACATCCGTTCTAATATACATCGAAGAGAGCTGGCCAACAGATGCCGCACTTGAGAAATCCCCATACATGTCCCGTAGCACCCAACGCGTTCATGTCCTGCATATGTCATATCAATGCAGGTCATGGAAGCGCTGTGCGTGAGGTTTCCCACCCACAAACCTTCGAGGCGAGATCCTCTTAACTACCCCTCAGATGACTCGGCCAAGTAAGGAAATCAAGACGCATATCCTCATATCTCATATTCTTTGATAGAACAAAAGGTATGCAACTTTATTATCCTTCACTGAGGACCTCTCGCTCTTGCTCTTCGGCGTAGACGTGCCGTTGGCAACGGCCGACCATTTTTTACCAGTGCCGCTTGCCTGCTTCCAGCCATCTTCTTCCCCAGTCACATCGCCATTTTCTATGGCAGAGAAACCGTTGCCCAAGGGTGGGTTGTCTTTCTTATGGGCCTCCAACGCTGCTGTGAGAACTTTCGGATCCTCCTCGCTTCCTCCCTCTGCAACATCTTCACTCCTCACTCGTCTAATGACTGTATCATCAAGTCGGATCCACTCACGGCCATCCTGTCTCCTAACATCTACGGTATAGTGGCCGCCGCTGGCATTCTTACCGTGGTGATAAACAACCGCAATGAGGCGATATTTGGGAAAGCCGCCATGAGCATAGACGCTGCGTTTCTGGCGAGGGAATACCTCCTTAGGCATCTCCAGCTCCAATGGGTATCCAATTTTCTTCCATATCTTTTGGGTCCCGCCAGTATTATCGTACTGGAACCTTTTAAGATGCAGGATGAGGACAGGCGGGACGGTCTCAATGAAAACCTGCTTGGTCGCAGTGACATTAGGGCCTTTCGGAGATTTGAAATCGCCGTGCAGCGCCTCTGGGCGCGTTAGGCCTTTCAATGCATCGATGATGTTGTGCACGCTGGGTGCTCCAATGTCCAGTTGTAGCGGTTGATAGTGTTCAAGTGTGACCGAATCTTTCAGACCAGGCACTCGTAACTCTGACCGCAGGTTTCCTCCGAATATTTTAGTCACTGGGGAGTTTGTCGTAATGGTTCCAGATGATCGAGTCACGGCCTGTTTCTGTTTTGGCCCAACCTCGAGCCACCCATTCTCCCTTCCAGATGCAGAACCTGCTATACTTGCATTATCACTGACTGGGGACGTAGGCATATTTGTAGGCGTTGCGGTGATGGAGGTGGTGTTGGATGAAGTTGCTTGCATGACATGGATGCACTCCTCATGAAGCCCATCCAGCAGAAATCCAAGGAACTCTTCTGCGTCTTGCTGGTGGCCTCGCTAAAATGATTTTAGTGACCTGACTTCTTCTGGGGTGATTTGTCTCACCTGCATCGTGACAAACCGTGGGAGCCTCTTCATCACATCATATACAAAGTCCGGTGTAAATGGTTCTCCATACTGTTCAAGCTCATTATCCTTGAGCCGCAATCTCAACTGCTCAACTGTTGTGGCGGAATCTATGACCGAATACTCGCGCATGAACATTATCCTGCTTGGGTCAGTAGTATTCCAGAATTATAAAGTAGAGTCTAACGCACATAGCATCAATCAAAGGTGTGTCGCTTTTGAAACTGTGCGCAGCATTTTTCCCAACCTGGTCCAAGAAATTATAAAAAGGGGAACAAAATACAAGAACTTGAAGCACCTGCGGGTCTGTTAGTGTACATCATTAGAGGCCAGGAGAGACATACTGAATTCATGTAACACATATTTCCCGTGTTAACAAGGCCTCGAGGTTCCAGAAAGGTAACTTTTGCATCACTGGAGACGGCACTAAACGATCGCAAAGCTTCTGCCAAGGTCTCTGCATTGATCTTTCCAAAGTTTGCAGGAGCCGAAGTCCGAGAGCCATTTTTGGTAGCGAGAGTGGCTGCAGTGGCTGGATTAAATAACCCAGTCCACAGCTTTGGAGTCGTCCAGGCATTTGGAGGTGTGGCGACTTTAGGTTCCTCTGGCTCCGGCTCGTCCAAAGTCGCATTCGTATCACCAAGTTGCTCATCTGGAATAGCGCTTTGTATCTTTAGATCATCTTGTGTCTTCTCAGGTACGGTTCTCAAAGCGTCTTTTGGAACAGATTTTGGTATCGCAGGTATGACAGGTACAGCGGGAATTGTAGATCGCTGCGACGGCTTCAGTGAAACAGGTGTAGCTTCGCTAGGAACAGGTTGGGATGGATGCGGTTGAGAGGATGGGGTAGTCGGGTTGGTTGATTCGCCTCGTTCAGATGTAGGGTGGCTTGTAGAAGGAGTCTCCGGCCGTGTTGCCTGGGTATCTGATTGTACCGAGTCGACCGCTTCGGCACTGGTTGCTAGGATGGTAGGGAGTTCGACGGCTTCAGCAGAGAGTTGGGTTTGTTGCCTCCTCTTCCGTCTAGCCTTTCTCGCCGGCCAGGGTAAATCTGGGTGTGACAACCATGGCAGCTACTCTGTATCAGCATGCTCTGTGAGTGTGAGGAATGTGAGTCTTACGGGAGGTCTGAAGGGACTTTGCGGGCTTTCCTGTGAGGGAGAATATTGAGGCACGTTCACAGCTGTTTGTGGGGTGGGAGGGGTCATAGGTCCAGGGACAGCTTGTGATGAGAGGGTTGATGAAGGTGTCTGCGAAGGCGGAGGTTGATAGGGTGCTGCCATGGCCGGAGACGCCTGGGAGCGTGGATATGGGTGTTGGGGCATCGGGGGATGCGCATAATGTGGCATGGGAGGAGGAGGGGACCGAACGTGAGGCGGCGGAGGCGCATATGGGCCATATTGATATGGGCCAGCCGCATTGTGGAACTGAGGAGGCAGCTGTTGCGGCTGGTAGTAATTCGCGTGATATGGAGCCATGTATCCATAGGGTATTGGGCCGCTCTGCTGGTATGTCAGGTTCTGATTATACTGTCTCCTCCGGCCCATATCCTGCGGCATCCCCTGTTGGCCTGCCGGCAGATGGCGACCATTCATCATGCCGGCCTGGGAGTGTGCTCCAAACCAACCGCGTCCTGAGCCGGTTGGGGAGCCGCGAGGCACTGCAATGCAAGATCGGAAGCGTGATTGCCGTTTCTGGCGACAGTATTGTTTAGACGGCGATCAGCACATCGAGAGTCGCCGTCGATGGCTGGCAAGGGGGCGTCTCTGGAGACGATAAGGCGGACGTTGTGGTGAAATAAATATCGCGAGTCGTCGCATGAGCAAAATATCAAAACTGCGGTTGACATGCTTACGGAGCGCCGGAGAAGCTTCGGGACAAATACGGGGACTGAGATTTACCCTTTACGCAATTCGAACATCATCATCACCCCTCTGCAGTCATCTTCTCCTCCAGCCCCCACTACCATAGCGCCGTCGGCGCCTGCCAGAGAGCAGCACCTGTCACAGCCCTTTTACATGTTAAGAGTTCGAATACGCCATCACCTTCCTTCAAAGATCTATTGTCGAGAATCAAGTTCTAATCAGAAGTTGAAGAGGATCGTGCAGGGGTCCTCAGTGCTGCCGTCATTGGACTGCCATCTGCAATGACTTCTGCCCTGCCAAACGCGTCTTCATCCGGGGGGAAAGCACTCAATATCTCATCTCCTTCTTCGTCGCACGTACCGGCACAACATCATCAAGGGCAGCTAGCAGCTCCAAGCGAAGCAAGCTCGAGACGTTCCGGTGGCCACTCCGGCTCGTCTCACGGAACAGCTCGAAACAACCAGGGTTATAGGAAGCAGCACAAGAATTCGAGACGACCAAGGCTTGCGGATGAGGATGCCATGGCGGAATCTGTACGTGATTTGCAAGATTTTACAAGCGTACACTGATAAATCTAGGGAGCCAGCCGAAATGCTACTGGCCGGAGGGGCCAGACCTCCATTACTCATTTGATGAACTTCAACCTTCCTCCCCCGACACAGGACTATCGGAATACCTTTGGGCGAGGTACTAGGAGAGGAAACATCTATGGAATCGGATCTGGTCACCATTCTAGCGACAAAGCGAGGTACGCGTGGTCATCTCCCTTTTTTAATCACTCTACTAACCGACTTAGATATATACATGCAAATTATCGCTTCATTGTCAAGCCGCATGGTGATTACAAACAACAAGCTGTAAATGCGGACCAACATCTGGACTGGAATGACGTCCTGCAAATTCTTGCCTCCGCTGTCTCGCAAGAAGCAGCATGTCCCATCTGCCTCTCTCATCCCGTTGCTCCACGAATGGCAAAATGCGGCCATATTTTTTGCCTGCCCTGCCTAATTCGCTATATGCACTCTTCTGACGATGCGGATCCGATTCCGGAAAAGAAGGCGCGGTGGAAGAAATGCCCAATATGTTGGGATTCAATATACATCTCTGAGACCCGACCCGTAAGGTGGTATATTGGTCAGGAGGAGCCGCAGCCTCATGAGGGGGACGATGTTGTATTGCGGCTAGTTATGCGGCAGCCAGGAAGCACCCTTGCACTTCCCCGAGATGGAGCTGATGCACTCGGAAAATCTGAAGATATTCCTTGGTATTTTGCGGCAGAAGTCACAGATTACGCTCGAATCATGAAAGGCGGCGAAGAGTATATGACGCAGCAGTTTGACGCTGAGATTGAGGGCCTTCAGTGCCAAGAAAATGAAGACGAGTTGATGTTTGGAGAGGACCCGGAATGGACGAAGAAAGCTATCAAGGCGGTCACGGAAGCAAAGGAAAGAATCAAGGGTATCGGCGATCCACCAATACCAAAACAACCGACCGAAAAGAAACCAAGAAGGCAACCAATCCAGTTTAAGTCCGTCAACGAGGACGACCCGGCAATGTACTTCGTCCAACATGCCTCTAAACCTGGCCTGAACTTGTCAAGAGAAGACGACCTTTCCTCAATCCAAGCAAAATCAGACAATCATGTAGCGGAGCAACAGCCGATGCCAAGTGTCGTTCACGCAAATGGTGACCCCACGATTCCTCATTCACGGCCGAGGAATACACACCCTCACATGCATGAAGCACACCATCCTGATGCACCGTACTACTTTTATCAAGCATTACTTCATTACTACCTCGCTCCCTTGGACATTAGAATTCTCAAATCTGCCTTTGGGAACTTCGCTTCCTTCCCTTCAACCCTTCTCCCACGCGTTGAACGTGTGTCCACTGGGCATATCATGGACGATGATTTGCGCAAGCGAGCCAAGTACCTAGCCCACCTCCCTCACGGCTGCGAGGTCGGCTTTCTTGAGTGCAACTGGACGGATATCGTCTCCCCAGAAGTTCTTGCACAATTTAATGAAGACATTGAACGTCGTAGAAAGCGAAATAGAGATAAAGAGACTCGAGAAGAAAGGGATAGACTTCGGGCCGAGAAGGTGGAAGACGATGCACGTTGGGCCAATGCCAGGAGAAAGCGACCGGAGTCAATACAAGATATTTACCACGCCGAAACTTTAAATCATCTTCCCACTAAGGTACAGGATCCAGATGATGACTCGCCGCCTTGGCCTGCACGGCAAGGGTCTTCGTTTGCCTCTCTAGCGTCGCCATCGACGAGCCCCCCGGGTCCAAGAACGGTATGGGGAACTGCTATTGTCCCTCCGGCATCCCCAGAGACACACCGGCATGAACCTGTAGCAAATTTCGATGATGGGTGGCTGTCAACGTGGGAGCAGGATCTGATTGCGGAAAATGACCTCATTGCCCAAGTTCAAGCGAGCTCATTGAAAGGCCCTGAAGACCCAAAACCGGGCGTTGGTGCGAGGAAGAAGAAGGTAAAGAAGATAACACTAATGAGTACAAATGCTAGAAGGGCCGCTTGATCAAGTTTGGCCATAATGCACGCTCGATATACTGTTGGCTGTATATATTTATTATGCAATGTATACATATACCTGCGTCTGTACGAGGCAATCGACCTCGTAACTACAGTAGTCTCAATCAATGATCGTCGGCCCTTTTCTCAGTCAATGCAAACACGAATCTGGATCACGTACAAGCATGAAAACCTCTTAACTAGTTAGATCACCGTATACTGTACGTAGCTAGTTCTTTCAGTCCTTCCTGGGATACATGCAACATCAAGGCACAGAACTAGAGTATTGGTAACATCATGCTACTTTCAGTGACCGAAACCAGAAAGAACGCATGTTAGAATCGAAATTTACCAGCACTACAAAGGGTGTGATATAAACTCGGTCGTAAAAGGGGGGTCTCGCTTATTATATATACATTGCATGGATGCTAATCTCAACACTAGTGCATCGCTTCTGAAATCTCGCGTGAAGTCTTGCCAAGGCAGCTTCACATTAGCAGCAATAATGATACAAAATAAAAGTTTAGCACAGTAGTGCAAAAAGTCACAGTTCTGGACGCTCGGGGAATTGAACCCCGGACCTTTCATAATCAAGCCCAAGAAGGGACATGCGAAACGAAAATCACTGAGTTTACTGTTAGAGAGTGTGAGGAATTGTGCGATATAGAATAACTTACTACCCCTAGACCAAGCGCCCGCTGCCCAGAAAATGGCTTATTTTCTTATATGCGTATTATACTAACCTTCTTTACTTTGAATCTCGCTTTGAGTAGTTTAGGCTCTGACTTAAGTAGCAAGAGACCGCGCTCTTACGTTTGGTATCGCTTTTTGAAGTCAGCTCTAAGTTGCATAGAGCCGAGTACAGTAATTTGCAAGAATAGTATATATTTCTACCAACTCTTGCTCTGCCCACCAGACTCGTCCCAGTAGATTACAAATCCGGCATACTGGATAACTATACATTGCATCTCCATGGCTCCCAACAACAGACGTTGCCAATATTATCTCTTGCCAATTTCCAAAATCTTAATTTGTCTATTTCGTCACTATTATACAGTTTATTAGATGTGACTACATTTTTGTAATGCGGCCGGATTTCCGATTTCGTGAGGAGATTATTTCCCGATTAGGTAATCAACGAACTTTAATTTTGGTCACCTGACTTACGCGTCTTGACGAAATTGTACACGCGACAATGGCTAGCCCCTCAATATCAAGAGTGATGGAGCAACCGTGTACCAAAGGCCATAACAATGAACAGTTGGCAGAGTGGTAGGAGAGAGCTGCTAGAAGATCTTGCGAAACTCTGCGATAAAGTTCGAGCGAATGTGGAGAATGGTATGCCTCAGATTTGGAAACTGAAGCTCTCACTGATCAAAGAACTGTGCAGAACTTCACGACGAGAACAGCATATTGGTCTCTCGAGACGAGTTTCGAAAACTCCAAAAAACGAATACTATAGTAGGAAAGCTGGAAAATGACTTTATCGGTCTAAGTCGCGAACAAGAGGAAGCACAAAGTGACGCTCGACTGGTGCAAGAAAAGACGGCGGAGATTGAACGACTGAACAAAGAGAATGCTCGGCTTACCGAAGAGTTGAAGCCATACAAGAGTGCTGCCGTTCAAGCACAAGCTGGACAATCCGAGGAACAGCATCAACTCTTAAGCACGGAAATCCAACCTGTCCAGGACTCGCAAGATATTGAAATTGCCGGTCGAGGAGTACATAGGAATGCGAAACCGGGTGATTCAGTGTTAGCCGCAATCTCTACCAACTTATCCTTATCGTATGGTCGCGTTGAAAAGAGCGATTCGAATTTTAGCACATTAGAAAGGTATAATTCTTTAGTTACAAAATATAACCAGGTGTTTCAGAACTGGACCGACATAAAGGCATCTAGAACGCTGCTCGAGAAGTCACTGCGAGCGGAGAAGGATAAAACCAAGCGGTATAATCTGTTTTGTGAAGGGCTTGAGAAAAAGCTGGATCAGAAGCGTGATAAGATACGACAATTAGAAGACAAGACTCGGAGTTTGGAGGAAGAAATTCAGTCCTTGAAACAATCGAATGCTGTTGAGGTAGCTCAAGTGGCCCGGAAGGAAGATAATCTAGGGAGTTTTGAAGACGATACAAGACTTTTCGAGCCTGCTCCGGTCAGTACCGCTCATGAGCGCCAAGCTGTAACAAGCTTGGAGCCATCAGCCGTGAATAATATCGCCACATTTTCACCTCAAATCGAATTTCCAACCAGCAACAACCCCAAACTCTCTACTTCCAATGAGAAGCAACTAGATCCAGAGAAGCAACCAGGTGCAGAATTAAAGCTTGGTGGTCGGGCCAAGGCAAATAATTATTCTCCACGACCGGACCAGAATTGGGAATCTGAATTCAACGAACTCCCAGTACTCTCAGACGTCAAGAGAGCTGGGAATCATGCAGCTGAGGACGCCCCATATGTGATAACCGAGCCATACCACTCCAGCTCTACGGATGATCCGTGTCTGAATTCTCCTTCTAACCTTAACGGCCATGGCACTACGATCAAAACAGAATCACAGGAGAGTATCCAATCTCTACAGGACATTCCGGTGATTGTACAGGAACGCAGTGTTAGAAAGAGGAAGTCTCATCAAAGCCCTAGAGTTACTTCTAAGATAAAAGTCGAAACAATCTCAAGTAGTCCTATCGGCCTCGCTGCTTTGCATGAGCTGGAAGAACAAGAAAGTGTAGATCTGGATGATATAGGCTACAAACAAATGACTCCTAGAAAGCAACGCGCACTGATACATGATCTTGCTGGATCGGGGCCACATGGGCCACGATCTGGGTCACGGCCTTCACGAAATATTCAACAGGAAGCTGTGAGTGCTAGAGCTCCGAGCAGTATTCTAAAATATGCACACATATCTCAAAGGCCACCTATGATTGATCCAGTATTCCAGGCCGGCTCAACTCCTCAATCGTCAAACTCTGCAAATGAGTTCATGCCAAGGAAGTCGAGTCATCGTGCAACAAAACGGCGGCGAGTCACCCATGATTTAGCTATACAAGAATTGGTTGAAGATGGCGAGAAACAAGGAGCCATAGAGGGCTTCTCCAGCCTGAGCGAGTGGTCAGACTCGGACGGACGATTGATGAAGCTGCTCGAAAATCCGATGCCTTCCAACCCTAAAGCGATAAGAATAGCCGCTTATGCTCCACCCAATGGCCTCCAGTATGACACTAAACTGCCGACAGTTCTGAATGCTACATCCTCTGCACAGGGTCCTCCTATGACGGCTGGAAGTCTGTCGCTCGCCTCTTATTCATCGCCTCCATTATCTCCCAGTGATAGAATAGCCTCGCGCAGACTTGAGACGGCACCGAAAGATCGTTCTAACGCCGAACGACCGAATTCGAGAGATGACTCAAATTGTCTCAATGGCAACCGCGATCCAATTATTCCGGCCAACCTTTCAATGACATCTGCCGAATTGCACACACCAGCTCATGGAGGTCTACTAGCGGGGGCGGTCACACCTCAATTACCCAAATCTGTATGTAATCATAGCCCAAACTCTGGACAGTCCGTTAGCACGACGAAAAGGAGCTCTCATTTGCGAGCTTCAGGTTCTAGTGTCAAGGACGAACCCAAGAATGAATCACTCCGTTATCGGCCGTTAGGTATGCTCGGCGTACATGATTTCAAGATTAACCCAGAATACAACAATGGTTATGATTATGCCTTTACAGATGTAGTCCGCAAGCAAGCAGCACGCCGATGCCTTCCAGGTTGTACGAAACCCGAATGTTGCGGCAACATCTTTCGAGCGCTGGCCACGGCGGCCCGCGATCCCAATAAGCCTGTCACAGCCTCGCAAGAAGAAGCTGAAACAAGCCTTCTCAAGGAGTTCCTTGGCGACAATGCCAACAAGATTCGCAACATGACGAGGGCTGAGAAAAATGAGGCTCTGCTCCAAGCCAAGACACGAGAGCTAGCAAATAAGCACGGCAAGCACCGACATGCATACGAAAGGAGACGGAGTCCACCCGGCTTTTGGAGGATTGATTTCCCCTCAACTCAGGAGGAGAGAGAAGACCGTCAGAAGTTAGAGAAAGTTGAGCGCGATGTGGTTGCCCAAAGATATAATGAGGCGATGAGGCCCGGGGGTGCCTATCTGTTCAAAGACGAATGACAGTATAATTGCTTTCAGTTTTTAGGTTGCTGCTTTGGGATGCGGCGATTAGCATAGCATTATTTGGAGTTGGAAGGATAAAGTATATAGACATGTCCAAGAAACATGGTAGATATAATGCTAGATTTTCCTAAGGTAGATGTGCCGCGTTGAAAGCGACGTTGGTAGATCAGACCAAACCCCACCAGATCCATCCTATGTGATATTACCGTGGATAGGACCCGGCATCCGTGCATGTCACGAATGTAGTGCATCTCTCCGGTAAGGGATCTTTTCACGTGTATCCTGGCGTGGCTTGTGTGGATATTTATATCCCTCGTGGCTGAGCGCGGCAACCGGGATGGTTTCGCGCTAAAGTCTGAACCCCATTACACCTCGTACTCCGAAGAACCAGGCGGACGACCTTTGACGCTGCTTTCAGCAACAACAGCAACATCTACGACACCACCACCACCACCAAGGGACCGACCGGATTGACCCGGCGCATGATCTCGACGGCACATCAAGATGGCAGAGCGAGAACCGTCGCGGAATCAAGATGACTCCATCTCGGAGGAGTCGGCGCAGCAGGGTGGCAAGAAGGAGAAGAGCAGAAGACCAGCTAGTGAGATTCCTCTGTGATCGAAGAATCGGAGGAGAAGATGCGAAGCTGACTATGGCGCCCTCCCTCAGATACTGCATTCCGTCAACAGCGATTGAAGGCGTGGCAGTAAGTCCTGATGTCTGAATCTCCATACGGCGCAGCTGACAGGACACTACAGACCTATCCTCACTCCGAAGACTGTCCTTCCGCTATTCTTTGCCATCAGTGTGATATTTGCGCCTATTGGCGGACTCCTGTTGTACGCCAGTGCACAGGTCAGTGACTGAACATCTCCCCTTTACTAAGGACGCATCAGCCGGACTAACCGCAACGTGCCGCAGGTACAAGAGATCATAATAGACTATTCGAGATGCTACTTGGATGCGCCGGACTTCCCAGCTACGGAAGCTATGTCCCCAGACCTCGTCACCATGCACTTTAAGAAGAATGCAAGTAATACTGCGAACCAAGCGCAGCCGTCGTGGACCAAGAGGCCTTTCAACGCCACATATTACAACGGCTCTGTTCTCCAGGCCACCGTTCCCGCCACACTATGCACCATCGACTTCACGATTCCCAATGAAATGAATCCCCCGGTACTGTTCTATTACCGCCTGACAAACTTCTACCAAAACCATCGAAGATATGCCAAGTCTTTCAACACCGATCAACTCTTAGGGCAAGCAGTCTCCGCAAGCACAATCCATGGTAGCGACTGCACTCCATTAACTACTATTGTCGATGGGGGTGTTACCAAGCCATACTACCCATGCGGATTGGCAGCCAATTCAGTCTTTAATGACACGTTCTCTTCACCAGTGCTGTTGAATGTGCCAGGCGACCATGTCAACAACCAGACTTATTACATGCAGAACAACACAGATATCTCATGGAGCACCGACAAGAAGCTGTACGGCCCGTCATCCTATAACTGGTCAGAGGTCGCCGTGCCCCCAAATTGGGTCTTGAGATATCCGAACAATTATAGCGATGATTACCACCCCGACCTGGTTAACGATGAGGCGTTCCAAGTCTGGATGAGATTAGCAGGTCTACCGACATTTAGCAAATTGGTACAGAGAAATGATACTGCGCCAATGTTGGCTGGCACTTACACGCTTGATATCGTGCATCGTAAGTCTTCATCTGTCCCTTCTGTTCCCGCATGTAGTCTAGCCTTGTTCCTAACATAATGCAATCAAGATTTCAATGTCACGGAGTATGGCGGAACAAAAGCTATCCTAATCAGCACGCGCACCGTCGTGGGAGGAAAGAACCCCTTCCTTGGAATTGCCTACATCGTCGTTGCAGGAATCTGCGTTATCCTTGGCGTTGTATTCACCGTCACTCACCTCATCAAGCCACGTAAGCTTGGCGACCATACATATCTTAGCTGGGATAACGTAGAGCCTTCCACTGCAAAGACTACTGGCCGAGACGCTGTGATGCCGGGAGAAGGACTGCACTGAGAAAAGATGTTAAGGGGGGATGGAAAAGAAAAGAACGAAATGGAGTGGTGGATGTACAGTAAGGTCTCTTTTGCACGTCTCACACATTCCTTCATGTTGGCAAATAAGCGGTCTGGCGTCTATTTTCCCTCGGCTGGTTTTATGCTCTGATATTAGATATGCGGGCATGAATTACCAAGGGTACGGATTTGATTTTGGTATAGACTGAATTTAAGATATGAGAACCCTGCCTCCGAATATCAGTGAATCGTTGGTTTGTTAAACTCCGTTGATGCTTTACTACATGTACAACCTTTGTTACTTTTACCTCACGAACCTGTCGCCTTCGTGGTATCGAGAGATCCTGTGATATCAGCCCGCTTAATGCTTTCGCTTCTTCTTCGGCGCATCCTCATCATCCAACCCGCTCTCGCGATCCTTGCGCTTCGCTTTGCGCTCCAGCTCGTCCCAGTCCTCTCCGCTTGCCTCATCATCATCGCTAGCATCGTCGCTAGCCTCAGCACTAGCATTACTATCAAAGTCGCTGTCGTCCTCGCTCGACTCCTCTGATGCTGCGAGCTCGCTGTCCGACATTTCGAAGGCGGATTCCTCGGATTCCTCGTCCTCATCTTCCTGGTCTGACTCTGTTGCTAGGAAAGACCAACCACCATCAGCAAAGAACTGGTGTGGGTCTGCAGTGACAGTCTTCATAATCGTAGGCCAATTCAAGTTGAGAGGCCCCTCGCTGAAGGGAATATTGACTGAATCAAGCCACTCCTTGACATTCTCTAGAGACTCGACGGGAATAGTATTGATGTGAGACGGAGGACGATGGAAGTCCTTGAAGGTGAACACCAAGTCGAAATTCTTAAGGCCAAATTGAACACGTTCAAGATGAGCGATTTCAATGTCATCAAGCGTTATGACCATGAAAGGTGGTTCGGTGAGTTGGACTAAGCAATCAGTAGAAGGCTGGCAAAAGACGTTTGATCGGTAGGGAACACCGTTGAAGCCAAGCTCACGGAAAGGAACGTCAACATCAACATTCTCATTCTTCCCAGCTTCAGAAATCTTCTCGGCAAATGCCTTGAACTGACGATCGAGATCAGCTCGACGTCTCCTTTCCTCTTGCTCTTGCTCAAATTCCTCTTCATCGCCATATCGGAACTTCCGCTTCCTATTTCCAGTCTCATCGAATTGGATATCGGTCGCTTCTCTGTAGAATTGGACATCTTTGGTCTTCTTCTTTCCGATGATAATTGGATCCTTGAGATGAACATGGATGATGACAATAAGTTCGTGCTGGCATGGTTGAAAGAACAGATGCTTGACATTGCTGAAGAGAATATCAACTCGATGGAGTGGGTTTAGAGGCGATTGATATCGCAAACCATTTTGATGGATTTCAACCTTGCCAGGAACACGCTTGCCATCCATAGCAGGACGAATAAAGACATTGTCCATAACCGCAGGTCGACGATCTAACGGACAGTTAGCACTCTGCAGGACATAGAAGTTGTTGGGTATAACGGACTTCGAATTTCGACCAACTTATCTTGTTCGACAACGTCTTCCATCTCCTTCTTCTCTTGTTCACGTTTCACTGCATCCTTCTTCATATTTCCAATCTGATTGGCAATATCTTGCAGACGGTCTCCATCTTGAGAACGGAAGGTAAGACTCCGTACAAAGTGGGCAGAAGCATCTTCAAAAGGCTGGTCATCTTTTCGCCCAACACCCTGACCAGGAGAAAGGAAGTTAATGCGCAGGTAGGCATAATCACCTTCATCGCTCTTACTAGCATTTTTGATTGTCTGAATATGGAATGGAACAGGGCGTCCCATGATTGGAAGGACCACCGTCGAGTTCTTCTGATCCATCACGATTGCAAGATCCCGAACTTTTGAGGGAAACTGGTTGTCGCGCTTGTATGACTCAAAGCGTTTGAATTTTTTCACCGCAGCGCCATTCTGATCACCAGTGGCTTCTGCAAACCGGGCTAATCCTTCCTCCTGTTTCTTTCGCGCCAGTTCTTTCTGATGCTCTCGACGCTTTGCCTCAGCTCCTTCATCAACTTGAGTTGTCCTCTCCGCTCGTAATTTTGTCTTGGTGATGTTTTTTGTAGCAACAGCACCTACGGTCGAGTCTCTCTTCGCCTTCTTAGGTGTAGGCTCGGGCTCTTCATCATCTTTGAAGAAGAATGATGTCGCATCCAAATCAGACGGTGCATCACCGGTAAAAACCACAGGTTCCGAAGAAGATACACGGACGGTATCCGAAAGCACCATCGAGTAAATTTTGCTCTTCTTATCTTGCGGGTTCGGGTTTTCGACGTCAGCGAAGCCTGTAGTAACGCATATTGTCATTCCATCTTTGAGGGTCCGGTTACTCTTGGCATTCAAAACTAAAGTGCTGTCTCGTGTTTCAATGCCGATACCAGCACCAACATTCTTCACGAAGTGCTTCTCGAGATCCGGCTTCTTGCTTCGAACCAGCGCCAGAGCTTTCGTATAAATGTCCTTGACTTGCGCACCATCTCGTATCTCTTTCATAACAAGGTTATGGACTTGCAAGAGAAGCTTGTAATTACTCTCTTGAGATTTGTTTGGATCTACCAGATATGTTCGAGCGATCATGGAGCAGTATGACTTGTATCGAAGCCCCATCCAGGCCAATATCACGCCCGCATGCAAATTCTCATCATCAACTTGTGCGCTCATTTTGAGATCAAATTTGCCTCCACTTTGAATGATTGGACCATGTGTCCAATCCATCTGCGAAGGGTCAAAATCGGAAGGCATCTTCTGTTTGCTAGGGAGCTCGACTGTCGTCCAAAACTTTGTATCGTCCAATTTACTGTCAACTTGGTTGGCTAAAGTACTGTGCTTGACTTTCTTCTCTTCATCCAACACATTCGACATCTCCTCAACAAAATATGGGTTCATGAGAGCAATGCATGCCTTGGAAGCATTTCGCATGGCGCGCTAAAAAGTCAGTGTCTTCCGCCTCAGAAAATCGGAGGGCATACCAGTTCATTCTCATCTTTCACTGCAAGTGCGGCGGACGATATGGCCTGAGCAATATCAACTTCCTCCACTTTATCTGATATTTCAGCGTAAACTTTCTTCCATTCATCAATAAATGGGCCGCTGGAAGTATCTTTCAACAAAACGCCGAGTTTCTTCTGTAGCCAAGTCAAGTTAGTCCGTGGTAGATAACCATTCAATGTAAGATGACTCACGCCTGCAGAGGTAATGGTTTTCGTTATTTTCTTGAAAAGATCGGTATTGTGGTCCGCATCTTTGCTTCGCACCAAGATCTCCATGGCGATCTTGCCACCTTTCAACGGTTCCAAATGCTTGGCTAAGTAGGATTAGTCTGCGCTACTTTGATTTTGATGCAAAAGGACGTTGAACATACCTTTTTTGGCGGTCGTGATCGCATATAAGGCATCCTGGGTGAACAGGAAGAGGGTCGCGGGAAATTCGTAGCCAAGCAGCCAGAACTACTCAAAATCATCAGTATTTCTCCATTAAGGTAAGACTAGCAATAAGAGTACATACGTGAAGTGCGTTATTTTTCTGGAACTGGGCGGATTCCTCAGTCTTACCCATTAACACCAAGATCGAAGATGCGCCCCCAAAAACCGTGTCCCCACTGCGTTTGTCGGCCTTCCATGCTGAATAGAAGTGCGATAATCGCTCTTGGAAGAGGTTCTTGTCGATCTTGATCTCTGCCATGCCTGCTGCGTGTTTGTGGTGATGGCAGAAATGAAGTAGGGAAGTGGTTACGAAGAGAAAGCCGTGAGTCCAAGGGAGACGCGCTGAAGGTGATGATTTCGCGTGGGAAAAAGAGCGTTAGTCCTAATTTGGTTAGCTTATAGCTCCACGACTAGGATTCCTTAATTGGCAACGCGATATTAAGTCAAGTCTTGACACTTTAAACGTCAGACATGCTTCTACATCTTTCAGATATCTCTGTCTCTTTAGGATTGCCTGTTAATATCTGAAGGCAAGTCTAAACTCAAACTCATAGTCTGTACTTTCCCGGCCATCTGGAGAAACTGCATGATATCACATTTCCGGAGATACAATTCTCCAGTGTCGAATCCACCTCTTCATCAATTGCTACATTTGCATAGCAAGCAAATTGCTCGTGGTTGTTCAGCTCTGGCTTCCACAATATTTTCCCCTTATTTTCTTCTTAAGCGTCACAACGAGAAAACTAACAGGCTACAATCCATTCTCTAGAATTATCCTTTAACACCGTACAGTCTAAATCACTTTCTAGTACCAACGTGGAGTACGAAGAGTATTAAAAAAATAGTACAAGATAGATAATGCGGATAGCTTATACTCTCATAATCTTAAAGATTTATGCGGAGTGAAGTCCAAACATGTGATGCTCTCTTTCGTTGGCGTAACTCACCTGATGACCAGATGTATGTCCCGGAGAGTGCATTCACACCGTATACACTAATTTCCGCGCACTATATTTCCCTATTCTCAGGTCATTGAAGCGTACTTTCCAGGCCCCTTCCGATACGAGACAGACGTGTCTTTATGGTGCCATTGGCAAGGAGATGCTCAGCCATCACCCAGAAACCCGCCGTGAGTGTATACAGCTCACGTTTTGCGGGGAAACCATTTTGTAAAGGACTCGCCCTAGGAATCGTATGCCATAGCTATGGGAGGGTCGATCTCGGCTCGCGGACTTTCGGCTTTGGAGGTGAGAGTGGCGTATTTCTCCCCAGAAGGGCCGAAGGCATCATAGCAGATCCCTTCGCTAACTTTGCCCCTGATACAGGCCAAAACTAACGACACTTCGCAGTTTGTGAAAGCCCTGGTATTGGAGACAGCACTTGGACTTTTATCATCTGCTACAAAATCTGCACCAAGTGGTTGACAAAACTGATCCTCCAGACCTATATTTGTAGACTATGGGGTTAACAGCCGTGCATATTCATTTACAAAATTTGCGGGGAAACCAGAGGATGAATCTACAAGACGCATCATATTTGAGAAGGCCCGTTTTAAATTGCAATAATTCTTCTTACTCATATCTTGGCAAACTGAATTGCTAGTGTACTCGGTGCAGTGCCGCCTGCATAAATTCAGATGAAAAAGGTATTCTTAACTGGAAGAGTAGTCAGCGGGAGTTTGAGATAAAGGCAATATCCGTATGCTCCCTTAATTAGCTTAGATCAAACAACCCTCCTAAGGCAATTGACTGCGGAGTAAGTGCAAAGTCGTTGTACATATTTTCATCCATGAACAGTTCCGACGACCCAGTCCCCAACGCTGAAGGACCATATGAGCGCCCTTCGGCGACACTTTTTACAACCCCGCGTAATCCATGCTACCATGCATCATTCAAGGGTTGAAAGTGTATCAACATGCTTCACATCTGTGGGGTTTAACGCCACAGCGTGGGGCTTGACTGGATATAATCTGGTCGTAGGTCGGGGGGCAGCCTTTCACTAACCGCACGGCAGTACCAAGCTCTTTGATTATGACGGCTTTCATTTTGAGAACTCGGGGTTTTTAACACGTGTGTACTAAGAACCATGAATGAATTATGATATATGGAACTGCAGCAGCAGATTGAATGCTCTGCGGATTGAAGCCTTAAAAGGAAAAATGTTACGGAAATATAATAATCTCATTAGATCCAAATTGCGTGGAATAAATTATATCACTAACTACCATTGTCCACGTTTCTTGTGTTATAAACGTTGGTCTATAATGATAAACCTAAACCTTGGGTAATTGAATTGCAAGATTCTTGGGCGTATGCACAGGTTTACCAATTACAGTCATACACTGTTTTGCTGGGCCTGCCGCGGGGGCGGGTTGTATGCTCTGTGCCTCTGGCAATGGACAGTTCAATAGATGCATTTATCGACATTCTAACGTTAGCACATCATCAATTTTTGAACACTTCGCGAAATTTTAACGAGTATCCATCTTGTGTTCGGTCTTTGGCTTCATTTCAAGCGAAACGGGACTTAAAGTTACCTGATTGTAAATTGGGTTGATTTGTTGACCCGAATACTGGAGCAGCATTTGTATTTTCGAAGAGATCGACCCTAAGAAAACATCTTCATAATTTACTTGACTTAGCCTCTATCATGTCAGGGAGATGTAGAGTAATGAGTTTTACTAGTAGCTAATGTGAATGTTGAAGTCTGAAGTGCTAGCCCCATCTATCTTGCTTTACGTACAACCATCGAAGTCTTTGCTACTACGCTGGCACTAACAGGAGGTATTATTTGTAATACGGCTGATTATCAAAACGCTGTAGTGTGGAAGTCCCAACTAATCTCTCAAGAGCTGGATGATAGTCATGCTGTCTTGTGAGATCTTTGGACTTCATGTAGTTCAATTTGCCTGCTTAACAGGTGGCCAACCCTCGCTATGACGATCGATACAGATGCGAGTGCCTTTATGTCTTGAGCTGGTTGATTGCAAGATAGGCTGTTTAACTAGAGAAACACTTCTGAACCTGTTGCCGATTTCCCTATATGTTTCGTACCACTCGGCACTACTTTACTGCTGGTGAGCCAGGATACCATAGAAGACCATTTGCTCGAACACATCTGTACCATCGAAAGACTCAGCACCCAAACTTCTCACAATGTAGGCTTAAATTTCTTCTCCCGGAGCTCATCACACTAGCAACAGCCTGTCTAACCACTTGCATGAGGCCTTCTGGACCACACGCTGCTACTATTATTGAGTCACTGCTTTCAGTGCTATCTACGATCTCGTTAATCTTGCTTGCTGTTGCTGGGCGACCAGGGATGACTGGTATGCCGGAATTCAATGAATAATGGGAGCGGCTGTGAATTACTGCTTCACTTTTGGCGTTTCCTTTCTCCATATCACTATCTACCTCTATCTTTGAACGAGGGAGTGAGGGTATTTCGTAGTCCGCGGGTGTTTGTGGACCTTCATCTTCAGAAAGTTTGTCGATAGCAGGCTTGGAAACTGTACTGACGGTAGGACATGTAACATGGATAGTGACGAGAACGAGTGCGGAAGCATTTAATTCGACCAGCTCTTTGGCGAACCATGATTGTTGCTCTGTAGCGAAGAATTAGGCCTAATTATTCCGTTGAGAGCGAGGAAAATTGTAAGTTGTTACTTACTACGTTCTCGGATGACCCATATGAAATGGATAATGGGCATTTTTATTGAAGAACTCGCCCGTCTAACGACATCAAGAGCCACGCCGATCGTAAAACTTGCGCCACTTCCACCGGCAATAAGAATTATATGGTCGAAATTGAAGAACTTAGGAAGAGTGCCGTAAGGGCCATCGCAGGAAGCTCTCAGTTTAGTGCCTGGGTTTTGCGAAGCAAATAATAACAAGTCCTTTGTGAAGCCGTCTTGTGCTGAGACAACGAGCCCGAGGGGATTGGTAGACACGACTGTAAATGGGTGCGTCTCCGTTGCCCTGATCTTTGGAATCCAGAGGAAGACGTGGGATCCTGGAACTGCTCTCTTTGGTGATCGACTAAGCTCAATTCTGACTCCTGCATGCTGCAGAGGGACGACTGAAGCGGTATTTCCAAAAGCAAACCAGCCAATCTTGCAGAATCGGATTATGCGATCGAGAGTCCAGATACTGGCGGTAAAAATGAATATGTAGATGGCCCTTCCTGAAAGGAAAGGTCGATGGAAACCAAGTGCAATGATAAGAAGCATGAAAAGTGTGACGTGGGTGACATAGAACGCTTCATATGATATTCTCCGAACGATAAGAACAGTCGTTAGATTGACTAAGAGTGTGGATCCCGCAACAATACCCATGATTTGATTCTGAGCGAGCATTACCTGGAGTAGGTCCTCTCTTGACAGCGTAACGAGGTACGTGATGGCATGCAGCATAGCACAGACGATGATGCAGTAGCCTGCTGTTTGGTGAAGAATATTCAGCCGCTCATAAGAATATGATGTGAGAATTGATAAAGGGGTATTCTTAAGGGCGAGGAAAACGACAAGCGATAAATTGCAGGCGGTGATCCTAAGTTTGTAAATACATCGTTACGCTTTGTGCATATATACAGGCAACTTACCAGCCCATCCTCTTTGCGAAGTTCCCGGGAAGGTGGCCATGTAAGTTTTGGAACATAAGTGTAATGTTAATGCCCAAGTATAGAAGAAATACACAAGCATGGCCGATATTTGTAAAACCAGGGATTTTCAGAAGTAGAAACCCTCTCACGGCTCTACCGTTATATGTCAGATGAATTCACACTTTTTAGTTAGCGACCTACCTCGCTATGGAGATAAAAGTTCTTGATAGAGGGCTATCATTTTTTGGCAAAGAGACACGTATGAACTCTCCAGCCCAGTGAGAGATCGTGATTATTGCCATAAGTCCCAATATCGAAGCGGCAAAGTAGGCTGCGGTTAGTTTATTCGACTTCAAGGCAACAGCCATGGCAACCTGGTTGGCAGTCCTGGCGGATGATGGCATATTCATGATGAATGAGAGTTAAGAAGAGTTAATCTTGGAGAACCTATAGTATGGAGTACGTCCCACAGGTGGCTGAGCTCTTCATCTAAGAACACTAAAGCGACTCACACCATAATATAGATATACTTCCCTTAACTGACTTCAGCAATATCAGAAGGAGCCCCCATCACATCCAGCGGAACTTTCTCGGTTGCCCCCAATACATGTTGATAACAGCCGGAAATGGGCGCCTGTTAGAGAGACACAATCGTAGTTCCCCACGAATATGGCTGCATCCCTTAGTGAGGCTAAATTCTAGATGGCTAAGACTCGCTGTGGATAATTTTGGCCGAAGCATGGATGGTTCAGAACTAGGAGTTGCACTTGCTGCACAACAGAGAATGCACAACTATACACCCCGGTTCGACATGACCAGGCCCGTGATGTCCGGATAGGGTGAATTAAGCCTAGTATTTTTTTGGCAGAATAAAGATCGATCTGACAGACAACAACATGTGTTCGTCTGTACGCGGCTGACTGTACTAGGACCGCAGACTCTACAGCCGTAGTTTGACCTCCATGGTGGATTTTCTTTGTTGACAAGACAATTTCTAATAGACAATAAGGCGCGCATGTTCATGTACCTGTCGCAGCGTGGAGGGAGTGCGGATTGAAGGGACTATTCTCGGCCCGTAAACAGCAACGATAGAAGCAAGCCACAACCGTAAGAAGTATGATCTGTCTTCAGGAGGCCATGAAACAAGTGCCATGGGTGCCTGCCACCGAGGTTGGCCCTGTGGTGGGTGTTGGACAAGCAAGGAACGATACAGTAGAGTAACTCACCATATACTCTGCACCCTTTTGCGGTTTTTAGAAAATATACGCTCCAAATCACCTATTGCACAATGCAAGTAGTGAAAGATGACGCTGAAAATGAGAAATAACTTTCCTGGAAAGGGTAAGTGTCCTGGGGTGAAGTTCCTCCGCCAGAAGAGGGCCGGGAGTATGTCCATTTTTCGACTGCCGTTGGAAGGATCGATTTCCCTGAATTGCCCCGAACACCATCAACCCTTGGATGACATCTTGAATTACCCAGCAGCGGCCCAATGCAACGATTGGGGCAGGACAGGCCCATCTGGTCGATCTTCCTGGAGAACGCAGTAGTGCTGCATAGGCTGCGACAGTACGGCCGGAATAGGCCTGGCAGCGCTCCACGGCGTATAGAGAAGGTCGAGTTTGCCGGCGGCACTTGGTATATGGCACTACACGGCCCGGGGAATGGATAATGATAGTGCACAGTTGGGCAGTCGTGGTGTCTGCTTGGGGTCGTGGTCAGAAGAGAGAATCTCCTGTCCTACAGCGCTATGCAATATAGGAATGGCTCCCGCGTATGTACGGGGTCGGAAGACAACCGCCCAACCTTATCATGAGGTTCTGTTGAGCCTTACAAAGCGCCATTTCAGCCGGAATTGGGAGCTGGGTAAGGATAGCGGGGGAAATGGAATGCAAGGCGACAGTACCTTAGCCACGACCTATGTCAGGTATCTGCTGTGTGGTAGGTGCATTGACTGCACCAAAAGGGTTGCCATTCGTGACAGTAGGCTTTCGATATACACAATGGATATTCTATTTAGCCCCGTATGCTCTCGACAGGCGGATTCGCTCTATGGTAGTATTCTGGAAGACGACTAGATTGTCCTCAGGAGCCACGCTTTCACCAGGTTCCCAGCGTCTTCGGGGTCTTCCAGCGGCTATTCCGGGTAAAAGAGTCCGGCTCGATGTCGCGGATGAGAGGATTGCTTCTCTCCAGTTAACACCCTGCTCCCTTCTCTATTTAGTGCCTTCGTATGATTAAATCGTCCGTCTCCGACTGTCTGCTCAAGTATATATCAAGTTCATCCCTCAAAACATCGAGCACCGAAAGATCCACAGCATTATATTCCTCATGAAATTAATATACATCTACTTTAAACACCGCACGTGGTTCTGAATCAAGTCCATTGAAGCCTAGTCCGAGGGCTTCTTCACGTAGGTGCTTGGGTGCCCATGCTTCTTTCCGTATGCCTTCACTTTGCCATCGAGATCCGCACCAACAAACAGCCAGACAATACTCGTAATCCAGGTCATCAGCGTATCAAGCACCCAGTTATTCCGCTTGCTCCCTCCCCAAGCGCAGCCTCTCATAGCAGCTCCCAGCAGGGCCACCGTGACGAGATATTCGCCCCTCTCGAGACCCGCAATGGACCTTTTTGCGACCATGTCTGGAGCCTGTATGGGGTCTGACTCCTCCAAAATGTGCGTAATCTCTGGCTTCGTAACATTCTCCCTCTCCATACCAGGGCTCGAAATTCCGCCCGGGAAGACGGTATGAATCTTCACGCTCTCGTCATAAAGCAGCACTTCTTGCGCCAACGAGTCGCTCAGGCTCTTGATGGCGGCCTTAGACGGGGCATACGTCGAGTATCCCGCCACAGGATAAAACGCAGCCACCGAGCTGGTGAAGATGAGGTGTCGCTCCTGTCCCTTGCTGGGCGACGATGGAGCCAGCCAGTCTTTTAGAATTGCTTGCGCCATTTCGACACAGGTCCAGAAGTTGATATCCATCTGCTGGCGCATTTTCGCCGTCGGCGTATCGAGGAAGAGATATGGGTATGACGCTCCCAGGATGCACCATACGATGTCTGGAGCCCTGCCATTGTTCCACGCCGTTGCTTCGTCAACGATGCGTTGGGAGCCTCCTTGCTCGCAGAGGTCGGCGCTGATATATAGGAAACGCTGGGAGGACGGGTTCGCTGCTGCGGCCTAGAATATGTCAGACTTAGCACAAGCGCCGAGACAGAGTATTGTCACCCATACCTGGACTTCTTCCAACGCGTCCTTTAGCATAGCGATATTTCGTGCTACTATGATGACATTCGCTCCTTTACTAGCCAATTGTTTGGCTACACTCTTGCCCATGCCCTCAGAGGCACCTGTGAGGAGGACGGTCTGTTGAAGTTGTCAACACACGTTGCGACTTTGAGTAGGAGACTGTACCTTGCCCAAGACATTGAATTTGTTTCCCCCAAACAACCCCATGATGGACGGTAGTATCAGCAAGAGACCAAAGACAAGACTTGCAATAATCAAGTAACTCAGACTCTCTGCCATGGCAGAAGAAAATCGAGGTACGGTCAGGATGGAAATTTGACCGTCGCGCACTGACCAGGTCGAGTTGTATTCTTATCGCCTGTTCCTGGATAAGCGATCCTTGATTAAGGGGTTAGCTCTGCGTAACAGCCTGGGAATGCAATCTAATTCATTTAGTATTGAAGCCTGTAATGTAATAGTAGCTCACGTCAGAGCCGGGCCAAAATTAATCGCATATCTCTCATCTGACATCCTCCACGAGCCAATTACCCAGCAAACTGAATAAAAAAAGCCGGGCTGGTGTGCACGTCACCTGTGGGACGATCGATTGATAGACTAGAAATAGATGGCATGGCATATTTAAGGTAAAATCCCGTAGTAATATTATCTAAATAATCGCAAGTCGCCCTGGAAAACTCCAAAGGCCCCCTTATGGCCCGAACCCAGAGAACCCTTGCCAGCATATACCGACATGTTATTACACGTGTTCTGTATCCTGATACTAGAACGAACATATCCCAAACTCAAATACCCTAAATTGTCTTCTTCTTCCAATCCTTCCAATCTTTCCAGTCAGGCTCCGTATACTTATACTTCTCTCCGCGGCACACCTTATCTACTTGTCGTCGAATTATAGGATAGACATCTTTATACGCTTGCCTTCCCATCCAGCAGTCCAAATGGCCGTACCCTGGAATGACGTGGCGCTCGTACAATTTTGGGCCAAATTTATCTCGCAGAATTCCATACGTCAAGTCGGTGCAGCGTGGATTGAGAACATGATTATCTCCACCAGAGAATAACATGATCGGAATTCCTTTTAGACGCTTGAGATTGGTATCTGTAGCCAGGTCCTCAAATAATGGAGCATTTGAAGTAACGAAGCCTCGCACTCCCATCTGCATGAGAAGGTGTAAAAGCGTCATGTTTACGCCACCAAAGAATCGATTGATCTGCCGATGCGTTGCCTCATTAAGGTTACGGTGATTCCAGAGTCTAGGCTTGTCATTAGAACGCTTCCGCAAGAACGAGAAACCGTATGAACTTACCTTCCAAAGACTAATGAGGACCGGTGACAAGACACGTTATTGCATATCTCCTCCCTTTTGTCAGGGTAGAACCTTAGAGCCTGGTTAATGAGCCGCTGAAAGAAGGTGTCTTCAGGGCTGGAGGAGCAAGAAAACCATTTCCCCCCGAACATGGCGTATAGTTTATCAAAGGGAATGGGACCAGCACATGCTTTGACAAGGTTGAGAGTTGCCCAGATAGGATTACAGAAGACTTGGGAACATGAGATACCCTTGATCCACTCCGATGGGATTGTACCATCAAGGAGGCCAGAGGAGTACGCAACAGCACCCATACAATGGCATATTGTATAGATTTTTTCCTCGCCTTCTCTTTCTCTAATCATCTCTAGGCAGGCACGAATATCGAGGCGGGCATCGTAGGTTGTCCAGTTGTTCCGTGCGACTTCGAGATGGCAGATTCTGTGTACAGTCACGTAGACTCGATATCCAGCGCGGGTGAAGTAATCGACCGCATTAACTTCAATCGTAGGAAGAGCGAAGATTTGCTGATCGACCGAGGCGCCGGGTACCATGAAGATAGTTTTAGTCTCAATATTTGGATTTTGAGACTCCCACATGTACATCAAGGTATGGACGTGGTCACTTGCTATAATCTCATATGTGGCATCAGGCCGCGCATCGTTGATGTAGTCGGTATATGTCATTGCTGGATACTGCTGCGCAGTAAAGGGCTTAAGAAGTGCGCTCGCAGACTGCTTGATGAAATATGTCAAGAATGTGCCTGCGGAATAAAGCCTGGAGAACAGATCCTTGCCATACGATTTAAGAGTACGCATCTCAGACAAGAAGTCAATCGGCTTAATATGCATAGTTCCGCGTCCAACAATACGGCCATCCTTCGTATCCTCCGAGATGGTGACATAGAGAGTCGAAGTCTGGGACCAGAAGCGGAACGGTGCAAGAGAAGATGACGAGTCAATTACTTTGTATCCATGAAAGTGATACTGCCTGCCATCTACAGAAGTCATATTGAAATCGTATGTAAGGTTGTGTGTGCCCGAAGCCTGCAGATCCCTAGTGAACAAGTGGAAGCAGCCTCGCTGGACCATAAAAGGGCTGCCCGGCACTCCAGGGCAGGTGAATGTGCCTGTAAGCATCGCGGAGTGGTCGGCACGGTTCACGGCTATAAAGGTTAGCAACTTATTCGGCGTAGAGGTACAAAAAGGACTGACTGTGAAATGCGACGGAAAGTGTGAGGAATAATGGAAACATAACTTACTTAACATTGTATCCCATGCCTTGACACTCAAGAAGAACCTCGCTTGTTCGCAAAGGCCCTGGGCGGTATTTGCAGCCGTCTCAAAATCCTCGATCTGATCTCCTTCAATTCCGTCACCACAATGAATGTATCCAGTCATAACCTCTGAGAAACCAATTCCGCTCGCTTCCGCAGCTTCTGTACTTTCGACCTCCTCAGTGGCAGCTTCAATGCCAATTGTATTGACTCGGTGCATGAGCGTGAAACCATCATCAAACTGGCCAGGCTTTCCAAGCAGGTTCAAAACTGCGTTCTGTTGCCTTAGATTGATATTTGCGCGAACGCACGTGGCTGCTGCATATTCGACACTGCGCTCAGCAAGTGCGGTTATTGTTGCAAGTGGATTAACACCGAGCGCCGTAGGGATGATAGCTCCATCAGTGACGAAGAGACCACCGTGAGTCTCTTTACCAGGACCAGAGAAAACTTCTCCATATTGACTTGTAACCCCCCCTTCTCCCGTTCCATCGTTACTCATACATGCTCCACCAATTGGGTGTACCGTTATCTCTTGCTTTCCAAGGACCGCGTAGAACGGACTGTTGATAAAGGTCCCACCAACAGCTTCCGTTGCCTTCTTCAGTTGTTCATTCAGATAGGTAACATGCTCACTGCGCCCAACGCCCATAAACTCGAGGACTGGCTGGTCCCTGTGGAGTGACATTATCGCTTGATTTGAATCATGGCTCATAACTAAATAGACCTGAGTCTTCTCGATACTGCCCTTCGAATAGTACGGCCCCAATACGCGACTTCCCATAGATGCAAGAGCGTGGTGGATCCTTGACATGAAACCGAGATGTGGCGATTGTTTTCCGGGCATCGTTTCAAGCATGGTCTGGAAAAGGGGTGCTAAAGCCTTTGGGACAGCGCCTTCTTCAATGACAAACCCATCGAGGGGGTTATCATGACCTTCACGACAATCGATAATGCCTGAAATTGTTGGACCAATAGGCTTGTATGGAGAAGGATGCTGTCGGCCGATGGCGTTTACCTCGTCGTTCGTATTATAGCCAAAGGCAAGCATGTCGCCATTACCGCTCATATTAAGGCCCACCTTATCGCTCATCGACAGGCCCAGCTTCTTGCTTCGAAGAAGAATCTCGGTCGTCCCGATGCTCCCAGCGCCGAGAAACACGCATTTCTTAGCACGCACCCACATGAGATCTTCATAGATATACTCTTTGAATGCCCCTCTCTTGCTCCCGTGCCATGCGAAGAATACCAAATAGCCTTGTTCCGGGTCGGGGTTCTTCTTGATGTACCTTACTTCACACTCACAGAACATCTCTGCACCCCAATTCCATGCATCAGCAAGGTAGTTGACAAGCGTGCTTGATTTGCTTCCGTCATTCACTCCGGTGCTATCCATGGCGGTCAGCGCGGAGGGATACATTTCCACGCCCGTGCTGTTCGGACCGCCTTGGAATCGGGTAGTCTGCGGAGGGCGATAGAATCTACCCATTCCCAATGCCTTCTGCTGCTTCTCCAGCAAGGTCAGCTTGGGTAACTCAGGCCAGTCCTCGGGGTATGGTTTGGGTTGGAGAACAGATGCCGCACGATCGTAATACGGCTTCAAAGCCCCTGGCCTCTGAAGGTCCTGTGGCCAGCTCTCCAACCCCATGGTGCCTTCATCGGCCTCCAAAAATATATTAGCATTGAGGAGACTAGTGCCGCCAAGTCCATTTCCAACAAAGGCATTCTGCCCCTTACCCATGATGAGATGATAGAGACCGGTAGGGTCGCCGGCCTCAACGAGAGAGCCTTTCAAACAGCCTGGCGCAAAGTCCCCAGAGACGTGCAGTTGCTTCATGGCATCCACGAAGCCACTGGGGTACTCTCCAGGCCATTTCTCTTTGCCGCGCTCAAGCAGGCAGACTGACTGGCCAGCTCGAGCCATTCGACTGGCTGCCACCGCACCTCCATATCCCGAGCCGATGACGATAACATCGTATTCGTTCCTGAGGAGTTCTACCGGCCTCGAGATCCGAGGAAACTTCGTGGTATCTGGGTCGTCACTGTACGTTTTAATCTTGGCATTGGCCGGCGATTGCGGCCCCCGGGCAATGCGCTCGGTACTGCCTGAGGTCGGGATCTCATGCGACCTGTCCTCCATAGAAAAGCAAGCTCCCCGTTGCTTCTCTTGGTCTGATTGAGAGTCGTCAGTCTCGTCGAGGGCAATGGCGGAGTCGCCAGAATGGGAATGTGACGCGTGCAAGCTAATCCTCTTGCTCGTTCCGTTCGTTTGCGACACGGTTACGAGTGGTGCTGGAGATTTAGGGGCCGTTCCTGTGGAAGCCGTGGCCATACGTTCTTTGGCCGCGGCCGCGACATCGCTGCTGTCTGCGGGCATGGTGGTTTGCTGATCGACTCTGCGAGGCTTTGGGGCCTTGCACCCGAGGCTGGCGTAGAATTAAAAGTACCAGGGCCGGCAAAGGGTGCAGAAGTGGGAGCAAAAATAGATCTACAGAGCAGACACGGCAGAGGACGGGAGAGATATAGGAAGACGCAACACACTAGGACGGACGGTGAGATGATGGGCTCACAGCCAGGACCAACAAACATTAATAACAGGTTGACGTCCGCACGCCTTCTTGGGCCGGCGAGGTTGTCCAGCTGAACGAAAGAAGAGTTGCGCCCGCGCCGAGTCCACAGACTTGTCCCGAACCGTCGTTCAGAGAGCCCTTGAGAAGGAGCAGGGAGGGCCGGGGTTTTCAGGCGACAGGGAAGCGTCGGAAATGGGCCAATGGCCGCGGCTGTGCAGCCGTGTTGGAGGGGTTGAGCCATCTGATCAGGAGATTTCTCACTCTTCTCGTCGCTCCCAAGCACGAAGGGCCCAGTGTGATGCGGCCGTCGATTGGTGGCGCACGCGGTTCAGCGTTCAATCCTGTGCCTCTTGGAGGGGAGGATCTCACCTTGTATATGGAGTACCTGCGCCAACCTGACAGCGATTGGAACTCTTGGCCAGAACGGGCGCCGCACCTGATGGGACGCCCGGTGCTGGACGCACGACGCTGCAGGTTCCGTGCTGTGGCTGAGGCTGTGATATCCTGGCCATCGCTCTCCTGCCATCGGGCGATGATTGTTGGCTGTGGGTTGTTGGTGGCTGGTGATGAGCATCGGTCACCACAACTGGAAGAGTTCCCCACAACCCGAGTCTCCCGCTCTCTTGCACACAGCGGGAATCTGCAGCAAACTGCTGCATGCTATAGCTGTTGCCGTACACGCCATCGACAGTACCGACGACGCTGGATGTGGTGCAGTGGTCCGGTTGCACAATGCCCCGGGGTATAAATAGATCCCCCGCGTCTTGGTGGCCTCGGGGAGCGCGGGTCGTCCGTCTCTCGCGTCTTCCGGGCTGCTTCGGTCCAGGAAACAGCGTTTACCGCTGTGCGGGTATGCCTCTAGGGATGGATGGATCGCCATGGCCCCGTAGCGTTATCTGGCCACGAGATGGATGTACAGTAAACCATGTACAGTACCACCTCCCTCCCATGTGGACCCAGCTGGCTGAGGTGAGAAGTGGGAAAGCGTCAGCGTCTGTGTTACCGACAACGCCAGGGGGGGTGGGAGGGGGAAAAAAAAAATCGCTTTGCACAATCACTACCTAGGGACGATGCGGTAAGAATGAAGTTGCTACGTTATGGTGGTTATGAAGAATGAGATCATCGCCACGCGGCAGCTGACGGGAGGGTAATGAGTCTTGCCTGCCTTCAACAATCAGTCTACCCGCTGCCCCGTCTCCCACAGTGGGAACCGCACCGTAGAGATGATCGCAAGCAGCACCAGCAACTTGTCAGTTATGGTCTTCTTATCAGCACGGCCCTGCGTCTGCGTCTGCGGCTGGATCGGCCTCTCTCTGAGGCACATGTCAAAGCCTCTTCCTGCCCCCGCGCATGGCGACCCCAGTCTCCTGAGTGGCTCAGCTATGGCTCGTCGCCTAGAGCACGCTGCTGGAACCCCATCCAGCCCATGCGCTTGTAGACTTGTCGGAAGGGTTCATATTCGCATCGGTGGAGGAAGCTAACTATGTTTACAATGAGGGAATCCAACCCGGGGATGAACTCTGGAAACCGGGGTACCGATGTCTTCCTCGCACGGGATTCTGGGATGGTTGAGCGCCATTTATTGGCAATATCGGTACTATTAAAGACTGACAGGCCCCACGCATGTCGGCTGGCGTCGATATCGACTGATACCCATCATGGCTGAGTCCTGCAAATTGATAGAAGTGTCGAAAGGGCTGTGTCGATTTTGGGCTCAAAGCGCACCCTAAGGTAGAAGGTTTGATTTCTTTCTAGAATAATAGCCGCCAAAGTGAAACTCTTGAGCTGGTATGACATGCCATTTATCTCCTCTCGCAAAAATAAGTTTTTCTGTCAAATATCGTCAATAAAGCCGCTCTCTAAGGTGGAGAGTGGTGCTCATTACCGTCCATCCTGAGTTTCGATTGGATGCCATTACACAAATGTTGAAATTATTTATACCATGCTATCGAAAGGCCCTCTGTGAGACCGGGCCGTTTAAACATCCAAGTGAGTAAATAAGCCGTTTTAAGGACTGATTGGACCGAGGAAGCTACTACAACAAGACCTACAACGACCAATCCAACCTCTTGGACCAAGTCTTTACCTTACTTCTTGCACTTCTATCATCGAGGCTCAAAAGGACGACGAAAAGGGAAAGTAATAACCTAGTCCATGCCACGAGCAAGACAAGTAATATCGACCAATAACCCAATGACAGTAAGCGCCAGACTTCTATAATTACCAGATACCTCCGTGAAGGGCGGATATCTCCATGGTTGGAACCACCATCTAATGTGACTGATGGTGAAACTAGCAATACTGAACCCAATAATAGCCAACCCAAAGGTGTATAGCAAAAGAAACCTTAATAGAGTCTGGCTTCCTTGATTGAATCCTCCTACATCATCTAGCCCATAGGTTTGATTCTTCAAACGTAGTATCTGGCAACTCTATATGGCTATCCCTGAGACATGTCGCCTTGGAATCTTCGAATAGTATTTTTGACCATTCCGCTTAGACTTAGATTCCAGAAGACTCTTTCCCTATACGCCAAATGTGATTTTGGTTGAAAGTAACTACGAAAGTGGCGCTATGCTCGAACAAGTTGCTCATTGATAGTTTAATTGAATACGTAAAATATGTATTTTAGCGTATAGGACAACTGGTGTGATACCGACTTGGCGCCGCAAATATTATTTGACTTTGATGCTCAACGCCTTCAAGATTAAGCTACCAGGCAAACTCTCAGTTCAGAATAGGCGGCATATTATCAGGTGTTATATGCACCATTGTATACCAGGGTAGGTCCCCCAGAGCCTTTTTGTTCTCTTCCACGTATGCAGAGACGTCGAAGACAAAGTATGCTTCTGCAACCTGCATTCCAAGCATTGACACTAAGTTCTTCGCTGCTATAATTGACCCGCCTTTCCCTAGAAAATCATCCAGCAACAGCACTTGCTTTCCTTGGCAGTCCACTCCTTCAAAAGCGTCAGTTTTCATTTCAAAAACATCTAGCCCGTATTCCTTCTGGTAGTTCACAGAGACAACATCTCCTGGGAGCTTCGCGCCTTTGCGAACCGGTATACATGGTAAGTTGAGACGCGAGGCGACGAGGGGTCCAAAGAAGAAACCGCGTGCCTCAAGGCAAACGACTGCGCAAATCTGCGAGAGCGAGTAAGATGTGTTGAAGCGGTTCACAAAGTGCGAGATCACCGCCTCGACTGCGATAGGATCGCGGAATACAGGAAAGATATCTGCAAATAGTTGTCCCTACAGTGGGATGAGAAATGCACCGCAGATTTCAAAGGGAGATTAACAAACAGGGACTGGGTGATTTTGATACATCTTTATCTTCGAGAGAACAAGTTCGACATCAGTCATTTTGAGGCTTATAGAGTTAGAGCCGGAGGAAGAAAGCGAGAAGCTTTAACAAAAAGAAGTGATGCAATTCAAGTCCACTAGGATTAGTTACCTCTAGGTCTTGTAGAAATGTGAAGAGAAGGCCAGAAAACGTCTAAATATAGTTGTGCTGCACCAACTCTGCAGGGTGTTACCGGGGGCAGAAAGTTTGGACGCGCTAGACATCTGCACCTGTGCGGCAACAAGGATTTAGAATCGCCTGCCTCCTTCATCGAGAACTAATCAGTGATAGAAGCCGTACCAGGAGGATCCTAAAGGGGCCCGGAGGATGCAATTACCCAGATGAGGAGAACTTCGATTTTCGGGTCTTTCGCCGATTAGGATCCGCCAGATCGTTACGAGTTGCTTATATAAGCTTCAGACTGACATCAGGCCGCAGTCCTGCACACCTCATATTCACTCTGGTACATCTTGGCTTGGAATGAGCACATCGTCCAAGTGGTCTTTGACCAACTCCCTGATAGGGATGGGGTATCTGCGGCACCATCATGGCTTCACCTAGTCTACCTCAACCACCCCCTTACGCAGAAGAAGAGAGTTCCCCAAATATCGAAAGCCGGAAACCTTTTCGACTGAACCGAAAGCCAGTACCCGGCCAAGTGAAGGTCCACATCGCTGCTGGTGATAGTGAAGGCATCTCAAACAATTCTCATTCCGAAGATGCAGTCTATGCTGACGACCATAAACCACCCTTACCCACACGACCAGAACTATCTGTGGAAACTACTGTAACGCCGAGACTAGAATCCTTCGCATCCGCATCTACAAGCACCGATTTGTCTTCAATCCGTTCAGTGCCCGTTAGCAACATCTCCTCCGCCACCTCTCCCGCTTCCTCGAAATCCTCAGCATCATTGCACATCCAAAATGCATACCGTGAGGCAAGGCACTTCGCAGGCGGCCTCATTACTCATCCATTCGAGAGTACCAAGCACTTTACCATACTCCGTCACTCACATGGATTAGTCTTTTATAAAGGAAGCAGTACCTCTCTTGCAATATCGATCTTTGCAGACGCTCCACTACCGCCGGATCGCACACTGTGGCTACAGAGCAAGGGATGGACAGGAAAAACTGGAATGCGGGCTAAGGCTCTCATAGGACGAAATGGCAGTTGGTTGAATGTAACTCCAACAATAGAGGTTACAACTGAACAACTGGATCCTAGTGATGAGAGGGCATGGCAAAGGGATATTACTTCCTTTCGCAAGAAGGCACAGCCCAAGATACGCGAGAATCATGCTTTGCGAGAGACAGCGGTTGTTCGTATACCCATGGAGGCAGAGGATGGGTATTTTCAGATAGTGCTCTGCATGGGAGATAAGAAGAAGGTTCTTTGTCCTAGTCCTGTCTTCCGGATACTGTCGACATCTAGAAGCCCGAGCTCCATCCGAGGCGCAAGTCTGAAATCTTTGCCCCTGGAGCTAGGTGTTTTGGCTTTGGGCACGTACGCATCGAACACTGTTGGAAGAGTCATTTCTCCGGTAACTTCAACAGTACAGAGCTCGGTTGAGCAGTATATGCCATCCTGGAAGACGCGACAGGCTGCAATGACAGCATATGGCATGAGCGGAGTTGAAGACAAAGTCAATACCACACTTAATGATTCCAATGGCCAATATGATCAGGCCCTACAGCAATCTTTTACAACTGCATCAGGAGACCAAGTTATTCTTGAGCAAGGCCCGGAGATGCCATATCCTATCCGTTTCTTTGGACGTGGTCAAATTACTCCTAGTACTGAAGTCGATCAATCAAGCCTACCCGCGTGCACCCTATCTGGAGTTGAAAGCAATGTGCTACACAGGTTTTACGGACATTACTTTGGATGGGCCCGCCGTTTTGAAAAATCCGGAACTAAAACTACAGATTATCCGTGGCACCAAGTGGCAATCTCAGTGCTGCCCCTCGACCTTTCACAATTGACTCACGTGAATGTTGCTCTAACTAGCAAAAGAACAGTCACCATTCGCCTAATCACTGAGGAGACAAATATTGAGCTTGACCAGATCCAATTTGAGATTTTGGTAATGGGGTTCATACGCACCGACGATCCAAAACTGAGAGCGAACTTGACTAGAGGCTTACAGGCTGGAGATGAGGCTGCTGCAGAGGCAGCGATACTCTCAGAAGTCCAGGACGTATCAATAATCCAATCCTACCTGGATCATCCTTCCTGGTCTCCTCAGGCTATATCTCGCCCGAAGGGCCAAGCTGAAAAGACCAATGCATTAGAGAAGGCGAAAATGGCGTATTCAAATACGAGAATAACTGCCCAGAATCGCATCGACCGGATCCCACTTCATAAACTTGGTATACGAGCTCCAACAGATAGCATGAGGGATAAAATGGTTATCACGAATGGGTTTTTCGTCCCACGAGGCAAACAGTTTAATGACTCGATAATGAACTAATGTAGGATATTCACCAGAGTGTTATATTTATTACTATACTGTATATTGGTTGTAAAAGTCGGTTTTCGTGTTAATGAACAATATTCAATCGACAACATTGGAGATCTTATGAGGTTTAATAGTTATATTTGTTAATATAAACCAGATATGGCCCTTAGGAACGTGCAATTATATTCTCTATGCAGGGAAAAAAAATCTTCATCTGTATTTGAACCTTTAAAATAATATTGCATCGCCGCAATCGAATAAATAATCTTATCACTTGAACCGTTAAAAATGTTTCAATGCATCATTAACCATATCTCCTCCAAAAGTTGCACCAGCGCCGAACACCACTGCGCTCCCAAATCTCGAGGCCATATTTTTAGCCCACTCATGATGCTTATATTTCGTTAGCAAAGTTGTAACTCGAAGTTATAGAAGTAAACGTGGTTATGTGACTTCTAGAAGAAGGCGACCTAAGAGCTTACCTTGGGATGCTGCGGATGTGCTGCATTGTTGGGATTCTGAGCTTGTTGTGCAACCATGGAGGGGTTGAACATCGGCTGACCAGTCGCAAATTTTGGATCTACATATTGTGCTTGCATTCCATTTTGTCCCTGCGTGGTTACACCTAATTAGCTTGTTCCTACAGGCGGCATAATTCATGCTTGGGTTGTAGTCAACTAGAGACCGGGGGCAAACGAAGCTTCTTACGGGTAGTTGGGCCATAATAGACTGAAATTGTGGACCCGAGAGGACGTTTGACGCTTGCAAGAACTCAAGTTCAGTGCGAATGGTAGAGAGGGAGCGGTTTATCTGTGCGGGGTCGGGCATTTTTGGTCTTTGGGTATAACCGCCTCTTAGACTTTTTGTGTTTTGGGAGTAGCTGCCTCAGAGTGCATGGGGTTAAAAAAGAAGGCGTGAATTTTAAACTCTAAGTGCAGTGGATGAGGTGAAGGAGGGAACCCTTCTAGAAAAGAGAGATGACTTGACGGTTGGAATCCGGATTGGCAGAGATGACTGCCCCACATCCAGCTCCGGGGGCGTGATCTCTACGTCATATCACGTGAATACGCGATTTGGCGTGCCAACCCCAGCGATTGTCGAGGTCCGATATCCGGAACCAAGAGAACCTTGAAGCGAACCCCTTTCTTTAAGCGACGAAGGCTGATTTCCACACCAAAGGCAGGTGAAAGGCGTGGTGTTGCTTCAATAGTAGAAAGAATCAAGCTCCACGAAGAGGGATATGTTATCCCCAAGTCAATTTTGAAGGCAATGGTCGAAGTGAATTGTACATTGTCTGAGTGTTGGCCGGTTACCATTTAGGTCTTCAGGTAAATGTTATTTTTAGAATCATATCATATGGAACCAGATAGTCGTGTGGGGTGAATGGCTTTCAGAAACTGGAAGAAGCTCCACAGTTCGCATTACCTTCAATTCTCCCATCCTCGCCGAGTTCAGTGTATAAGCAGAATATAATCTTACTTGAAGGTGGCGTAACTAGATGTCATACGTCCGTGTTTGATCAAAGATGTTGCATTCAATAGTCTATGATAAGTAATTTGGATTGCTTCTACAGAGCTCATAGGCTATTATGGCTGACCTATTACTCCTGCAATTGTGCTCGGAGATTGCGAAGCTTTGTCAAAGGATTCCTAACTCAGAGTTGACTATTATTTCCATTCAATGTGTCGAGCACGAGGACAGTGTTGCACATTTGTCCATAGCCTAACTTATATACTTCATATAAATAATATTGATCTCTCGATCGTGGAGAGAATCTCCGCATCCGGATAGCCACTGCTAATGGTAACGAGACCTTGGAGAGGATGTGATCGGAAGCTAGCGGGTGAATAATCAGACCGAGGACATCACTTCGGCAGGTGAGTAGCACCGCCAGTTTCTAAAATTAGGCCCCAATGTTGGAGGAGAACCTTGTAATATTGGTTCGTCCATACAGCTTTCAAACCGCCAATTTGCCCACGCCAGCAGGTGGAATGGCCAGCTCTTTACGGAATAAAAGTCCAAGAAACGAGCACCTAATTAAAGGCCAGCATGAAACTTCTTCGTAACATTTGCATATTCAAAATTTCAGGCGCCACGTGAAGGCAGCCAGCCAATTTCTTCCATTGGCCATCGAATCCACAACCTATGCTCTTCATCTAATAGGTCGTGAATTTGTGACATGAGATGATCGCTCCAACCCTGTGACCACCAGTGATTCTCTATTCGTTTCGTAATTATGCAGAAATATGCAAAGATTGCCAGTGACTCTTGTGTCCGGTCTTTCAGGAGGTTAAGATATTCCTCTGATACGCGAAAGAGAAAGATGAACACGTCACTGGATTCGAGCGCCGCAATTTCCTCACTGTAGGCAACGGCAAAGGATTTTCGCAACTCGACAATGGCAGCCATATATATAGTCAGGAGATGCAAGTCTGTGACACTTTGCTGGATTACACATTGTAGCTGTCCGAGATGGTGGTCTTCTTCGGCTGGACCAAGTTCATTCGCATGTGCGTCTCTTAATTGTGATCTTCGTGATCCAACCGAAAACATTGGCCCTAAGACTCCAGATTGAAGTTCATCATGAAAAGATTTAACAATCGCGTGCACGCCTCGGAACAAAGTTAGCCACTCAGCTATGCCTGATTGACCCATGATCAAGAGATCTCCCGGCTTGCGTGGACTTGCCAGTGTGAGGATGAATGTTATAACCGAAAACAAGTACACAGCCGAGCAGTTCTTCTGGTTTATATTAGGAAGCACAGCTGTCATTGTCATTAAGCCAGCATGGTTGTGCTGCATAGCTTTGGAAATGTATTCTTGTCTCTGGTCTGGCCTGGAGTGAGCCAGGTGGAGAGCTGATAGGGAGAGGATCCCGCGCATGACAAAATCATAGGCAAATCCAAGCTGGGGGGCACTGATCCGCCATAGCGTTTTGAGGGTCGGATTGCTCTGCAGAGTATAGCATGTAGACGTACAAAAATTGTGAAGCAGTTCTAAGTCCGAGACATCTAATGCTGGTGCCTGCTGCCAATGCTGACCAACTTGCAAAGACGGGTCTTGTCCTCGAGAGGCTTGGACAGCATCTGATCCGACGCTCCGGCTCTGGCCCGTCTCGATTGAAATTCCTCCCGGGCTCGCAACGGCATTAGCGCTGGTGAGGAGGATGTCACACTCCACAGAATGCCTCATGCAGTTGGTGCATGTTGGCTTGAGCTCGTCACACTATATGCAGATCGCCAACGTTAGAAACAAGTAAATAAATCGTAGCATTGCTCTAATACGAATGATAACTGAAAAGTAATCAAAGGAAATATGTGATGGGAGTGACTTGTCACGTGCTGATGCAGTTATTCGAAGCGAGAAATAGCAAATTCTTGAACTCTTCCGCCTACGAGCAGAACAGGTAAACGACGGAAACTACATACCTTGATCTTTCTCTTCTTGCACCGGCCGCACCCTGTTCTAGACTTCCGATGCGGCTTTCGGGATAGAGGGCTCATCGGCTGTCCTGTGGCGGCCCCGTTGGGCCAAGAGAGGGTAGGTTGTCCCGCCCGCTGGCTGCCAATGTCAGGCAACAATGAACGAGCCGTTTATATGTGAGATGCACCGACGATCTGCGACGCGGCTGCTCCGTAATCTCATATACAGAACCTTGTTTGCTGCTGCCTTGAGCTATGGTATGGAGGAGAGTGGATAAGGTGTTGATCGAGGTATAGCGGTTTAAAAATAGGCCGAGAGCATTTTACTGGAGAGTGCTGACTATGCGAGTATCCGAGCGTTCTTCGAATACGAATCCGAGGGTCAGAAACTCGAGATTGCTACTGTAGAGTTACAGCGCAACAGCGATAGTAGAGGACCTCATGCCCAGTGGCAGTGCATTTAGATGTCCCGAGTCTACATCATCTCTTTTGTTGTTATTTCTTCTGCCGCATCTATATATATTCTCTACATTCTACTCAAACCCCAGCACAATCGCACCTTACTTCGTTTCTACCTCTCCGTGCATTGGCCCCTTTTCAAGCGACGCCTATTTCGCATCACCCCTTCTCCCAGAGTCAATAATGGCGGATCCGGCTCAAGCGACGCCGTCTCCACAACCAGCGCCATACATCTTCTATCGCTATAACCCCTCGTTACCCGCAGCTGCAATATTCATGGCCCTCTTTGCTATATCTACATCGCTGCACATATTTCAATTGATCCGGAGGAGAACTTGGTACTTTCTCCCATTTGTTATTGGTGGTATCTGTAAGGGATCCTCTCCTTTGCTGAACTAAACCATCTTACTAACCCATATGCAAATAGTTGAGTGCGGCGGCTATGCTGGGCGCATAGTTTCGAGCAAACAAACACCAAATTGGACAGAGGGGCCTTATATAGTCCAAAGTCTCCTGCTATTGCTAGCTCCGGCTCTCTTCGCGGCCTCAATTTACATGGTCCTCGGTCGGATTATTCTCTTGACAGACGGGGAAGAACACTCTCTTATCCGTGCAAAGTGGCTTACGAAAGTGTTTGTTTTGGGCGATGTACTGTCTTTCTTAACACAATCTACAGGTAGCTCATACCCTCAATATTGCCCGTAAATATGTCCAAAGCTAAAGTATTTGAAGGTGGAGGAATTCTTGCTTCCAACAATGGCAAGGGAAACGCAAGTCTCGGACAAAACATCATAACTGCAGGCCTAGGTATTCAAGTCCTCTTCTTTGGCTTCTTCATCGTTGTCGGCGGTCTCTTCCACTTTCGCCTCAAACTATTGCCAACCACACGCTCTTTACAAGAGGACATTCCCTGGGAACGATACATGTGGGCACTTTATATTGCCAGTATTTGTATCCTGATCCGGTCTGTCTTTAGAGTTGTCGAATACGTGATGGGTGAGGGTGGATACCTCCTATCGCATGAGATATTCTTGTACATCTTTGATGCAACACTTATGCTTTTCACTATGGCCATATATAATGTGTTGCACCCAAGCACAATAATCTATAAGAAGCGCCATGCGGGTGCTACATGCTTGGAGTCGCAAGACAGTGGCTATGCATTGGATAACCGGGTACCTATGGTGGCTAAACCGTAACTATCGCGAAACTGGGTTTGAATTCGCAACTGGAAGGGATATAACACATGTATACTCGTCCATTGAAGTTTCTCGACAAACTCCTTTGAGCTTAGCGTCGAGGCGTTGAATCTTCTATTTCATGTAAAGGCGTCGAGGCATCGATATCAATTAGGTGGATGAATAGCGACTACCGAATACGGACCTCTTTAGACAGGTATCTGAAGCATTGGCTCTCCAATTTCTCCCTTTGAGTTTATCGGGACAAATTGAAAGGAATGGGGTTCTGCGCAGTTCAGACTAATCTTGAAACTGTAACGAGGTTCACCCACGCGGGTTCATTCAGCCCCGCGAGAGCCATGAAGCAAACGAGTGCGAGACGATGAGTGTGAATGACAACATGTTATGACTTTAATGGGTTCAAACCAATAATGCCAAGTACACTTTATTCTTATCAGGATGACTAATGTTTGTTGCCACTCATCCGTTTTCCTATCTTTCCTTTTTTGCTCTTTTCTCCCCCCTCCCCCGAATTTCTTTTTCCTTCCGATCGCGGCCCGCAGGTCACAAGCACCAGGACGCGACGGTCATTCACTTCCGATAAACCAGATAGCACATTTATATACGCATGCTAGAGAATATAAAATGTCTCATTTCCCCAATCTCAATCTTCTCATCCAATTTACATCTTTCATCCACGGTCTCGTACAGCTGGAACTCTCTTCCCCACACGCGCCTAATTCTTGAGGCCCCCAATATACTTTGTCACTATCATGTCCAGCCTCCCCTCAGAGCCTGAATTTGAGCAGGCATACAAAGGTAATGATAAGATTATAGTACGTTTAGTTGGTTATACGTTCCCGGAGATCAAGGCCATCAGAACAGCCAGGATGACATGGAAGGAGGGGGGGTTTCCTCTCCCCATGCAAGCATCCTAATTTCTCGAGCAAGCGGCTCTGAATATTTCCGTGTCTATGAAATCTAGATCCAAGTCAAATTATATTCCAATTTAGAGTAGAAGTGGGATTGTGATTTATATTTTAATTTATTTATTTATCGCCCAGCTCATTTCAATGTTTGGAAGCTGTATAATCTGAAAACAGGTGCTATTGCTAACGCCTTCCAGAACTGGCTTCAACCCTCGAAGAAAGCACTCTCTTTGAGCAACACCCAGAGTACAGAACTGCTCTCAAGGTTGTATCCATCCCGGAACGCATCATTCAGTTCCGGGTAGTCTGGGAAGACGACAATGGCCAGCTCCAAATCAATCGGGGATACCGAGTGCAGTTCAACTCCGCTCTTGGCCCTTACAAAGGAGGCCTGCGTTTCCACCCTACGGTTAATCTCTCGATCCTCAAGTTTCTTGGCTTCGAGCAAATTTTCAAGAATGCATTGACAGGTCGTAAGTTTCTCCTATGATCAACTACTCGGTCAATTCAGATCTGATTAAAGTCCAGTGAACTTGGGTGGTGGCAAGGGAGGAGCTGATTTTGATCCCAAGGGCAAGTCGGACAATGAGATCCGAAAGTTCTGCGTGGCTTTTATGCGAGAGTTGAGCAAGCATATTGGAGCAGAAACAGATGTGCCTGCTGGAGATATCGGAGTGGGTGGTCGTGAGATTGGCTATATGTTTGGTGCTTACAGAGCAGAGAGAAACAAGTGGGAAGGCGTGTTAACCGGGAAAGGTGGAAGCTGGGGTGGATCTCTCATACGACCAGAGGCTACTGGATTTGGGCTTGTTTACGTCTGTGCTCCTTTCTTCAATCTAAGTCATTTGCTGATAATCTGCAGTACGTCAACCACATGATCGGCCACGCCGGCCAAGGATCATTCAAAGGCAAGAAAGTGGCCATCTCAGGCTCTGGAAATGTTGCTCAATTCGCTGCCATTAAAGCCATCGAACTCGGCGCCTCTGTTGTGTCCCTTTCTGATTCCAAGGGCTCATTATTTGCCCCTGAAGGATCTTCTTTCAGCTCAGAAGATGTCGAAAATATCTCAGCGCTTAAGCTCAAACACCAATCTCTCACGGCTTTCTCAAGCTCTGAAAGCAAGTACAAATATATCGCCGGCGTGCGTCCGTGGACTCACGTAAAAGTCGACATAGCTCTCCCATGTGCGACTCAGAACGAAGTCTCCAAAGAAGAGGCAGAAGCGCTGATATCTAGCGGAGCACGATTTGTCGCTGAGGGCTCCAACATGGGATGCACGCAGGGAGCGATTGACACCTTTGAAGCTCATCGGAAAGAGCATAAGGGTCAAGCTATCTGGTACGCACCAGGAAAGGCGGCGAATGCCGGTGGTGTTGCTGTTTCCGGTCTAGAAATGGCGCAGAACTCACAAAGGATTTCCTGGTCAAGGCAGGAGGTCGATGAAAGGCTGAAAGGTATCATGGAGGCTGCTTTTAAGAACGGCCTTGATACCAGCATAAAGTACGTGAAAACTTCAGAAGGCGAGCTACCATCTTTGGTAGCAGGGTCTAACATTGCCGGCTTTGTAAAAGTCGCAATGGCTATGCACGATTTGGGCGATTGGTGGTAACCTGATATTGGGTTGAAATTTATTAACAGCAAGTCCGGCTGCACTTCGTCAGCATAATTGTATTGAACCTTCCTTTTAGCGTAGCTTCGAAACAGACAACGAGAGATAACAAGAGAGATTTGTAACATACACTGTGCATTCTTCAGAATAGATGTGATCTGGGAACACTGACATGTTCAAACGTGGAATATTTCTTGCTAATCTCTTACAGCCAATATCTGACTAGGATAGGCGTTTATGTTATCTCTTTTCTCGACATAATTCATCTGTTCCGTTATGCTCTAAAAGCCCAGAATTGGGAGTCTGTCTTTGTTCTCAAGCATTATTCTCTAGGTTTCTTCAAGCCCCTGGGTTTTCACCGCCGGTAATTTGTCATTATCATAAGACGCAGGAAGTAATGTTCCACCTGTGCCCTGAATAACTTGATGAGCTGCAACGAGTTCTCTATCTACATCTCCTGTCTCTATTGCCTAGATGCAAAAAGTTACTAGGGATTCAGTCCCAAACATCCACCGTATATTTTTCCTGGTTGCCCTGGCCACTTTCATGAACTTATATTTTACATTCCAATTTCACGCCTTAAATCTTCCCAATACTGAGAACATTGTCGTCTAGGAGTAATTTTCGCCAGCAAAGCAATACGTGCGCTCCTGCGTTATAAGATCAAGAAGGGTGCAAACCAGGAATTTTGCTGCACTAGTCCCAGCACCAAAGCTTAGTGCCTTTCTAAATTGTAGTTGTGTATAAGATGGATCTTCACGGAGTCTAGCGGCATGGCATTGTCGACAAAAACCCCTATTAAAGGCTAAATATTTTCCTTTCCGCATCGCACATAACTCATCGAGATTTGAATACTGTGGGATCTTGATTTGAAACCCATTAATAAATGACGTGTTATTTTTAAACCCAATCTTTGATTTGCCAGAAATTACGGCATTTATGATTGGATTCAAAGTCGGCCTTCTCCCCAATCGCAATGAACTAGATGATCTTGTAACTTTTCATATATTATACTTGTATTTTAGTCGCATTCACTATGTTGTAGTACAATACTGTGTGTTGCTGTATGTAATGGAATGAGGCGATGCGTGTGCGTTTCTGTATGTAGGTGATGTGTGAGCTCGTTGTCACGTTAGCCGGCGCTCAAAACGGCAGAGCAAGTGTAATGGACCAGAACAACAGTAACAACAACAACAATAGCAACAACAACAATAGCAACAAAAATAACAGTAACACAACAGTACAACAACAACAACAGTAACAACGACAAGAAGAAAGAAATTGCCCTCGAAATGACTGATGTACTCGGCCCAACTGATGGCCATTCTTAAAAAACTTAACTACAATGTCCGGTATCGACGCTGAATTGTTTAGATGGTACTGTTGCAGCACTAGAAAATTGTTGCTCCGAGGAAAAACGATGCTGAAGACATTCACCCACAACTGGTCGACTTTGTCTTCGTATGAGCCGTTGTTAATTTTTGAGTAGGCGAGCTTAACCCCCTCGTCATTAAAGTACTATATAGAGTTAGCTAGGAGGTGCGATAGCGTGATATTGAATAGTGGCTTACAAGAACATATATTATAGCTATTATCTATTGCAACCAACTGTTGACGACAGTGTATCATTTGGTATGCTATTTCACCATGCTCTTGAAGCCGATGAACATGGAGAGATGGTAAAGATAGATGTAGAGCAATTATGACCAAGACTTACATGCTAGGGCAGCTAGTTGGAGGGGTAATATCATGTATCGGAAATTCAGAATAGGAGTGGGGTTATAGTGATGGCATCTTGGTCCACATGCCGGAGGATGAATGCTCAGCAATCGCCAGATAGTCCCTAAAATTGAAGGGTATCTCTGTCCTGGGAGAGGATTACTTTACAAGATCATTCCTAAATATACTCTATCTGGAAACCTCGAATAGGTCTAATTCTAATGTAAGTAACCAAGCTCTGGTCCACTGCGTCTAGATATGGCCTCGTTTGTTCTTCAAATGTGCAAAGGCGAATGTCCAAGTGCCATAGATTTCCGAAAAGGATCGAGATGGGGGATCTTCCTCAAAATATCTTTATATTGCACCATATCAATAATGGCTCTATTGTATATATAGATCAGAAATCGGGATCGCTCAAACAGAATAGAAAACTTTCCTCCCCTTTCTTAACTCCAAGCACATCATATACAGGTTTAGTGATAGATTTCTACAGAGGTTCTATGAGACTACCATAACCATTGGTCCCGCAAGTGTAATATCATCAGTCAACACTCCAGTAAGTGGAGCTGCATTGGTGATATGGACGTACACGAGGCCAGCCAAATTCTGCGGCACTGCGCAAGCGCCATTTGCAAATGGCGAAAAGGCAGCTCCACCTGGTTGCCCGCCATTGGTGAAGGAGCAGAATGAGCCGCCCGTGGCGGCGGTTTGAAGCTGGATGACAGTTCCAGCTGCGATGTCAGAGGAACCGGAAGCAGGAGAAGTCATGTTGAGCGAAGAGAAAGGTGTGATGGCGAGGTTGGAACCAGTCGGGCACGATGAGATGAATCCTGCGGCAAGAGTAAAGACGGAGCGGATTCCAAGTGGAGTATCGAAGGCTGAGGGTACTGCCAAAACCTGAGATGCTGCTCGGATGAATGTCTGGTGTCTTGCTTCGACAGTTACAATTTCGGCGGCCACGGTCAATATACTCGGGGTGGTTATTAGTGGTGCTGCTCCAAGATATCTAAGATATGTCAGTAACTTCCTTCCTACCTGAAGGATATCAAACTTACGCAGACACGCCGATATTTTCCAATACGGACGCAGTAGCTACCATATTCTTGGCGGTGGTGAAGCCAAAGTTGTACGTGCAGGGCGCCACCGGCTGTGTTCCCGTTCCAGCAATTGCGCTCAGCAGAGTAGTGACATGCACTTGCTCGGTCGCTCCAATGGACTGCAGATCAGTGATCTGTTGCTGTGACAGGCCTAGCGCTTGAAAATCGGAGGCCGGAAACTGTGCAAAGCCCTGCTGGTAGAAGGCGGTTTCAAGGTTTTCCAACGTTAAGGCGCTGAAGTCGTTAGTGAGTGAAGTAGACCAATGGCTCTCTGGGGACATACAATTGTAAAATATCAACATCGGTCAGCCCTGCGGGTAGTCCGGTGCTCGTAGCCTGCCTGGCTGCGAGGTCGTAGGCCCTGAGAGCTCTGCTGCTGAGCTTCGGCAGTCCAGGAAGAGCAGATGCCATCGCAGCAAATCCCACCACTGTCGCCTGTAAAATTTGCCTAATACTAGCCATTGTTGTGTTATACGGAGTGACTTAGTTTGGGGGTGAGGGTGAGAGTAGTTGAGTGGGCCAAGTCACAAGGTTCCTTGAGTATCTGGCCGAGATATTTGCTTTCGGTGGAGAGGAGAAAATAGAAGGTCGACAAGGCCAGCCTGGATAATTATAACTAGATGGGGTAATTATAAGATCAAATGAACAGTAAAGAAACGAAAGTAGTTGACGGCCTCGTGGAAGCAAACCAGCGCTTGGAAGGAATGTTGAGAGCAGCTCGACACAAAGGACTGAGCGGACGGGAAGCCTCTTAAAGAGGGAACTCTGCGACGGTGATACCATTATCGACAGGGCTGCCAATTTGTCTCTCGGCCGGAAGGAGGGTCATCCGGAGTCCATTAAGCTTTGCGGTCGCAGCAAGGGACCGCTGAGCGGTCTTGCTAGGGCAATGAGACAGCCAATTGACCAGTCTGCTGGTTGGGAAGGCCCTTGAAACGGCCATGGGAGCTCGAACTAGATGGAGCGTTAAGTCAAGCTTATCTAGCGACATGCTGCATTCAATCTAAGTTGTTGCCGCGCGCACTGTCAAGGGTTGAGCTTGGGCGTTGAGAGAAGGGGGCTCGCGTATCAGGTTCGTTTGGAGCAGGGAGCTCGACCCACTCGAACGGTAACTATTGAGACACGATGTGGAGGGATCACGAACGACGAACAGACTCGCTGCAATTCTGGCCAATTGTAGATGGCTGCAAAGCCGCGAATCGTGCATAGAAGTCTCCTGGCGGATGGTCTACGACACTGGGCGTCGCAAACGTGTCCTGTTATCTCAAAGCCCCGAGATTACGGTAAGGGCTACTTGCTTCTTTAGCCACGCAACGCGAAAGTCTCCCGGCCTTGAACGTGCGATCGGTATTTGAAATTGGGTGTTTGCAAGTGCACACAGTCAGTCCACCCCGTGGATGCATATGAATTGCCTCGTTGCAGGCAGACATGGATCATTAATTGGAGAGATATACACAGAGCCAAAATGCCGAGGACGACAATGAGAGCCGTGCCTGGAGGGAGTATATGATTTGCAAGACTATAAATGCGAACGCTAAAGCAAAGGAAATACATGTTGAGCACCCATTGATAAATCAATTCCCACCCCCTTGTCTTCTGCGTCACGCCTTCTTTCCGTCGCTCGAGTTGCGCAGACCTGTGATATATTCCCAGACTACCGTGTGTAACAACTTTCATGGCAAGGAACATAAGGGATATTCGGCGCGATGACGATGTGCGCGAAGATGGCACCTAAGACCAACGTACTGCCAATGAATTTTGCGCAGCTGGGTGGGTCCCATGCTGCTTCCGCAAAGTAGTGAGAGACCGTACAGACAATAATCACTGATAATGAAATACTTTTATCCGGGTTTAGAGAGCGTAAGGGTTCACGGAGCGAATGGTGAGACACCTGAGAGCATGTTAGCATTGGCAGGTCAACCGCAAGGTGTCACATACGGGGGGCTTTTGGTCAGGTCAGTCTTCAGAATTATTGGAACCCGAGTCATTTCCTTGACATCTTGGATATACTCGCCACCCTCTTCTCGGAGGGTGAAGAACTTCATATATTTCTCTTTGGCGCTGAGTTTGGATTCGACTGGTTCAGCGGTGGGTATTTTCGAGTCGGAATGCGTGCGATGGAGGCTCCCGGCTGCAGAGATCGAATTCTTTGTCGGTGATGGCGGTACGCTCTGGGTTGGGCGTTCAGCAGCAAGCGATACGCCAGCGACGCTGTCTGCAACGTCAGATATATCATCGTCGTCATCAAAAAGGGCGTCGACATCGTCAGTCGAGATGGTTCCAGTCTCCATCTGCTTTCGCTGAGCTTCCTCATGTTCCTTCTTGGCTCGCTCGGCAACTGCAGCCTGTTTAGCGGCGGCAGCAGCGTTTGCGGTACGCTGGGACATGCCGGGCTTTGGGCGCTCGTCTTCTGGGACATAGGCAGATGATGGCACACCCTTCTCCCAATATAGCTCCAAGATGCGATCATTCTTCCTGAATTCGGCTTTCTTCAGCGGAAGCTGATCACAATGAACCCTCTTTTCAAATCCGAATTCGGGAATAAGGACATCGAAGGCAGAGTCATATACGCAAAGGACTATACCCTCGCTGATGAGCTCACCGCCTGCCTCTTCGCGCTTTCTATCCATGATTCTGCATGATTCAATGTGCACACTCTGCTCCTGGGCATTCTGAGCTGAATCTTTCTTAGTATTGCATGACTCCGTAGTCTTGACAAGAGATTCGATATCCTCATTATACTCGATTTTGCCGTCGGAGAGAACAGCTTCGAGTTGTCTATGCACAACCAAATCCGCATACCGGCGAGATGGGTTTGTGAAGTGGGTGTAGAGAGGTAAGTTGAGAGCGTAGTGCGGATAGAGATGCTGTGGAGTTTTGCCAGCAACGTAGTACTTGGCGCGATGCATAGTCTTCAAGAGCAGAGTTTCCATCCCCTTTCGGATGTCGGTGTCATCGACCTTGAAGAGACTGTTTTGGAGAGTTCCACTAGTTGTCGTATCCATTTCATAGCCAATCTTGTTCATGCGATCAACAAAGGTTTGCAGTCGCCGAGGGTTGGGAGCTCCTTGGCGACGAAGAAGAGCCTTTTCCGGTAAGCCCTTTGCTATCTTATGCGCGACATAAGAATTTGCCTTATGTAGCAGTTCTTCGATAAGCTCGTGAGAAGGCGTAGACTGGAGAATATTTTGCTCCACAGGAACGTTCTCGTCATCGAGCTGATAGATAAGTCTCAGAGGGGCAATACTCTCCCCATCTGAGCCTAGTCGCGTCTCTCGGAGCTTCTGGGCCACAGCCTAAATGTTTGTTAGGATATATTCATAGAGGGGATAATGTGAACTCACGTGAAGGATCTGTATATCTTTAACTTCGGCTCTCTTGGGAACCGTGTCAGTATTGCCAGAAAGTACAGCATCGATATCTTTGTAGGACAGTTTGCCACCGCTCTTGATAACCCCCTTTCCGATCCAGGTCTCATCGTCATAAACGACTCCGGTGTGGGGATGCACCTTGAACACCACGCTGACAGTCAGACGTTCTTGATCAGGGATCAAAGCACACACATCGGCCGCGATTTTGGGTGGCAGCATCGCACAAGAGCTGTTCATCAAGTAAACGGCTGTGCCACGTTTCTTAGCCTCGCGATCGACGAGAGAGTTGGCCTTAATGAAATGGGCAACATCGGATATATGGATTCCGATTTCAATCTTCCCATCTACTTCGGTTTTGATGTGAATGGCATTATCAAGTTCATTCGTTCCATTTGGATCAATTGTGAAGGTTCTCTCGCTTCGGAAGTCACGCCGCGCAGCAATCTGCTCGTGATCCTCTTTTGAGATGGTCCAGTCGTCGAGACCAACACTGCGAGTCACCGCGTCAGAGAATTCATCTGAAGCAAAATTGTTATCTCTAAGGAGAGCATCTGTCTCAACTTTCAGCTCGCCCATCCTGCCAAGCTGTTCTACAAGAGTGCCAAATGGGTGGAGGGATGTGATTGGCCACCTCTTGATGCAGGCAACGAAGATACGGTCGGCATAGTCTTGGTGCTTTTCAACAAAATCTCGTGGGGCTTGTTCAGTAGGAATGGCGATCAACGGTACACGTTTGTCTGTCGGCTTGAACCAGACAATCTTTGGCTTGTCTTGCTGGCGTGTCTCTTGGTGACGACCATTACCGCCATCTCTGGCTTGACGTTCGGCCTCCTGCTTCTCCTTCGTGGCCTGACTGCTAGGGCGAAGTAGTCCAAGTGTCCCGGAGAACATCTGACCAGCGACCCTCTCAATGACAGCAACAATGTGTCCGGCGTAGAGAGGCTTCTGCTCGTCATTGACTTCTTCCTCCTCAACAAGAAGCAGACTCTGGCCTTCAACTTCAACGTCGTCGTTCTTCTTCTGTGTTGGGCGTTGCCTCAAACTACCACGTCTCCGAATTCCCCCTTCTGCGTTTGACTGGTCTTCACCAGTCGTCGAATTATCACGGTGCGCTCTTTCGCTATTTCCAGTGGAGCCACTGCGTGTGTCCGTAATGTCCTTCCGCTTCTTCTTCTCTTCTTTCTCTCGTTTCTGGCTCCAAACTTCATCGACATCAAGCAATTCCACGGCAACAAGATCGCCCTCTAAGGCTCTGTTCCGATCTTTGCTACCGCAGATAAAAATGTCAGCATCGAGGAGACCATCATGAGTTGTGACGTATGCATCACTGCGATTCTTCTTGTTTACACGCAGGACGCCCGACACCAATTGACCGTCGCCTAGAAGTGCAGGAAGTGTTGCCTGCGGAAGATACGGGGTAAAGAGTGTCTTCCGTTGCTGCTGCTGCTGCCCACCTGACCCTTGTGGGGCGTGTTGGCTGCCCTGGAGCCCAACTTGGCCATTCATTTGGGCAGCTTGTAGTGCCTGGAGTTGGCTCATCTGTAGCGGGTTCAATTGCTGGTTTGGGTATAGCTGAGGTTGAACAAGGGCCATCTGGCCCTGTGGGAGCTGGATCAGCTGTGGCTGTCCGCCGTACTGAAAGTTTCCAATAGAGTTTATTGACTGGTTAATTGAGGGACGGTTGCGGTGACCTGGTTGGAAGCCTCCTTGCTGTGGGCCTTGGAAGTTCCCCATTTGAGCCTGCTGCTCTTGCTGAGGCTGTTGGGGGGGCTGATTTCTCCAGTTGCCCTCAAAATTTCGAGAGGAGTTACGATTATGTCCAGTAGAGCTTCCTCTTCTCTGGAAATCATTGCCTTGACCTTGAGTGCTTCCATCTGCGCTTGGCTGCACTGCAGGAAACTGAAAGGTGCCGCCACCACGGATAGCTGAGCCACCTCGTCCATTGACGCCGACGGCCATGCTCTGGCTTCGTCCATGAGAGGCACGGCCCCGCGTGCCTTGACCAGCGGCTGCCTGGCCCTGGCCGTTCTTGTCATCCGATGATGGGCTATCTGCTTGCTCGGCATTAGATGGAGTAGCCCCTGCAGCCCCTGGAATGGGGAATTGGAACCCCGAAGTAGTCCGTTTCTGCTGGGCGAGTTCGGCAGCCTTCTTGGCCTCGGGAAGAGCCAGCGAGTGGCGGCGTTGATGGCCGGCACCCGGCGGCCCCCCGCCTCGGCCACCTCTTGTAGACAAGTTCTCTCTGTTGTGTCCTCCAAAATCACCAAATGAGGATCCCGACGCACCGGAGGATGGTGCGGGCGGAGGTCCCATGCCCATATTGGGCAGTGCCGACTGATTTCGGCGATGTGACAAAGGTTGGGTTGGAGCCGCCATGGGAGCATTCATCTGCTGTGGCTGGAGCTGATTTGGATACTGAAAGGCGGGTTGCGGAGATCGATTCTGCATTTGCTGCTGTGGCGGATACCCGCCGGGGGCGAGGTGTTGACTGGGTGGAATCATACCCATATTCACATATTGCTGATGCGTAGCTTGTATTTGCTGCTGCTGCTGCTGGAGCAGCTCTATCTGTTGCTGTATCGCAAGTTGTTCCACTGGGAGGGGGTTAGTGATGGGCTAGCTGATACCGATGATGGCATCTCGATGACGACAACTATCGGGGAAGTTGAGCAAACAGAATTGCAGGCAAAACTCACTTCCAGGCGAAGAAAACATGCTCATCAAAGGAGTCAGCTCTGAGGGACTTCTGCGATGAGCAATGTGGAGTCTGCGGCCTGCTGGGCCCGGGACACCCCCTTGGGGCGGTTGAGTCTGCTGGTGCTCCATGATGGGAGGTGCGCTGGGGGTAGAGGGAGAATTGCGGGCAGCCGCACGAAAGACAGAACGGAGCAGAGAGGCTAAAGGAGGAATCAAAGGAGAGGAGACGAAGATGGAGATTGAAGGAGTGATGGGCTCGAGGCTTCGAGGGAAGTGGGCGGTGCGGTGGTGAAGAGAGAAATAGAGAGAAAATGGATTGAACGGGAGAAGCTATGGGATCCGGGAGTGATGCGCACACGATGCCTCTTTCCCTTGTCCAGTCCAGTGACTGCAGCCTTGAAGCCTGGCGGACTCGATGGTCAGGCACCAACATATTTTTCGCTTGGGCGCTACGGTGAGCCGTCGGCCGTCCGAGGTGCTCAGTATATATTTCCGCTGGCGGCTCCGCAAGCATCTGAGCCTGCGTCTCGAGTCTCCCTCTGCTTCTTTGGCCTGGCCGGTGCTGCGTATAGACTGGCCGACGTCTCCCACTTCCCCCAATGCAGCACAGCCATGGGATCTCAAGCCTCGGGCGACAATGATCTCCCCTTGCTGCTGGAGTGGAGCCATCTCGGGTCCGTCTATGACCACGACGTCCGCTTTGCCAATCGAAACGCGGAAGATGTCCACAAAGACGCCTTGGCTGCCGCGCTGGCCGAACATGAGCGCGTTCGAGAAGCTGCCCTGCGCGCGTACGAGCTGAACGAGCTGCGCCAAGAGCAGGAGCGGCTTCGGCAGCATGCCCTGGAGGAGGAAGAACGCGTCCGAATCGAAATGGAACGCGCGAAGGAGGAGTGCAGACTCCGGGAGATTGAGAACAAGAAGAAGCAGATCCCAGTGCCGGCACCACGGGCTAAGACCCCACCACCTCCTCGTGCTCCGTCACCACCTGTGCGTGCAGTTCAAGCACCAACGCCCGTCCCGGCGCAACCGGCAGCTCCAAGTACCCAGAAACCTGCAACAAAGCCTCCAGCAAAGCCTCCCATAGTGGCACCGACGCAGGCGGCACCTTCGAATCTGTTCCAATCTGCAGGCCCGAAACCCGCCCCCCCAACGCAACCTGCCCCGCAAGAAACAGTTCAGTCCCCACAGGCAACGGTCAAATCTTCTTCTCATACCCTCCCTCATATTGAACGGTATGCAGAAATACACCAGACCTTAAAGAAGCTACGCGCCATGATTGTCAACGAAGGAAAGCGGAATCTTGCATTCAAGAAGAAGACGGGTGAGATGAGGAGAGCGATCAGGACGTCCATGGGACAGTTGACCGGGGAGAGAGGCTCCAATAAACAACCTGTTAGTTTGCATATACCCTCATCCTTACCAAATGCTTAATCAATTCAGATGTCAAAAATTGTTGCAGTGCTCAAAGAATCGTTTCAAGTTGCCAGCCCAGGCGTGGATCCCAGCATGTTTATGATTACCAAGCCCGAACCCAGCCAACAGGACGTGCCGAATAATGGGGAGCAGCTGCCGATGTTATTTATATACCTTCTGAATCAGTTTGCCAAGGCGGCTGTCGCTCAGTTCGTGGATGAAGCTGGGGTATCGCCTAGAGCGGCCGAACCCATTGGTATCGTCGTAGCGTCGATGTTCTCTAACCCGGAGTTATGTTGGCGAGGTCATAGTCTGATAGATATCCTGATGGCAAAGATGAGAGTGGTCTGCCCAGTCTTATGGGGAATTAGAGGAAGTGAAATGACTGAGCAAGGACGAGCTCGATTGGGATGGAAGAAAGATGAGGGTGGAGATTGGGTTCCTGAGCAATTACACAACACACGAATGACGGGGCTTGGAGCTGGTTATGCTGCCATCTCCCTGCGAGACTTTTCCAAGTCGCGTTTTCAAAACCCGTGGCCGCCATGGCACTACTGGCAATCGATGGCGAGCATCACGTCAACCCCACCTAGCGAAGCATCTCCTACGCAGTACATGGTCCTCAAGGCCATGGTGGAGAATTACGAGCAGAGGTTCTTCAACTTCTACGGCAATGCAGCATTGGCAGCACTACGCATAGCTCTTGTGGACTTTCCCGGCCGCGCACTACAGCAGGGTGCCGCGTCCAGCGCGTTGGCAGTTTTGGCAGACAAACTAAAGAGGGACAAGGGACTCGATTTAAGAAACTGAATTGTGAGCGTTCAAGACAGCTACAGGCGAACTGGGAGTTCAGGAGTCCGAGGGGTGTTTAACTGCTCAAAAAAAAAAGAGATGAGGTGGGACGGGCTAAGATGAAATAGCATAAGACAACAGGGCGCAAGATCTTCAAAGCGCAGCTGTCAGGAGGCGGACCATGTTCTAGACACGCGTATACCCGGAATCGAGAACGCTTGTACATGTCATACAGAACGGCGAGTATGGAAGGCAGGCATCTTATGGATCGTCCCAGTGACCTACGAATATCAATTCCCCGGACTCGGCGTATATTCGGGCTCCCAGCTTCCCCGCGTCTCCTTTTCACCAATGAGTTGGGCGCGCAAATATCTCACCCCAATCAAATACCGCTTGGCGGGGCATTACTGCCGTCCCAAGACAACAACAATCACACATGCGGAATCTCAAGATGTAAGGTTGCAAGCACCATCTCTTGAGGAGGTGACCCCGCTATGCCAGAGACATGCTATGATTTTGTATATATATAAAGAAGCTCCCCTGGATCCGAGCTCATGTTCCATAGCTTCAATTGACCGTGATTCTCCCACTTATCTCAAGTTGCGTTCGCGTCTTGTCCCCGCCATGAAGCTTTCTAGCTGGATCGCGTTGCTCCTGTCTCCAAGTATCTCGCTCGCAGCAGATCCCAATGCCACGGGGTCCGTAATAGTCCAGGAAAACGCGACGACCACCGCAAGCAATGGCTCCTCCGTCGCGAACCCCTCTGCCTTCGCTACGACGATTAGCATTGATCTCAAACGTAAAAATTCTTGATCCCACTTTTCCACTATGATAAAGATTCTCATCATTTCCTAAACAGAATACTGGGATCTCTTCGTCGGCCCCGTCCAGACAGCAACCATCAATACCACTGTGGAACCCACGCCGGTGCCGACGAGTGAGCTGATCCCTCCGCCGCCACTCTACTACGCTCCCTTCCCAACCGGTCACCAATCTGCTCTCGTGACCAAAAACGAGAGCTGGAAATTTCCCCACGGCTTCTACTGGGGCGTTGCATCTGCTGCATACCAAGTTGAAGGCGCTGCACAGGCCGAAGGGCGAGGGCCTTCGATTTGGGACGTCTTCACCCACAGAGCCACGTACCTAACCCTCACTAACGACACGGGTGACGTTGGTGATAACCATTATTACTTGTATAAGCAGGGTCAGGTCTACAACCTAATTATAGGAACCGAGAGCTGACGGTTGAAGCAGATATTGCCCGCATTGCCGCTCTCGGCGTGCCAGCCTACTCGATCTCAATTTCGTGGTCTAGAATATTTCCTTATGGCAGAGGGCAGGTAAATGAGCTTGCCCTGGCCCATTATGATGATGTGATTAATACCTGTATACAATATGGCGTGAAGCCCTTGGTAACTCTCTATCATTGGGACCTCCCGCTCTACCTGCAGAATTTGTACGGAGGATGGCTGAGTGAGGAGATCGTAGATGACTTCGCTGCATACGCCACAGTTATCTTCCAACGGTATGGCAACAAGGTCTCTCATTGGTTCACGATCAATGAGCCTATTGTCTTCTGTAGCGAATATCCAGTAAGTAAGAGTAAGATACCCCTTTAGTCTTGCTCCTGACACAATAAGCTGCCCGAGGGTTACTTTGCGGACGTGACTATTCCGCAGAAACATCAACAGTACTACTGCGGCCACCATGCAATTCTGGCACACGCCAAGGCATATCATATTGCCAAGTCACTGGGTATTAAGGGAACAGTAGCATTCAAAAACAATGGCGGGTACAAGATCCCATTGACAAACTCATCAGAGGATGCCTTAGCCACGCAACGCGCATGGGATTTCAACGAGGGGTGGTTCTCCAACCCCGTGTACGTCGATGGCGATTACCCCTCAACGTTCAAAACCTGGGCCTCAAGCATCGGCCTCGAGTTCACCCAGCAAGAGAAATCCATGATCAATGGCACGGCCGATATATATGCCCACGACGCCTACACATCCTCCTTCTACTACGCTCCTGAAGTGGGAGTATCCGCGTGTGTGTCTGACCCCACCAATACTCTCTACCCAGGCTGCTTCAACTCAAGCAATATCGGCCCCACGGGATGGCTCATCGGCGCCGCATCGGACCAGTACTCTACCTGGTTGCAGTCCGCTACGGACTGGGTCCCTGCATTCCTACACTATATCCAAGAAACCTGGCCTTCAGGCGGCATCGTAGTCAGTGAATTCGGCTTCTCCGAACCATACGAGGAGCTGCGGACGTCGCTGGCGGACATCGTGATAGATCCTATAAGATCCATGTATTATCGAGATTACATGCAGGCTATCCTGATTGCCATATCTGAAGGCGTGAATGTTGTGGGTTGCATTGCGTGGGCTATTATGGATAACCTCGAGTGGAGTTCTGGTGAGTTTGCTGCTTCTCTTCCACTACCAGTTACTTCTCCTAACTTCTTCAGGGTATAATACCAGATTTGGATTGCAGTATGTCAATTACACATCGTTCGAGAGAAGCTACAAAGCGTCGTTCTTCGAATATGTTAATGCTTTCAAGGTATATGCTGAAGATCCCGTGGTGCCCATATTCGTGCCAGGGAAGTGAATATCGGCATATGTCAAATTAAACTTCGGGGTATGCGTCTTATCTGGCGCTATATAATGTTAGCATATTATTTTACATGACTACCCAACCCCTTAGCGCGATGACATATGTTCAAGATAGAGGTTTTCTCTTATCAGGATAGCGCTGGTGCTATAATCTAATAACTTGTAATATTAAATCCAGTAGGCTACAAAACTAACCACTACATCTAGGGTCAAGTGGGCAGTCATTCAACTGAAGATCAACATTAGGCATCATTATGATGAGGTGTAGCCTGCCGCCACAGCAAGGGCATTAAATGCATATAGCTCAAGTCATATCACAGCCTAGTATACGGTAGAACACAACGGATATAAGGGATACCATCTGCTTTTATGACTTTACGCTCACTACCAACATAGTGACAAGAGGTGCTTCTTCCACACAGGAATCCCAAGGGCTACTACTTTTATGAGAATTGTTTACTGCCGTAACTCGAACAGCTGAGAAAGAGGTAGCTAGAGGATTTAATTCGCAATTTAGTGTCTGGAAATTTCAAGTATATACACGAAATCTTCTGAGATGATGGGATGGCCAGCCAGTCCCAAGTCCAACAGTATGTACCAAAAAACTATCTATCAACACCAGCTAGCTCCTTGGTATCATTTGTAACAGGCTTTTCCGGACCATATATCTGTATCTATTCCTCTTGACATAATAATAATGCGCATGCTCCTACTGATAGACCTTCACATAGTTGATCAACCAGTATGCGTCGGTGAAAGCGGCGGGGTTGTTAGCGACATAATCATTGCAAGTAGGTGCCAAGCGGGAGCAGGAACTGCTTCCCCAGACACTATCCTGGCCCGCCCAGTCTCCACAGAATGTTGTGTCGAATACCAGATTGTGGTTTTGGAAGGCCGTGTCAAAATCGCAGCCACTTCCCGAAAATGTGGCCATGGGAGTTCCCCACGAGGCTACGTTGGGGGTGCCATTTGTGATATCGGACGGTATCTGACCGCGTTGGAAGAACCACACGTAAATCCCTGTGGATGCCCACTGCATGGCATAGACTCCACCTCCAACAGCATTGAAGCCTTCACCGTACGCGTTGGTGTTCGTGGTGCTAACACCACAGCCGTCATTTGAGTTTCCTGCGCTGCAGTCTGTCTCGAGCGTCATCGTTCCGGCTGCCGAGTTGTAGTTACTGACTGTACATCCCGCTGAGGTATGTAGTGTAATTGTGTCCGTTGTAGCACTATTGACTCCCTCGATGATATCGATCTCACCGCTTCTGGGCCAGTTCGGGCCGAAAGACCAAAAGGCAGGCCATGTGCTATTTTAAAGACTTATCAATAGGGGACTAAACAAGTAGCTTCATACATCGAGTAGAGAAAGGCAAAAAGAATGTCACGACTTGTGAACTAGAGAACTTACCCGCATATCCCACCGGGCATGTGTTCAATATCAGCAATGAAAACTCCCTGGGCTACGGAACGTTAGTTCGATGGTGCACATGAGGCTGAATTACTTACTGTAGGTTTGGCTGCTGCTGACTCTCACAGAACTCCTTCCCCCAACTGGATTCTGCGTAGTGTAGTCAACCCCGATATATATCTGGTTGTTCTCGTAGCGTACCAGGTCATCATTTTCAGCAACAGACTGAGAGATATATTGGACAAACCCATTAGTTGGATCCGCTGCAGTGAAGAAGTCGAATTCGTCAAGGAAGTTCGTTTCGTCAAACGTGTTGACTAGCGTGTACGCATTTGCGCTGATGAACAGAGTGAAAAGGCCCGCACCCGAAAGAAAGATGTGCGCTGGAAGCATGATGCACTAGGACAAATAGATAAACGCCAATTATTCAACGGAGATCTAGTTCCGCGTAAGGAAAGTGGTGCTCGAACTCTCGCTTCAGTTTCGAGCAGATCTTGGAAAAGGAACGGACAATGGCTCTATGGGCGCATTTGAAAAGGAGTGTGAAAGACAAAGAGTGTAGTGCCGCTTCGAGGCATACACTTTTAAGTTATACCACCAGGTGTATATACCCTTCTAAAATCGGCCCTATAAGGGTATCCAATGTTCGGGATATATTCTCGCCCATGCTATACACACGGAGCGCGAGTAGTAGTCATGTTCGTGCCCGACTCGAGAACGTCCATTAGGAGTCCCCAAACCCGCCCGTTTGTTTCATGCCTGTCCGGCTGTCGCAGGAGAATTCAGGCTTATGCACCCAGACGAGGTGATTGGAAGACAGGTCCAAAGCCGGTCGTTACTAGTGACGGCCACCATGCCATGCCCCTGCGCCATCATTTGAGCACTTGCGCAAATGGCGAGTGAGAAGAGAGGAAAGGAGAAGGGATGAAGGGGAAACTTTGTGTTTCGAAACGGCAACTCGCCTATCACGCCACACAGACAGGGTTGCGATAGTGGCAGGCGAGACTTGGCTAAGGGGGTCGTGGAGCCCTACGACCAGCATTCGCTGTGATGCCTCCCATATTTTACATACTCTGGATTGTCGGATTATGTGACTCTGGGGCTGGAGCGTTTAGGCCGAAGCTGAAGGGGGATGGGATTCATCACAAGACAGCTGCTAAATTCTCCACGGCCATCTGATGCCACTTACCCGTGCCGCTGCTAAAAGCCTGAAGCCAATGGAGATTGATACTAATGGTAAGAGGCGCAACTCTTAACTTGCCGCTCTTCGGGTGGGTTTGAGATGACAGCGCCTGAGACTTTGGAAAACACGACTGTGTAGTCGGCCTCGCTCACTCTTCCCATCATATATGCCCCGGAAAAGTTGCTTGCTAAGGAAGATATCGACATCTGTTCCAAGATCCACACGGCCGACAACAAGCATCATAAATGTCCACCATGGATACCGTGACTTCGGTCTTGATATATTCTGTGCGGCAGTGAATACGCCATGCTCGGAGAATACACGGGCGTTACGCTTCGCACTACATGCAGAAGTCACGCGCAGGAGCACAATGAGCACAAGGAGCGATTAGTCCGCGCATCTCACACCGGTGTGGTATAATTTGTGCCTGCAGCGATAGATATCATATATGCACAAGCTTCTGAAAAGAGAGAGATGGTGAAGGTTGATGCCATCGCCGCTATAACGCCGGCATAAAGGGAATCTTCCGGCGCAGGTGCATATTCCAGACTAGGTAAAACTTCCCCGTGTTGCGGCGGGCTGAACTGAACAGCCGCGCCATGGAGAGGTCAGAGCGGCTCTAAGAGAGAAAAGAGACATAGTAGGAGGTCCCAGGAACCAATACAGCCCAGCGGCGGGGAGGCCGAATGTGTTCAGTGCGTGATGAACCTCGGGATTTTCGTCTACCTGTTGAATTCCTAGCGTCTTTGTGGCGGACAGCAGATCTCCTGGCGCAAAATGGTAACAGGCAGAGCGATCTCTTGATCGGCTTGACAGGCGTGTAATGCTGCCAATTAAGATGAACGTGCCAGGTTGTTCAGCCGCACCCGGAGATTTCATACATGGGAGATTTGATTAGAACATGGCTCTTCAGGGATGCGAGCTCGAATCCATCCTAGGGCAAATTTGGATTTCGGATTGGGGACTGCCAGAGCCCGGATTTGTAGACGCCACAATTCATAACTACATAACCTGAGACAGATCGGGCTGCAGCGTGCAACGATTATGGCTGTGGAGGTGTCCTTAGAAATTGTGTGATGGCAACCCTTCTTCGGGAGAGAGCCGGAAAGGTTGGTGGCTGCAAACTATTGCAAGTCCCGGAACGAGTGTTAAGTTGCAAATGCGAAACTACATGTTCCTAACATATACATTGCTAGAGATTATCCGCAGTATTGATGGCACTCGGAGAACCCGAGAGGATGCGTGAAGCTAGCCATTGCGAAGCCACACAGCCGTAGGGAGAGTCTATGCGTTCCATGACTTTCGAATACCTGTTAGGAGCATCGCCTTATGATAAAGATCTGTAAAATATATACAATCCACCCAGTAACATCCAGAGAATTGGTAGGAATAACCCTGCACTCTCGTGCAGTTCATATTCATCACCTACCTTGGATTATAGCTGCTTTGTGCTATGAGTAGCACAGCATGCTACACCATAGTTCCAAATCTCAGATACGCTTCCAAATACTGGGAGATAGGTTTGACAAGATTGCAGGAACCGAAATTATGTGAGAATGGTAATAATGCCTCTGACATTGATCCCTTTTGAGAGAACAAGGTGTACGAGATCTGCCAGTTTGCATTGTAACCAACAATGGCGTAAACCAACCTTCTGTTGGACCTACACCCCACTTAAGAAATCTGACATTGAGGGTCCATTAGCTTCATGCGGCGCGAGTAGCATTCTACCTAGTATGTTCAGTCAGAGTAGTGTCATCAATATTGCAAGAGGGGCTGGTGGGTGTGCGGAAGGATGGCCCCGACGACACCCGGAAGGATGCCTCAATATGTTCCCCCCCATATGTCGCCTCGGCGTGGGAGTGGCTAGGAGCCGCACAACACAGGCGCCAAGTTCGTGAGCCATTCGAGGTAAGAGACACTGGGCGGCGCGGGCATCTTTTTGCCACCGTGGCGCTAAATCGGGATCTCAGATCAGCTCCCCAGATACCGGGAGGACACGAGGCCCTTCTTTGGACATCTTGGATGATGGACGGGGTCCCTGTCATCCAAAGAGGGACCTGGCTCAACATAGGCGGCCGGTTCCGCTGTGTCTACCCAGATACTCCGTATGGCCTGTACCTTTGTAAGGCCTCTGAGCAGGGGCGCTCGAGGATGATGCGCTGGGGAGGCGAGTTGGAGTCAGTGATCGGAGGATTGAACCACATTGGGCGATGATGAGGGTGGATGATCGCCAGGCTAGGGAAACGACGCGCTCTCTCATTCACACGGCCTGGCCCGATAGAGGAATGATAGAGCGGGGAGAGGCGTTTCTGTACCTCTCGGGCGAGAGCAAAGAGGCTTTCGTTTCCTTCGCGTTCACCCGCGCGTCCATGGCCGTAGTCGCCAAGGTCGATCGCCATAGGTTGGGTATGATCGACTGCACATGCCCCTCGCCAGCTGCCAGCATGCCTTCGGAGGAATTTCGACCCCCAGACAGTGCACTGTTCAGTGGGCGTCCCGCCCGGAAAGCCACCTGGTGCAGGGTAGCAGCTGCCCCTGTTTACCAACTTCCGGCGTCCGAGAGCCCGCCAGCGATCAACATGGCGCGGCATTGTCTGCTGGCAGAGGCGGCATCTGTGTCGAGAGTCAAGCCTTTGACGGGACAGGCATCGCAGCAGGAGCTACTTGTTGTCGATAGGATCTTTCCAGGACGACGGAAGCTCTCGTCGCACATCCATCGTGACTCGCGTGCAGTTTCTGTCCTGAAAGCAGCGACGAGTTCAATTTCCCTCTTCGTCCTCTCTTCACTGCACTGCGCTCCACTCCCCTCCACTCCCCTCCGCGCCTCGCTATCGCCCCTCACGGCCGTCCTTCTACCCAGGGAAACCATGTCCTCCGCGTCTGTCGTCGTCTGCTCGTGCCTCTTGGCCTCTCTGCCCACCACTCCGCAAAGGCCTTTACGGTGCTGGGTCCAGGTAGCTTGGCCCTGTCCTTGGTCGCTCCAGACGCAGACCTGACTGACAGATGCAGTGTAAGACATCTCTATAAGAAGCCCCTGCCATTCCCTCGGCGGTCGCCTACGATGTCTTGCACTCTCCTAGTTCTTTCCTTGCGTGGCCTGGAAACCATCGCCGTGGGCCTCCTCTCTACCCTCTGGAAGCAGCGCGGGTTCGTGCATGAATGGTCACCACCTGTGCTCCGGCCATTACCAACGTCCGCCTCGACTGCTTCTTGAGTGTAGCCTCTGCGCAACGGGCCGAGCTGCGTCCCAGTTGGGTGGGAACTGGCGCTGTATTCCAGTCCCTACAGGTGATTGTCTCTGTGTCTGGCGGTGGTGGCTGCACCGGAAGCCTTCCCCCTCGAAGGACCTGCCTCGATCCAACGCCGGCTAACTCTGCAGGCTCTCCCAGCGAACATGGCCTCCAGTCAAGCCAGCACGTCAGCTCGCTCTGATCCGCGCCTACCCAAACCAGACTTTGGTATCCTGGAGTGGTATACCAAGTTTTCGTCGTGCCACCGCTACTTCCTCGACCATGCGCAGCACACCGCACCCATTCGAGCCCTCGCTGCCTACATCAACATCCAGCTGCCGTACCAGAAGCATCCCAACCCTGTATCATCTTCCACATCTACGTCTTCACACCCCAACAACTCTGCTCCCCAGCCTGATCCTCAAGTATCATTAATCCCCTACATCCGGCGGTTAATAGCGACGGGTCATGATTCGCCCGGTGTATTGCGTGGGTTCTTTGGTGACGATTGGGTGCAGGGCGTCGGGTCCATACACGAGGTTGAGAGACGAAATTATCTGTTTGCCGCAAAGAGTACGAGCTGGATGAAGGTCAAACAGGCGTACGATATGTCGCCTAACGAAAGTTGCCCATTTTTGACTCCGCTGAGGGGGGCCACAGAGGAAGAGATCCAGACTGCCGAGGCCACATGGAGCGAATGGCTCGCAATGCAGGACTGGATGCTGGGACCACGCTCCCCTGATGTGATGAAGGATGCATCGCGTGCAAAGAGAGAGCCTAAAGAGTAATCATCTCTGATGAAATAAATATGACTTAATATTATCTGCTAGAAGACGGCTTTCTTCTGCCATCGTTGCAGTTGGTGGCCTGAGTGCAGTGCGTGGTGATACCTAGAAAGTTAATTCTATGTCCCAATTCCTCAATCTGGCCATCATATGCGTGTTTATCCATACAACAAGGCAACGACGCCTGTAGCACGTAAAATCTTGCTTTGTTTCATATGTGCCTCCGAATATCCCTCCGTAAGGTATAGACAGGGCTGAAGCCGGAAGGCTGAGGCGCCAAGACTTCTCTCCACAGACGTAGAATTCCGCCCCGCCCCGTCCCGCTCCGCCTCGCTTTCTTCTCCGCCGATCTCCGCTCCAAACATCCCAGAACAACTACCCATCTGCGATCTTCCTGCTCGCAACGCACTTCACAGAGGGCTTTCCTCACAGGTGATATGTGAAATTCCCTGTCGCTCTACCTGCCTACCTGACCATGTCTGCCGCGCAATCATGGTCCAAATTCCTCTCTCACAGCCTCGCGACGCGCCTCGAGCCTGAAAGCTTCGAATCCTATGTTCAACTACTCTCATCCAAATCTCCCCTCTCTCCTAGCCACATCAGCGACCTATTCCTGCGACCATCAGCTACCAATGGCGGATCTCTCGACCCCAGGATCCCGCGATATATGCAGATCATGCTAGCATTAGAGCTGGTTAATATCCCGGCAATATTGAGAGCGTTGCGGAAATACTCTACATTCGGCGCGGTTCTCGAAACACAGGATGCGGATAGGCAGAGTAAAGGGACATCTAGGGGTGGCGAAGAGGATGAGCGCCGAAAAGTTGGCGAGCGGCGAAATAGATGGTCCAACTCATACGCAACTGAAGAGACGCTCTTCTACCAAGCCGCGAAATACATTACCTCTGGCCGTGCGCCCAAACACATCCAAGAAACAATTGACTTAATCTTAGTTACAATTAAGTGGATGGAGCTTGTAACATCCGCAGGGAATAAAGCGAGCGAGATGCTGAACTTGGGGCATACCCAGGCACAAGAAATGAGCGCGACCACTACGGCTTTAGGGACTCTCGTCGTTACCGTGGTCGATAATGCCCGGGTGGTAGAGGCACTCAGCAAGAAGAGCTGTCCTAAAGGCACGGTGACACTGCTGTCGAAAACACTGGGTGATTTCGTGCCATTGTTAATGCATCCGCCAACAGCCGGGAGGCTAGAATTATTCAGATCACAAACACTTGTTGCGATTGAGCCCCCCGAAAAAAAAAGCAGTGCTAGCAATGCCATTGATGACATGCTCGACGAAGGATTGAATCTGGGCATGGATAGTCTTGTTATTGCTGATGTACCAAGCATAAACTCGAGAGCCGGATTGTATATTTATTTAAGCGCTTTGGTAGGTCACTTGTTCGTCCGCAAACATGACTTGTACTAATTGCTGTAGCTTGTGGCAAGACCGCTCATAGATGATAATGCTATATTTGGCTATTTACAGAATCGATATCAGGTTTGATTTTCTCCTCAAGTATAATTCCTGCACTGACTCAATCAGGGCGATGTACAATCCACGGCTATTGATCTGATCCTTGCATCTTTCGACATCTTGGCCAATGCAAAACTGCATAATGAAGCTGTACAAACTACCACTCTCCTTCGTTCATTTCTTATCAACAAAGTACCTCTGCTTCTTACAGCCCTTTCTGCATCATTCTACCCACCTCTAACATCCGAATTCTGCATCACGGCTGCGTTCAGTCGTGTAGATACAAACGCTTTTCCCACATTATCAACATTATTTGATGAATCGAGTAGTAACGATATGTTCTCAGACTCCGTCCGGCAAGATTTTTGTTTTGCTTGTTGCCTGCATGGTTTGGTGGAGGAGTCTAGTATTGAGGCGTTACTCGGTGACATACCCATGCAGAGCTTGCCTGCTGGTGGCAGATATGTCAAAGATGATCTGGTACAGCAATTTTTGTCAGACCCAGAAAAGATCGAGAGTATGATCGATGAGCTTGATCATATGGATGGAAACGTAGGAGCTGTTAGCCAAGCACTTACTGAAGTCTGTACTTCCCCTGTCTCTTCGACGAAATATACTAATTACAATAGGTCATTGGGCGACTCTGTAGCAACCGAGAAACGGTAACTCTCAAAATGATTTGCAGCTTATTAGCCCGAAAGTCGTCCTCGCTAGATGTAATGCTACTTTTCGACAAACCCATCACAATTCTCCGACCTATCTGCGATTTGCTGGATAACTGGCATTACGACGAGGATCAAGTAGAATATCAACCAGTATATGAAGAGTTTGGCTCTGTCCTTCTCCTCCTGCTGTCATTTGTTCATCGATACAATTTGTCTACGACAGACCTCGGCATTTACTCCCATTCGTCCTTCGTCGCAAAACTGCTAGATCAAGGACATCTATCCCGTGCCATGGACACTCTGACGGGACAAGAGCAAAACCATCTGGATGGGTGGATTCGAGGCTTGTTTGACAACGAAAGTGGTGGGCTGGGTGATGAACTGATGTCGTCCTGTCCACCACAGGATTTTCATCTCCTCGTTCCAACATTATTCCATCACATTGTGCTCGCATGCTCAACCAATAACCTACCCGAAGAGAGCCTGAGGGGTGGGTTGGAATTATTTGTCGAACCCTTTCTCCTTCCGTCACTCATCCCGGCAATCACTTGGCTATCATCCCATTTGTGGGAGTCTCGAGGTGATGCTAACGCTGTTCTCCAAATACTCTCTGCATTAATCACCAACCCGGCCTCCATCTCTAACAATATGGAAGCATCACAAATGTTAAACACAATTATTAATATCGTTGCGAAGAATTTAGAGCACAGTCTCCGTTGGCTACAGCGTGCGGAACCTCAGCGCCAAGACGTTGAACCATTGTCCAAAGCACTCCGCAGTAATCTCGGATGGGAGAGAAGAGGTGCAAGTGAGCACATGGAGCTTGAATCCTGGACAAGCACCACTGGTGGTGGCATAACAGCGGCAATCAAAATCACCATTAACGGCTTGGTGCATTGGGGAATTAACCCGGGGATCAACATTAGCCCGGCAAACTACACTCACCGACAAATTCTAGTCGGGCTGAAGCTACTCGGCGCCAAACGACTGCTCAGCACAATTCTTGATGAGGTGAGAGCACAAGATGAGGCAGGCAATGGCCCAGCTGTCCTCGATGTAGCCACCGCCTTGGTCTGCGCACCTGATGTCTTGTCATGGGACACCACGTCCGGAATAGATATTATGGAGGATGCGAGCTCCCGCACACCACTCCAACGTCGAATGACTCTGCGTGAGGCGCTCAAAATCGAAGCCGAGAACGCTCCAAAGTTGCACAAGACAGATCCAGTCCAAGCAGAGACGGCCATACGTCTTCACAGGAGAGTAGAGACGCAGATGGCCGTGCAGCAGCCGCCGTTAATCCCATCTGACGCAATGGGCGGTCTGGATGTTGCTCTGCATGGAGCATTAGATGCGGCGCTTGATGATGCTATAGCTGGCGGTATGGGGAATGGGCAGAGTATCGAGGATGTAATTAATGCAGAGACAGATTTAATGACCGGCCTTATTACTGGAGCTGATGGCATGGAAGGGGACATCTTCAGCCAAATGGGTGATGGGATTACCTTCTAGAACGCGACCATGTATATATATATATAGTCTAAAAATATCAAAAGGTTCAACTCAACTACATCTTTCTGTAGCATCTGGTTTATCTTGGATTTGCTAGACGCTATCGAACATAACCTTGACTATTAACAAATCTGATTGTTCCCAATTTCCAAATTGAGGAAGTGTTCACTGCACCTACTGCCCTCCAAGCTCTAAAACTTCTCATTTCGAATTCTATCCATTCAAAATTTGACCACATTCTTGTTGCAATATAGTGATATAATGAGCACAGTGGATGGGAGTACTCATCACGAGTATTTAAGGACAGGAAGAAGGCGAGATATGTAGAACTCTATTAACAACTATTGCTCTTGGGCTTGTCCACGGCGACACATTATGCACTGCCCTTCTTTCGATTCCTCCTCATCATGCGTT